>CM024466.2:30478790-31078790 GCA_014182885.2 Eucalyptus caleyi
CCGGACAGCCCCTGTTGCCTTCGGTCTCCGGAGAGAATGCCTTTCTAAAGCAAGTGGTGGAGCCTATCTACAAGACGATTCGGAAAGAGGTCAATGGGAGCAAGAATGGCACTGCGCCACACAGTGCATGGAGGAACTATGATGATATCAATGAGTACTTCTGGTCTGGAAGGTGCTTCAAAAAGTTGGGATGGCCGATTGACCGTGGAAGTAGCTTCTTTGCAGGCGACGAGAGGAGATATCGAGTTGGCAAGACAGGGTTTGTGGAGAAGAGGACGTTTTGGAACTTGTTTCGGAGCTTTGATCGATTATGGGTGATGTTGGTTCTGTTTCTGCAAGCTGCTATCATTGTGGCTTCGCACAACGATGAGGAATATCCATGGCAGGCATTGAAGAGAAAGGATCTTCAAGTCAAGGTCTTGACTATTTTCATGACTTGGAGTGGGATGAGGTTCTTGCAGTCCCTGCTTGATGCCCGTATGCAGCACCACTTGGTGTCGAGAGAAACGATGTTGTTAGGTGTGAGGATGGTGATGAAGATTTGTCGCCTCGGGTGTTTGGGTCATCGCTTTTGGGGTGTTCTATGGACAGATTTGGTCGGAAAGAAATGCTGATAAGAGGTGGTCGCCAGAGGCGAACAGGAGATTGGTGAATTTTCTCAAGCTAGCCTTCGTCTTTGTTCTTCCGGAGCTGTTGGGATCGGCCCTGATGATCATTCCATGGATTCAAAATTTCCTAGAGGAAACAAACTGGAGGATCTTCCACCTGTTCACGTGGTGGTTCCAGAGCCGCATCTTCGTGGGACGGGGCCTTAGAGAAGGTCTGGTCGATAATGTGAAGTACTCTCTATTTTGGTTACTTGTAATAGCCACCAAATTTTTATTCAGCTACTTCCTGCAAATTAAGCCCATGATCCAACCCACAAAACAGCTCCTGGAACTGCGAAATGTGAAATACGAGGGGCACCAGTTCTTCGGCAACAGCAACAGTTTTGCGGTTTGGCTGTTATGGCTACCCGTGGTGCTTATTTACCTTATGGATCTGCAGATTTGGTACTCAATCTATTCGTCCTTTGTTGGAGCAGCAGTCGGGTTATTAAATCACTTGGGAGAGATCCGAAATCTCAAGCAGTTGAGATTGCGGTTCCCGCTCTTTGCGAGTGCTGTTCAGTTTAATCTGATGCCTGAGGAGAAGCTTTTGCAAGGAAACAAGTTCGAGGATTTTCTTCACCGGCTTCTTCACCGGCTGAAGTTGAGGTATGGGCTTGGCAAGCCGTACCAGAAATTCAAATCTAATCAGATCGAAGCGCTGAGGTTTGCTTTGCTTTGGAATGAGATCATAACCATATATAGGGAAGAAGATATAATATCTGACCAGGAAGTTGAGCTCTTGGAGCTACCAAGGAGTAATTGGTGTGTTAGAGTTATTTCCTGGCCCTGTTTTCTCCTTTGCAATGAGCTGTTGCTTGCTTTGGGACAGGCCAAGGAGCTAGTGGATGCTCCTGACTGGTTGCTCTGGTATAAGATCTGAAAGATTGAGTACAGGCGCTGTGCTGTGATCGAAGCATACGACAGTGTCAAACACTTGCTGCTCAAAATTGTTGAAGTCAACTCGAAGGAGCATTCCATCCTCACTGCTTTGTTCCAATATATCGATCACTCCATTGAGGTTGAGAAATTTACGAAGCTTTTCAAGTTGTCCGTGTTGCCTAAGATTCACGACAAGTTATCTAGGTTGGTGGAGCTATTGAAAGATTCGGAGAAAGATCTGGACAAAATTGTGTGCACTCTGCAGGCCCTCTACGAGATTGCTATTAAAGATTTTTTCACTGAGAGGCAGAACGATGAGCAGCCGGAGGACGATGGCTTGGCTTCTGGCAATGGATTGCTTTTCGTGGATGCAGTTGCATTGCCCGACCCAAGTTATAAGAAGTTCTATAGTCAAGTTCGGCGCTTGCACACCATTCTCACTTCGAGGGACTCTATGCACAACGTTCCTTCAAATGTTGAGGCGAGACGGAGAATTTCCTTTTTCAGTAATTCGCTATTTATGAAAATGCCCCGTGCACCCCAAGTGGAGAAAATGTTGGGTTTCAGCGTTCTGACTCCTTACTACAACGAAGAGGTAGTGTACAGCAAAGAACAGCTTCTCAAAAAGAACGAAGACGGAGTTTGCATTTTGTTCTATTTGAAGACTCTATATCCTGACGAGTGGAAGTATTTCATAGAAAGAATGCTCAGAGAAGGAAAGGTGGAGAAGGCCGATGGGGACGATGAAACAATGGTCAAGTTGAGAGATCTTAGGCTTTGGGCGTCATACAGAGGCCAGACACTTGCTCGAACAGTCAGAGGAATGATGTATTACTATCGAGCACTTAAGATGTTGGCCTTTCTTGATGCTGCATCGGAGGTGGAAATTCGGGAATTAGTAAAAAACCTGGACTCAGCGGGGCACGATGGCAGCAGGAACAGTTCTAGTGCAGAAGTGTACCCTTCTTTCCAAAGTTTTAGTACTAGTATTAGTCCAGTCAATCTTTTGTCCGAAGACCATATATCCAGTACCGCTGCGATGAAATATACATACGTAGTCGCTTCCCAGATTTATGGGTCTCAAAAGGCAGAAAAAGATAACCGTGCAGAGGAAATATTGAACCTGATGAAAGACAATGAAGCGCTCCGTGTAGCTTATGTGGATGAAGTCTCCATTGGAAGGGATGAAAAGGAATATTACTCTGTTCTGGTCAAGTACGATCGGCAACGCCAGAAGGAAGTAGAACTGTATAGGGTCCAATTGCCTGGTCCCTTGAAGCTTGGAGAGGGAAAACCGGAAAATCAGAACCATGCGCTCATTTTCACGCGTGGCGATGCTGTCCAAACTATCGATATGAACCAAGACGGCTACTTGGAGGAGGCACTCAAGATGCGGAATCTGCTGGAAGAATTCAAGACTAACTATGGCATTCGGAAGCCTACGATCTTGGGGGTTAGAGAACACATCTTCACTGGTTCAGTATCATCGCTTGCTCGGTTTATGTCAGCTCAAGAGATGAGTTTCGTCACGTTGGGGCAACGTGTCTTGGCTAATCCTTTGAAAGTTCGATTGCATTACGGTTGTTGACACCTATTTTTAGCAAATCTAGGAAAATAAGGAAAATAACAATTGCATTGGAACAAATAAAAGGAAAAAATGAAAAAGAATGGGAGAAATTTATTTAATTGATTATGCATGGAAATTTGAAATTTTGATGATCATTCGGATTTCGTTAAATGTAAAAGTAATTTAAAAATCAAGTGAATAAGATGCAAGAATTTTACAAAATGAAAGAAATCTAAAGCAAAGATCGGGATTGAGAAATCGCGTTAGATTTGCGGGCATTTAATGCAACATAAGACGGAAGGTCGAAAGTTGCTATAAAAATGGCCATCTGAAAATCACTATAAAAGGAGCCATAATTTTCGTGAGCCGGGGGAGCGAATGGAGAAAAATTTTCAGAGGTGCGAAAAATTGAGAGAGAATTCGTGAAAGGACCGTGTAAAAAAAAAAAAAAAGGAGAAACCTCGTCTATCTTCGGTCAACAAAAGGGGTCATTTTCCTTCTTCTCTGACAGGCTGCCAAAGAAAATGGGAAAAGTCAGCAAGCTACAGGTGAGCTCGAGGGAGACGTAAAGGGGACGTGCGAACAGAGAGTGAGAAAGGAGAGCAGAGGAGAGAGAAAAAAAAAGTAAAAAAAAAAAGTTTACTGTTTCTCTTCTTCGGTGTGCCCCTCGCCGACCTTCGAAGCAGGACCGGAGTTCCGCCTTACCGTGCGACCACCGCCGTCTATTTCACCTGCGTAGCCACTCCAGTCCTGCCCTGCCCTGCCCCGACATTCGTCTGTGACCGCCTAGCACAGATCCCACGTTAGCCGCGTCTTCGCTCGCTATTTCCGAGCACCATCGCTATTGCGATCTGGCACAGGAAGCCGCGGCACCCGCTGAGATCCCGCCGCCGACGCCCGCACCTTCCTGCCGCCGCACCTCAGCCCGTGCCGATCCGCTCGACGCCGCTGGTTGCCGTGCCGAACACCTGCGACGTCGTCACCGCCCCTACCCTCAGCATCACCAGAAGCCTCGTCACCGCCTAGCTCCGCCGGAGCTCCGACCGCGACGCCCTCGCCACCTCTCGAGCCCCCCCGCACTTGCGTTGCGCCTCCTGCACTTGCACCGCGCCTGCGCTGCTCCGCCGGACTCGCCACCCGACGCCGCCGGAGACCACACCGCCCCTGCTCGCCTCCGCCCGACGCTCAGCCGCCGCTGCACCGCTATCCCTGCCGCGACCCGACGTCGCCGGAGCCCACACCGTCGCTGCTCGCCTCTCCCCGGTGCCCGACAGCCAGCCTCGCGCCCACGCTACCGCTGCTCGCCTTACCCGCGTCTGCACCAGCACTCGACTTCCCGCGCCAAAGCTCCCCACGGCTGCCAAGCCCAATTTTGAAAAAGGAAAAAAAAAAAAAAACACATTAGGTAGTTTTCTTTAGTTTATTTTATTTATTTTATTTTATCTTGTTTTTTAGTATAATTAGTCTTTAGTATATGATTGGAAATTCCGATATATCACCCGATTCGCAATGGCGTATTAGGATTTTTTATTTCATCTATAAAGCGCTTTAGATGAAATAATTAATTAAGCGGGAATAAAATTGATATTTTGATCTTTAAGGCTTAAGATCAATTTATCGATTTTATCAGCGAAATATTACCCTTGATCTGAACAATATGTAATATTTTTGATAATTTTGGACGATCTGTTTTGTCCTGGTTGTTTTATCTATCTTGAAATGTGTTTGAATTAGAATATCGCATGCTTTAGGGTAATTTACATATTTAGACTAAGCATTTTATTTATTCTAGATTTTCGAAATAAAAAAACATACCAAAAACATAAATTTAGGATGTTAGATTTTCATTAATTTGAATTGCATGTTTAATTATTTGGCAATTATTAATTTCGAAAATTAATTAAAAAAACAACAAAAAATCATCATGCATATGTCATGTAGAATTAGTGCATATTTTGTATGTCATTGCATATTAGGGTTAAATTGCACTTAGTTTAATTTTAGATAATATCTTTCTTAATTTATTATGAGTTTAGATATTTTGCATTTTAGGATTATCTGGGTTAAGATAATATTTTAGTTTAAATTAGGATTTGGCTTAACCTAATTCCTAATGCAAATTAAATAGAATCTTAATCTGGTTAAATAAATTTTCACATTTTTCCTAATTCCAAATTTTCATAAAAAAATACAAAAAATGTCTTAGAATAAATTAGTTCTATTCCCTAGGATAGATTGCATTTTTAGGAAAAATAAAAAATGTCATTGCGTATCATTAAAAATAGATTCATGAAATGCATGTCATTTAGATATTGTTGTTAGGTCCATTTAATTAGAAATTGCATGACATTAAAATTAGGTCATTTAGTTAATATTGCATTGCATATTGCATGATTTTTATTAATTAAGTGAAAACAAAAAGAAATTGCGTGTTAATTAGAAACCATATCCAGGGTTGTTGATGTGGTTTTTAACTTAACATTACAAATGCTTTCGTTACTTTGAGGTAAGTTTTTGCAATTTATTTATTGTTTATCTAGGTGTTAAATTGGTGGATTGCGCGCCCTCTTGATCACCTCACATGTTAGGAAAATAGATTTAAAATCAATTTAAGCTGCCTGCAAAAACATTTTTTGAAAATAAAAGAATTGTACCGAAAGGGCATTAGAGAATCTAGTGTAGAAAGTCCCGTACTCCATAGTCTCTGGTTCGTAGGAGTATGGGTTTCTAATCGACCCACCAAAAAATAGATTAGTGGCGATTCCTGATTAAAAAATTAATTACATGTTAAGAACTTGAACTTAAGTTGCGAATTGGTATTGGCTTGGGAGAGCCCGAATTAAGTCTAGGCTTAATAATCCATTAGCCAAATTTTAAGTGGTTCACCTAAAAAATTGGTCGCGACAACGGTCATCCAGATGTTTTCGACAGGTTTTGGTTCCTAAGCAGGGGCGGTATTAGCAAAGCATCCAGAGTGATCAACATCAGTGAGGATATTTTTGCCGGATTTAATTGCACGTTGAGAGGAGGCAATGTCACACACCATGAGTACATACAAGTGGGTAAGGGAAGGGATGTTGGATTGAATCAGATATCGATGTTTGAAGCCAAGGTTGCTGGTGGCAGTGGTGAACAGGTCCTTAGCAGAGATGTCCATCGGTTGGGGCATCGGCTTGACTTCTTCCGGATGCTATCCTTCTTTTATACCACTGTCGGATTCTTCTTTAACACAATGATGGTCGTCTTGACAGTCTATGCATTTTTATGGGGCCGGCTCTATCTTTGCCTAAGTGGGCTTGAATGTGCCGCTGCAAGCAGCAGCAATGACAATAAAGCACTCGTTACAATTATAAATCAGCAATTTATCATCCAACTCGGTCTATTCACCGCACTCCCTATGATAATCGAGAATTCCCTTGAGCATGGATTTCTTGGAGCTATATGGGATTTCTGGACCATGCAGCTCCAGTTGTCATCTGTTTTCTACACTTTTTCTATGGGAACTCGTGCCCACTACTTTGGCCGGACCATTCTTCATGGCGGTGCGAAATATCTTCCCACAGGACGTGGATTTGTCGTGGAGCACAAAAGTTTCGTAGAGAACTACAGGCTCTATGCGCGTAGTCACTTTGTGAAGGCAATTGAACTTGGGCTAATACTCACAGTTTATGCATCACACAGCCCTACCGCGAAAAACACCTTCACTTACATAGCCCTGACCATCTCAAGTTGGTTCCTTGTTGTTTCGTGGATCATGTCTCCTTTTCTGTTCAACCCTTTTGGTTTTGATTGGTTGAAGACGGTGCATGACTTTGACAATTTCATGAACTGGATATGTTTCCACGGCGGAGTGTTTACTAAAGCTGAAGAGAGTTGGGAAGTCTGGTGGTATGAGGAGCAAGATCATCTAAGAACAACAGGTATTTGGGGAAAACTAGCAGAGGTAATCTTGGATCTCCGCTTCTTCTTTTTCCAGTATGGGGTTGTATACCAACTCGGAATCACAGCTGGAAGTAGAAGCATTGCCGTTTACTTTCTCTCCTGGATTTGCATTTTCGTAGCTTTTGGGGTCCATGTGCTTATATCACATGCCAGGGACAAGTATGCGGCAAGAGAACACATCTATTATCGACTTGTGCAGTTTATCGTCACTAGGAACACTTGTGCTGGTCGCATTGCTGAAGTTTACGCAGTTTAAATTTATTGACATTTTTACGAGTTTGTTGGCATTTCTCCCCACTGGATGGGGCCTCATATTGATAGCGCAGGTTCTTCGACCAATTCTGCAGCATGCTAGGATCTGGGATAGTATTGTTTCTGTAGCTCGACTGTATGACATAACGTTTGGAGTAATTGTCATGGCTCCTGTAGCTGTGTTATCTTGGATGCCCGGGTCTATGCAGACACAGATCTTATTTAACCAAGCGTTTAGTCGAGGGCTCCGGATTTCACAGATTGTCACCGCGAAAAAACTGAAGGTTCACTTATGATTTTGAGGAGATTTTTTTGCCAGACATTTCAGAAAGATTGATTTGGCTTGCCTAATGGTTTCTTCCAGTGTTTCTCTTGTTTAATATGTGATTCATAAGAGATCCATTTTTTTTGGGTAAGTTTCATAAGGGATCCATTTATCTGTAGCTTGTGAGGAACTTTTCCTCTTTAGGAGACGTAACTCTGTTGATAACCCTTTGACATAATGATGATCCACTGATTTCTTTTCGGTCCTTCCTGCTTTCAATTCCTTTTGACTGTCACTGGCTTGCCGCTGTCCTAGGATGAACTTTCACTTTTGGACTCGGTGCTCGAACTCTGGCTATAACTTATCAAGAGCACATACTTTCCAAGCACCAAAGGTCAAACCAGGTGGGCAAGCAAAGCTTATTTAGTTTTTTTTTTTTCCTTTTATTTTTATATGATGCCCATTGAAGGTTCTAGTTCTGGAATTGTAAATCCACTGGAATGAGGGATTGGTAAGGGTTTTCGGTGGGTTGGGGTAAAGTGGCTTCTGGTTTGAGAATATATGCTGTTTTCTGCTATTCTCAAGTTTTCTGTTAGCTCTAACTTCTAAAAACATGAACCAGTGAAGGGTTTTCCTGCTATTTAAGAGTGAATTAATCCTAGCACAAACTTTGATATTGTCCACGACCGAGTGATTCCTTTTCCGTACCACATTCACTACATCCCTGGAATGTGCGACACCATTTCCTCAGTTCTCTCTAGAAATGGTTCACACATTCTGTTAGCCAGTCAGCCACTTTCCTCTTGGTTGAAACACTGAACATCTTCCCCGCAAGGGGATGATAGCAAGTAAAAGATCAATAAAACAATTGCATCTTTGGCGTTGCCTTTAGGCGGTTCTTGACATCAATGAAATTGCTTGAAATAACGCTGGGGGGTTCAAATCCACACGAACTGGATATATAAGTATAGTTTGTAACTGGATCGCACATTAAATTGATTTGCTCTCGTATCGTTGAAATAGAAATATCCGCGCCCATGTTGGTCTCTGAATCTCTGCATATGCTGCGTGGACCTGCACATCAACTGAATTCCTTTGCCGTCACACGTAATAAGCTGTCGGAATTTAGACAATACCTGGAATAGAAAGCAAGGTGAAAACGTGAATGAAGAGGTTGAAAAAACAAAACTTTACATCTCAGAGAAAAAGCCCAGGCCCAAGCCCAAGCCCAAGCCCAAGACCAAGCCCGCGATCTTGTAATCCATTTGGCGCCAACTCTTCCCGCCCTCGCTTCCCGCCAGCCGACCCCCGCGGCGGCCCCTCCTCCTCTATAAACGAAACGCCCCGCCGCGCATCTCGTCATTTCTCGCAGCCACCGCCGCAGATCTCTCTCTCTCTTTCTCTCTCTACATACCGAGATCGCCATGGTGGTCCCTCTAGGCCCCGGCAAGTTCTACGGCAGCAGCCTCCCGCGGCCGCGCTTCCACAAGGACGGCGCCGATCGGGTCTGCCCGCCCGTCCCCGTCCTCGACCCGCTCCTCTCCTGGGCCAACGAGGCTCACTGGTCGATGGGCGGCCTCAGCTTCCAGCGCCTCCGCCTCCAGGGCCGCATCGAGGGCAGCATCCAGAAGCTCCGCGCCGAGCGGGAGAGGTCGGTCCGGGCCATGGCCAAGATCTCCAAGGCCAAATCCAAGGCTTCAGATCTCAAACCCTCGAAACCCCCGGTCGACGACGGCGGCAGGAAGAGGGCCGGTTCCGTCTCCCCGCCTCCGGCGCCTGTGGCGGCGAAGAGGAGGAGGTACGTGGCTTTGGTCGACGACAGCGAGGAAGAAGAGGAGGAAGACGAGGCGGAGCGGAAGGGGGAGGAGAGCGAGGTCCGCGAGGAGAAGAAGAGGCCCGCGAGGAAGCTCTACGAGGAGTTCGATCGAGTGGCCAAGGAGAGCGAGAAGGCTAAGGGTAAGGGTTCCGATGCCGCTTCACCGAGGACGCCGAGGACGCGGGCAAAGAGAGGCGGAGGCGGCATCGATGATGAGGTGATGAGGGTGGTTGAGGACGTGAACAGAGAGGTCGTGGAGGAGGGCATTGGCAAGAAGAAAAAGATGCAGAAGAAGAGTGGCGGCGAGGGCGCGAAGAGGGTTTCTCCGAGATCGGCGAAGGGCGTGGAGACTAGTCCCGGCGGCGCGACTGCGATCAGAACTTCTCCGAGATTGGCCAAACGTGGATAGATTATGTGAATTTGTGCTCGTGTGATTTGATCTGTCTTTGCTGATGTTTGAGCCCAGTGTAATAGGATTTCTCTTATGTTTCTTGTTTTTCCCCTATTTTTGGTTTCTTAGTTTCTTGTTTTTATTTTTTTTTTCCCGTTTTAGGTTTTTAAGCAGCTTGATGACTAACCCATCTAAATAAAAGACTGAGGAAACAAGTTTCTTTGTTGATGCTGATCTGTAGTCTTACTTTGCATTTAAGTTATATGCTTAACCGGGTTTCTTCTTCAACTGATAAATCTAAATCGTCAGTGGAGGATTACTGCAATGTGATTACGGCCGGCGAAAGGGATGTAGTTTCTACTGCAGAAATGATGAACTTGAATCCCCCACCTTAAACCTCGTCTGATTTAGAATCTGCGCGAAAGTGTCGCAACGCCCTCGTTTCGGCTCTGATCTATACCCTCGAGCGTATGTTCTGATGGGACCCATAACTGCCAGATGTTTTGCAGTTGGGGGTTTTGCAAGGCATCCTCAAATTATAACAAATTAAGAAAAGTTCTTGCTTTTGCTTAGTCTCTACCCTTAGGATACAGCATCGGCCACAACTCAGGATGATGCTGATCCACTTTGCCTATGAATGGAACCAGCCACTAGTCTAGCAGCTGGCAAAACATGCCTGAAGTTTCAGAACAATAGTTCAAGCCTGCTATTATCATTGCCTTTGCACAAAACATATGAATTCAAACCTATCCCCAGCCCCAGATAACGGAATGAGGAATGAATGTGGGAAATTCACCTTTTCTATCCTCCAGCCAGATTGATGATATCTTTGGATATACAGGAAAGGGGAGTCTCTTTATGCCAGACTTTGCTTCTTGGGTTGGGTGCCGGTTCTGTCATTCATGAAAAGCTCAACATACCTACATTCTCTACCAGATCATGTAGCTGATTGTGCTGTATATATTCATATAGTTCACTTACTGTGAACCCCATAGCAAACGAGGAGAGCATGGAGCAATGCATCGACTTCACATTCTATAGTGACCCAAAGCCATGTCATTCCCACAAGATGGATTTTGCTATGCTATTATGTTATCTTCATTTGTCCTGCAGGCACAGTTCTCTCAAGCTTCCCTTCAGTTGGTTTAATCCACGAAGAGCAGCCAATCTGCATGAATGTTCTGTGATCAGTTGATATGTAGATGATCTTTGCCATGGAACAATCCCGAATTCGTCGTTGTATTCTTCCATCCCTCCGACAAAGAACTGCCACACAAAAGAACCTGCCCCTGCCCCGTTCTTCCTGGCAGATGCATAGATTTCGTCGAAGATTGTCTTGAAAAACCGATCCCGCTGAGATGGATGGAAGTTTGGGTTCTGATTTGAGTATCCAAATTCAGTGAACATGACTGGCTTTTTCAGTTCCCTGTCACCATCATCAATGTGGGAACGCACCCATTTTGAGACGAACTTTACTGACTCCTCGAATTCTATCTCATGAAACCTACCAAAAAGAGATGAAACCACATAACTTGCCACTTAATTTTCCATTTGAATGAAGATACAACTGTTCATTATTGAATTGATTCTGATGGAATTTGTACCAGTGGTCAGGGTAGATATGAGCTGAAGCGAAATCAATATTCGGGAGATTGGAATTACGAACAAAATCTGACCCGTAAAGGGCTGCCCAGTCTGCCGGGTTCACAGTTAAACTTTTGGGGTTTTTAGGACCATAAAATCCTTCAAGGCCTACGGTCAGTAGATGCTTCTTGTCAATTGATCTTACAAATGTTGACATTTCCTCTAACCAGTCCTGCAATTAAGATCATTAAATAAATGGATATCCTCCTAACAACCAGTAATTCAAGGAGTTTACAACAATACAGATCGCCCCAATGAAGCTATATAAGAAAAGAAAACCAAATGTTTGTATGGTTAGAAGATCCCAACCTCGAGCAATCATTTTGTCAACCTAAACTGGTCAGCTAAACCAAAACAAGCGTATATCCATAGTTCAAACATTTCTTTTAGTTGTTTAAGGTTATCATTAAATGTTATAGAGTATTAACAATATGGATTCAACTTGAAGCTTTTTTTTTTTCCATCCAAAAATCCTGGAGGTTGGCAAATACAAGTAAAACAGATGCACCGACAGCATCCCTTCAACATCTGCATAGTTCCAGCAAAACAGTGCACAACACCGTGATCCAGAACCACATATGTTGTAGCATTCACACCAATGATGAATTTTGCACAAGTCCAATTACCATTATGCTGTTTATTGAATAAAACAAAGTACAATACTGTGATTAAGAACCTCTCATTTTGAAGTAGCATTCACCCCAATGAGATATTTGCACCGGTCTAATTACCATTGCGCTGTCAACTGAAAAAGTGACGCTAGATGGTAGCAAAGAAAGGGCTTTAAAAGTAGGAGCCTTACCTGAAGGGTGTCCCCTGCAGGATCTGTCATACAACGGGGTTCGTTCATCAACTCCCATCCAAATATGGTTGGATCATCTCTATATTCGATGCCGGTAATGGTATTCTTCCTGGTTAACACAGCCTACAGAAAATAGAGACCTTCACTTTTGCTCCATAATTGCAAAACTACTATGCATGCAGTATCAAGGGCAGGGAAAAAGGGTTGTATCTAAAGCAACAGAAAGATGAGCCTGTCTTAATAGTAAATTAAGCACTGCAGACACACACCAAGCAAAAAACGTGGTGCTTAGTTTTTCTTTTTCTTTTTTTTGGGTGTGGATGGTGCTTAGTTTATTCAATGATACTAGCTACGATTTCTAGAAGCATTTATTGCTTAGAATAACCGTTCTCTATGTAAAACTCAACATCCACTAGCTTGACTTCAGTAAGAAAGGAATCAGAAAAGCCATATTCCTATTTATGTGTAAAATCCTGGAGTATTTTTTACTCTGACAAGTGGACTCTTCTATGCTGTCAGGGCAATTCCATAGATATCTTGCTTTTTCTCTGAAAAAAAATGCCATGGGATAGGAAAAACAGAACATCTTGATTATTCAGATAGAGGCAATCAAAGCATTCTTGTCAGATGAGGCAGAAATTACCAGCAAGTAACTACCTTGACATAATTTTTGTAGTACTGACGAATGGAAGGATCATAGAAAAAGGAATCATTGGACGAGCTCAATCCAATGCCTTCTTCCCACGCCCACTTGACATATTGAGTCTTTCCGCCAAATGCTTGCAAGTTATTAACTAAACTGAGAAGCAACCTGATTCCATGTTGATTTGCTTCCGCAATTACAAGATCCAGAGCCTGCCGCACAATGCCGACATTAAATCAGAAATCAATGACAAGTACTAAAAACAGAATATAGCTGGACGGCTGCAATTAAAAAAATCTGAGAACCGGATGTTTCATGGAGTTAATTAAAAATTTATCTTTGCTATGCTGACCATTTTTGTATCAGCAATTTAGTAGTCATCGCAATGTTAAAGAGGTAGCTGTTTCCACACATGAATAGAATTTTTCAGCTTCAGGATATCTTAATTTAGATTGTTCCTCGAATGCATGTAGCATTCCACTAGAGATGATGTTATAGTATGAAGTGACTAAAGCTGCAAAAAGCATACCACTGCAAATAATAATGGAAGTTTGCGATTTTAGTGCTGAAAAAACGGCAATGGGTTTTGCCTCACTCAAGAAGATATTAAAGGGAAAGAAAACTACATAGAATTGGAATAGATATAGTAATTAATTTGGACTGTGCTTCTCTAAATAAAGACGATAACTCTCCAGAATTACTTTACTACTCTTCATGAGGGGAAAAGAATCACTTGAACTAGAGAATGCATTGGGTGCCATGGCTCATATTGGGTGGATTTGCTTTATTCAAAAAGTCAATTTTAGATGTTAAGCAATCTCCATCGGTCCTCCAATATGACCTCATGGATTACCTTCTCAGTCCTTAAGCTGCTAATCTTCTTCTTTCCCCTCGTTTGGGTAGCAAGCACCTTAACTGACATTTAATTCTAGTTCACTCCAAACCATTTCACTTTATTTTAAGACCTACTTACATAGAGTGCCATCAAAACTTAAAGCCTAAACATAACTGAAGAAGATCGCAGCAGCAAATAAAAAGTAATCCTGGATCTCACTGACATGTTAGCATTACAGATATTATAATGACTTGACGAATAGAATAATGGATAAGGAATTAAGAATAACCATGATTGTTTAATCAACGGATGCCAATCGGCACAATTTAAGAAATATTCTTACCTGAAACACTCCCTCATCAAACTGACCAGGGGAAATCTGGAGAGCATGATAAGTGTTATCATTGAAGGCCCAGGTCCTGCAAACCGTGAGACCCATCCGCGCACCAGCTTGCAGCACCGTCCTAACCCTAGGCCTGCTGTATTCGTCAACCGCCTGATCCATCAACCAGTAAGAATTCCACCCATTCACGTAGAAAACTTTACCATCGACCACAAACTGTGTCCCATTTCTTCCCACGAAGTCCATCCTCTTCCCCACATAGAAATTGAGCCTGAAGTCACCAAAAGACAAGTAAATGAATGCCACGCAGGATGCAAACCCCACAATTGGGTAGAACAACCCATTCCTCGCAACAATTCTTGATTTCATAGTGCTGGCAGCTTCAAGAAGATGTCGATCGATGCAGAATTTCACAAATTGGGAGGGTTTTGAGGTACCCTTTTGGCTCTACGTCAAGAAAGAGTCCGAATCATGAACAGCCAAAGGAGATTTCCACCTGCCAAGACTGAAAATGTGACGGTACGTCGACAAGAAGCCAATTTCAGGAGACCAAGATCCCTTTCGGCACTGAATTCCCCACAAAGGCGACGCTTGGACGATAGAAAACGCCGCGACGGGGCTGAAGATCACGTCGGATGGGCGCTTATAACGGCCCAATTTGAGGACTTCCTGAGAATGCCGAGCAGTCTGAAATGAGGAGAAGCCAGAATTCAGTAACGTGAAGTCAAGACTCACGCTCCTCACATTTCCCGTCACTCCTCGCTGCGAGAGAGGGGGAGAGAGATCGCATGAACCGGTTTTCGCGTATGACAATTTTATAGGGGAAGTGGGAAAAGGTGTTCTATGCAAGGAACTACTGAATGGACAGAAAAGGAAAGTGAAAGACAGCACATCAAACAGGGCCAACGCGAGAGAGAGAAAGAGAGAGAGAGAGAGAGAGAGAGGTTCACTTTTGATTCAAGAACCGTCAGAGAGACTCAGTAAAGAGAGAAACAAGGAGATGGGAGGTTGCTGGGGAAACAAGTATGGTGGCGCGTTAGCTTCAAGCCCTTCTCCGGTTAATTGAGATGATGGATCTGGAGCACCTGTTTGTACACCTCTTTCCCCTTCTCTCGTTTTGCTTGAGTTACAATGTTTTGGACTGACCGAAGCAGCCGACGGCTGTTGTCGTTCAACAGCGTCGGACCGTGGATGGGGGGGGAGCATTTGGGGCCATGGTCATGGGTGGATGTGGACCTCTCGTTCTCCTCTCTTACCAAATCAAAAGCAACAAATTAGCCATTAAATCAAGAAAGAAAAACCAGGCCAAAGAAAGGATATTATACCTCTTTTCCTTATCGCACTGAGATTTTGGTTCTGGTGTGACGCAAGCCAAGGCGAAAGTAACTGCTGGCCGTGGCCTTCTTTGGTTCTTTCGCTGGTGGTTTCGCTCTGGTGCTATTGACTGAGCTAAATCGCCAAGATGGTTTCGCGTGATGACCAAGATCTCACAATTTTTCCTTTTCCAGAGTCGTGATTCACACAGTCCTATTCAATCTTCTCTTTTCTGCTCTTTCTGCCCTCTTTTTCCACTCAACGTGTTCTGCATTCCCGGATTTACTTTCTGGGGTGACATTTTCTTTGTGGGTTTCTTCTGGAAACCAGCCCTGAATTTCCTGGACCACACGCTACGCGCTGATCGTAATTAAGCGGGCTTAGCTCTTAGCAGCACAAATTCGTCGGCATTCAAATTAATTCGATGCTAGGGATGCTACATTTCAAAGAAAAGCAGCTCAATGATGAACGCTCCCAGCCCCACCAAAAAACAAAATGGAAAGCAGCTTGATACCGTGTATCGACAGCCAATCAAGCCGCAGGTTTTGGGAAGAAAATTCATGTATTTTGCCGGCTCGGGCAAGAGAAACAAAACAAAAAAGGAGGAGGAAAAGGAGCACTGTTTCCATCGCTGTGAAAAGGGATGTTAACCACACAAAGACCAGCAGTCATCGTCAGTCAGTCGCTCCCCTGGATTAGCAACGACCGGACATTTGCCATCCATCCTCCTTCACCAGTCTTTGACGGCTAATCTAGTCAATATCTTAGATAGATCGCACGTTAATTTACTTGTGAATTACTTAAACCTATAACCCGCTAACTGCTCCAACTTAACGGCCTGATTATCATCATCATCATCATCTTTTTTTTAATTACATGTCGAGTTCGTTTAGTTTGAATAACTTCAGCATTGCTTCAGAAATCCGAGTTTTGGGGCCAGATTTAGATTTCCCTTTGACAATTCATATTTTGTATCATTTAGATTTCCCTTTGACAATTCATATTTTGTATCATTTAGATTAAATAGTAAATTACGATGAAGAACAAATAGAGGACTTCCAAAGTTAAATGGATTTTACAAATTTGCAAATTTCCTATTTTTCTTCATCTTCTAACATGTGGAGGGTGATTAGTGATTTTCGCTGTGGATTTCAATTATGCGCAATGACTCAATTGCTCTATTGGGGGGAATGGTCATGCCTATAAAGTGAATTTTTTTCGTAATATCATGATAAGTAGCATCAAGAAAACAATCATAAAGAGGATGATCAATAGTTTTTGCTCTCAATCATGAATTATGATTGTAGGCAAGGACTCGATTGCTCCAATGGCGAGGATGGTCATGCCTACAAAGTGATTTTTTTTTTTCCCGTAATCTAATAATAGGTTGCATCAAGAAGATAATCATAATCAATAAAAATTGCAAATAATGGGTTGAAAAAGCGCTTCCCTTTTTTCTTTCTTGACCAACAACAACAGAACATGTTATTGGTTGGTGTTAGAACAGATGAAGCAACAGGTCCAGTTATAAAAGGTAATCATGAACAAAATGATATTTTATGTATCGTAAGTCTTATTAGAAGGTGTTGGGGGGACACTAGTTAAGCTTATTAAATTTGATAAAAGCAAATATCAACATATTTTATATATTGAAAAAGAACGTACTTCTAAAAATTGACATGTTTTAAATGAAGGCAATAATATCCATAAATAATGTTTTTTTTTTTTTGTTGGTAAAAGGTAATAAATATATAGGGGAACGGCCAATGTACAAAAGATCACAGTATCGAAAATATACACTCAAGATGAGAGGACATAATGAGTGGACAGATGCCGAGATGTAAGAGCAACAACACAAGGCATTAGGATAAGGAAGCCAAGCTAAGCCGGCGACCAGACCACAAACTCCTCAAAGGAGGAGGGAGACCACTGCTACAAAAAAAACCACCGCAGCTTAGAGAAACACCCCCAGCAACGGCATGGTAGGGTTAGGGATCCCTAGAGAAAATAATCGGGTCAAGGCCCCAACTTCGCTACAACCTTATGTTCTTGAAATTATATCAACATTCCTGAAAATGATAGTTTTATCTTTGACCACTTTGAACAGGTAGTTTTTCATAACCGGAACAGTAAGAGGCTGGTCTCTAAAAAGAATGTCGTTCGTGTTCTTCTAGATAATGTGACATAACACACCAAAGGAAAAGCGAGCAATGCACTTGTAGAAATTCCTATCCATAAAAAAAAGGTGGTGGCCCAACGGAGATTCTCCCTCCAAGACCTATTACGCTAAGGAAAATTGCATTTGATTGCCCAAAAAAAAAGCAATACTAGCCGTAACATGACATCCAAAAAACAGATGGTCCATGGAATCAGGCATCACATCGCAAAACGCACAAGAACCACTGTCAATTCTATCATACGACAATAAGAGAGCTTGAGTGGGAAGTCTGCTCTTAGTCATAATCCAAAGGTTTAATTGGTACCGAGGAGTGATTGGATTGTTCCAAATGAATGCATGCCAAAAGACACGACTTCTCTTCCGCCTAATGGCCTCCCATGCTGATGCGACCGAGAACCGACCCACCAGGTCCTCCCTCCAGCAAAAGCAATCCGGATCTTGAGAAAGATTCGAGAGAGGTTCCCCCATGATTGTAGTACGTCCAAGAGAGATTGCCCCGCTTCGGAAAAAAGATCAGCCATTGTAGCCTCCATAAACAATGTTGGTGCGCTATAAAATTTGGAATCTTATATAAGTTCATTTTACGGAGAGGGAAATATATATATAAAATTCATTTTTAGCAAAATAAATCCTAAATATGGTTGATTATATTATTTTATTAGATGAATCTAACATGAAATCTATAAAAATCGATGACTTTAGTTACCCGTTATTTTATTGGCACGGTCCCTGTATATCTGCTTATGTCAAGGCCACGCCTCGGAGCCTGCAGGAGTTTGGTCACCTAATATGCATCTGCAGAGGGAGAGATTTTGGTGGTGCGATTGCTTTTATTCCTTTTGCCAGAATTCTGTTTAGTATGACATGATTCCTAGCGTTCTCTTTTGGGATTTCTGAGATCGATAATTTCTTCTGCAAGTCAATATATTAACCACGGCATGCAAATGTCGGCACCCGACAGGCTTTCACAAGAACGGAGCCACTACATTCGCTGTCCTTGTGCAAGACAAGAGTATCAGATCCGATATCCAAGTAGAAGCAAAGAATCAAACAAGTGAGCTGACTTTTCCATTAATATAAGCTTTGCCACGTTCCTAAGCTAAGTATACGTGTTCCACACCAGGCAAAGAATGCCAGCCATTCCGCCGAAAGAAGTTACATCAGTTGCCAGCACATGTTAATCCGCGCTGATTTAGTATCGCTGAGTTAATTTTCTTTCATTTTTAGGATGTGAATTTCTAGATAAGTTCGACTGATAGAATTTCCGCTTGGTTACGCTATGGTGGTTTTTGTATCTTCCCTATTCATGACGCACCCAATTGACCACCGTAAGAAATGACATGTTAAACAATCTCATTGTTTCGACCAAAAAAAAAAAAACACAATCTCATTGCAATAGATGAAGTTAATCACCGACAGAAGCTATATCACTCTGTAATTGTGTTGGACCTCGCTGAGAAGTGATTCCATACCACAAGGTCTCAAGCCATCCTAAAGCACCGTTCTTTTTTCACCTGTCAAAAACGTGGATGCCTCGCATAAGCTTTCTATGGAGCATGGCACCGTTCTAGGTGCGAGTTGCTGACCTGAAAATTTTCCATTGCCCTGCTTTAACATGGACTATACCTTGTTCAGAGAGAAATCAATCATCCAAAAGACCAACTCAGGACCTTCAGATTCTATTGGTGAGCTACTCCTTTTGCAGTATCTATCCTCTCCGTGCACCGTCTTTGAACTTCTACTGACCAAACTCATTCCCCAAAACATGAATAAAAAGTGAGGACTCACTGGTATGCATCCCATATGCGAACAATGCAGAAGTGAACACAGAACTCGCAAAGCCGTCTGGTTTTTGCTAAAATTGGTGACTGAGCCACAAGAGACGACCATGAACAGCTCCTCTGCAGCTTCACTGGCCAGGTTGTATGAAATGGGAAACGAAGACAACAATTATGGAAACATAATGATTCGAGTAAACGCCAGAGAAACATCATCAAGATACAGCATTCAGGAAAGTAAGATCATGATAGTGGCAAGAATTTACAAGCGCTAGCCAATCAAAAGTTACAGAGAGTCCAGTCCCCAGCTTCCGAGCATACCCATTTCAAGAACCTCCCCCCACCCCCAAAGAAAAAAAAGAAATTCAAGAACTCGTCACAAAGAAGACCCCCCAAAAAGAAGTAAACTTTCCCAATTTTTTCTCACCAAGAACCCCCAAATCCCTAATCTCTTCCCAAGAAAATGAAAAATTTGCCGATCTGAATCTGTCACAACTCGAATTCTATCCCATCAGTCACCCTCAGCGTTCCTCTTGACGAGAGCGAAGTACCCAACAACAGCACAAACCGCGGCCACGACATTCCCTTCCTTGAGCAGAACCTTGCCCACCATCCCAACGATCTCCTTCGTCATCTTGCTCCCTTCGTGGACCAGCGTCCTCTTGGGCTTCCCGAAGAAGGCCAGCAGCACCACGACCGTGATCCACGTCACCAGCGTCGCCGGGATGGCGACGGCGAGGGCGGCGACCATGGAGAGGACCCCGAAGACGGCGCCGAGGAGCACCGACGCGTAGAGCGCGGGCCACCCGGACGACGGGTGCTGGTTGGCCTGCGACTGGTACCAGGCGAGGATGGACTTGAGGGAGTTCCACGTGGAGGACAGGAGGACGGCGTACACGAGCACGAAGAGGCACGCCCACGTCCGCCGCTTGCTCATGATCCTGAGGATCAGAGGGTACGTGGACGGCGCCGCCGCCGCAGCCGCCGCCGAGGCGGGGGACGCCGGCGGCTCTTCTTCCCTGTCGGCCATGGCGAGAGGAGGCCCCGACAAGAACGGCCGGAGGAAAAAAAGAAGAAGAGGGGTTCGATCTCGACGACGATTCTGCAGGTGGGCTGCTTCTCTTCTGGGCGTTCGGTGAATCTGGACTGTTGGGTTCTTTCGGGGGAGGAGGTTTTCTTGATCTGCCGCGACTGCTTTCGCCCTTTATGCTGTCGTCCTTTCTGCGTTCTGCGCCTGCGTGGTCTCGCTCTGAGACGATGCTCGAAGCAGATATGGTGTAAGAAAGGGGGAGAGGCGGGGTGGGGCGCACGCGCCTCCGTGGCGCGTGGCGAGGGCTTCCCCAGCTTAGTCAATTCCAAATTGACTAGGGTATGATGGGCAATGCGGGTTCAGTGAACAGATTCTATAATCAGTCGGTCATTAATAAAATTCACCTCCTTTTCAAGTTAGATCGCTTTAAGAGAATTTCACGGGACCAAAATTGGCGGGTTACAACCGTACAGATTCCTTGAAAGTAGCCAATTTGCCATCATTTCCACAAAAAAAAAAAAAAAAAAAAAACCATATACCTAATTATGTCACAAACCGGATGAGCAAATCGCATCTGGCACCAAATTTTTATCATGTCCATCATATGTATAAGAAGTGACGTGTACATTCGTAGTTCGATAATTTTATCGTATGTAGATTTTCTTCCGAACAAGATTTACTAATCTATTGAATAACTTACCAGTTTAGCATCAACACAAGCTTGCTTTACTAATAGTATGAAGAATTATGTGCCAAAGCAAAGAGAAAAGTTGTATTTTCTAAAATATTTTCTAGTTTAGCGTCGACACAAGCTTGCTTTTCTAATAGTTTACGAAACTTGGGGCTAAATTCTCAATAATTGCCAAGCAAAAAGGTACCTCAAAAGTTTCATGGTCTCCTAAATTATTTTCTCAATTTAGATAATCAATTTGAAAACGTTTAACCAAATTCAAAAATATGAAAATGAAATAGACAATCATTTTCACAGGTGCTTTATAGAAGATGAAGAATGATGATATCCAAATTTGTTCGTACTTCTTGAATTTTCAAAATTTTATTGTCGATTTCATTTCTTTTACATTGGTTGCAAATGTAACAATGAATTTGATGCTTCTCAACATAATTCTCCCATTGATACAATTCTTTGGGTTGATGAACAATTCCTTTTTACTTTGGCCAAACACCAACATCATTCAAAATTGAAACTGTTGGGAGCAATTTCATCACTATGCTCTCACTAGTCACAATCACTTGAGGATACTCTTAAAATCTCCAATTAGAACTAAAAAAAAAAAAAAAGATCATGATCCACAGTCAGTATATTTCATGCTTATACAAATGAAAAAGTCACATTAGATTAAAAATGAGGGATGTGATAGGGAAAAAAAAATGTTTCTACATACAAGGCTTGCTCGTGGTTTTGGCCCAATATCATTGGTATGAACTTCAATGCGTTTGCCCATCATTTCACTTAAAATGGCATTTATTAAGGAGTAGCCCTGCATTTTTAAAACCAAATGGCATAACAAATACCTAAAGGAAAGGACAATAAAAAGCTGTCTTGTGAAATCTTCTTTAGTTAGATCTGTTTTTGTATCCTAAGCATCTGCCCATGAAGGTTAATAGCTCATTGTCAACTTCATTATCAAATATTCATTCTGCCACAGGCATGGGGTATTCATTTTTAGGATTTGCTTTGTGTGAATCCCTAAAGTTGATACGCACGAACTTTTTGTTCTTTTTTATAATGGATACAAGGTCGGAGATCCAATCAACATAGTTTGGCAATTTGCAATTCGAATAAAGTGAGCCTTGAACAGGGATTAAAACAATGCGATTGCGATAAATTTTGTATGACATTCATTTGAGTATCATCACATCGATATAATGTTTGCTTCTTCTTTTCTCTGAATCCTACCCTATTTTCCGATCGGAGAATCGGTTGTTCAACCTAATAGAATCAACAACAACCGAAACGCTGTACACTTTTATAAAGTGTCCTTTCCGATAAATCATCCTACATAGATTTTTTTACTTAATTTTTCACTCCAACGTGGAGTTCTTAAAAATAAATGGAAGTCTAATGCGGAGGTGAGAACAATCTAAACACAATCTGAAGCATACTAATAATACAAACTAGTCATTCCAGCTCCATCATCAATCACCAAAAAAGAATAGCCACAGTAAAGGGCTCGAAACCAAATGGGTGTCAATTGAAGAATGAGACGTTTCCATCTACCAGCATCTGATCCCCAATTCCGCGAATTTCAGGAACAAAAAGAGAAGTGCGACAAAAGATAAAAAGAATCAAAGCCACGCAGCAAAAGAACTATTCATTCAGGGTTGTGCTTGAATCTGGAACGAGGCGCGGCTGAGAGACGTGGATGGAGAAGGTTCTGGGTATCCTCTTTCCATCGCCCACTACAGCGAAACGACGAAAAGAATTGAGTATGTGGTATTTTCTGGTTCGACTTTTTACAGGCGAAGGCTCGGTCGGAGAAGCAAGAAAAGAACAGGGACTGCAGGACGAATTGGCTTCCGAGTGAGAGCGAACAACGACGACGATTCGCCCGGAGCCGAAGCGGAGACGGTGCTGCAACAGGGAAAGCGACAAGAAATTCTTGTCGGACTTCACGGCCCACAATAGTAAAAATATTGACTTATATCTTGATTTTATTCCTAAAACCGAGAGCCGCTACTCTTGCTTCGACTCTCAATTGTGAATTTGATGAGATGATACTTCGAATTGGGATTACGGTTCTCGAAAATGAAAATTGAATTTCGCTCAACGTCATTTAGCCTCCCGATTGCTGACTTTAGCTTGTCAACACGCTAATTCGGATGGTTTGTCGTAAATTAATGCCACGTCCGGTGAGACAAATCGCCGATGACACTTGATTGATTTTAAATTTGTTGCCAAATGAGAGAAAAAAAGTTATGATCCTTAAGTGAGTACTATACATACAAAAATTATGACACTCCTGATGTTCTTATCCCATCTTGAACTAACTCCCTAATATCATTAGGACTCACTTTCTATTATCTGGACTGACATTCTTCCTGGGAGTTGTTTAATAGGCCTTGCTTCAGGTAAGGTTGGCAGTTTGTGCTCGACCAAGCTTCAATCTGGTCCTGGCATGTCTTTGTATATTCCCATACAAAGCAATCTTTGAACCTTTGAAGGATTTCAACTTAATTCTTTGGCCATCGATGGCTCTTTATCAGTTTCCAGATTTACTTCGACCGGAGGATCGCCGGATACGATCATTTCCTCTGTTCAGACCCCTTCTTTGGCCAATTCCTCCTCGTAGTCCTGTACGAAGGTCTGGGTCTCCAGTAAGTTCTCTTTGGCCGCGAAAGTGGCTGCCCTTCGAATAGTACCCTGGACTTCTTTGATGCGAAGTGTCGTCCCATGTAAGTTACTCACCACTGGGGGGTTTTTGGAAACACCCTGCTGCCCATTCTCTCAAAGCATAAGCGGTGGTGAGAAGGGGTTTGCAACCAGGTCAGTTCACACAGGTTCACCCAGGGATCGATTCGATCCCCAGGTAAAAAATTTGGGAATCGGCCTTGACTCAATTCCCCACCTTGAACAAGTTGATTTTACCTAAAGTTGGTTTTCATTAGAACCGGTTTCAAGACTGGTTTTCGGGTAGGGCTGGCTTAAAATCAAATCCTAGAAGTCTTTTATCTTTTATGTCGTATTCAAATAAAAACAAGAGATCCAGCTGCTCATCCTCGAATTTTTTCCATTGTGGCATTTTTAACAAAGCATGGAAATTAGAAGCCGGCGGCTGTGTTGTTCTCTGGAAATCGAAAAGACCAAAGCTAGCCTAATCCCATCGATTCATTAATAAGCAACAGAACTGACTTGCTAAAAGGTTAGACACCACAATATGATTGCATATTTCACCCGGAAATTCCTCCCGAAGGTGCATATTTATGCAACATTAGCTTCAAGTGAGTATAAAGAGAAATAACAAATAAAAAAAAAAGAGACAAGAAAGAGAGGCGAAAGAACAGTCGATGAAACATGGATAAAAAATAAGATGGGCCAGCTCCAAGATCAATCATGGACCTTGCCTAGAATTGGTCAGTTCGGTTATGTGGATGGGAATTTGATTTTTGGTCCCAACAATTGAAAATTATTTTAATAAGATAGGTTTCAGATTTTTGATTTGGAATATATCTATCTCGAGATCGATCACTTCTAATAAGGAGACCTTCATTGACAAGGCATCATTGCCCTATGCGTCCGAACTCAATTCTTGAACCGGGATCTGTTGGTACACTTCTGCAGCAGCCGGATCAGGGAATCTCCTTTTTTAACGGCCGCCGACCATGACTAGCTTTCCCAGGTCAAGAGAGAAATTCTACGGGAGAAAACGTGTGGAAAAGGCGGGGGAATCTAATGCCCAGATTCTCCTTTCCTTCGAGAACGAAAGTTCGAGGAACATTAGCTTAATCATCCTCATGATGTTTCCCCTAAAAATAATCAAGGGACGGTAGCGCCTTTCTCAGGACCAGCACATGCCTTGCTTTACTCCTTTTAATCTGAACCCCCCATGTTCACGCACTTTGGCGATTCCGTTCTTTCTCCAGTGAACTTGGGTGACGTCAATCCGAGTTTAAGATTCTTCTTCACAGAAGAAATTATCGATCACTTCTTAGTATTTCTCGTTAAGGATCTGACAATACTGCCGCTGCGATGAATTTTTGAAGTGAGATTTATGCAAGTACATTATTATGATAATCACGTGCTGTACTGATATAATTATGTGGATTAGTTATATTCATGTTATATTTGATGCGATATAAACATGTGCTTGGCCTATTCAAAGGTCTCTCTCTCTTTTTAATCTTTTTTTTATGAAATAAAATTAATTCAACGTGGTGAGGGAGCGGTTCAAATTCGATCGAAAGTTCACATACTGCAAAAACCGAAATGAGGGCACGGGGGAGTTCATTCGTTGTCTTGACCTTACGATTTTTGTGCCTCCACGGTAGTAAAATATCATGCATGTGATTTTCATATTATAAGTTGGAACTTTGCAAAAAAGAGAGGAAAAATATAAAACATACACCTTTATTGAGAAACAATTCTTTTCAATAACTAAAACTCATGCGAGACATGTCATATTGGAAGATGCTCTATAAAAAGCACTTTAGGCTTGAGTAACTTTAAGTATATTCACATTGAAAATTGCATCATTTGAGTAACTTTAAGCTTTGTGTTATAGCATATTAAACGTTAAAGTTTGCATGAAACTCTTTTTTGAAACTTCAAGGTTTCTTCCTTTGTTTTTCACGCACGGTTAATTTTTTTGGTCAAGACAATTTGTGAAATTCTCGATCCATTTGATGTTGGGTCAAATCCCATGAGGTATAAACTAGACGCCTACTGAATAGATGCAGCATAAATATACGATGGTTGTTGAATAAATGAAACTTTGGTTTGAATTACTATCTATGCATGCATGAATTTTTTTGAACTCAGATAACTACAATTAACGGGTCTTTTGCCACAGCAAAAGGATCTACGGTACGTACTGTTTCTTGATAACAAAGAAATTCAAGAGTGCAAAATATGGGGTTACTTGTCTGCTTTGTGTCGCACTATGACATCCTGTCCGAATCGCTATTTGATCGGTGTTTGAAATTAGCAAAAAGTCATGACAACATGCGAAAATCCAAGACAAAACAAATGGAGCCGAGCGTTGGTCCGATGATTTTTCTTTTCTTTTCTTTTCTTTTCTTTTCGCTCTTAGTCTTTCTTAATGATCTTCGGATCAGACCGCATATATCCTTATACAAAATGAAAAGGAGGTATTGCATTAGAGTAGCTACTTAAAAGTAAGCTCGTCCTAAAAGCAAAAGTGAAACAACTCAAAGCTCGTGCACAGCACAAAACAATCGAATCCCGCAAAAACGCGCCACTCTCTGTCTGTCTCTGCCATGGCGTGACCATTGATCATGCTTTGCCATCTTCAGTCCAAAGGCTTCACCAAAGCCGATTCACCACCGCATGACCGACTCACAGAGTCGAACCACCGAGCTCCCCCGCAGAAACCCCGACCCAATGAGCCGCCTTCGCAACCCGAATATACCCGGCACCCTGAGGGGTCGATCCTGGCCCGGCCAGACCCCGCCTGGTGGCGATGACCAAGAACCACCGTACAACATCATCCCAGTAGCTGCCGTCCGGGCTGACCACCCCTCCCTCCGCTTCCCGGAGGTCCGTGCTGCCTGTGCCGCCCTGCGCTCCGTTGGCGACCTCCGCTGGCCGCCAAGGACCCGGCGGCGCCCTGACTACGACCTCCTCGACTGGCTCCGCCTCTTCTTTGGCTTCCAGGAGGGTAATGTCCGGAACCAACGGGAGCACCTCGTCCTCCACCTCGCCAACCTCCAGATGCGGCTCGCGTCAAGGCCGGACAACATCGAGGCCCTTGACGTCGCCGTCCTCTGCTGCTTCCGGAAAAAGCTTCTCCGGAACTACACCCTCTGGTGCTCCTACTTGGGCAGGAAGTCAAACATCTGGATCTCCGACTGCCGTGATGCTGTCTCGGACCCACGGCGTGAGCT
The DNA here is from genome assembly GCA_014182885.2 of Eucalyptus caleyi. Lineage (NCBI taxonomy): Eukaryota > Viridiplantae > Streptophyta > Magnoliopsida > Myrtales > Myrtaceae > Eucalyptus > Eucalyptus caleyi. The sequence continues at coordinate 30,505,703 of CM024466.2, forward strand.
CCTCTATGTCTCGCTCTATCTCCTTGTGTGGGGCGAGTCGGCGAACCTGCGGCTTATGCCAGAGTGCATTTGCTACATCTTCCACAACATGGCGATGGAAATGAACAGGATCTTGGAGAATTACATTGACCCGAACACTGGACAGCCCGTTTTGCCTTCGGTCTCAGGAGAGAAGGCCTTTTTAGAAAAAGTAGTGAAGCCAATTTACGACACGATTAGGAAAGAGGTCAACAGGAGCAAGAATGGGACTGCGCCCCCCGGTGCATGGAGGAACTATGATGATATCAATGAGTACTTCTGGTCTGGAAGGTGCTTTGCAAAGTTGAGTTGGCCCATCGATCGTGGAAGTAGCTTTTTCACGAGGGATGAGAACAAATATCGAAGTGGCAAGATGGGGTTCGTAGAGACGAGGACGTTTTGGAACTTGTTCCGGAGCTTCGATCGATTGTGGGTGATGTTGGTTCTGTTTCTGCAAGCTGCAATCATTGTGGCTTGGCACGATGATAAGGAGTATCCATGGCAGGCATTGAAGAGCAGGGACCTTCAAGTCAAGGTCTTGACTATTTTCATGACTTGGAGTGGGATGAGGTTCTTGCAGTCCCTGCTTGATGCTGGAACGCAGTACCTCTTGGTGTCAAGAGAAACGATGTTTTTAGGAGTGAGGATGGTGATGAAGATTGTCGTGGCAAGTCTTTGGATGATTGCTTTTTGGTTGTTCTATGGACGGATTTGGTCGCAAAGAAATGCCGATGAGAGATGGTCACAAGAGGCAAACAGGAGATTGGTGCATTTTCTCGAGCTGGCCTTCGTCTTTGTTCTTCCTGAGCTGTTGGGATTGGCCCTGATGATCATTCCATGGATTCAAAATTTCCTAGAGGAAAGAAACTGGAGGATCTTCCACCTGTTCACGTGGTGGTTCCAGAGCCGTATCTTCGTGGGTCGTGGCCTTAGAGAAGGTCTGGTCGATAGTGTGAAGTACTCTCTATTTTGGATACATGTACTAGCCACCAAATTTTTATTCAGCTACTTCCTCCAAATTAAGCCCATGATCCAACCCACGAAACAGCTCTTGCAGCTGCGAGATGCGAAATACGAGTGGCACCAGTTCTTCGGCGACAGCAACAGGTTTGCTGTTGGGCTGTTGTGGCTCCCCGTGGTGCTTATTTACCTTATGGATCTGCAGATTTGGTACTCGATCTATTCATCCTTGGTTGGAGCAGCAGTAGGGTTGTCAGATCACTTGGGTGAGATCCGAAATCTGGAGCAGGTGAGATTGCGGTTCCAGTTCTTTGCGAGCGCTGTTCAGTTTAATCTAATGCCTGAGGGGCAGCTTTTGCAAACGATAGGAAACAAGTTCAAGGATTTGCTTCACCGGCTGAAGCTGAGGTATGGACTGGGCAAGCCGTACCAGAAGTTTGAACCTAACCAGATCGAAGCGCTGAGGTTTGCTTTGCTTTGGAATGAGATCATATCCATATTTAGGGAAGAGGATATAGTATCTGACCAGGAAGTTGAGCTCTTGGAGCTACGGAGGAGTGCTTGGAGTGATAGAGTTATTTCCTGGCCATGTTTTCTCCTGTTCAATGAGCTGTTGCTTGCTTTAAGACAGGCCAAGGAGCTAGTTGATGCTACTGACAAGAGGCTCTGGTATAAGATCTGCAAGAACGAGTACAGGCGCTGCGCTGTGATCGAAGCATACGACAGTGTCAAGCGCTTGCTGCTTGAAATAGTCAAAATTGACTCGGAGGAGCATTCCGTGATCACTGATTTGTTCGAAAAGATTGATCGCTCCATCAAGGATGGGAAATTTACGAAGCAGTTCAACTTGTCCATGTTGCCCGAGATACACAAATATATATCAAAGTTGGCTAAGCTATTGAAAGATTCCAAGAAAGACGTGGGTAAAATTGTGCTCGCTCTGCAGGCCCTTTATCGGATTGTTATTAGGGAGTTCTCCATAGACGGGGAGGATCAATTGGCATCTGGTGGTCGATTGCCTTTCACGGATGCAGTTGCATTGCCCGATTCGAGTAATAGCCAGTTCCATTGGCAAGTTCGTCGCTTGCACATTATTCTGACCTCAAGGGACTCTACGCACAATGTTCCTTCAAATGTTGAGGCGAGACGGCGAATTTGCTTTTTCAGTAATTCGCTATTTATGAACATGCCCCAGGCACCTAAAGTGGAGAAAATGTTTGGTTTCAGTGTTCTGACTCCTTACCACAATGAAGAGGTACTGTACAGCAAAGAACAGCTTCTTGAAAAGAACGAAGATGGAGTTTGCATATTGTTTTATTTGAAGACTGTATATCCTGATGAGTGGAAATATTTCATAGAGAGAATGCTTAGAGAAGGAAAGGTGGTGAAGGCTGATGAGGACGATGAAGAAATGGCCAAGTTGAGAGATCTTAGGCTTTGGGCGTCATACAGAGGCCTGACACTTGCTCGAGCAGTCAGAGGAATGATGTATTACCATCGAGCACTTAAGGTGATGGCTTTTCTTGATTCTGCATCAGAGGTGGAAATTCAGGAATTAGCAAAAAGACTGGACTCAGGGGGCAAGATGGCAGCACAAACAGTTCTAGGTTGGAGGAGTTGTCTTCTTCTCTGAGTTTTAATACCAGTATTAGTTCAACCAATCTTTCGTCAGAAGACCATATATCTGCGATGAAATGCACATTCGTGGTCGCTTGCCAGATTTATGGGTCTCAAAAGGCAGAGAAAGATAATCGTGCAGAGGAAATATTGTACCTGATGAAAAGTAATGAAGCGCTCCGAGTAGCTTATGTAAAAGAAGTCCCCATCGGGAGGATGAAAAGGAATACTACTCTGTTCTGGTCAAGTACGATGGGCAACGCCAGAAGGAAGTCGAACTATACAGGGTCCAATTGCCTGGTCCTTTGAAGCTTGGAGAGGGAAAATCGGAAAACCAGAACCATGCGCTCATTTTCACTCGTGGCGATGCCGTCCAGACTATCGATATGAACCAAGACAACTATTTCGAGGAGGCACTCAAGATGCGGAATCTGCTGGAAGAATTCAAGACTTACTATGGCATACGGAAGCCTACCGTCTTGGGGGTTAGAGAACACATCTTCACTGGTTCAGTTTCATCGCTTGCTTGGTTTATGTCAGCTCAAGAGACGAGTTTAGTCACGTTGGGGCAACGCGTCTTGGCTAATCCTTTGAAAGTTCGAATGAATTACAGCCATTCCGATGTTTTCGACAGGTTTTGGTTCCTAAGCAGGGGCGGTATTAGCAGAGCATCCAGAATGATCAACATTAGTGAAGATATTTCTGCTGGATTTAATTGCACATTGAGAGGAGGCAAGGTCACACACCATGAGTACATACAAGTGGGAAGGGGAAGGGATGTTGGATTGAATCAGATATCGATGGTTGAAGCCAAGGTTGCCGCTGGAAATGGTGAACAGGTCCTTAGCAGAGATGTCTATCGGTTGGGGCATCGGCTTGACTTCTTCCGGATGCTATCCTTCTTTTACACCACTGTGGGATACTTCTTTAACACAACGATGGTCATCCTGACAGCCTATGCATTTTTATGGGGCCGGCTCTATCTTTGCCCAAAGGGGCTTAAAGGTGCCGCTGCAAGCAGCAGCAATGACAATAAAGCACTCGGTACAATTCTAAATCTATTTGTCATCCAACTCTGTCTATTCACGGCAATCCCTGTGATAGTGGAGAGTACCCTTCAGCATGGATTTCTTCAAGCTATGTGGGATTTCATGACCAAGCAGCTCCAGTTGTCATCTGTTTTCTACACGTTTTCTATGGGAACTCGTGCCCACTACTTCGGCCGGACCGTTCTTCACGGTAGTGCGAAATATCGTCCCACAGGACATGGGTTTGTCGTGGACCACAAAAGTTTCGCAGAGAACTACAGGCTCTATGCACGTAGTCACTTTGTGAAGGCGATTGAACTAGGCCTATTACTCACATTCTATGCGTCACGCAGCCATGCTGACAAAAATACCTTCACTTACAAAGCCTTGACCATATCAAGTTGGTTCCTTGTTGTTTCATGGATAATGGCTCCTTTTCTGTTCAATCCTCTGGGTTTCGATTGGTTGAAGACGGTGCATGACTTCGACGATTTCATGAACTGGATATGGTTCCGTGGTGGTGTGTTTACTAAAGCTGAAGAGAGTTGGGAAGTCTGGTGGTATGAGGAGCAGGATCATCTAAGAACAACAGGTCTTTGGGGAAAACTAGTAGAGTTAATATTGGATCTCCGCTTCTTCCTTTTCCAGTATGGGGTTGTATACCAACTCGGAATCCCAGCTGGAAGTAGAAGTATTTCTGTTTACTTGCTCTCTTTGATTTGCTTTTTCGTAATTCTGGGGGTCCATGCGCTTATATCATATGCCTGGGACAAGTACGCGGCAAGAGAACACATGTACTATCGACTCGTGCAGTTCCTCATCATCATACTAGGAGCACTCGCGTTAATTGCATTGGTGGAGTATCGGCAGCTCAAGTTAATAGAGATTTTCACCAGTTTGTTGGCGTTCATCCCCACCGGATGGGGCCTCATATCGATAGCGCAAGTTCTTCGACCGATTCTGAAGCCCACTTGGATCTGGGGCAGGGTTGTTTCTTTAGCTCGTCTTTATGATATAATGTTCGGAGTGATTGTCATGGCTCCGATAGCTGTGTTTTCTTGGATGCCGGGGTCTATGCAAACACGGATTCTATTTAACCAAGCATTTAGCGAAGGACTCTGGATTTCACGGATTGTCTCCGCAAAAAGGCTGAAGGTTCACTTATGATTTCGAGGAGATTCTTTTTGCTGGACATTTCGGGAATACTGATTTGGCTTGGTTAATACTTTCTTCCCATGTTTTTAACAAGTGATTCATAAGGAATCTACTTATCTGCAGCTTGTGGGGATCTTTTCCTCTTTATGAGATGTAACTCTATTGATGACCCTTTGATATGACAATGATGCTGCTTGGAAAGTTGTTTTCTTTCCTTCTAGATTTTAATTCATTTTTAACTGTCACTCGGTTCTTGCTGTCCTAGGACGCACTTTCACTTTTTAGACTGGTGCTTGAACTTTAGTTCTGATTGGTTTAGGGCAAATGCTTTCCAAGCCTGCAAAGGTGAAAGAAGCTGGGCAAGCGAAGCTTTTCACATATATACTCTGCTAAAATGAAGGATTGGAAACTCAAGCACGAGTTCTGAAATACTGAGCTTTGAATAAGCCAAGTCCTTGAACTGGTTGGGCCTTGGTAGATTGGGGTGAAGTAGCTTCTAACTGGAGAATTTTATATGCATTTTCTGATATATCGAACGTTTCTGTTGGCTCACGTGTGATTAACAGTCGAGCGAATGATACAAAACCATTGTTATTTACTCTGCATTTGTTTCACTTTTCATGGTACTTCATGTATATTTAAATAAGAGTGGTATGCTTAGTCACATATGATGGAAATATGTCATTCTGAACTCAATGAACTCAAGCTAGCAAATGGGCATCATCATCTGATGAACAGTTTCGACTAGGATAATTTTCTATCAAGCTCAAATTAATATGGATGAATTCAAAAAAATCAGTTCGTTATTTGAAACCAACATGATTTAAAATTGATTTCAAAAAAGCAATTTGAAGAATCCCGATTAAATAAATAAAATTTTCGACCGACATATTAAAAAGACTGTCCGTGCTGCCATCTTGCCCCCCTGAGTCCAGTCTTTTTGCTAATTCCTGAATTTCCACCTCTGATGCAGAATCAAGAAAAGCCATCACCTTAAGTGCTCGATGGTAATTAGAGGTGTTAAATGGGTTGTGCAACCCATTTATAGACCCATTTAAGCATAAATGGGTTGTTAATGGGTCAGGCGCCGAGAAATAAGGTACTTGCTGATGGGTTTTAAAAATAAAAGAACTAAAATAAATGGGTCTTAAATAGTACCCATTTAAGACCCATTCAAACCCATTAAAGTCTAAAGATGGGTTGTGCAACCCATTTATTTTTCTTTTATTTTTTATTTTTCTTTCTTCTTTATTTTTGATTTTTTTCTTTCCTCTTTTTTTCTTTCCTCTTCCTCCGGTCGCCGGCACGCACGCGGCGATGGCGGCGGCCGAGCCGGGCGACCTCGAGGCTCGCTAGATCGGCGAGGCTTGAGCCTCGCCGGCGCCGGCGAGCCTCGAGCTCGCCGGATGCTGGGAGGCGGAGGCCTCGCCGGCGTGGGCAAGGCTCGAGCCTCGCCGATCTGGCGAGACTCGAGCTCGCCAGCGTTGGGCAAGCTCGAGCTCGTTGGATCGGCGAGCCTCGAGCTCACCGGCGTCGGCCGAGCCGGCGGGCGAGCTCGAGGCTCGCTTGTGGCGGCGGCCGGCCAAAGAAAAAGAAGAAGAAGAAGAAGAAAGAAAAAGAAAAGTTATATTTTAAAAATTAAAATAATTAAAATTTTATTTTTAAAAAATAATTAAAATTCCATTTTTAAAATAATTATTTTAAAATTATAAAAATTATCCATTAAATTTGTGTTGTATAAAATTATTTTAGCAATACCATTTTTAAATATATATATCTATATATATATATATATATATATATATATATATATATATATATATATATATATAATAAATTAAGTTTAATTAAATGGGTCGGGTATGAGTTGGATATGGGTCGGGTCGGGTATGGGTCAAAATTTTTGCATTGCAATAAATGGGTCATAAACGGGTTAAATGGGTCGATTTGGGTCGAACCATTTATGACCCGACCCAAACCCGACCCGACCCACCCGTTTTAACGGGTCTAATGGTAATACATCATTCCTCTGACTGCTCGAGCAAGTGTCAGGCCTCTGTATGACGCCCAAAGCCTAAGATCTCTCAACTTGGCCATTGTTTCGTCGTCCTCATCAGCCTTCACCACCTTTCCTTCTCTAAGCATTCTTTCTCTTGTTGTTGTTGTTGTTTTTTTCGAAATTCTCGAAAACTTAACACATGGCTCTCATTTAAATATTACATGAATACTGTGAAAAGTAAATAAATGCATGGTAAGTAATGGTTCATTATTAATCGCTCCTATCAAGAAAAGAGAACGTCGATTTTGACTGGAATTTTGACCAATAACATCCCTAATTGAAGCTACACCACTTGCTACGAGTAGAATTAGTGAAATAGCGGAAAGTTACAATCCTCAAATGAATTAATGATGTACAGAATCACATGTGGAAATATTTTTAAAATATCAAATCTGACAACACTTGGAATCGAATTATAAGCACGCTGTATTATCAATGCAAACAAACAAATGTCGAAGCCCGTCATCCAAATTTTTTAACTCAATTATGTGCATGTGGAAGCACACAAAATAGGTTGAAAGAGAGAGAGACAGCAACGTTGCACGTCACTCTCTATGTAGCGTGTGAAAGCATGTTATGTCGCTCTCTCATTATGAGGGAGTGATGTAATGACCAGAGTGTTACTTGGTTGAGTACCATGGACATGGACTGATTTCCTGGCAGAAAATAGCCATCCTAAAAGCTTTGTACTTCTGCTTTCTTGTTAACTAATTTTACTGCTCTTGGTTGAGATTTTGTGTGTATTTTTAGGTTTGTAAGAGGACCTTAGATGAGTCTGAGGTGATTGCTTGATAAGTTAACCCAACTCCCGAAAGCATGATTAAGAGTGTAATGAGACAATTAGAAGGGAAAAAATGGAAGAAAATAACTGCACTATAAGCTCTATGCCTATGAAAGCTATGATCTTTGTCGATGTTAAAGCTACTAATTTTGTTGCTCTTGGGTGAGACTTGGGCGTATTTTTAGGTTCATGCACATTTTAGGTAAAACCCACCCATCTTACTTCAATTGTTTAGCCCAGGCTTCCTGCTCCATCTTTCAGATCTTTAGCATTAATGGCATAGCGATAATGACATGGCGCATGCGAGACGATCGGTGGTGGCATGAAGAAGCCATTGCAGGGTGGTTGCGTGAAATGCAGGAGATGTGATCTTGGTGTCAGAGATGCGATCCTCTCTCTCTTGTTCAGTACTCTTGCCATCAGAGCTGTATCCCGGTGCTTGATGCTCGTTGCGCCTCTCTCATTTGCTCTCTACATATAAGACTTCTCTTCTTCTGTAACCACCACTCCACCGCCACCCCCATCTCTCGAACACCTCCGACTCCAATGGCGGCTAGTAGCAGTAGTAGTGATGCTGCCACCCTCCTCCAATGCTATGATGCTTTACAAAAGGCGGAAAAGAAGCTGATCAGACTCAGAGGGAACCCCAAAGGCAAGTGATAATATTGATTTGATCTTATATCTTCTGTTTTTTTTTTTTTGGCTCTAATGTTTTTCTTTTAATGTTCTTCCACAGCAAGAAAGATGCCCAAGCTCAAAGAAATGCAGCTCAAGATGCCCTCGCTCAGATCATCGACTCCATCAATAACAAGGAAGTCCTCGTCCTCAACACGGTTGCGGAAGCAAAGGCCTTCACATGCTTGCTTAAATATTTTGAAGAGGGTAAGCGTGTTTCCCTGAGAAAGGTGGAGATACCTTGCCAGGTGGGGAGTGATGCCACGAGGAAGATGTGGAGGATCTTGGAATTGGCCGGACTGATATCAGCAGACCCCGAGCTGATGTTCAAGTTTCCTTAGACTAATATCAGAAGACCCCTGATCTTCGAGTTTCCTCAAGGATCTTTTTCTTTTCTTTTGAGTTCTTCCACTGATCTCTCATATTCTGTTTTCCAGTTATTCCATCGATGTCTTATTCCACTCATCTTTTTTCTAAGCACGTATGTAGTTATTCCACTACTTTAGTTATATTCCACTGCCTTAGTCATGTATTTCACTTCATGCACTACCAACCTAGACTTTATTCTCCTAGACTTTAGCATACTAATGATTCTGAGATAGGGGCTCTTCCCCCAGCAGGTTACAGACGCACGATAAATTTTATTTTTTGAAAATTGGGTAAGGCTAAGATAGCTCAATCGTCCACTGGAAATTAGCAAGTGAATCAGAAGCGAAGACTCCTCGCAAGAAAACTGAAATTTAGTCCGAATTGTTCTCTCTCGCTGTCTACGAAAACATGAAGATCTTAATAGTGATGGATTTCGTTATAGAAAGAGAGCACCGTCGCGAAGTTCTATTAGTTAAGTAGAAACAATCTCACATCGATCTATGCACCTTGCATCCAATCCAAACCCCTCAGGCCAACTGACTCAGTAATTTCCAAATAAGCCTCTTAGGCTTTGTAATCCAGTTTCTCTATTTGATTTAAATGAAAAATAAGAAAAAAGGGCTTGATTCAGCAAGCAGTGACCTTCTCAAATTTATACTGCATAAAGACCATTCAGGTACTCACGCCCATTGAGATGCCAATCACAAAGAAAAGAATTTAGAGGTAAGCTTGGTAGAAGACAGCCAGATTCCGGAAAAATCAATGGAGTTTTCAATTACTCAAGAAAGAGATATACAACAGCCATGGAGTCCAGTAAGTACACATGGTACTTTATGTGAATGCTTTGAAACTTGTGAATTTAGCCTACCAAGGCAAGGTTGTTGTCGAGGTTGTTTAGCACTGTATATCTTGAACCAAGATGTCAAATGAAATCAGAGATAGCACGAATTGCATCGATTCAGATTGTTTTATTCTCGAAGGCCATGTTATACTGGATAATAGACAAGTATATATGAGCCTAACCTTTTTACTTCATGCTTAATATATATAGAGTTTATTGTAAAATCAGAAACCTTGCAACCCTTTCTATCTAGATGCTTCACCAAAGAACCAAGCAGGAATCAGACATTAGATTTGAGATGAAATTTTGTCACTTGAAGGACAAAATAAGCCACTGCATAATCTTAGTATTTAGGATAGAAGGCAATCATAAGATTAGGGTGTTATCTCGCAATAAAGCTGAAGCATCCTTGCAAGCTGGTTAGGAAGCTCTGCTCCTGTAAGTAGGAAACGTAGCTCCCCATTTGCTTCAAAGCAATCTGTTTGGTCATTTATCAGTCCCTCACATTCTTTTGAAACTACAGTCATGTTTGGGAATATCAGTGGACAAACGCTGTCAGATAAACAGCACACTAGAATATCAGAATTGGGATTAAGATAGTTCCAGGAATTTCCTGAAAGCTCTCAATGACAAGCGGGACCAAACAGAATGCGATTCCAAAAAAGTGATCAACCGTGCACATGATTAATGTATACCTATGTTTTCTGATACATGCTTTACCTTCGTTTGTATTGTAATTGGAGGGACCTCTCCAGAAACTGTTAGCGGAGGAATCCAGTTTACTTGCCAACCATCGCAGGACAATATCCTTACAATCATCAGCGCATTTGAGTGCTCAGGTGAGATCGGAATCCCAACATGCCGTTCAAGGATAGTTTCTGGGTCGCATCTAAAATTGCGTTTTGGCAAGTTTGTTCACAGCACTCCTTGAAAGGATCAATTTTTTCACAACCAGCTAAGAAGTCTTGAGGTGTCCACGCTGCTCTCGAACTCACCGACATCAATGATAGGGCAGGAGGCTGCAGTGAGTTTCACAGGAGAAACGGAGCGTATGCTTGGAAGAGTTCCATAGGCACCTTGAGCTTCTAGGTTCGTTATACAATCCGAGAGGTGGTGGTTGGAATGAGTTGCATTTAAAGCAAGCATCCCAGAGATTTTACTGGGCCGCCCCATGAGAACGACCAGCGTGGCATCAAACTGAGGACAACATGCTACATTTAGCTAAATATGGCGCAAATGAAGCCCAACAGCCCGTCGCTGTTATACTCATGATGCTTTGTGCCGCTGAAAAACTCAAGCTGCAGAGTCTTGATGATCCAAAACCGAAAGCAACAGAAAATTAGGCACTGCCTTCCACATAGTTCTACTCCGGTCAAGAAAGTCAAGAAGTATCGACCTTAATTGACCAAAATCTGTGTGGACACAAGAAAATGCTGGTTAATTCAGACTCTCGGGGTTTAAGTAATGCCAAGAGTAACTGTCACATGTTCACACCAGTTTGCAATCATGGATGCAGTTATCCAGCATTCGCGAAATCCCGTCATGTGTCCATGGAAAAGCCCACTGATGTACGTGATTCAAGAAGAATTGATGCAAATAGGAGCTTCAATGTTCAGGTCAAGGACAACTAAAAGAAAAGGGTGTGCTACAAGCATGATCATTGGGAAGCTTTCCACAATAGTCATACTCAGGAAACTCAGAGTAGTTTGCTCCAAGCACTCAGAATACTTTTGGCCAAGTGTGAGCGACATTGCTCAGGCAAACCTTTGTTCGTATGGTATTTGAGCAAGTGAGTCACACCTGATAATTTTGGCGCAGGGGCATTTGTGAATGACTTCAATGGTGAAGGAGCTAAACTCGGGAGAGAAGGTTGAGGTTCTGTACCGGGCGAGATGTACGGAGTCCCGGCACTTCTCTTTGTTGAATCTAAAGCATTGTGTTTATCACGAAGGATTGAGCCGCAATAGGAGGCATTTAAATCTGCAGGGACAAATAGCCTGTTATACACGCGAGGGAAGACATGGATATTGCTGATAAGCATACAGTCCCCAGCTCGTACAGATTTGTTGCGCGATAAAATTAAAAATACTAAAGTTCTCACTTTTAAACAGTAAATGGGTTCTAAAGCAATGCAACGTAACTTAGAAATCACAAATTTTGGTCCAAGCTAACCCCATAAGTAGAAGTGTTGCTGTTTACTTGCTCTCTTTGTTTTGTTTTTTCATAATTTTGGGGGTCCATGTGCTTATATCATACGCGGGTGGGACAAGTACGCGGCAAGAGAACACATCCATCGTCGACTCAGGAAGTTCCTCGTCATTGTACTAGGAGCACTTGGGTTAGTTGCATTGGTGAAGTTTTGGCAGCTCGAGCTAATGGAGATTTTCACCAGTTTGTTGGCATTCATCCCCAGCGGATGGGGCCTCATATCGATCGCGCAAGTCCTTCGACCGTTTCTGAAGCCCCCCACTTGGATCTGGGCCGTGGTTGTTTCTTTAGCTTGTCTTTACGATATAATGTTTGGAGTGATTGCCATGGCTCCGTTAGCCGTGTTATCTTGGATGCCGGGGTCTATGTAGACACAGATTCTATTTAACCAAGCATTTAGCCAAGGACTATATTTCAAGGATTGTCTCCGTGGAAAAACCGCAGGTTCACTTTTGATTTCGAGGAGATTCTTTTTCCAGATATTTCAGGAATATTGATTTGGCTTGGTTAATAGTTTCTTCCCATGTTCCTCTCGTTTAATATGTGATTCATAAGGGATCCACTTATCTGCAGCTTGTGGGGATCTTTTCCTCTTTATGAGATGCAACTCTGTTGATGACCCTTGATATGATGATGATTCTCCATGGATGTTTGTTTTCGTCCTCCTTGATTTTAATTCTTTTTTTAACTGTCACTCGGTTCTTGCTGTCCTAGGATGAACTTTCACTTTTTAGACTTGGTGCTTGAACTTTAGTTCTGATTTGTTTAGGGCAAATGCTTTCCAAGCCTGTAAAGGTGAAAGAAGCTGGGCAAGCGAAGCTTTTCACATGTATGCTCTGTTCATATGAAGGATTGGAAACTCAAGCACGAACTCTGAAATTTTCAGCATTGAACAAGCCAAGCTTTTAATTGAGGAATTTTATATGTAGTTTCTGATATATTGAGTATTTCCGTTGGCTCATGTATAATTATGGATCTCCAAAACCCGATGTGGTTGGTTCAAATCCTACCGATCGTGATTATTGAGATATGACAATTTTTTTTTTTTTTTTATAGTAAAAAATGGTATAGAATCCATTTAGTGTAATGAATGATACAAAACCATTGTCGTTTGCTCTTCATTTATTTTAATTTTCATGGTACTTCATGTATACTTAAACTAAAGTCGTATGCTTAGTCACATATGATGGAAACATTTCATTCTAGCTAGCAAATGCGCATCATCATCCTATTGAACATTTCAACTAGAAAAATTTTCTATAGAAGCTCAAATTAAAATGGAGGACTTAAAAAAAAAATCAGTTTGTTATTTGAAACCACACAAGATTTAAAATAATTTTAAAAAAATCAATTTGAAAGATTTAATTTAAATAAATGAAATTTTTGGCCAAGGAATTAAAAACACTTCGATCCTTTATCCAAATAGGAGGCTTGTTTTTAACATATCTAACTCAAAGTAAAATTAACTAGCTCTGTTTGGATGACTTCTATTTTTTACCTTCTGTGATTTTTACAACATTACATTTTTGACTTTTATTAATGTGTGATTTTGTATGTGATTTGCCATAATTTTCGGGACATAAATTTTTATTTTCAAAGAAAGAATTTCAAGAAAAATTCTAAGTAGAAACTCTAAATACAAAAAGTTTATCACAAAATATATAGGCTACAGTAGTTGATCCCCGAAAATTACCCTAGGCAACAATAATTTAGGAGATAACAAGGGTCACCGGCCTCCCTTTGATTTGTTGATAACTTGTTTATTCTTTTCAAAAATATTTTAAGACTCTGCTTCCACTTTGATTGGGCGGAACGCCATATAATGCTCGAGCATATAAATATTACTCGTACCTTTACCCACCCTTGGGACTCAGCTTAACATATTTTCCTTCGTAGTTTTCTAAAGAATTATAGGTTTTGAAATATATATAAAAAGAAAATAATGTTTAGCTAATTCCTATAATGTCCCACAACTGCCAGCACTCCTTTCATTTCTAAAAATTACCTCAGAACTTTAGTTGGACATTTTAATTGTTCCACAATTACTTTGGTTTTCTTGATTTCGTGATGTAATTTTTACTTAATTCAAAAACTATCGCGTAACTAGACCATACCTAATATGTGTAATTTTGATCATTACGCGCATTCGTTGAACTATGATAAAGTTAAAAGTGTTTATGCATGTATTAATAAAGAAAAAATACCCCAATAGCTTGTGAAACAAAATTGTATTTTGTTTGTTAACTAATATGAAATTGTCCCAGCGAAACCGAATCAATATATAACTAGAAAGTTCATGTTTCTGCCCACATAAGAAAGAAAAGACTTGAGCGGTTCCCCTATTGCACACTCACTGTAGCTTGTGAAACAAAACCGCATTTTGTTTGTTAACTAATATAAAAATTTTCCAGCAAAACCAAATTAATATAAAACTAGAAAATTCACGCTGCCCACAAAAGGAAGACAAGATTTGAGCGGTTCCCACAATGCAAACTCACTATTCTTTTGCCTTTCGACAGAGAAATGGAAAAATAAAAAATTCATTTTTGAGTTTTATTTTCCGAAACTCGTTGAATAAGTCATCCGATTATAAGCAAATTGTTTTTAGACCGTCCATTTCGTTTTTTGTTTGATGAGCAATAGTATTGCAAAAACAAATCCAAAGGAGAAATTCATGAGGAATTGACTTTCAATTTTGGACGATGCATATTGGTCCAAAATTTTAAAAAATTTACTACGTGTGTCTACACACACATGGCTCTCATTTAAATAATACATGAATAGAATACCGTAAAAAGTAAATAATGCAGAGCAAACAATGATTTACTGTTAATCGCAGGCACATGACTGGCCCCTTTTAAGAAAAAAATGTCGGGGTTTGACCACTAACATCGTTGATTGAAACTACACCACTTACCAAACCCCACGCAACTCCCCACTCTTGTTGCCTGAGACTTTGGGAGATTAGTGAGAAAATAAAAAAATTACGATTCCCGAATTAGTTGGTGACGGGTAAAATCACATGCGAAAATATTTATAAAATTTTTGCGCCTTGAAAAGCTTGTACATATATATATATATATTATGATCGGACAAACCTTGCAATCAAATCATAGATGCACTGTGTTTTTACACCATTGAGGCTACCAATGCAAACAAATAATGCCGACGTCCATCGTCCAAATTTTTAAACTCTATCACATGTGTCACGGTCCGTGAATCCTCCCGTACTCGTGACACTTGTGAGTGGCGCTTGGGGTTATCTGGTGAAGAGTGTGAGGCAGAAGGGTAGAACACAACTGGTCCGTGGGAGTGGCGTCAGGACGGTTGGTGCTAGGAGTTCTAGGATAGAAGGATTATATCACTTAGGAGCTCGAAGACGGGGTAGGCCTCCCGTGCACAAGCTGGTCGGGAGGCGATGCCGCTCTCCCGACGAGGCCATGGCGAGGCCGAAACCGGTTGTCGTCCCTAAAAGAAGCTGCTGCCTTACTCGATGGACCGGACGCCCGGCGAAGGCGGGCGTGGTAGAGTCTCGTACGAAGAATCATTCACCGTATCGTTCGTGGAATTGCTAAAGAAAGGCTGGCGCGAATTCCGCTCGCTAGGCGCCCGCGGGTCGTTCCGAGGCCAAGGAAACTCTCGGCCCGTGACAAGTGGTATCGGAGCTGGAATCCCTCCGGTAGCGAGTGAGCAAGTCGGAGAATCGGACTCCTCGCTCAAGTGCGGGTCAAGCGAGATAAGTCTGGTGAATGGGTGCGGGCGAGTCGGCTTCTCGTCGAGCGGAATGCGAGTTAGAGAAGAACCGAACCCTTTTGAATGGGGATAACGTTCTGGATCGATCGGTGAATACGAAGAAGAGGTCTCTTGCGCGTTTTCAACAAGAAAAGAACCTCCATTGGTCTGCTTTTGGGGTCAAGATGCTGATTAAATTTGAAAGGGTCTTTGCCAAAGATGCGGTTGGCGAAAAATGCCACACTTGCCAAAAGCGCAGGTGACTAAAGGGCCGGCGGGTGAGATCAAAGAGGCCACCAATGGAGCAAGACTGTTTTGTTGAGCGGCGTGACCGTTCGATGTGAAGTGGCACATCAATGGTTAACTTACGCAAGGAAGCGACGGAGCGAGAGATCGCAACGAGGGCGTTGCGGGTGAGTGGGGAGAATGTCACGGTCCGTGAATCCTCCCGTACTCGTGACACTTGTGAGTGGCGCTTGGGGTTATCGGTGAAGAGTGTGAGGCGAAGGGTAGAACACTGGCGGGTCCGTGGGAGTGGCGTCGGGACGGTTGGTGCTAGGAGTTCTAGGATAGAAGGATTATATCACTTAGGAGCTACGAAGACGGGGTAGGCCTCCCGTGCACAAACTGGTCGGGAGGCGATGCCGCTCTCCGACGAGGCCATGGCAGGCCAAAACCAGTTGTCGTCCCTAAAGAGAAGCTGCTGCCTTACTCGATGGACCGGGACGCGAGCGAAGGCTGGGCGTGGTAGAGTCTCGTACGAAGAATCATTCACCGTATCGTTCGTGGAACAGCTAAAGAAAGGGCTGGCCTGGCGAATTCCGCTAGCTAGGCGCCCGCGGGTCGTTTCCGAGGCCAAGGAAACTCTCGGCCCGTGACACATGCATGTAAGTACACAGATAAAAGGTTAAAAGAGAGAGACAGAAGCAATTTACGTCATTGTCTGTGTAGCCTGTGGTGGAAGCATTGCTCCCTTTCTCATTGAGTCGCACTCCTCTGGTCATTACGAGGGAGTGACGTAATGACCAGAGAGTGACGCACTTGGGTATCATTATCGAGGTCATGTGGACTGGTTTCGTGACAGAAGAATAGTTGCCCTATTATAGGCTTTGTACTCAAGAAAGCTATGATCTCTCTTTTTTTTCCCCTAATTTTATTGCTCTTGGTTGAGACTATGTGTGTAATTTTTGGTTTGTGGAGAAGAGAACTTAGATGGGTTTGAGGTGAATGCTTGACAAGTTAACTCTCGAAAAAGCGTGATTAGAAGAAAAAGAAGGTAGAACATAACTGCGCTAGAAGCTCTGTACTACAAAAGCTATGATTTCTTTTTTTTGTTCTTAAGCTACTAATTTTATTGCTCTTGGCTGAGACTTGTGTGCCTTTCTAGGTTTATGCACGTTTGAAGTAAAGCCCAACTATCTTACTTCAATTGTCTAGCACTGACTTCCTGCTCCACCTTTCGGATCTTTAGCAATAATGGCATGGGGCATCCGAAATGACCTGCATTGGCATGAAGAAGCCACTGCGGGGTAGTTGCGTGAAACGCCAGGAATGTGATCCGGGCACCAGAGATGCGATCCTCCCTCGTTCATTACTCTCGCTCACCAGAGGTTTAATCTTGGTGCTTGGTGCTTGTTGCACCTCTCTCATTTACTCTCTATGTTTCCTCTCTATATATAGACAGTCTCTCTTCTTCTCTAACCACCACCCCATCTCTCGAACACCTTCAGCTCCAATGGCGGCCAGCAGTAGCAGTGATGCTGCCACCCTCCTCCAACGCTATAATGCTGTGCAAGAGGCGAAAAAGAGGCGAGTAATCTAGTTTATCTAGTCTTGTTTTTTCTAGTCATTTTTACTTTGGCTCTCATGTTTTTCTTTCGTCTTCTCTTACAGCAAGGAAGATGCCCAAGCAGCTCAAGATGCTCTCGCTCAGATCATACACTCCATCAATGACCAGGGAGTCCTCATCCTCCACACTGTTGCGGAAGCGAAGGCCTTCACATGCCTGCTTGCAGAATACTTTGAAGAGGGCAAGCGCCTTTCACCAACGAAGGTGGAAATAAGTCGCGAGGTGGGGGAGGATGCATGGAGAAAGATGAGGACGATGCTGGAGTCGGCCGGACTGACACTAATCTATGAGTTACCTAAATGATCTTTTTCTGTTTTTCTTTTTCAGTTATTCCACTAGTCTCTTTGGAGTTGTCATATGATTCCGCTTATGTTTTTTATTATCCCACCTATCTTCTTTTTTTTTACCGCATATGTACTAATTCCACTGCTTTAGTCATGTAAATTTCACTTCATGCACTATTCTCCAGGACTTTAGAATACTCGCGTGTAAACTGAACTTTAGTCCGAATTGTTCTCTCTCCCTGTCTTTGAAAACATGAAGATCTTACTAGTGATGGAATTTCGTTATGGAAAGAGAACACCGTTGCGAAGTTCTACTAATTGAGTAGAAACGATCTCACATCAATCTATGCACCTTGCATCCATTCCAAACCCCTCGAACCAACAGACTCAATAATTTCCAAATAAGCCTCTTAGGCTTTGTAATTGAGTTCCTTTATTTAATTTAAATGGATAATAAGAAAAGGGCTTGACTCAGAAAGCAGTGACCTTCTCAAATGTATACTGCATAAAGACCATTCAGGTACTCACGCCCGTTGAGATGGCAATCAAGAAGAAAAGGATGTGGATCTCTATAATGACCTTAATATACGAAAATTCACCCGTAAGCTATCACATGCACTCAGAGAATTTAATGTGTCGAACTGGGGAAAATGGGTTAAAAAGGTAATGACAGTGCAATATCTGGTTAGAAATGGGTGCGAAATTTCCTCAACCGCAATGCGTAGACGATGCTTTGGGGAATGCTGGAATTTGCCAGCTGCAATACCGAGAAAGAGAAAATGTGTCGGGAACAGAATTGCTGAAAACAAAGTAGCAAAGGCGAAATGCCGACGTACATAAGAGAGAGAGAGAGAGAGAGAGAGTTGAGATGTACTTTCGTTGCAAGATGGCAAAGGTACGAGGGAAGTGGACGACGGCCCATGGAGCTGCAATGTTATCGTTGAGATCACATATGAAGCTTACTAAGCTTGGTTGGAAGACAGCCAGATTCTGGAAAAATTAACGGAGTTTTCAATTACTCAGGAAAAAATATACAGCAACAATGGAGTCCAATAGGTTCACATAGTACTCGTGAATGCTTTGAACTTGTGAATTTAGCCTACCAAGGCAAGGTTGTTGTTGAGGTTGTTTAGCACCGAATATCTTGAACCAAGATCTTACATGAAATCAGATATGGCGCAAATTGCACCCATTTGGATTGTTTTATTCTCGAAGGCCACATCATACTGGGAAATAGACGAGTAACTATGAGCCTAACCTTTTTACTTCATGCTTCGGAAAAAAAAAAAGATTTTATTGTAAAATCAGAAACCTCGCAACCCTTTTTATCTAGTGATGCTTCACCAAAGAACCCAGCAAGAATCAGACATTAGACTAGAGAGTGAACTTTGTCACCTAAAAGACAAAATAAGCCACCGCATAATCTTAGTATTTAGGATAGAAGGCAATCAGAAGATTAGGATGTTGCCGTGCGGTAAAGCTGAAGCAGCCCGTTCGGAAAGCACAAACACTAATTTGCTCGCACAGCCACAAGAAGGGAAGAAAAGGGAAAGAAAAAGAATTCGCTGACCTTGAAGAGAGAAATCCTTGAGGTTTATATGACAAAGATGATAGAGATCCTTTGAGACATTGGCTTTCTGCAATTTCATTCCCAGATACGTAGCACAATTAAATGCTTGCAAGTTGGTTAGGAAGCTATGCTCCTATAAGTAGGAAACATAGCTCTACATTGTTTCAAAGCAATGTGTTTGGTCATTTATCAGTCCCTCACATTTGAAACTGTCGTTATGTTTGGGAATATCAGTGGACAAACGGTATCAGATAAGCAACACACAAGAATATCAGAATTGGGATTAAGATGGTTCCAGGAATTGCCTGAAAGCTCTCGATGACAAGCAGTACCAAAGAGAATGCGATTCCAAAAAAGTGATCGACCATGCACATGATGCATGTGTACCTACGTTTTTTGATACACGCTTACCTTTGTTTGTATTGTATTGGAGAGGCCTCTACGACACTGTTAGTGGATTAGGGATGCAGTTTACTTGCCAACCATCGCAGGACATTATCCTTACAATCATCAACCCATTTTGCCAGCTCTACGTCGAGGAGAGTGGAGGGAGGAGGCTTGTCTCGTCTGTCGCGGTAGCGGGTACGGTGGGATCCGTCACAGAAAAGTGAAGTGGGGCGGAGCTTGCCTATGGCCGTCACCGGTTAGTAACAGGGGAGGAAGGGAGAAAGAAAAAAAGGAAAATAGAAAAAAATTATTAAAATTCCATTTTAACAAAGAAAATAAAATAATTAAAAAATCAAAATTTTAAATTCAAACTTTTTTGGCATGAAATAAAGTCATGAAATTGAAATTATTTTCCAGTAATATTCAAACAATAGAAAATTTTTTTTTATTAGAGATTATTAAGTAAAGGAAAATTAATGGTATTCCTAAAAAAATTTACTAGAAAGTATTTTTTTATATCATTGAATTTTCTGTGAAATGAACTTACTCTTCAAGCATTGTGTTTGTCACCAAGAATTGAGCTGCATTACGAGGCATCTAAACCTGCAGGGACAAAGGAACTAAATGATTGATAGCCTGTCATGCACGCGAAGGAAGACCTGGATATTGCTGATAAGCATACCGTTCCCAGCTCGTATAGATTTGTTGCGCGATAAAATTAAAAAAAAAAAAAAAAAAAAAAAACTGTCAAGTTCTCACTTTTAAATAGTAAATGGGTTCTAAAGCAATGCAACCCAACTTAGAAATCACAAATTTGGTGTTTTTCGTAATTTTGGGGGTCCATGTGCTTATATCATTGCCTGGGACATGTACGCGGCAAGAGAACACATCTACCATCGACTGGTGCAGTTCCTTGTCATTGTACTGGGAGCACTTGCGAGTTGCATTGGCGAAGTTTTGGCAGCTCAAGCTAATGGAGATTTTCACCAGTTTGTTGGCGTTCATCCCCACCGAATGGGGCCTCATATCGATAGCGTAAGTTCTTCGACCGGTTTTGAAGCCCACTTGGATCTGAGGCAAGGTTGTTTCTTTAGCTCGTCTTTATGATATAATGTATGGAGTGATTGTCTTGACTGCGATAGCCGTGTTATCTTGCATGTTAGGATCAATGCAAACACAAATTCTGTTTAATGAAAAATGATTATATTGAATATTTTCATACAATTCGTTAATTACAATTCATGGATTATATTGAACGTGTACAAAAAATACAAAAAGTTCATGGATTACATTGAATAAATAAAAAGTTGATGAATCTTTACCAAAAAAAAAAAAAAAATTGATGAAACCACATTCAACAAATAAAAAATTCAGAAACTAAAGTTTGGAGGCTATTTGTGTCATTATTTCAAATATATACTAAGGGGATCCAATTGAGTGGTGCTAATACAACGTGAATTTTTTAATGCCTATCCTTTATTTATTTTCCTTGACTTGTTTTTATCATATCTACCCCTAAGTAAAATTAACTAATTCTATTTGGATGACTTCTATTTTTTACTTTTTGTAACTTTCACAACATTACACTCTGGACTTTTATTAATGTGTAATTTTGTACGTCATTTTCTGTAATTTTTCGAAACATAAACATTTTTTTCTTGTTTCAAGAAATGATTTAGAGATTAATTCTAAGTTATAAGTAGAAATTATAAATACAAAAAGTTTATCACAAATTACACTAGGCAACAAATAATTAGGAGATAACGGTTCTCGCCGGCCTCCCTTCAATATTTGAATCACCTAGGATTTAAAATTTAATTGAAAAAAAAGGCAATTTTGAGAATCCAAATTAAATAAATGAAATTTTCGACTTAGATATTGAAAATAATTCAATCATTTACCCAAAAAAGGGGTTTGTCATTATATTACCTCTCTTCACAGCATCGTTATCATAACATGGGACCTACAAAAAGGAGGAAATTTCACTTTATTTTCAACACGGCTTTATCATTTCCTTCGTGCATATCTTTTTTAAGCCATTTGAAGAAAGGGTTGATTCTGACCGAGTTTGACCGGTCTAGCCCACGCAAAATTCGTTGTTACACTGTACGGTAGTTATTCGATACGAAGAGATGCAATCTTCTTGCACGCTTCTCAAGTTTTTTCTTCTCTATATATGTGAATCATTTCCCTTCCACCACTCCATCTACTCTATTTGTCTTTACTTCTTGAGCAAAACTCAAATGGCTGCCAAGGATGATGCTCACCTTCTCGTGAAAGCGTTACGATGAATTTGTGAAGTTGCAAAGAAGTTTCACAAATTGCAAGATAATACCAAAAAGAGGTGAGTAATAAAATTTGTTATTATTATTATTATTATTATTATTATTATTATTATTATTATGTCTCATGTTTTCTTGTCTTGCGTTCTTAGCAAGGAAGAAAAGATATATGCGCAAATCAAAAAAGACGGAAGCAGAACAAAAGCTAATTAACGTGGTAAATTTCATAAAAAATAAGACAGTTCTTGTACTCAACAATGAAGATCAAGCGAAGGTCTTCACAATTATAAATGATACATATTTTGGACAGCATAATCGTAGTTCACTTGAAAAGATAGAAATTGGCAATGTGGGAAAGAAACAAAGAAAATCATATGGAATAAGTTAGTAAAGGTCGGTATGGAGCTAAAAAACTCTACCCTATCATTCAAGTTCCCTTAGATGGTTTTTTAGAATAGTAGTTTCTTAGTTTACTTTACTCAATTTGTAACTTCCCATACTACTTTACTCTTCAAGTTCCCCTAAATGGTTTCTTAGTAGTTCTCAGTTCCCAACTTCCCAACTTCCCGGTACTACTTTCATTGGGCCGATATCCTAGTCTACTTCTGGAATTGTAATATTATCAAAGCTAATGTTGCTTTAGTTATATTTTGCAGTTTCTCATTTTCTTTTTTTTTTTTTATCATAAATTTTTAATTATTAACTAGAGAATGAAAAAGAGGAAATTGTGAGAGTGCATATGCATCATCAATGAGTAAAAGAGTAAATGTTATATGAGGTAACACCCGTTATTTCATTGCTAAAAAGTAAAAATTGCTAATCTATGAGATAGTGGAGCAGCTTCAATCTCTCGGGGTCCATCGGCAATGGGTGTTACCTCATATAACATTTACTCTTTTACTCATTAATTATGCATATGCACTCTCACAATTTCCTCTTTTTCATTCTCCGGTTAATAATTAAAAATTTATGACCAAAAAAAAAAAGAAAATGAGAAATTGCAAAGTATAACTAAAGCAACATTAGCTTGATAATATTACAACTCTAGAAATAGACTAGGTTATCGGGCCAATTAAAGTAGTATTGGGAAGTTGGGAACTAAGAGAAGCAAACTAAGTAACTACTAAGAAATCGGAAACTTGAAAAGGAAAGTAGTAGTGGGAAGTTGCGAACTAAGAGAAGCAAACTAAGGAACTAATATCCTAATAAACCATCTAAGAGAACTTGAATGATAGGATAGGGTTTTCTAACTCTATATCGGCATTCACCAACTTATTACATATGATTCTACTTATTTCTTTCCCCAAATTACTAATTTCTACATTTTCAAGTGAACCACGATTGCACTATCCAAAATATGAATCATTTATAGTTGCGAAGAGCTTTGCTTGATCTTCATCATTGAGTATAATAACTATCTTATTTTTTATGAAATTTATCACGTCAATTAGTTTCTATTCCGTTTCTGTCTTTTTTTATTTGTACATATATCTTTTTTTCCTTACTAGAACGCAAAGAAGAAAACATAAGAGCCAAAAAATAATAATAATAATAATAAAATAATAATCTATTATTCACATCTTTTTGTATTGTTTTGCAATTTGCAAAACTTTTTGCAGCTTCACAAATTCGTCATAGCGTTTCACGAGGAGGTGAGCATCATCCCTAGCAGTCATTTGAGTTGTTCAAAAAATAAAAACAAATGGAGTAAATAAAGTGGTAGAAGGGAAAGATTCACGTATATATGTATATATACATATATATGTGTATATATATATGTATACACATATACACATATATACATATATATACATAAATATATGTATATATGTATATATAAAACTTGAGAAACGTGCAAGAAATTTGCACCTCTTTATATCAAATAACTAGCCTGTAGTAGAACAATTGATTTTATGTAGGTTAGATTGGTCAAACTTGATCAAGATCTCGACATTTTCTTCAAATGACTTAAAAAAGATACGTACGAAGGAAATGATGAAGCCTTGTTGAAAATGAAAAAGTGAAATCTTCATGACAAACCCCATTTTAGGTAAATGATTGAATTTTTTTCAATATATCTGGGTCGAAAATTTCATTTATTTAATTTTTTCAAATTTTTTTTCAATTAAATTTTAAATCTTGGATGATTCAAATATCGAACCAACTTTCCGAAATCCTCCAAATAAACATAAGAGAGAAAAGTAATTTAAATGGAGAGTAAACAACAATTGTTTTGTAAGCGAGACTGTTAATTGCACGACTTGAATGGCTAGAAAAAAGACCGGATCTTGGCTGATTTCTCTGCTCCCACTCCTTTCAACTCCTTCTTTTCTTTTTGGACCGCAATTGATCTTTTTCTTACTTCGTCTGTCATTTATTTCTTGCGTATCTCTTTTTTGTTTACGGTGAAATTCTCGTAAACTCACAGCACGAAAAATGGGTTGGTTTGGTTTCTTGGCAATCTAGCTTTTCGTGTGGAAAAAATATTCCACGTGGATTTCAATCTTCAAAGTTCAAAGACTCTTCCGAAGGAAGTTAAGTTAGGGGATTAAAGTTATCCATTTCATGGACAGGTAATGAGTGAGAAGCAAAGAATGATAGTCGAGAGTAAAACAAAGTCATTAAGTAACCGTGAGTAAAGGAATTCTTCAAGCTGAAAGAAATCGAGATGAACAAAAGCAGTGCATGCGATCCGAATTTTTACAATAGATGTCAGAACAATATTTGTTTGCATTGCTTAGCCTTATTGTTCAGGAATATAGCATGCTTATGATTGGATAAAACTTTTTCATAGAATTAATAAGGCTATACCTTGAGTTTTAAAAATATTTCCTACTAGTGATTCCATCCATCATTAATTTGCTTATGGTGACTTTTCATTATCTCCCTAATACTCCTCATTCTAATACTCCTCATTGACGGATGTCGGTAATTGGATGAGACCGCTTGTGAAATCCTTTTTACAACAATGACATTTGCTCTAATTTTCCCGTTGTTTATTCCACCTTGGTAAATGTGATTTTTTAAACGGGGAATTCCAATTTTCTTTACTTATCTAATTTATAAGTAACAATTCAGAGGTTTCACTGGCTTATTTTAGGTCTTATTTAATCAACTTAAGACGCTTCACTAATTAACTTCATGGGTTGCAATTAGATTATTGAGCTCAATTCGGCCCATCTTCCCCATAGAGAGTGAATGAGAGGCACAGCGCGACAAGCACCAAGTGTCGCGACCGGGAGGAGGGAACATGTTTAGGAGTATTGCATAAAGGATGGACCTAATGCCCAAGATTAAATGTGGGCTCTCTCAGCCTATATCTCGAGTGACATTAGGGTATTTTTAAGAATTTTACAATGAGAAATCGCCACTAACTTATTAAAGTTGGCTAAAAACCAAGTGAGGTATGGGAATATATCTCACTTTTTACATAACCAGAAAATCTAGAGTGGAGGACTTGATTATACTAATTGATCGATTAGTGTCATTTTGGTATCTAATCGCATTTATTGTAAAAGTAAAGATTTTTTCAGACAATTTGAATTGATTTTACACCTATCCATTAACATGTGAAGTGATCATGCGGGTACACAATCATTAAAGTAACAATCAATAACCGGGAAAGTATTAAATAAATTACAAGGAAAAGCAATAATCTAACATTTAAAAAAAATAATACGAAAAATTGACATTCCTAACTAGGTTAAAGGGAAATCACAATCAATATATTCAAAGTGCACCATCATTTGATGATTTGTCTCAAGAAGGGAAATATTAGAATCCTATTGCAAGGCCCTAAGACTTTATTCAATTTTAAGCCCTATTTTGGTCGATGATTTTCCCACACTTTAAGAGAAGCCTGTTCAAAAACTAAATTATTTAAAAAAAAAAAACTTTTTAATTTTTTTTAAAAAATTTAACTCTTTTTAAAAAAATTAATTTTTTTTTTAAATTTAAAAAACAAATAAAAAATTCGAATTATATATATTGCAATTTTTATTCCGAAAATAGTAACTCGGGCCGGGCCCTCGGCCCGATTCAAATGTGGGTCGGGTAAGGATTCATGGGTTTGGGCTATGAATACTAAAAGCCAAATTGAAGAAGTGGGTTCAATGACGTAAACACATTCGGAAAAGGGCCAAGATCAAGCCCAAATTTATCAAAGGAAAACACTTAAGCCCACTTACACTAAGATCACTTTAAAACAACTTCCAGCACGTCCTAAATAAGCCCAGCTCCGAAATTAGCCCACTTACTTGACCTATCCACAAACTCCTCCTTAGGCACGAAAATAAACTAACCTAAGCCCAACAACAAGATTCAGCCCAAACCAAACACGAGAACCCCCCACGTCTTGAGTCCAGGTTGGTCTCATCCCATCCCCTGAACAGCAGCTTCTCTTTCTGCGACTCCTCCTTCCCGAAGTCTTTTAACCTTTTCATAGTTTTCTGTTTTTTTTGTTTTGCTTTTTTGCTTCTTTTTTTTTTTACTTCATCCCTTCCCTGCACCTATCTTCTTCCTCGACGACTCCCTCCGAAATGGGTTCCCTTGCCGAACCATAACCAAAATAAAACCACGTCCGACGAGCCCTCACCAACGTTTGGGATCGCCGCCAGACCACCATCCGGCGTCGGTCGTTCAGTCCGACCGATGCCGGCCACGGCCGTTGGCGGAGACACGGCTCGGCCCCCACCGAGGTTAGCCGAGGGACAAAACTCGGCCTGGTCACCTGCCCTTTCCCGGTACCATCCACGACCAACCCATAAAAAGAACAAAGAAAATATATGCGGACCTAGCCTAGACAAAATGTCGAGCACCTGGGGTGCGTCGACTGAAAAGCTAACGAAAACTCAACTGGGAGATGAATCAACAGTCAAGGCAGAAGCAACAACTAAGCAAAGTCTAAGGCAACAACATCGCAGCTCACCGGGATCGGAGACTCGCGCGGGCCAGAGAACCGCGAGCTCCGGTCTGGTGAACTAAAAAAATCCGAATAAAAGGAGGTGCTCCGGTGACGGGGCCCTACTCGGCTCGATAACGGTGGCCTGCAAGCAGGTTCGAGATGGCACGAACCATGGCCGACCACCCTAGTGTCGTCAAGACGAGATCATCGGGTTAAAGGGGACTGAACTCGAAAGGAGACTTACCGGAAGAATGGATGCCGAGAGGCGAGGTCACGGGCGCGGCCGAGCTTCTTTACCGCTCTCTTCTCTCAATTTCTCGCTTTGCTCTCACTCACGATGCTCTGTCTCTCCGACTTTCTCCTGGTTCGGTCTCTCTCAAGCTCCCTGGTCTCGGTTCTCTTTGTTCCGTTTTCCCCCCCACCCCCAAGCTTTTTAAGGCCAACAGCAGGCGTGCCTGGCTACTGCCTTGCCAGTTTGTCGAACAGCCTGCTCCCGCTCCCCGACCCGCGGATCGCGCTGGATCTGCTCCCCCGATCCTCCTGCAATTGTACTTTGCTTTTTCTTCTTCCCTTGCAGAAGACCATTCTGCGCGAGGGAGAAGAAGGGAGAAGGGGCGGGCTGGGCCGAAAAAGGAAACAGAAGAAAAACGGGCCAAGCCCGTGCAGAAGGGAAAGAAGAAAAGAAAGGGGCCGGGCAGCCCGCCCTGGCCCGGACCCACTATTTTTTTTTAAATTCCTTAACTTTTAATGCTATTAAATCTTAAGTAAAATGATAAAATTTAAATGTCAACACCAAGCACCACCAAGATCACATCTCTAGCGCCAAGATCGCACCTCTCACGAGCAAGAGTACTGAATGACAAAGAGGATCGCATCTCTGGCACCAACATCTGATCTCCTACATTTCACGCAACTACCCTATAGTGGTTTCTCCTTCTTCATGCCACCGCTCTTCATCTCACATGCCCCATGTCATTGTCGCTCCACCATTATTGCTAAAGATTCAAAAGATGGAGTAGGAAGTCAAGGCAAAACAATTGAAGTAAGATGGGTGGGTTTTACTTAAAACATGCATGAACCTAAAAATACACACAAGTCTCACCCAAGAACAATAAAATTAGTAGCTTTAACAACAACAAAGATCATAAATTCCATAGGTACAAAGCTTATCATCTAATTATTTTCTTCCATTTTTT
This sequence comes from Eucalyptus caleyi, assembly GCA_014182885.2. Classification (NCBI taxonomy): domain Eukaryota; kingdom Viridiplantae; phylum Streptophyta; class Magnoliopsida; order Myrtales; family Myrtaceae; genus Eucalyptus; species Eucalyptus caleyi. Next base: position 30,533,617 of record CM024466.2, read on the forward strand.
TCCTTCTAATAGTTTGGTTACACTCTTAATCATGCTTTTCGAGAGTTGGGTTAACTTGTCATGCAATCGCCTCAAACCCATCTAAGGCCCTCTTATAAACCTAAAAAAATACGCACAAAATCTCAACCAAGAGCAACAAAATTAGTTAACAAAAAAAGAGACCATAGCTTTCGCAAGTACAAAGCTTGTGGGATGGCTATTTTCTGCCATGAAATCAGTCCATGTCGATGATACTCATGCAACTCTCGGGTCATTACATCACTCCCTCATAATAACCAAAGCGTGCCCTAATGAGAGAGCGACATAATATGCTTCCACAAGCTACACAAAGTGATGTGAAACGTTGCTTTCTCTCTCTCTTCCAACCTATTTCTCGTGTGCTTCCACATGCACGTAATCGAGTTTAAAAATTTGGACGATGGACATCAACATTTTATTCGTTTGCATTGATAATCCTTTCGTGCTTATTATTTGTTTCCAAGTTTTGTCGGATCCGATATTTCCAAAATATTTCCACATATTATTCTATACATCATTAATTTATTTGATGATTGTAACTTTTCGCTATCTCACTAATCCTCCTCGAGCAAGCGGTATAGTGGGATGTTATTGGTGAAAATTCCAGTCAAAATCGACATATTCTTTTCTTGATAGGAGCAACTAAAAATAAACCATTATTTACTATTCATTTATTTACTTTTCACAGTATTCATGAAATATTTAAATGAGAGCCATGTGTAAATAGACGCGTACATGTGATATTTTTTTCAATTTGGACGAATATCCACCATAAAAAATTAGAATTGGAAGTCAATTCCTTGTGAGTTTCTCCCTAAGATTTATTTTCATGCAAATTAAATTCCTTTTCACAATCAAATTTATATCTGATTGCCCATTAAACAAAAATGAAATGAATGGCGTAAAAACAATGGATGACTTACTCATATGATCTTTGAAAATGAAAATTTATATATCAATTTCATATTCCTATGTTTTTCTGTTTGGAAGGCAGGGAAAGAGTGAGTATGCATTGGGGGGACTCCTGAACTCCCTAGTTTTATATTGATTTGCTTTTGCTGGAACAATTTTATATTAGTTAACAAACAAAATGCAATTTTATTTCACGGGCTATTGAGGTATTTTTTCTTTATTAATGCATCTATAGATACTTTTGACTTTATCACTCTTCAAAGAAGGCACATAAATTATCAAAACTACACATATTAGGTATGGTCTTACTGCGCAATACTATTTAAGTTAAGTAAAAATTACATCATAAAATCAAGGAGACCAAAGTAATTGTAGGACAATTAAAATGGCTCGAGAAATGATTGAGGTCCTAGTGTGGGTTGAACGGGGACAACAGTATGATGGTCATGAATGGGGTCGTGACTAGAATCAATTGAAGCCGGACTCGATCCATTTAGAAAGAGAGGGAGGGTGATGAGGTGAAAAAGGGATTGAAGTGGAAGATGGTTGAGTTTTGAATTTTGATCTTTTTGGAATTGGATTTTGGGAGAGAAGAATTTGGTGCTCAATGAAATTCGATTGTTGTAGTGATTCAACTTCTCTTGCGCTTCTCTAGCAAGGAATAGGAAAAGAAAATTCCATTTTATTTTGGATTTCACACTACATTTGTCTTGCGGTTCATGTGACATTTGTCTTAGGATAGTTGGTCTAGAATTCCTACCTAAAATTTATCATTTCAGAAATTTTTAGATTAAAGGAACTTGCTTTGTAAATTAACTAGCCTCCCAATTTAGTCCAGCATCGACAACTAAATAGATATTTTAGTGGTTCTCTCATGTAAGCAGCAATTACTAATCACACGCGTAAATCGATAAATTCATAACTTTTGGTTCTTCCTAATTCTTTATCCTGAAATTAGAGTTAAAAAAAAAAAGAGACACGACTGAACGAGCGGCTTTGGAAGTGTGGGCCTGACCGGCCCAAATGGGCCGCAAGGCCCGTAACTTGGGTTGCCAAACCCGAACCGCCATAAAGAACCGATACACCCGCCCGCCCGTTTTGTTTTCCAAATCCCGAGTCTCTCTCCTCTGTCTTGATTTCAGCGGGGTGCGGAAATACAAGCTGAAACCGAATCAATTGAGGATTTGAGGATTCTCTGTGATTCCTGAAACTGCCTGCACTTCTCTCTCATTCTCTCTCTCTCTCTCTCTCGAATGTCGCTGCACGCGTGGAAGGAGACGCTCAAGCCCTGCTCAACCCTCCCTTCCTCGTCCTTCCTCACCACCGCCGACTCAACCTCCCCGTCGAAGCCCTCGCTGTCCCAACAATTCGAGCCCGGAAATCTCAGGAAGCCTCCGAAGTCGTCCCTCTCGCAGCAGCTCCTGCGCCTCCAGGGCTCCTTCCCTTCGGAGGAGCGTCCCCCGCATGTCCGGCTAAGGAGGACATCGACCGCGACCGCGACCGCGACCGCGCTGGATTTAAGGAAGGAGGTGCGGAGGGCGAGGAGGAGGCGGAGGAGGAGGAGGAGGAGGAGAAGGAGGAGGAGAAGGGAGGGTGCTGTTCGGGAGGCCGAAGTCGGCGAGCTTCCAGTTTGATCACACCGGGCCTTTCGAACCGCTGGTCTTGTCTGCCGAAGGAGAAGCTCCGGTCGTTCAGGTGAAGTGTTTGCGTTTGACGTCGTTTGGGGAAAATATAAACGGTCGAGTAATTGTGACTTCTGAAAGGAAAGCGAGGATGATTGAACTGTCGGGCTCGATTGATTTGAGGATTAGTGATTGCTTAAGCATTAAAGACTTCATCTTGTTCTATAGAATTTGGGCAAAATGGCGAAAAATGGTCGATTGGCAGCTCTGTTTACGTGATTCTCCAGCTTGTGAAGTATGCAAGCAGAGCGTACTTATTTACTTGCTTCTTTTTTTCATTTGAAAGGAAGAAATGAAGCAGTTAACGGTTAGGAATTAGCTCCAAACAAACACCCCCACCCTCAACCTAACAAAAGAAAAGAAAGTTGACGTTGAAGTGGATGAACTTGCAGGTTCCCTCATCCATCAATTGCAGATTGCTCGAGCATCAAAGGGAGGGCGTCAAGTTTTTGTATGGTTTGTACAAGAACAACCATGGAGGTGTTCTTGGTGATGACATGTAAGTGGCTTCTCTTATCTGTGTTGCTTATTTGGAGAAAATAATTCCTTGCTTCTCATTCTTGGTCGCATTGTGTGAACAAAAGGGGTATATTGAGTTGATAGTCTTTAAAGTGAATTGTTTTGACAGATCCAATTAAGGGTCTCATAGCTCTCCAAGATGATGTGATGGATTGTAGATTGTCTTAAATCTTGATAATTCCCACATTGATGGGATGACATACAAACCTCCTGTGTGCGCGCTTCGCACTAAATCATGCAAACCAGAAGAGCTTTGTGTTTATTTTGAACTCTGAAATAGTTTCTGGTCCTGCCAGATGTCAGCAATTTTGTGAGCTTAGGCATGCCTTTTATGGTAGATTTGTGCTTGTGCGCATGAGCAACTTTCTAAATTTTGGCCATAATTTTTTTTCTTGCAATACCAATCTAGGCAAGATAGCAAGTTTACATTTATTTTCGTGTGCTTTTTTTTGGTGCAGGGGGCTTGGGAAGACCATTCAAACAATTGCATTTTTGGCTGCTATTTTTGGAAAAGATGCAGAATCTGATATTCTTAAGGGTTCAAGGGAAGGTCATTTACAGAAGAAGCGACCTGTTTTAATAATTTGCCCCACCTCTGTAATCCATAATTGGGAAAGTGAGTTTTCTAAGTGGGCAACTTTTGCTATATCCTTTTATCATGGTGCGAACCGTGAACTTATTCTTGAGAAGTTAGATGCTCATGCTATTGAGGTACTAATAACCAGTTTTGACACGTACAGAATTCATGGTAGCATTTTGTCCGATATTAAATGGGAAGTTGTGATAATTGATGAGGCACATAAGCTCAAAAACGAGAAATCAAAGCTCTATGCATCATGTTTAGATATCAAGACCCCCATCGTATTGGTCTAACGGGAACGATAATGCAGAATAAGATCATGGAACTGTTTAATTTATTTGATTTGGTCGCACGGGATCCTTGGGGACGAGGGAGCATTTTCGGGATTTCTACGATGAACCTCTCAAGCATGGTCAGCGATCCACTGCTCCAGAAAAATTTGTGCAGATTGCTGATAAGCGAAAACAACACCTAGTGGGAGTTCTTCATAAATATATGCTGAGAAGGACGAAAGAGGAGACTATTGGGCATCTTATGATGGGTAAGGAAGATAATGTCGTGTTCTGCGCAATGAGTGAATTACAAAAAAGAGTGTATAGGAGAATGTTACAGTTGCCCGATATCCAGTGCCTTATTAATAAGGACATCCCTTGTAGTTGTGGAAGCCCACTTAGTCAAGTTGAATGTTGCAAGAGGACTGTACCAGATGGGATCATTTGGCCTCACCTTCACAGGGATAACCCTGAGGGTTGTGATTCATGTCCGTTTTGCCTTGTCCTGCCTTGCCTTATCAAGCTTCAGCAGGTGAATGAGCTTGCAAATTTTTGTCTATTTCTCGAGTGAATTGGTTTAACCCCCATAATTAATCATATGAGCCATTCAATCCTGTTTGATAGCTGGTTGTGTTTTTCTTGGATGAAAACAAAATGAGGTTGTAAATGGGAATGTAGGATTTGGGTTGAGAGTGGATAATCTATGGTCATTCATTGCAACATTGAATATAGATTGGAAGATCCAATTTTGGATATTGACTAGAGGCGTCCTCTTCAATATAAGTTCACCATCTTTGGAAGTATGAATGAATTTTATCTCATAGAACGTGCATACACTGGTAGACAATGATTCATGCGTGTTGCAGCCTTTCTTGTTGTCCATATGTCATATACCCAATAATTGTATGCAGAGTTCAGGGGGAGAGAGGCCGAGAAAGAGAGAGTTTCTGCTGGAGAATATTGAATTATGAGCATAGGGATGATGAGAATGAGTCCAATTCTAGAGATCAGCATGGATAATGGAAAAATTGAAATGCACTTAATCTTTTACTTTGTAATTGACTTGCGCTCCAAATTTCTACTGAATGCCAGTCATGGTATTTCTCTTTTTCAGCACGTGATATTCTGTGAGGACTTATGCTAATGGCATGTGTGCAATTTGACTTGCCTTACAGATAAGCAATCACCTGGAATTAATTAAGCCTAATCCTAGGGATGAACCAGATAAGCAAAAAAAAGATGCTGAATTTGCCGCTGCTGTTTTTGGCTCTGATATTGATATGGTGGGTGGGAATACCCAGAATGAGAGCTTCATGGGCCTGAGTGATGTTAAACATTGTGGCAAGATGCGAGCCCTTGAAAAGTTAATGCTCTCCTGGATCTCTCAAGGTGACAAAATTCTTCTGTTCAGTTACTCGGTCAGGTATCTACTAAACCTTCTTTACCAAGAAACCTAATCTGAGTGATTTTTCGATTTGATGTGGCATATATTGCCAAGTTATCTCAGTTATGAAGATGTGTGTGTGTGTGTGTGTGTGTGTGTGCGCGCATGTGTATGCGCATGTGCTTATGTGCATCGTTGGTAGATCTCCACGTGATCCTCATCATTCCTTTAGTGATAGAGAAGTATACATAATCATCAGGACAATGTATGTTCTGGTAATCTTCAACATCAGTATACCTTGTATCACTGGATAGTTTGTGGCATATTGTGGGTTTGCTCATAAATCCATGAGAAGTAAATCTTTAAGGGACTACTACCATCTGGTCAAAGAATTTTTGTATATGGAGTCAAATTTGGGGATGCCGAATGTTTTGCCATAGTTGTGACTGATTTTTTCTGCCCTTCCATTTAATTATCACCATCTATGAAGTTGACTACCATTTCAGGATGTTGGACATACTTGAGAAATTTCTCATACGCAAAGGTTATTGCTTTTCAAGACTGGATGGTTCTACTCCAGCCAACGCACGTCAGACTCTGGTCAATGACTTTAATTCTAGTCCGAGCAAACAGGTCAAGTTTTGCACTGAAAATCATGTTTTAGGATCACTGTACACAATTGCTGATGTGCTCTTATTACTTCAGGTTTTCCTTATATCAACACGGCTCTTATTACTTCAGGTTTTCCTTATATCAACACGAGCTGGTGGGCTTGGGCTGAATCTTGTCAGTGCGAACCGTGTGGTAATATTTGATCCAAACTGGAATCCTGCCCATGATTTGCAGGCCCAGGACAGGTCCTTCCGCTATGGGCAGAAGCGGCATGTTCTGGTCTTCCGTCTTCTTGCAGCTGGCTCTCTCGAAGAAGTTGTTTATTCTCGGCAAGTGTACAAGCAGCAGTTGTCCAACATTGCCGTTTCTGGGAAAATGGAAAAGAGATACTTTGAGGGAGTGCAGGTAGAGTAAATCTGCTTGCTTTGATTTTTCTGACTTATTTATAGGTTATATACTGGCTTTTGATGCTGTTTTGCCCTTGGTTTCCAGGACTGCAAGGAGTTTCAGGGCGAGCTTTTCGGAATCTGCAATTTGTTCCGCGATCTGTCTGATAAACTTTTCACTAGTGAGATTATTGAACTACGTGGGGAACAAAGACTGGAAAGTGAAACACGCCTTGATGCAAAGCACAAGTCAACTGAATGGGGTAACAGTGATGTTCCTCAAGAGGAAGTCAGCTCAACAAAGATCTCTGAAAATAGAAAGCTTTATGATCGACAAAAAGCTATGACCATTAAGCCAACACTTGAAGACTTGGGTAAGTTCATTTTGCAGCTAAATCTCTTGATAATTGAGTTGTCAAATCTTTCATGGATTTGCTTCTTCCCAATTTTAATTAGCAGTTCTTTTCTACTGATGTCTGGTGTAAATTATGACCCCTTTTTTTTTTTATCAGAAAAAGGCACTCTTTTCTCTTCATTGTATTTTCTTATTGTACATTGGCAATTGTCAGGAGAAAGTTTTGACTTATTGGACATATGAAAATGTACTGTTTGTGGAGTTAAATAGTGCCTATATAAGATGAAGAGCTGCATTATGGGCATTGTTATGCCAGACTAACTTAGGGCATATAATTCTATACAGACCTCTTAGATTGGCAAATATTGTCAAACCTTTACATTTCAAAAGTATGGACAGGCTAACTTAGGGTGGATAATTCGAAACAGACCTCTTGGATTGGCAAATATTGTCAAACCTTGATATTTCGTCAGTATGACCCTGTGTTATCTTCAATTTGTTGGAGAAACCGTAAGGAGACCTTGTAATGAGTTTCTTGGCGTGATTTAAGTTTTGTTCTTTCCTTGTGTTGTGACTTCTAAAAGTTTTTCCTTATACTATATTTTCGCAAACCTTTGGTTTGCAGTTATAGTGCATTTGCTGGTGCAACCACTCTCCTAGTGCTTGTCCTTCCATAGTTAATTTATGTGAAATAAAGAAGGGAATAATGGAAGTAGGAAGTTTGCATTCCATAGGGCAGTGACAGTTGATCTAATCCTGTGAATAGGTTGTGATATTTGGCCGTCTGACTTTGCGATATTTTTCGATGGTCAACTGAAGTGCTGCATTAATTGCTTGTGACAATGTGCTGAGTTATCTCATACATGTCCGACCCAAAATCACATTTGGAAAGTCGTAGTTGGAAGAGATAATTTTGCGGATTTGTTTTTCAAATTAAAGGCTATATTCCATGCGTTTGAACTTGTACCTTTGTAAATAGTGTGCATTTTTTTTTTTCCTGTGAAGTGAGCACAGGGAATTAGCATTAGAATTTAGCGGACTTTGGTTGGTCCTTTTGGATTAATGGATGTTGTGATGGTCAGGTATTGTATATGCTCACCGAAATGAGCATATTGTAAATTTTGGTCTGGGAATTGAAATGAATCCAATAAACATGCCCCAGAATGATAAGCAGCTCTCAGTTCATTTTAAGAGTAAAAGAAAGCCTGGTAACGGCAGTGGAGAAACGGAGGCGTCTACAACCAGGAATTCGAAAAGAGTTCAATTTAAGCTTGTTGCAGAGTTCAAGGGTATGAATGAGATCAAGTTCAGCAAGTGGCTAGTATCGGCAACTCCTTTGGAACGGGAAAGGGTGCTTCATGACTTCAAGGGAAGAAAGCGAAAGATTCCAAGTGGTTGAAGTATTCCTTAACATTTGTAGCTGTGAGCAATACTATAAACTGTACGACCAAAGGTCAACACTGTCGTCATATCAGTTTGTACAGATGTAATTGTTTGAGGTGCCACAAAAAGAAGATGGGAACTCAGTGCTCATCATTCACATCTGTTATTCTACATAGCCATGTTCTCTTCTCACGTTGAAATTGTGTATAGATCTCCAGTCAAATTGATTTGTAATATGTCAATTACCTCGTGAGTTTTCTAGTAAGTCGTTTTGGCCGCTGGTCAATATATATTTGCTGATTCAAAATTCATAGAATCCTATAGTACTTCCTGCTGACTTCAGCTTCTAAGCTCCTCATTTTACTGCTGACATACTAAAAATGGACTTGGTCCAGCTTGACTTAAATCAATCAGTACCAAGTTTGCATTTGTCACAATGTACCATCGGGACGGTAGTCCTTGGAAACGGGTAAGAGCAGGCCGGCTACAACACCAGTCGTTATGACACAGGCAAAAGGCTTCCTAACATTCGGTTGTTCCTACTACCATTAATCAATCTCATAAATTGTAACAAGCGCATTATCTTTTCAGGAACATCGGTCGACTCACGCACATTTCCAGTTGTTATCCAGTTGTTATGGTCATTATGCGGGGCCTAGGCCCCCTCTTTCTCTCTATCGTTCTGAAAATTCATAGCTGGAACTCAAACTCGAGACACAAGCAGTACGTACAGCTTCCATGTCAAACTGCATTTCCTCAATGACCTGCCAAAGAGAGTAGAAACCAAGCACCGGCAGGGCAAAGGTGATGAGTCACTCGATGAATCACTCGTGTGTAGTCCAAAACACTGCATGCTCTACATCCTAGAGCACCTTTGTTTGAAACTCTGTCATCCACGAAGCTGCTTGAGGTGCAACAGACTTAAAGAAGCAGCACCAGCAACTATTTCCTTTGCATTCTGAATCTGGACAGTGGTTTGGAAGATTGAGAACCAGGAACCTGCAGAAAGTTGGATGTTATTTCATTAGTAAGAGGCAATGCGCCTCTCATATTACCATCAGAGCAGCTGCATGGATCTGCAATCCTACCTTTGATGAAGTTGCAGAGGGCTCCCTGGATTAATTGGAAGATTGGGGGAATGCTCAATGATAGAGCCAGTAAAAGCCTGCAAACAATTTCCGTTAGTGGGCACTGGTTCTCGTTATATATTGCTACAATTGTTTGTCCGAGGAATTAACTTAGCTCTACAAACAGCAAATGTAGTTACTCAAGGACCCACCCTGAGACTATCAACTTTTGGTTTAGGAGGTTGAATAGGGACCTGAAAATATCAAAGGGAAAAAACATGCAGGAGAAAGTCAGCTCCCAGTGCTTGACAAGAAAATGAACTTCCTTAGTACATTTACACCTGCAAGGTGCGCAAGCTTAAATAATCTCATTTATTCTTCCAGGAAGCCAAAGTGATGTCAATGGTGTTTCCACCAGAGAGCAGGGGTATTGTCCTTTTAGCTATACAACGCAGACTTGTGCATGAATGACATTTTTCAACCATCTCCAGTTCCACATTTATAAAATAGCAATTAGACTCCAGGACAATAGACACGAAAGAAGTAAATTCTCTACTCTAGCATGTTCAGGTTTCAGATATCGGTGACCCACAAATAAATTCTCCACAATTCATCAAGAGACTCAGTAAGGGAAAATTCAATCATTACATGTTAGAAACCAAAGCAGCAACGTGCTAAAATTGACAGGCTTAATATAGTGTCACAGCCACCCAAAATTTGTAACTAAAATGGGCTTACCAGTCCAATCAGTAGATTATACACTCATAAAACATACAAGTGGCAGATTCTAACTTGCTTTGAGGAGACGTAATGTAAAACCCAAAGAAAACACAAATATAGATCCACAAAAATACTTCATAGTTTTCTTTGAATTGCCCCCTATGCCACGCTCAATAAATTTGCAAAATAAACACAATATGTCAGTACCTCTTTATTTGATGATCCTGCATGATCATTCTCCTCCAATGCAGGAAGCTTTGGACTCTTGTCTGCAATATTGGGGCCTTTTAGATTCCACAACAGGTCATTCCCATGAGAAGTTTTGTCTGCATAAACATCCAGTTAGATCTACCACAGGATGTATGCCACTTAATAATATAACCAAAATTTCTCTAAGAGGATAAGCTTTCAGCAAACATTGTCTACCAAAGTCATCAATGTTCCAAGTCATGAAATGATAGGAGAGATTATCATGAATTTATGTAAGAGTGGCTGACAACTAGCTTGTATCTCTATGAAATTGTTAATTTCATGGAGCAGCTGTACAAAAAGATCTTTTTTAGCATACGAGCTGACCTGGCATGTTTGCTGCAAATATTTACATTGAAGATGTTTAAAACATACAATGAAAGCATAAGCATCTAGAAGACTGTGAATAGACAAATTGGAACTCAATCTTAGGATGAGAATGCTCTAGTGGAGGACAGATGCTGTGCACATGAGAACAAATACTCGATGAAAGACTGGCTTTACTTTCATCAGGAAAGTTTGTCACATTATGAGTTTGATGCAACTTTGAAATCTTTATCCTAAAGTTTGTCTTCTCATTCTGAAGGACAGATTAGGTATATTCTCACTCAACCCAATTGAACACGCAAGATGTAGTACAGAGAACAAACCTTTTTGAGAGGATGTGATTGTGAAATCACTGGGCTGCACATGGAAGTCCAAAAGTCATGATATATGCACTGATAAAATTATTCAAGCCAACAATAATCAAACAACCACAAGAAAGAAGAGGAAAGAACAGTCCATGAAGAGGTCATGTTACATTTAATTTCTCCAGTAAAGCTGGTTGTTGTTGCTTTTGTCTCAAGAATTCTTCATTACTTGCTTGTCCTTCAGAGTGGCTTGGAGGCATACATGAATGAGACCCCTACAAAAAAATCAATTTCAAATGGTTGATATGGTATCGTGTTGGTGTTTTCTAGTGATTTGCTTCACATCTCCAGTCAAAAGCAGATGATACTGAATTTGTACCTCCAAATCTTTGAGATTTTGATCGAAAGAACTTTGATCTGAGACTACATCAGGATCAACTTCATTTGTCTCTTCTTCAATATTGTCTGCTGCCTCAGCAGCAAGTTCTTCCTTCTCAAGTTCATCCAATTTGGACATAAGGCGATCATATTCTTCATCTTCATTTAGAATTTTCCCCTTGTCTTCCACAGAGATACTAGGAGCATCTTCTTTTTGACCTGAATTAAAATGTGAGAGGAATGGGGGCATCAAGCCTCTGTTAACAAATGAGAATACTAATACACACAGAATCATAGCAGAGAAAAGCTTAGGTTAAGACAACTAGCAAATGCAACACATTATAGATAAGGACATAAGATACCCAATTCAGATGATCCCTCATCAGATTCTTCCCCAGAAAGCTCTTCCCTTATCTCCACGAGACCCTCCTGGTATATAAGTGGAATGTGGATGCTTAGAAAAATATGTCAAGATGAAAATATGCTGGAAAAATTCACTGAAGCTGTAAAGAGAGTTGTGTCTTTCATCATTAAGGCTTTGTTTGGGAGAATAAGTAGCATTGGGGGCAACCAAAATGGGTGTGGAAAGTTGGGGATGATTTCAAACTTTGGTGAGAAGTAAAATGGAGAGAACTTTTAAATTTGTAGCAGTTTCTTCTCCTAAATTCTTTTCCTAGCTCTCCCAAACAGAGGATAAAGAGGATGCACAGCAGGTATGCCTTATCTAGTCAATAATAGGCTCAAAGTTTGCTCATAAGATCAATGTTCCAGTGGAGTTGTTTTGCCAGATCAATCTACAGCACGACACTTCAAGAGTTAAGACACAGTATAGGCTGCTGTAGGAATCATTGTCTACTATCTACCTCATTCAGCTGTCCACAAGCTCTTTGTTTTCTCACGTGAGATTCATTTATCTTGGTCAAATTCAGGAATCACACACATGCTCATCAGAAATTTAGATAAAATTGTTGTCTACCAGTTACAGGTCTAACAATGGTCAAAGGAGCACAGACAAGCTATCATCCTGAAAGAACCTAAAAAAGATCCGTGAATTACCAACACAAGACAACAAACATGAAAGCTTTCTAACATCAGAAAATTTAAGAGAACTAATCATTCAATGACCCCAAATTAATATCACTACCAATATCAGATACCACAGAGACTTCTGTTCTCCAAGTATAAAGCCTCATTACCTCCCTGAGACAACAAAACACGATACGATGAAACTTACAGCTGCTTCAGAAGCTGTCTTGTCAAAAAAGGAGGCCTCAGTTTTCAGATCCTCAATGATTGACTTAAGAGAATCCACATGGGTTTCTAAAGCTTTCCCTCTTCTTTTCAAAATTTCCACCGTTTGTTTGGATGTCCTCTCGGCATAGTAACCTTCTCCCAACAGAACCTGAAATGGTTAGAATAATATCAGATTTCCATAAGTGTTTCATCTGCAACAATTAATTCTGCTAGTTTTCCAAAAAAAGATATCCTAAATAAATCCAAGACGTGCTAGTATCAAAAAGAATGTTGCATGCTGGGTAGCTTGCTGAATTTGTAGCCTTTACAAGGGTCAAATACTAGTTACTCTACCGCAAACAGCAACACATTTTCCATACAAGGCTCAGATAGAGCCCGCATTTTCATTTTCTCCAATGAGAAAGGTGCTTTTTCTCATGCCTAAAGTTCTCTCCACACCACAAAATAAGGCCACTTCAAGAGAGAGAGAGAGAGAGAGAGAGAGAGAGAGAGAGTACCGTGAATTCATTGGTGTGGATCAAACGGCCAGGGAAAAATGCAGCTTTCCCGAAAGGAACCTACACGAAAAGCACACAGATTAATAGCGCAGTCCAAGCAATAAATGGGAACAGCGTAGCGACGGATAATTCAGAATCAGAATAGGTCCAGTCCAGGAGACAAATCAATAGGAAATGCTATTTGCTTGGAAAGAAAAAGAATTCACTTCTAGGAAAGAGTTTCACGGGAATTGTCTTGATCGTCGGATATCATTGAGAAATAGGAATCCGTGTTATCAAACATTGCATCTATATACTCTCATCCGAAGGTGGATAATTCTACGCACATCAACATGGACGTTCTTTCCCCAAAGCATTTGCACAACCGAGCACAAAAGTACACACTACGCTCCGCAGTCAACAAATGCAAACGGAATACAAGCTCCTGGCAACCCTCGAAATTGAATTTAAACGGCATAAAAAAAAGAAAAACGGAAAGATTAGGGCTAAGGAACCCTCAATCGACCAAATTCCGGCAAAAAAAAAAAAAATCACGACGAGTACATAATTTGGCTGACAAAGATAAACAAAGCACGAGGCGGAGGCGATTATCAAAGGAGCGAACGTGCCATGACGTCGTGGTGAAGCTCCTCGGGGAGCTTCTGGACGAGGTTGACGAGGGCGGCGTTGTCGGCGGCGAAGCCCCTGACGCGGTCGAGCTCCCGGCGCTTCTCGGCGATCGCGTCCTGCACGCGCCCCGCCGCCTTCTGAGCCTCGTCCGCCGGGAACATCGACGCCAGCGGCGTCACCGTGCCGTTCGCTCCCTCTTCCATCTCTTCTCCTTCTCCTTCTCCCCCTCCTCCTCCTTCTTCGATGGATGAATCGGCTTCAAGGCGGAGCTGGGAGTGACGAAGCTGGGAGGGAATTTTGGAGGGAGAAGGGTTTAACTTTTAAGGAGCTCTTTTCGTTGTTTTTGACCTTTTTTTTTCAATCTTTTACTTTTGACATTTTAGTCTCTATCAGAAAATAATTATACAAACCATCTTCGAATTACTCTTTTGAATTTTTAATTTATTCAATATGATTTTTAACATTTCATAAATATCCAATCTAATCCCCAAATTTTATGTAATTCTAAACTAAGTGACCTAAATATGCATGATGTAAAAGATGATGTGGAAAATGACATAGATGAAATGATTAAGTGATAAGTATGATGATATGAAATGGTAATATAATGGGAATTTACATCTAATCATATGTGCCATGCACATGACATTTTTGGATTTATTTATTAAAATTAGAAAATAAATAAATAATGAAAATTAATTACCTCAGTGAAAGATTATCCAATTTGAATTAAGAAATAATCTAAGTCAAATCCAAATTTAATTTGGAAACCTATCTTAAACCTGTTAACATTATAGAACACGCATTGTTATCTCAAAATCCATCCTAATATAAAATGCAATATTTTTGTATTTTTTAGATAAGAAAAACAAAGAAAAAAACATGCACTCAGTCAAAGGAGATAAGCCCAAAGTTGCAACAAAAATCCACTGAGCTTGTTTTTTTTTTTTTTTTTTTCTTTTTTGGGGTCAATCGCTGAACTTGTTAGAAGGCAAATAAAATTGATAACCTCTATTCTTAGAGGTCTTAAAGATTGAATTATCGATTTTCCACACAATCCATAACCCTAGGTCTTAGAGATTGAGTTATTGATTATATGCGTGTTGCTAATTACAAAAATCTCTTAGTTAGGGATATGCTTCTCACTCTAATAGATAACAATATCATTCAAATTAAATAATGGAATATTCAAATTGAATCGGCATCAGATAATTACCCAAATTGGAAAATTTGTTATCAAATATTCAAAGGGGTGACGCTCCACCAAGGTAGGGTTGAGTATGTCGGATTGTCCAAATCGAGAATCTTTTGGACTGGACCAAACCGGCAAGTGTGGTTTAGTTCCAAAGGGATCAGTCTAGTTCTTAGTTCCACAAAAATGGAATCGTTCATTGTCGGTCCAATTCGGAATTCCAGAGGGGAATTGGACCAATGGACTGGACCAAATCCTTTTTAAAAAAAATATTTTTAATTTCTTAAAAATAACAATAAACCTTTAAAATAGTAACAGCTCTAACATTTTTTTTTTTTAATTTTTCATTTTTTTTTTCTAAGTAATCGTTTCCATGGACCGGACTGGACTGGCCGGTTCCCAATTCTAGGACCGTTTGGTCTGGTCCCCATTAAAAGCAAGAACTGCAGCTGCTGCTTCTGCGAAGGAAAAACTCTCAGATGCAGCTACGTTTGGTGGTCCAATGGAGTAATGAACTTCTCAGGAGTTCTCTGCTTTGTACGTTTTGATAATATAGAGGAAACTTCCATGGCGATTCCATTTTCAGCCTCTTTAACAAAAAAACCGGGTTCTTGAAACCTAGTTCCTGTTAGTTTGGGTCGTGTCTGAGCTGGGCATATCATATGCCTGTGTTCTCAGTATCGTCCTATATTCTTGGCTGGAAAACCTGCACTATTTTTTGTTGTCCGAAGGGCCAAGATTCAGAACACATCCGCTCATATCATATTTGTCGATGTGGCAACAACTGTGACAGCTAGTAGACTTGCGAGCATTGATGTTTTGCTAAATGAAAGTGGGATTGCCTGGTAGAGCCTGTAAGACAGCAACAAACATATGGAAACAATGAAAGAAACTAGAATTGCCTCACACCAAAAATTTTCTGGTAGATGGACTATTACGAATGGAATTATAGAGATCATCATGATTCTTGCTGCATAGCTTGTCCAGATGTCGGTGCTCACCCTAGATCCTGTGGCAGTCACCGTTATTTGAGATATAATGTGAGGTGCATCTATATGGACAACCTATGGCAAGGGTCATTTTCAAATTGTTGCAGTCAAAAGTTCTGTTGCAATACCTAGAAGTAAAGAGTAAAGCTATTAAGATATTCGGATGGGGGAAAGATTGTTGCTTCAGATGTGACATACTAATATAAAAATCATGCAATTGCTTCACTTGAAACATTCAAAGATGATCTTTTGAGGAGCCTACTTTATTTGCATATTCATCTGGGAAGTATCACTCGGTTCGATAAGCATGCGATGGAGCAGAATTGTGCAAGATAGGAACTGATGCAGAGCTTTAACCGTCATATCTTTTATTCAGTGGCATTCAAAACCATAAGTATGACCATGGCACATTCAAATAGAGTTCAGAAGGTACCAGCTAAGCTGAATTTCTTCGTATCCTTTCGATCCGCGGTGGTAGAGCTCTCAATATGGTGCATTCAAATATTGCAATTGTAGAAAGTGAAGAAAAATCTACAAGACTTTTTTTGAGCATGTTTCCAACTTTGCCAAACTTAGAACGACAAGGTTCCAAAGATACAATCTGACTCACTTCAACAATTTCTGAAATATGGAAGTGGAAGATTCATGCTAGAGAGAGTGATGGGATGATTTTAATTAACACACAAGCCCAGATTAAATCTCCTATAATCTTAGTTAGTCTTACATATTTATGACGAAAGGATGATGCTACGGTCCTCGACTATTGCGAGGTTGTAACAGCCGAATCATCATAATCCATCTCAAATTATCATTCAATCAAATTAAGCTGCACTGTGAATTTTACAAGCAAACTCAAACCAAATGATTGATGTTGTAATGGAAGTTCTGATTACTACGAAAATTACTTGGTTTGTGCAGCGTACTTCAAACTCATTTATGTGTTGGAGATGAACAACTATCCAAATTACACATCCTAGAATTGATATGCTTGTAGAACTCGATCTTGATGATCGGAATTTCGATTTGCAATCAGTGCAGTCTTTATTTTATGCATTTAACTCCACATTGCACGCCTAAGAAAATGCTATTGGAATTTTCTAATATATGAAGAAAGTGGTACTTCATATGGTATGAATTTCTCCCGCAGCTGTGGGACGCTGTCCTTATTGAGGGCAATATGTCCCGCTCAGCTGAGCACTGTCCAGCTCATCCCTTCAGCTCATCCCTCGGTGCCTCAAAAGCGTATTTTGGTGAACCTCATAGTAGCCTCGGCGCCATGCCTAAAGCTTGAGATATGATTGAGGTCATAGCATGGGTTGAACGGGACGATGGTTTGATGGACATGGCAAGGGTCACGACTAAAATCAATAGAATTTGACTTAATTTATTTGGAGAAGAGAGGGAAGGTGATAGATGTGAAGAAGGGGTTGATGAGGAAGAAGGTTGAGATTTGATTCTTTTGTGCTTCTCTAGCAAGAAATAAATTTGTCTTGCGATTCACGTGAAGGTATCTAAAATATCTACCTTAAATTTATCATTGGAGGAATTTCCTAATCGAAGGAACTTGGTTTGTAAATTAACTAGCCTCTCAATTTAAAAATTTAAAGGTTTTCCCTCAAGTCTAGCATTAATAAGGAAAACATGCAATGATCTTCACCTTATATGTGAATATTTTGTTGGGGTTGCATCGCACCTTGCAAAGATTCTTGATTTCATGTCCTCGTAATTATGAGGACATTAGAATTAGTAACGCAAACTTTGAGAAGTAATATAGCCAAGAGTGCCACTATTTGTCTATTTCTAATCCCCTGGACATGATACCAGTCCCATCCTACCAGTTAAGAAGATAAGGACATAGAGGGAATAATGATGAGGAGGGATGATCAGTTATCTAAACAAGTGATTCCTTGTATTTTATTGAAGGCAAAACCGGAAAATTACAGGAGGATGAAGGAGATTTTGCAGATACATTGGGAGACTTCAAGTCAAGTCCATGAGAACCTTGACATAGACAAAACAACTGTAAAGGCAGTAGTCTTGGGTTATAAGAATGAAAACAACAGGATTTAAGCATTCGGACGACGACTCTCCATTCATCTGGTCATACCGCAGCGATAGATTATTCGGTTGCAGTCGGTGCCACGCAATTTAATGTTTGAAGGACAAGAAAACGAAACTTTCCGAGGCAAATAGCATCATCCCAGCACATTAAATAGAGTATTTGAGTTACCGATTGGATTTAAGCCACGCTAAGTTCAAATCCCAGACGAATATAAAACAAAACAAACTTCGATATTCGATATCCCTAACATGGATGCTTCGGTCGACATCCATCATCGTCAATGACCAATAATCTGATCATAGACCGTGTTCAAAATCTTTCACCAGTCCTAACAATTTCAGCAGTTCCTTAACCACTAATTCGCTAATAACAGACGCGATCAAACTTCCGGCTTTGGCTCTGCATGCAGTTGGAAGAACGAGGGCACCTCAGCAACAATTCCACTGTGCAACCAACCGAACTAGTTTAAACACAAATCAAAATTCTAAAAAAACACAAGTAAACAAGAAGATCCACCGAAAACTTACGCGAACCCATGCTCCATGAGAAGGGACCAGATTTGCAAACGTACTGCCAAGTCATTGCCACCTATCCGCACCTCACGGAGGCTTCCGCGGTCGCCAAGTCTCTCCACAATCCAAAGGAAAGACTCCGCATCCTCCCGCTCGAGCAAAGTTATATGTTCTTGACTCCGGAGCTCCGCCATCAGCTCATTCAGCTCGCCCCATGCGGTGTGGCATCTTTGATCCGCAGCAAAAACTATGTGTTTTCTGAAGGAGAGAAAAATCAGAGACGAAATTGAAAACATGATTTTCAAGTCAATCGAGCGCAGTACTCACCTCTTCTCCCAGGGCATCACCATGAAGTCACACTTCACACGCGCCTTTATAGCTTCATAGTGCTCTGTGACGGCGATGTTGAGCCGCTGCACGAGAGGAAGTGCACACTCGACTGGAGGAAGTGCCATGGCGTCCGGCGGGAGAGGAAGGCCATGGCATCCGGCGGGAGAGGAAGTGCCATGGCAGAATGTTCAAGGGATTAGTGATTTTTTTCTTGGGGTCGGAGGGGGTTAGGGTTCTTTTTATATATATATTTTTTTCTTTATCAAATAGGGGTTAGGTTTCCAAAGATGAGAGAAAAACGATGGAAATATAATGACGATCCGTAAGATGCTCGGATTGCTGTACCCTTTTTGAGTTTGTTGAATTTTATCTTTATCTTAGCTATAAACAAAATCATCAATCGTTACTCACGGAGGCTAATTCGAAACTTCAAGGATCCAAAACTAGTATTTTGACTTATTAATCTTTGTTGATCAACAGAAAAGAGTTGATACAATTTGCGCATTTGATTTAGAAGGTGCACTCTCGATTAGAACAAAACGAGCAGACTAACCCCCGGCCAAGCAGATGGATTTTTCGTAACAAACGGAGGGGATCTTTACGTAACAAGTAGTAATATTGGCGAATCTATTGGAATTGGAAATATTCTTAATCCGTTACATCATTTATATACAATGTGAATTTCACAAAATTCAATTGCACCATGGTAAACAGGCATTTTCTGATTAGACGACGACATTTTTATTTTTGTATTTCATGTATATTCTATGGTTTTAGAACATCATAATGTTTATTAAACCAAAGGGCGTATTACAACAAAGGCACTAGTTTAGGTTGACATGAGCAAAACATGTCTTGCCACCATGCTCGGATATTGTCGTTACACATATTTTATGTCATGTCATTCCAAATTTACTTCTATGTTCTTGTTAAATTATGCATATATATCTCAAATTGGACTGTTTTTGTTAAAAATTTAAGCTCAATGCAAAATTTCGAATATTCCAAATTGGATATATTGCGGACGTTCAAAATCGAGCAAAGAAGATCCAAAGATCAACTTTCCAAATTTGAATCTGCGTTTAAGAGTCTGGTCACTAAAATAGGAAAGTCCAACTTTCACTTGGATTTGGATTTTGTTTAAAACATATAAAGATATGTTTTGGATAAAATCGTTTAATATAGGAAATAGAATCCTATGAGAAGTTCACAAAAGAATAAAGATCTCACTTTTATATATATATAGACTTGTGGCTATGGATGGAAAAAGGTTGATCATGAAAAAGTGTTCTTGAAGTGCCGTCTTATCGTTGAGTGCTTGGGAGGGATTTTCTTTGTCATTCTTGTTCGTGAATTACATCCAAGAAGATTTAGTGTTCGATCGCTCACCTTTTCGCAACAGTTCTTGTCAAATCTAATGGCTAGGCTGCACAAATTGAGATTTATCTCTTAACTTTTACCTAAGTAGGGAGTGATTCTTAACTCCCCCACATCAAACATAGGTTATAATCCTACCGTGGCCAAGGAGAAACAAACAGAAGCTGCGTTGGAAAATTTACGGTACGAAAGCTTTAGATGCGCGAGCTGCAGAATCCATTAAGCATGAAAATATATGCAAACGAGAGAGAAATACTGACTTGTAGATTTTCAGAAGGGGGGAGGGACAATAATCCAGCCTCTCTTTAGCTAAAAGAAACCATTTCCCTTCTGATCACACTTTCAAGAATTAAACGAATTGATATAAGTCGTCATGCACTTCAGGAGGCTATTTGATCAGCCAGACAGCTACTCAAACACTAGCAAATGAATACAAAAGTGAACAAGAAAGTGCACTATGTACATCATACGGATGCATACATATCTACCGTATCGTATATTTCTACTCATCGACTGTGCAGCTGCTGTTTCTTTGCACTCATTTTGAGAGAGGATCTTCCTCGTCAGCAATGTTTTCAAGTGCCACAGTAATGTGTTTCTGGAATGATGCAGCTTGCTCTCTCTCCTCTAGTTGCCCCAGTTTGTCAAATGTGATTCGCCAGTGCATAGGACAACACAATGAGTATACACCGCACAGTTCATGATACATACAACTCTTTTGTTCTGTTGCAATACCTAGAACAAAAGTATAAAGCTACTAAGATATTTGGATGGGGGAAAGATTGTTGCTACATGACATGCTAACATAAAAATCAGGCGATTGCTTCACTTGAAACAATCAAAGATGATCTTTTGAGGAGCCTACTTTCTCTGTGGTTCGATAAGCATGCCATGGAGTAGCATTGTGCAGATAGGAACTGATGCAGAGCTTTGACCTCCATATCTTTGTTCAGTGGGCATCCAAAACCATAAGTATAATCATGGCACATTAAAGTAGAGTTCAGAAGGCACCAGCTCAGCTGAATAATTTCTTATCCTTTTGATCCGCGGTGGTTGAGTTCTCGATTCACATATTCCAACAATAATGCAAGTGCCCCATAGAAAAGTCGGAAGCATTACTGTCGATCCAGTGAGTGAGCCCATCCCGACAGAGACCTGGCTTTGAGCATCATCTGTGCTCCCAGAGGCGCCAGATGCTACAAATAAACGGATGTTGCACCAGCGTAAGCGCATCAATATTCAAATCAACATGTTGAAAGGAATGACTTCATGACTAGCTGATGAAGCCAGTGAAGCTGGACGACCACAGACGTCAAGAGTTTATACTAGTCATTGGTGGGATTATGATGCCTCCTATATATAGCAATAATAAGTTCACGTGGAAAAAAAATGTCTTTACAGTCTGCACATGAAGCAGAAATTCACGACATAAGGCTAGGAATTTATAAGGAACAACTATCTCCCTTGCTGTCTCCTTTCCACAAGCCAACAGTACAACACCTTCCTGAATTGCATCAAGACTTTCCATTCCATGGCAGAAACAGTAATTATCACAAAAACGATTTCATGGAAAAAAATGCTACTTTTGGTCAAATTACAAGGACTAGTGCAATTGCATTCCTGAAAATCACATCGACGTCCTCTGCTGGACAAAGAATAAATAAGGAAAAAGGGAAAATATTGTAATTGTAGAAAGTGCAGAGAAATCTACAAAACATTTTTTTAAGCATGTTTCCCAACTTTGCCAAACTTAGAACGACAAGGTTCCAAAAATACAATCGGACTCACTTCAACAATTTCTGAAATATGGAAGTGGAAGATTCATGCCAGAGAGACTGATGAGATGTAAAAGCCAAATCATCATAATCCATCTCAAACCATCATTCAATCAAATTACCCTGCTCTTCAAATTTTACGATCAAACCCAAACCAAATGATTGATGTTGTAATCAAAGTCCTGATTACTACGAAAATTACTTGGTTTGTGCAATGTACTTCAAACTCATTTACGTGTTAGAGATGAGCAACAATCCAAATTACATATCCTAGATTCGATACACTTGTAGAACTCATCAGAATTTCAATTTATAACTTATGTCGTCTTTGTTTAATGCATTTAACTACAACGCCTAAGAAAATGCTGTCAGAATTATTTGATTCATGAAGGGAGCGGTGCTTTCACATGGTACGAATTCCTCTTGCGACGGTTGGTTTAGAATATCTACCTAAAATTTATCAATTGAGGAATTTTCTGGTTGAAAGAACTCGATTCATAAATTAACTAGCCTCCCAGTTTGAAGGTCTAGCTCGAGTTTAGCATTAATAAGGGAAACATCTAATGACTTTTGCCTTTATATGTAAATATTTTGTTATTGTCGCATTGCACCGTCCAAAGATCCTTGATTTCAATTACAAGGACATTAGAATTAGTAATTCAAATTCCAAAAAGAAAAAAAAAATGCTTTTTTTTTTTATACCGAGAATCCGGCCTGGCGCACCTTACAGGTGCTCACGGCTCACGAAGGACCACCGACTATACCTCGGGCGGCGCTACCGCAGGACCCACTATCACGACGCCGCACTTAAGACCGCTAATGAATGTGCAGTATGCGAACTGTGGGATTCGAACTCTCGCCCTATCGTGAAGAGGGTTTGAGCGCATACCAACACAGCCACCGAATGGGGTGGTAAAAAGAAAATGTTTAATACCACAGAAAATTTTAAAC
Source organism: Eucalyptus caleyi (assembly GCA_014182885.2). Lineage (NCBI taxonomy): Eukaryota > Viridiplantae > Streptophyta > Magnoliopsida > Myrtales > Myrtaceae > Eucalyptus > Eucalyptus caleyi. The sequence continues at coordinate 30,556,314 of CM024466.2, forward strand.
TAGTGAGCATGTGACAAATTCATCCCAACTAATTTTTTGATCATCAAAAACCCTAGACTTGTATGCTTTTGACAAATTCAACCTCTAATTAATTTCTATTAAATTGTCACTTAGTGCACTGTTTTCCTGTGGATTGCACTGCAAAAGAAGCTTGAGCACGAGTTCTGGATGATAAGCGAGCTGGTGAGCTACGACACCACGGTCCAAGGGCTACATTGAGAAGGGCATGATCAAGAAGCTCAAGGAGTGAAGACCAAGGAGCTCATGCTATGGCCGCCAGTGTCGGAGATCGCCGTCAACCCACCAACGCTAAAGATCAATTTTAAAGAGCCTTGCCGGATCATCAAGAGCTTCTCTATTGAGGCTTTTGTTGCTGGCCAACAAATATATTTTTTGGCCAACAACAACTCTCCATTCATTTGGTCATACATAGACTATTTGTTTGTCGTTGTTGCCACTCAATTTAAGGTTTGACTGGACAAGAAGACGAAACTTCTTTGAGGCAAACAGCATCATTCGGCAGAAACCGCCGGCAGTTCGATAGAGTATTTGAGCTACCAATCGAATTTAAGCCACACTAAGTTGATGAGACAACGCCAATGGGAACATATAAATCGTGTCGGACGGGCAACCTAATTTAATCTGATCTGCTGGTATCCTATGGGAGCAAGCAAACTAGGTAGAGCCTCCAAAGGCGAATCCATGCATCGCAATTCCGAAAAGAAGAGTTCACATCGAGGTCATGTCCTTTCTTTAAATGCGAGAAGAATCGACACCATTAGGCATTTGCAGTCATTATTGCTTCAATTTTTTTTTTTTTGGTAAAAAAAAACATTTCATGTATTTCCATGAATATAAAATAGATAAACACAATCCAATTATAGATCAAGACAAATTCAAAACAAAACAAGCTGATATTCGATATCCCTATTATGGATGATTTAGTAGACATCTTTCAACATCATCATCAAAGACCAGTAATTTTAACTTTCGCCAATCATAACAATCCAGCAGTTCCTTTACCTCTAATTCCCTAATAACAGAAGCAATCGAACTTCCGCAGCATCCTAAGGCTATTGGGCGAACGCCGGCGCCGCAGCAGCAATTCCACTGTGTGACCAATCGAACTAGTTTAGACACAAATCAAAATTCTGAAAACCACAACTAAAAACGAGAATCCAACGAAAACTTACGTAAACCCATTCTGCCTGAGAAGCGAGCAGATTTCCGCTCGTACTGCCGAGTCATGGCTATCTATCTGCACCTTGCGGAGGGCTCCGCGCTCGCCAACTTTCTCCAGAATCCAAAGGAAAGCCTTCGCTTGCTCCAGCGTGTACAAACTTAAATGCTCTTGCCTCCAGAGCTCAGCCACCAGTTCTCTCAGCTTGTCACACGCGGCATCGCATCTTTTATACGCATCAGAAATCGAGTTTTTTCTGAAGGAGAGAAGGATCAGAGAAGAAATTGAAAATTATGATTTTCGAGTTAATCGAACCCAATACTCACTTGCTGCCCCAAGTCGTCTCCGTGAGCTCACACTTAACTCGCAACTTTACAGCTTCATCGAGCTCTGCGATGGCGATCTGGAGCCGGCGCACGAGAGGAAGCGCACGTTCGACCGGAGGAAGTGCCATGACGACCGGCAGGGGAGGAAGTGCCATGGCAGAGTGATTGAGGGGTTAGGGTTTCTCTTTTTTGGTGGGAGAGGTGTTAGGGTTTCAAAGATGAGAGAAAAACTATGGAAAAGATAATCACAATCCCAAATGCCCATTATTTATTTGCTTTTTTCTTTGGGTCGTTCAAATTTTCTTTTGGTCGTTCAAATTTGAGGAGAAGCGGAAATATTTTCGGTAATATAGGAAAAGGATATCTATCTTATCAAGTATTTATATTAATGAATTTATTGGAATTGTAAAATATTTAATCCATGATATCATTTAGATACTACGTGAATTTCACAAAATTCAATGGTGTAATTGCACCCGTTTTGAGGAAGCCCGTCCAAGCAAGAATTTGCTGATCAGACGAGGACAATTTTATTTTTGCACTTCATGTGCATTCTATGGTTCTAGAACATCATAATTTTTATTGAACCAAACTAAAATGCATGATACAACGAAAGGGCATTAGTTCATGTTGACATCAGCTACAACATGTCTTGCTGTGTCACGTCAGATGTTGTCTTTGCACATGTTTTATGTCATGTCATGTTAACAAATTTACCTCTGTGTTCATTTACTTCTATGTCGCCTTAAGATGACAGCGGGAATATATCTCTCAATTTGACTGTTCTTGTCCAATCTAATGGCTAATCTACGCAAATTGAGATTTTATCACTTAACTTTTACTAAATACGAGTGTGATTCTTAACTCCCGCACATCAAACATAGGCTGTAATCCTACCGTGGCCAAGGAGAAACAGACAGAAGCTGCTTTAGAAAATTTACAGTACGAAAGCTTTAGATGAGCAAACTGCAGAATCCATTAGGCATGAAAATATATGCAAACGAGAGAGAAGTACTGACTTGCAGATTTTCAGAACGAGGGAGGGACGATAATCCAGCCTTTCTTTAGCTAAAAGAAACCATTTCCCTCCTGATCACACTTTCAAGAATTAAAGGAGTCGATATAAGTCGCTATGCACTTCAGGAGGCTATTTGATCAGCCGGATAGCTACTCAAACACTAGCAAACGAAAACAAAAGTGAACAAGAAAGTGCGTTATGTACATCATCCGGATAGATACAACTCTACCGTATCGTATATTTCTACTCATCGACTCTGCAGCTGCTGTTTCTTTGCACTCATTTCAAGAGAGAATCTTCCTCGTCAGCGATGTTTTCCAGTGCTGTAATGTGTTTCTGGAAGGACGATGCAGCTTGCTCTTTCTCTTCTAGTTGCCCCAGCTTGTCAAATGTGATCGCCATCAGGTAGAATGCATCAGCTGCCAATTCATGAGACTGCATGCAGTGGTACGAAAATCCAATCGATTGAGCAAACTTTGCCGATGGCCGTAAGGGCTTGCAGTGCCCATTCTATAGCGAGACCAGTGCATGGGACAACACGATAAATATAGACCGCGCATGAAGATGAGACAGGAGAAGACTGGCAAGCATTCATGAGCTCCGACGAGAGAGGTGGAAGTGCTTGCTTTTCTTCTGTTTATTATGTTGGGCAAAAGGAAAACTACAGATGACACCCCACTCAACAGGTCACAAGCGAGGAGTTGACTCGAGATATTGAATATTTGTGATGAGATGCAGATAATAGTAGCTAAGCATTATACATAGATAAGTGACTCAAGTTTAGATTAGCTTATAGGATGCTATTTTTTTTTCAAGGTCCATTTGGTTTAGCTTTTCCAATGAATTTTGACCTCAAAAGCTGCCTGGAGAAACACAAAGATGTTTGGCAAGTCTTTCCAATGTACTTTAGTCTAAATGCTAGTATTGAAAAGATTGAAAACTTATGCTGGTCGGGACGTTTGAAGAATACTAAAATTAGGGTTAAGTAATTTTCTTCTTTCAAAACTACCCTCACCAATTCTTTAGTTTTCCGATTTTGCCCCTTCTTGTTGCTATGCATCTTCTTTGTGCGAGGGTAGCCGATAAGGGCCAATGGGACTAGATTTGGCGGACAAGAGGTCGACAAGGTCGTGCAACCTAAGCGACCATGCCAAATGAACCCACACACTGAGAAATTAATTTTGTTATTGAAAACTCTACTATACTTACTTTGAGATTAGGAGTCAATACAAGAAATCTAGCACCTCCGACATTACATTTCGAATTACTTCCATAACATCCTTTGCATCTCCTAGATGTTTCAGTCGCAAGAAAGTTCAAGATGGCAGCATTTTTACGTTGCCGATGTGGTTCAACTAATGGAAACATAGCAGAATTTAGCGAAAAGGCCAGTAATATTTATCAAGCTACTCTACCTCACCAACCAAGAAAGAGAAATGGACAAGATCGAAGATTTAAAAATTCTTATGGGCCGTGAATGGCAGGAAAGGTCCGGCCCAATAAACCAAGTGTGGGCTTTGGAACTATGAGAAGCCCAACATCGCCATACTCAGGAAATTAAACAGCTTTTGTACGCAGGAAGGCGTGAGAGACACAACAAATCAAGAAATGATTTGAGTAACTTAAAGCTTTGTGCTATAGCATATTAAATGTTAGAAGTTTACATGATTTTTTTAAACTAAAAGATTTCGCCTATCTTTTCCGCAAATTGACATTATATCATGGCTAATTATTTCAGTTAAGAAATATTGTGATACATTTTTTGGTCCATCCTGATGTTGGGTCAAGATCATAAAAGGTATAAACCAAACATCTACCAAATCAATGTGACATAGATGTATGAAAATCATTCCAATATATGTAACTTCGGTTTCTGAGTCTCACACCTATGCATGCATGAATAAATTAATGATCGGTAGAGAATGATTCCCATAAACTCAGATAATCACAATTAATTTTTAAATTATTTAATGTGGTTCATGAACTTTTGATATATGCTCAATTTAGTCTCTGAATTATATGAAAATATTAAGTTTTATTCTTCCATTAATTTAAGTACAGAGATAGTATTGAACAATTTCATGCGATGATGGCTTGATGTGCAAAAGTAACTAAGTTTTTGGTACCCAGGTCGAGAGCAATTCCATGGAATCACTCGATCGGAGATATAGGTCTGAGGCTTTCGTTTTATAAAAGGTCAAGTTAACAGAGTTCATCAAGTCTTTATTATGGAAATCCATCAATCCTGAATTTATTCGAAGACACAAAAATGGGGATAACTAGGTGATCGTTTTTTCGTCGTCATCGGTCGCGCAGAGCTTTTGACGTCAACTGCCGCCGCCGGACCCATATTTCTTCCCCAATAGGAGGAGCTGCAGCTTGTCGTAGCCAGCGAGGACACCCGCCCCGGCGACGGCACGGAGGATGTTTGCACCAAAGCCTTTGAAGAGCGATTTCGCGCCTTCCTTCTTGATGATCTGTTGGAAGGCATCCATGGTGTTCCTGTACTTGACGGCCTCTCCCGACGTCATCATCATCCTCCTCCGCACCGTATCGAATGGATATGACGCCAGCCCACCACCGATTGTGACTGCCCAGCCGAGCATGAAACTCGCTATGAAACTATCCTGCAATTATACAAGCAGAGCACAAGTTCAAGGCATAGCATAGCCATATTGAAATTATATAGCACATTGACATTCTGAAAGAGATGAAAAGCTTGCATACCTGCATTTTACCGACCAAAACCACCGGCTTGAGAGAATCATACAAACCGAAGTAAAGCCCGCGGTAGACTATGATCCCGACGCATGAAACGGTGAAACCACGATAGAGACCGGCGATGCCATCAGACTTGAGTGTCTTCCTCCAGACATCAATCAAGCCATTGAACTGCCTCTCACCGCCCTTCTTGGCGACCTTAGCATCATTAGCCAGACGGGTCCGAGCATAATCCAGGGAATACACGAAGAGCAGAGACGTGGCGCCAGCGGCTCCACCAGATGCCAAGTTGCCGGCGAACCACTTCCAGTAGCCATCCCTTTCTTTCTTGAAGTTGAACATCCTCTTGAAGTGATCTTTGAATGCGAAGTTCAGGGCCTGGTTTGAGGAAGAAATTAGTTATAGCTCAATCGCATACAAAAGAAAGGACGAATGAACCGTGAAAGAATGTCGGCAGAAACTGACCTGGGTCGGGAAGTATCTGAGGACGTTGACACCGTTGCCTCTCCACAAAGCAAGCGCGCCTTCGTCCTTGATAACCCTCGCAAAACAGTCGGTGATCCCTTTGTATGGTTCAGATAGCCTACCGGACTTGATCAATTCGTCTTGATTTTGGATCAACATCTTGACGCGTTCGATTGGAGCAGCCGCCGATTTGGAAACAGTTGAAGAAACCGCACCCATGAGGAAATCCTCTAAGAACGTGGACACTTTTTTTTCAGCCGGAGCTTGAACCCAAATGGGAGAGTGAGAGGACAGCGGTGCCAGACCACTGCTGCCCCTGTGGAATGCTGGAGATAGAGGACTCTGCGACGCTCCATAGTTACTATTGCTCGCGAAATTGTGTGGTCCGTAGTTTCTCGCGCAGGTGGTACGTGAAAGCCGAGATATCAGGTGAGACTGTCCGTGAATTTTCTGAACCACCGACGGATGCTGCAATCCGTCGGTCATGTTTGTGACAGTGGATGGTGACCTGCAATTGGAGCTCCTGAGTCTGCAAATTTTCAAATAGGACCGCACAAGAAGCAGAATATCTCCCGTTCAATCAAGGCAAGAAGCTCCTTCAATGCACAAAGCATTCCCATCATCCGTTACATTCGCGTACTCATCTAACTGTAATGGCTAGGGAAACATACTAACCACAGACATACGGCTTTAGCAAGAAGATCCTAGAATCTGAGATAAACGGAACGAGCATATCATCTTAAAAATTTCCATCGATTGCGGAAATTAATCGCCAGACTTCATCCCCTAGAACCTTTCATCAGACCGAAATCTCCACTTACAGGTGATATCATCAAGCAAAGAGAGATATGCGCACGCGACACGGGTGACCATATGAAGAGATGAATACTAGACCGGAAATATTCAACCTGTCGCTCATTCCAAGTCAGTTTGTCCTATCCTACAGCAAATATTCACGCACGGGAGCCGTTCTTCACTTACATGGAAAAGCCGTCACTCTCACCATATGAGGAGATGAACACTAGACCGGCAAATTCAAGGCCGTGAATGACATATAAAGGCCAACAAGAGCAGCTAGGAAGCACCGTCATTCTCGACAGTCTTTGTGTTTTGTCGACATTCCAACACTTTTTGACATTTTTTCATACTATATTAATACGTGTTAGAAAATCTAATACTTGATCAGCTTTGCACACGAGTTAGGAATTTTAACACGTGAGTTTGAAATTATGATATGCACGGGTTAATTTTAAAAATTTTCAATAAATGAATAGTTAAAATGTAAATATGTAAAAAAAATAATAATAAATAAAAATAAAAATAAAAAATTGGGAAAAATAAAAAAATTCAATATTTTCTTTTCTTTAAACTCTCAATTTCCATGAGACACAATTAACCTCTTCCAACACACTCTAACATGCGAATTTATAATGCGAATTACTTGTTTTTTTCCTACAAGTTTTATGAATTATTGAAGTGTAGTTCTTTACAAAAAAAAAAAAAAAAAAATTATTGGAGTGTAGTTGAATTTATCAAATTGAAACAATGAATTATATTAAAAATGATGGATTAATATTTTTAATATAAATTCATTCTAAACTCTTTTTATTATTTATTTATTTATTTATTTATAAATTAAATTAAATTAATTAAAATAATCATAAAAATAATAGAAGCTCGATGGAGCTTGAATGTTCTTTTCAGAACTCAGGGAAAATACGAGTGGCTGTCAAATCTGGTAGCTTTGGCATCGCCTTACGTACGCCACGTAAATTTGACGGTTGTGGACGATTTTGACTTATGGTCCTTTTGTTTAAGTTTTAACAACTCTGCCACTATTGACAATGGTCAGGTCAAGTAATATGATATTATGCGGTCTATTTACTCGCTTATCTACCTTATCTTTCTCATCGGGTAAATTTTTCTAGACACGCACAAAATTGGAGATCAACTGTTCAAATTTCACTAGTGAGCCACATGTATATGTACGGCTAGATCTCTATAATCATTCTAGGATTCTAATAAGATTAAGCATGTGTTATGACACGTCACGGCTAATGCAATTAGTAAAATCTTTTTACTTTTTAAGCATGCAAATGCCTGTATGATCAAAGAACACTCAAAGAAACACATGTAAAAAGGTAAACTGGGCAATTTCATTTTATTTCTTATTTTTGTATTTTAGGTGATAGGATCGGAGTATACTAGAGGACAAGCAAAAGGTGTCACTAATCCACACCACACCCAAAAGCTTCAATAGCTACATCATCTTGGCCTGGATACTACATATGTACTATGTCATTTGTCTCTTGCTCACGACACATCCAAAATCTTAATCTGGTCTACTGATCTAAGAAATAATGATCAATCACGAGTGAGCATAACGTTCAGCAAGCAAACTACTAATCAGTTTATATCTCATAAGTTAATAACAACACATGCTAGGAAAACAAAAGATTGTAATATCAACTAGCTTGAGAAGCTTTCTCAAAATCAGGATAGCAAATCGGAAAACTTTCCTTTGAAAATAATAACCCAATAAAACTTGAATAAAATCTAAAATTGCAATTAATCATCTTTACAATGTCTTCTAGGGAACCCCATTAACCCTGGCATCTCACACCCATCCAGCATTGCAAGGAGATCCAGGGAACCGTGCTACACCTCCCAGACATCTGGAAGAACCTAGTTACCCCTCCAAACATCCCTAATGCCACCCTAGGCATCATCGTCCCAAGCACTGATAGCATTTCAAAATCACACTCATTCCATGGTATAGCAATTCAAATATTTCAATATAAACCGGCTGTCCACCAAGTAAAATGCCGCAGCAATTCAGTATCCACCACCAACTATCCTTTTATAAACCAGAGAAAAGATACAAACATTTAGTTGCCTATATCAATTCAAAAGACAGATTGCAAAACAAAAGTTTATCTTGAACTAACAGAAAAAGGCAGCTTGCACGTCTGTAGAAATCAAGGGTATTCACCAAGTAATCCGTTCCAAAAATCACTAAACTTTAACATGATGTGGACAAGATTCCAAGGAACGTTTTTTGTAAAGAAGCTGAAGTTCGGTTTAGCTTGTATGGGTCCCAATAATTTTATGTATGTCGGACCAGAACAGGACACAAAGTCAAGTTACAACAGGTCAAGAAAATGGCATTTTGGTCGCCTAATTGAACTCCAAAAATTATGGAAAAAATCCATGTTATAGTTTAAGATGTGGTCTTAAAAATTTTATGTAGGACACTAGCCCAAATTGTTTATCAAAATCCTTTAGAAAATGGAAACCGAGCAAAGTTCGGAAATGGCTTAAAAAACTAATTTCTAACCCGCATAGTTTTTGAAATATGTTTTACATATACAAAGTCCGAAAAATCTGAAATTAAAGTATATCGTAGAATAAGTCAAAACGCTCAACTTTCGTGAGAAAGTCCCATCAAATTTATACCACAACGACTTGTGCAAAATTAGCAAAATTCAGTCTACAATAAATAAATCCAAAAATCGGCGTAACCTCAGATTTGTCCATGACTAGTGTCGATAAAACTCAAACCAAAGAATCCTTCAATACCCAGCAATTCAACAGCATATTAATATACTCAACGTACTAAATTATTAATGATACTTGCAACACAAATATCCCGAAACCATCGATACACATAATCAAGCACGAAATCAATCGATGCTACCAAAACTCAAGGAAATTGACCTCGACGTACATAAATTAGCCTGCGTAGTATAAATGGTAGCAATTCACTTGCCTCGAGTCCTACGCAAGTGTTGATGCGACTCCAAGGGTCTCGGAAGTCCCGGTTGCGGCTGATCTCGGATGGTCAGCGTTGGGCTGAGACGACGACGCGGGACCACGTGGGGCTGAGCTGATCAGCTGGCTGGATGAGCGTGTCGCCGGCGTAGTTCCACGGCTGTGGCGTGCGTAAAACAAAAGGAAGAAGGGAGGGAAACGATTGGAACGGAGAGGTGGTTACGAATGAAGAAGCAGAAAGCAGCGGTGGTGTTATATAGGTCGTTCCACAAACACCAAGGGCCTCCTTCTTCTTCTTTTTCCGAGCCAACAACTTTGAAAATGATCTTAACCTTGATCTTTATATCATCCTTTCAAACTTTTCAAACTTCTTAATACGACTCGGCCGCCCCTGAAGTAAAGTCGGACTTTGCTAAAGAAACCCTTCAACTCGTCTCTCTTCCTCCTAATAACCGATGGGGACTTCCAGATACTCATAAACCCGGTCAAACAAGTAGCTACATAGTCTTCAAAAAACATCTCGAACCCACCTAGGTAGCGTGCTTCCTCAGTTGCAGACGCACCTAAGCCTAGAACAACTAAAAATGCTTAGTTGACCGTCCTTCCTCAAGTGACGGAGCGATGGTCAACTAATGGCTTGATCAACTAATGGCTGCTCATTTTGTGATGAAAAGATAACCGATTTCATCTCATCTACTTTTTCTTTTTCTTTTTCTTTTTTTTATTTTTATATTCTTTTAGTGCAAACTTAAATTGATAGATAGAATTCCTAAGAGGGCCCGCACAATCAATTTCTATGAATATAATGAAAAATAAATAAATTAGATACTAAAATATAAATAATTACAAATGAAAAATATTATCATCTACCCAAGCTCATTCATCAAATCGATGAGTCGAGCTCGTCGACCTTGAGCCTTGCTAGATCGACGAGCACGAGCCTCACAACAAGCTCAAGCTCGCTAATCTCGGGCCTTGCCAAATCGGCGAGCTTCGAGCTCATCAACCTTGCCACTCGCCAGATTGGCGAGCGTGAGTCTCACCACAAGCTCAAGCTCACAAGTCTCAAGCCTTGCCAACTTGGCAAGCTTTGAGCTCAACGCTCACGATCAGTGGCAAGTGGTGAGCCTGAGCTCACCAAAGGTGGGCAACCCTCATGCTAATTGACAAGCTCGAGGCCCACCTATGTTTGGTCACTGGCTATTGTTGTAGCCAGTTGTCGTCACCATGGCTAGCAATTGGCCAATAAAGAAGAAGTGGAAAACAAAGAAAAGAAAAAGAAAATAATTTAATAATCAATTTTAAAAATTGATTTAAAATGTATTTTTAAAAATAAAAAATAATGAAAAACAATTTTAAAAAATAATTTAAATGGAAAAACGTGTATGGAGAAAGGATTTTTTTATTGAATAGCGGAAAATATTTTTCACTTTATTTTTATGTTTCACCCAAACACCGGTAAATAATTATGTTTTCTTGAAAAATGGTTTTCTAGAAAATATTTTCCGAAATCGTCACATTTTCCGTAAAACGAATTGAGGCTAAGTAGGTGATAATCTTTTTTACTTTTAATTACTTATATTTTAGTATCTCATTTATTTTTTTGTCATATTCATGAAAATTGACTGTGTGGATCCTCTTAGGATTATAGTTTTTAATTTAAGCTTGCAATAAAAAAAAAATGGGTGAGATGAAATTGGTTAAAAAAGTCAACCGGTTTCATTACAAAATGAGCGGTCATTAGTTAACCGTCACTTCGTCACTTCAACTAAGCCAGACTCTAGAACAACAATCTTGAACCCACCTAGGTAGCATGACATGGTGTGATCAGGCAATGGCGATGGTGCAGACATGGCGTCAAGGTGGTGCCGATTGAGATGTCGCGATGGTGATGGGACGGACTGCGATGGCACGAAGGCAGGACACGTTGGCAGTGGCACGAATGGCGTAATCCAGGGACAAGTTTGATGGCGCGGCGATGACTAATAATCACTTGAGGCTCACGATCCATCAGGCAAAAACCTGGATGTCCCATGCATATCCAGTCCCGGGTCAAGAAATGGGAAAAGCGTCTCGTTTCTACCGATCATATATGCCAATCATGGTCAGACAAGAAAAGTGCACCATTCATCGTCATCGGTACCTATTATCATGCGACAAATGATCGTAGCAGAGAGACAGTACATCGATTAGTGATGTCGAGTGAATGAAAACACCGTACCCTAAGACCGAGAAGAGTACACGACAGCTGAGCACGAGGGCTGAATTAGTTGAGAAGGTGTGAGCGCTCGCTTAGTAACATGAAAAAAGCATACGTGAAATACGAGCGTCGGTTTTACAATCAACTTTACAAGTTCCTTCGATGGGCTTCGCTGAGAAGCCTAAACATCATGCGTCAGCGATTGTCTCTGGGCTTTCCCATTACGTTGACAAAGTCGACAGATTCAAGCGCATGGAAGTTTCGTATCAAACACCAAATCTTGGTCAGAGGACATGGAGCAACCGAAGAAAAACATATGCATTCGACTTCGATTGACATGTTGGCCTCGAGAATGATAGTCCCAACAGGAGCGGTGATTTCCGAACTTACCGGCGTCTTAGATTCCGGTTTCAAGAGAATGTTCTTGGTACGGTGGCTAGGCCAGAACCGAAGTTGCGGGTCCAATTAAAATTAAGAATAGGAATTATCCTCGGTGACTCCGTTACTTTTTTGACTCGGTCAAATGACAATTGGCTTACGCTTTTGTGAATTTCAAGAAGGGAAAATGCTGCTGGACATCGCCCAAGGGCACTTCACTTATTAAGATTTATCGATTGGGCTTAGGTAATATAAATATTCCTATTTGAACGACATCTCTCTTGAAATATGTTTTTCTTCTTCAATTTCGAAATGTTTTCCGTGCGCTCTCGTCTTTTTGGGTCTTAGTGGTTTTTGTTAAGTTATGTCTTAAATTTGAGCATTTGCAAAACGCAATTCACTTGGATGTTTTCGGTCAATGGAAAAGCTTGCTGGACTCATGAAGAATTACAAAAATAGGAAATAAAAAGAAGATACGAATTTCTTCTCTTCTGTGAAAGCTTGCCGAAGGTTGTTATCCAGGTGAGGCCCAAAAGTCAAGACCTTTTCGTTTTCACACAATATTCACACCTGACTTTCCTTTTCGTTGGAAATTAAAGGGTGGAGTCTCAACGTGGAGCCGAAGAAAAGAGAGTTTAGTGGGCTCATGTCAAATATTTGACCTTTGGGCACACAATTTTTCTTTCTTTGGCGTGCATGAAGCGGCTTAAAAACCCTACGAAAGAAAAGAAGTTGGACACGTCAAGCTAAAGAGAGCCGCACGTTTTTGTTTCGAACTTAAACACACGGTAATTTTGTACCGTGAATTTATATCCAAATAAGTTATTTATTTATAAACATTTTAGGTTTGGAGTTAAATCTAAATGTGAAAATACTCGAGCGTGTGAGCGATTGTAAATTCTGATTCACCGATTATAGCGAATTATTTGCTGCTGGCTCTCTCCGTGGAGGTAGATACCAATATTCGGATCTAATCACGTAAATTTTTTGTGTCTTTATTATTTGCCGTTTATTTATTTGGTAATCTCGCATTAACGTAAATTACAAAATTATGTTGTTTCGGTGTATTATATTCCAACAGTTTTAACTGATGATTACAAAGCAACGCACCTATTAACAAAAGCCAAAGAAATTTTTTTAAATTACATAACTATTTGATAAAAAAGAGAGTGCTGTTTCTTTGGAGTCATACCGACCGAGAGAGGATCTTCCTCGTCAGCGTCGAGAAATATTTTCTCCGTCAGCGATGTTTTCGAGTGCCGAATTGTGTTTCTGGAAGGACCATGCAGCTTGCTCTTTCTCTTCTAGTTGCCCCAGCTTGTCAAATGTGATCGCCATCAGGTAGATGCATCAGCTGCCAATTCATGAGACTGCATGCAGTGGTACGAAAATCCAATCGATTGAGCAAACTTGGCCGATGCCCGCAAGGGCATGCAGTCCCCATTCTATAGCGAGGCCAGTGCATAGGACGACACGATGAATATTCACCGGGCATGAAGACGAGACGAGAGAAGACTGGCAAGCATTCGTGGGCTCCGACGAGATTTGATGGCGGGCAGTTTCAAAGTGATGGAAGTACTCTCTTTCTTCCGGCTTTTTTTTTCCGAGTCGCGCGAAGGAAAACTGAGCTCGGAAATTTGGCTAAGTACGGACATTGGTTTTTTTTTTTTCACCGTTGAAAGATAGGATTTTTTGTCCTTTTTACTTTTCATGTCTTGGAAACAAAAAGTTAGAAATCATGACCATTACTGAAGTTGTCGTAAGGATATTTGCATGGGTTTCCACACGAGACAGAGAGGGTCAAGATGCTTTATGTATGAAATTTGCGGTTTCTTCATGAAACCCAGTTTCCATAGAATATTCGAGCTCTGCAACAAGGCTTGAAGAAACTAATGCAATGAGCACCGCTCACATGAAGGAGACGACGCGCATTCCAAATTCGGAAGCTCGTCAGAAGCTTGCCTCGAGAATCCAACACGATACCTAAAGTTTCAGGAACTGCAACCAAGATCAAAAGAAAAGAAAGGTTAAGAATGGCATTATTTTGGATGTGGTCGAAAATGGTAATGAATCCCTACAGCTACAGATGAGTAACACCCCACTCAACAGGCCACATAGCGAGGAGTTGGCTCAAGGGATATTGAATATTGAATATTTGTAATGAGATGCACATAATAGTAGCGGAGCACAGTCAAGATAGGACGTTCGATTTAGCTTTTTTAAGAAATTTTCAACCTCAAAAACCTCTTGGGAAAATGCTGGGGTGTTTGACAAGTTTTTTTAAGGGACTTTTGACCAAATATTGACCTTAGATACTACCCTTGAAAAGGTTAAAAGCTCAATACTGGTATAGACATTTGAGAAATGCTGAAACTAGGGTTGAGTAATTTTTTTCTTCCAAAACTGCCCTTACCAATTCTTTAGTTTCCAGTTGTGCCCATCATTGTTTTTGGACATCTTTTTTGCACGAGGGTCGACGAGGCCAAATTTAGGTGCCAAATAATCCCACATGTTGAGAAATAAATTTTGTTATTGAATACTCTACTATACTTACTTTGAGATTAGGAGTTAATATAGGAAATCTAGCACCTTTGACATTACATTTTGAGTCGCTTCCATGACATCCTTTGCATCTCCTAGCTGTCTCAGGCGCAATAAGGTTCACAATGGCATCACTTTACGTTGCCAATTTGGTTTAACTAATGAAACGTCGGAGAATTTAGCCGAAAGGCCAGTAATATTTATTAAGCATTCCAGGATTAATTTGATCAAACTCACTTCTACCTCACCGACCAAGAAAGAGAAATGGACAAGATCGAAGATTGAAACATTCGTATGGGCCACGAATGGCAGGAAAGGTCCGGCCCAATAAACCCAGTGTGGGCTTTGGAATTATAAGAAGCCCAACGTCGCCATGTTCAGGAAATTAAATAGCTTTTGTGGACAGGAAGGCAGCAGACGCAACAAATCAAGAAATGATTTGAGTAACTTAAAGCTTTGTGCTATAGCATATTAAATGTTAGAAGTTTGCATGAAATTTTTCTTTTGAAACTTTAAGATTTCGCCTGTCTTTTCCACAAATTGACATTATATCACATCTAATTCTTTCGATTGAAACATCTTGTGATAAATTCTCCGGTCTATTTGATGTTGGGTCAAATTGTACGGGGTATAAACTGGACGTATACCAAATCGTTATGGGATAAATGTATGAAAATTGTTCTAATATATAAAACTTTGATTCCGAGTCACGCACATCTCTATGCATGTTTAATTTAACAGTTAGTAAGGAATAATTCCCATGAACTCAGATAACTACCATTAACTTTTAATTGTTAAATAAAGTCTCTAAATTTTTGGTGATTATTTAACTTAGTCTTTAAAATATATGAAAATATTTAATATTCTCCTTCCATTAATTCAAGTACAAAGATGGTATTGAACTATTTCATGCGAAGACAACTTCATGTGCAAAAATAACCGAGTTTTCACTACCCAACTCGGGAGCAATTCCATGGAATCACTCGATCGGAGAAATAGGTCTGAGGGTTTTTTTTTTTTTTTTTTTTTTAATAAAAGGTCAAGTTGACAGAGCCGATGAAGTCTTTTATTATGGAAATACATCAATCCTGAATTTATTCGAAGACACAAAAATGGGGATAACTAGGTGATCGTTTTCTCGTCGTCATCCATCGCGCCGACCTTTTGACGTCAACCGCCGCCACCAGACCCGTATTTCTTCCCAAATAGGAGGAGCTGCAGCTTGTCATAGCCGGCGAGGACACCCGCACCGGCGACAGCACGGAGGATGTTCGCGCCAGCGCCTTTGAAGAGCGATTTCGCACCTTCCTTCTTAATGATCTGTTGGAAAGCATCGATGGAGTTCCTGTACTTGACGGCCTCTCCCGACGTCATCATCATCCTCCTCCGCACCGTATCGATCGGGTATGACGCCAGCCCAGCACCGATTGTGACTGCCCAGCCGAGCAAGAAACTCGCTATGAAGCTATCCTGCAATTATTCAAGCACAGCACAAGTTCAAGGCATAGCAATACCGAAATTATATAAGTTGCACACATTGACATTCTGAAAGAGGTGATTAGCTTGCATACCTGCATTTTACCGACCAAAACCACCGGCTTGAGAGAATCATACAAACCGAAGTAAAGCCCGCGGTAGACTATGATCCCGACACACGAAACGGTGAAACCACGATAGAGACCGGCGATGCCATCAGACTTGAGCGTCTTCCTGTAGACATCGATCAAGCCATTGAACTGCCTCTCGCCGCCCAGCTTGGCGACCTTAGCATCATTTGCCAGACGGGTCCGAGCATAATCCAGGGAATACACGAAGAGAAGAGACGTGGCGCCAGCGGCTCCACCAGATGCCAAGTTGCCGGCGAACCACTTCCAGTAGCCATCCCTTTCTTTCTTGAAGTTGAACATCCTCTTGAAGTGATCTTTGAATGCAAAGTTCAGGGCCTGGTTTGAGGAAGAAATTAATTATAGCTCAATCGCATACGAAAGAAAGGACGAACGAACCGCGAAAGAATGTCGGCAGAAACCGACCTGGGTCGGGAAGTATCTGAGGACGTTGACAGCGTTGCCTCTCCACAAAGCAAGCACGCCTTCATCCTTGATAACCCTCGCAAAACAGTCGGTGATCCCTTTGTATGGTTCAGATAGCCTGCCGGACTTGAGCATTTCGTCTTGATTTTGGATCAACAGCTTGACGCGTTCGATTGGAGCAGCCGCCGACTTGGAAACAGCAGCGGAAACCGCTCCCATAAGGAAATCCTCTAAGAACGTGGACACTTTTTTCTCAGCCGGAGCTTGAACACAAATGGGAGAATGAGAGGACAGCAGCGCCAGACCACTGCCCCCTGGAATGCTGGAGACAGAGGACCCTGAAATGCTCCATAACTACGAGTGCTCACGAAATTGCGCGGTCCATAGTTTCTTGCGCAGTTGGTACGTGAAAGCAAAGACACGAGGTGTGACTGCCCGTGAATTTTCTGATACACCGACGGATGCTGCAATCCATCTGCCATCTTTGCAACAGAGGGTGGGGACCTGCAACTCATGAGTACGCAATTTTCAAATGGGACTGCAAAACAAGCGGAATATCTTCCGATTGATCAAGGCAAGAAGCTACTTAAATGCAGAGAAAGCATTCCCATCATCCATTTCTTTTGCGTTCTCATGTCGGCCATGGCGTATACTCATCTAACTGCAATGGCTAGGGAAACATACTAGAGAACACTGCGTCGAACATGAGTAACCATTAGAGGTGTCAACAGTTCGGTTCGGTTTTTTGAAAACCGAACTGAAAATTTAGAAAAATCTTCGGTTCGAACCAAATAAGTTTTTCAGTTTTTGGTTTTCGATTTTTTTTTTCAATTTTTTTTTTCCGTTCAACTCAAAATAATCTAAATTCAATATATTACTACACTTCAAGCTTAAAAGAATTTTGCAGTTTAGATCATATACTTCATTCCCTTTTTTTTTTTAAAGCATTGGCCAAATAATGAAGAAATGACCACTGATACATGACTTCTTGAATAATGAAGAAATGACCACTGATACATGACTTCTTGGTAGAACTAGCCAGACAAATAAAGAGCCTGTGCAGGGCAGCTTTTGCATGAAGATCCTAGAATCTGAAATAAACGGAACGAGCAATCATCTTAAAATTCTCCATCGATCGCCGCAATTAATCGCTCGACCTCATCCCCTTGAACCCTTCAGCAGACACCGAAATCTACCACTTACGGGTAACTCATTCCAAGTCAGTTTCTCCTATCCTACAGCAAGTACTCACGCACGGAAGCCATTCTTCACTTACTCACCTGGAAAAGCCGTCGCCCATATGAAGAGATGAATACTAGACCAGCAAATTCGAGGCCCTGAATGACATGTAAAGGCCAACAAGAGCACAGATAGAGGGGGAGGGAGAGAGAGAGACCACAGAGAGACGGAAACCTCGAGAGAAGCTCGATGGATCTCGAACGTTCTTTCCAGAACTCTGGGAAATATGAGGGGCGGTCAAATCTGGCAGCTTTCATCGTCTCACGTACGGCACGTAAATCTGACGGGTGTTGGGTGTTGCGGACGATTTTGACTTTGGTCCTTTTTTGATTCTCGGACGATTTTGACTTTGGTCCTTTTGTTCAGAAAGTGAAGGCCAACTATTCAAAACAACAAGCCACCTCAAACTGGAACCAATCGTGGTCAATCCTACTGGCCAATCGGGAAAAACGTACCGTTCATATGTCATTGATACATATTGTCATGTGACGAATAATCGTACTGGGGGACACTGCAGCGATTGGTGATGTCGAGTTAACTAAAACATGATATCCTAAAACTTAGAAGAGAACATGGCGACCGAACACGAGCGGATGCCTAAACATCATGAGTCAGCGGTTGTCTCTGGACTTCTTTACATTCAAAAAGTCGAGAAATTCGAGCGGATGGAAGTTCGGTATTAAGGGTTGGCGGTTCTGCAGGACACCGGAGACGACGAATTAAACGCCAAATCTTGGTCAGAGGACATAGAGCAACTGAAGAAAAACATATACATTCAAATTCGGTTGTCACGTTGGCCTCGAGAATGATGGTCCAAACTGGAGCGGTGATGTCCAAACTTCCGACATCTTGGATTGTGTCCGATAATGTTTTTTCGAAAATAAAATAATTTTATATTTAGATTTTTTTATATTTTAAGACATTTGTAACTATATAAAATTTTATTCTCAAAATAGAAATATATTTCGTACAACCCCAAATATTTTTATAACTTAAAATTTATTTTGATTTATTAATAATTTTATTACATTTTTCTTTTTTTTTTTTTTTTTTTTTTTCTGTAGCCGCTTGTCGGCCTTGGCTATGGCCAGTCGACAACCAGCAAAACGAGGGCAAGCAAGGTCGTCGATCTTGGGGGAGCCTCATTGTGGCCTTGCAAAACTTAGCTTCACCCTAGCTGGGCAAGGCGACCTCACTAAGGGCCGACCAAGGGCTAGCGAGGCTCCAACGAGGTCACCGAGCCTTAGTTGGCTGATCACCAACCATCACCAAGGCCATCGATGGGCTGGGGGAGAATAAAGGAAGATAAAAAGAAAGAAAAGAAAGGAAAGAAAAAAAAAGAGAAGAAAAGGTTGTTTCTTGAGTTGTTGCTGAGAATAAGAAATAATTTTGTTTTTGTTTTTTATTTTTATTTCAAATCTATTCCAGAAACAAAAAAATTTATTAAATGTATTTATGTTCTAGGAAAAAAAAAAAAAAAAACAGAAACACCTTTGTTCGGAAGTGCTACCAAACGTTCCTTTAGATTTCAGCCTTGAAGAGAATGTTCTTCATACGGTGGCTCAGCCAGAATCGAAGTTGCAGGTCCAATTAGAATTAAGAATAGGAATAATCCTCGGCGACTCCATTACTTTTTTGACTCGATCGAATGACACTTGGCTCCGCTTTTATGAATTTCAAGAAGGGAAAATGCTGCTAGACATTGCCCAAGGGCGCTTCACTTATTATGATATATCAATTGGACTTAGGTAAGATAAATATTCCTACTTGAACAACGCCCCCCTTGAAATATATTCTTCTTCAATTTCGAGATGTATTGATGGGCAAGTCTCGTCTTTTTTGGTCTTAGTGGTTCTAATTGATGATTCTGGAGCAACACACTTGTTAACAAAACCCAAAAAAGTTTTAAATTGCATAACTTTTCGATAAAAAGATAGTGCTAGACGAGGGGAAATAAATAACATTAGGTAATCCTCCTTGCACAGAAGCAAACTGCATATTAGCCATTAGTGCTGGGTAACAGATCGTAATGTACACACAGGAACACATTATACAAAAAGGAAAGATGGAAATCACCAGTTGTGACTTCTAATAGAAAAACAACACAGGAAACAATCGGAAGTTCATACGACCGCCCATAATCAGATATATTAACATATTGGAGATGGTTTATGACATTGTTTCCACGAATAACACATCGACATTGCGACCGGTGGAGATTCTTCAGCATTGCCAGGGCTCTTATTCTACTGGATACAGATATATACAAGGTCTATAATGAAATTCCACTCTTCGAGAAATAAGAGAAAGATGGTGCCGAAAAAGTGATTTATAACGACCAAGTGCATCATCTGGATAATGATGCGAAGATGTCGACCTGCTAAATCCTCTCTAGTCGAGGACTGCCAACATAACCAACTCTTTCCGTCACTTAACATAGAAGTACAAAAATGTAGGGAGGCGCTACGCTGAACACAAGGATGATCTTTGCCTCACGAGCAGCTCCTTAAGTTTCTGAATAAGCTGTTTATTGGAGCTCATGTAATCTTCAAAGGATTGCCTCACACTCCGCAACAAAGTTATATCATGGTTGCCAGGGCCCATGTTCAGTAACTTTGTGAACATGTTCTTCCATAGATCAACATTCCAGTATCTAAAAGCAATTTCAGCAGAAAAAAAAAAAACTGTCTCAGCTAACGGGGGAAAGAATATTAATGATTACTGGAGGAAGTTGAAACCAAATGGGAAAAATGGAGGAGCAATGGCAAAATTTGGGATAAGACTTAGTAACTGATTGTTCTTATAGGGACTGGATATTGGTCAACGAGTTCAATGGAGATACATGAGAGAGAAGTACCGTTTGAAAGTGGATTTTGGTTGATAAAGATAGCTTCCATCTGAGGATATCCTTTTTTCTATTTCCATGTACGAACCATGCAACATCATGTGGACAACTACACAAAGACCGTATATATCTACCTGGTGCAGCTCATAACCAAAGCAGCAACAAGTCAAACAAAATACCCATATATTGTGGCAAGTGACCAAAATTTAAAATAAATTTTATACCTGATACCTCCATGGCTTATCCTCTTGCATCTCAACACAACGAAAGCCAGAAGTCCGGCAATCTCCTTTGAATATGGTATTATCAGGAAAAAGATGCAAATCTATTCCCCTTCCCCAGTCCACAAGACAAAGACCCTGCATGACGTTCTGAATAAACCTAAAGAATTCCAAGTAAGACCACTATAGCCTTTGTGCGAATTGAACTGACCTGAGCACTCCATGGACCACTGTGATCCACGAATCCATTTATTGAAAGATCATCCCTGTCAAGAAAATCAAACAATTTATAACACCAATCCAAATGAACCAAGGTTATCTACATTGATGGGTATGATGCCAAGGGTAGACAGTTCCCAGTTGTATCATGTCAATCTAGCTAACAGGTAGAGCTGTCCTGTGGTAACCAAGATTTTCTCGATCAAAAGGATTTACTCAAAATTTTCCAATTCAAAATCTAGACAAGTACGTAGAGAAACATGCTGAACAGATAATAAAATGCAATAAGCTAAAAATGACATACAATGAGATGAATGAAAGGTCGAGACATATAGACAGGGAAACAAGGGATATGCTCTATGACCAATCTAAATATTGGAAAACTGATATCAACTGACGAATTGGATGGTGCACATTCACAACATTCATTCAAGTGCATAAGCTATTCTTTCACCTTGCATATCGAATGAGTAGGTTATCAGCCTTGAAATCTCCATGAATGATGCCAACAGCATGCAAAGTCTCTAACATGCGGAGCATCTCTATAGTGTAATAAATGCACAGCACTTCTTCCATGGTCTTTCCATTCACCAAATAGGAGTTTATGGCATCCTGCATGCAATATTCAAGTCATATTCTGGAATAGTGTGACTTGAGCAAACCACGAATGGGAGAGTGATATGCCTACCTGAAGTGTCCCATGGGATAAATAATCACAAATGAGTATGCTACAGTCTGTGTAGACGTGCATTCTATATGCAAAACCAAAGGCATGCCTCTGAAATACAAAAATTTCATGAAAGTTAACATGTAGCTAGTGTCAAATAACAGTTACGAGGAAGAAAGCCTACATAAAACAGCATACAAGAGAATCTACGATCCGCAGGTCAAGTTGCCGATACATGTGAAATTCCCAGGGAAAGCCAGGCTTTTGTATCTGCAAGAGTTTCTCGTTTTCCGTCCAAAATCACAGTAATCCATTAGAAAGATTAAATAAAGGAAAAAGAGAACACTGAGGAAGCATAAGCGACCACCTTCAGTGCCACAACTTCATCTGGATTACTGTCTACATGGGCTTTAAATACTTGGGCAAAACCACCTTGACCTGCACAGCCCTTGATCTGGTATTTCTTTCTGCCTTCCAACATTAAAAAGTAGTATTGGAAGTGGTAAGTTTGTGCAGCGAATGACATAATCATAGTGTTTTATTATTCTATAACATCATGATAAATGTCTTCTAAAGATGACATATTTATGTAACTCAACATCAAGTGTCTTAAAACGACTGGCATTAATAGCATAGACTTAAGATTGTTGATGGTGCCTTAACTTGTGAAAGAAACAAATAAATAGACATATCTAAAAATATCTATGCGAAGATAACAAAGAGGTAAATATGAGGAATCACCTATCTCAATAACCTTATTTCTTGATAAATTTCGAGAAGATAAGGCCACCTTTCCAGAATATGCTTTAGGACTCGAATAGTATCCCTAAACAAGTAAGCACAAACTATTACATGCCAAGTCTTTGAAATTTTGATTGAATTGTGGAAGACAACCAAGAAATGTCTCACATCGTATTTCATAAGTTGAGAACTTATCTTCTCCAGCAGGTCCTTCATCGTGGAGGTGGACCATGGATTGACATAAGTCTCTTCAAGCTTTATCTGGTCTCCATTATCAGCCTGCAGAAAAAGGGTAAAAAAAAAAAGTTTGTCTCATTATATGTTAGAACACAAAGTATCAACAGATTCACAAACAGGAAAAGGTGGACCTAATTCATAGTAATTCTGTGCTTCAAGATTTTCAAAACCTTATAATAAAATAAAAATTTGGCATGCCAAGGAATTTCAATCGACAGGAATGCTAGTAATTTTAGCTTAGAAACATTATTTGACAACAGGCCCATAGAATCATTGGATAATATTTGCATAAAATAGAAGAATGACGGCACAGGCAATCAAGGCAGCAATAAGCAGAGTGACTAACCCAATATCTCCGGACCCATAACCAAGATTCAAACAAGAAAGTGCCAGATAATTGAACCACAAAGCCATTAGTGAGGACAGAAGCAGTACAACAATAGCTTTAATAGGCAAGCTAATCACACATGATAACAACAAATCTCAGCAGCATAACAGTCAAGAATACTGCCACCACTCCTAAACAGTAAACAACTTCGCTGATGACTGATACCCTCTTAATACCACTCAGAGACAAACTAAGAGTAAAACTCATTTTCTTACTTCCCCAACTCAACATGAAAAGATTGTTTGTAAGAATTCCAAACTTTGGATGCTGTACAATCATGAATACATGCGGCCACAAGAAAAAGACCAAAAGGAAAAGTTTCACTTCTTCTCTTCAGTAAGCATTAAGAGTAATCCTTAGGACAGTAGGACTCCAACTAGCTAACTCTTCCAAGCATGGCCCAACTATTCATATCATAGGTTTTGACTCACAATAATGAGTGTCATTGAGGGGAAGAATGATGAGCCAGCTAACATAATATTGTCGGCAGTCCACCTTGTGGTAAAAACCATTATCACCATAATCAACCTGGAGACAAGAGAACTGTGCCCTGGGGTCTTTCTGTACGCCTATGTTTATGGCTCCATCAAAAAGGGAGCATCCAACGATAAAAGCAACAAATTACAAACGACAGATAGGCAGAACTTCTCAACGGCAATCTATGGTTTTTCTACAATCCATACCTTCGGTGAAGCAGTTGCAATTATGTGGGACAACCTATCGAGAAATGCTGCCTGTGCCTTCTGCAACCTCGCTCCTCCAGCATGCCTAGCACCAACATGAACCTTTCAGACCACCGTAGCAAAAGCGATTCACTCAAATTAGATGCAAACAGCTCGTGTGACACGGAAAGGACCTGGCAATGCCCATTTGGTAAACCTTAACGGCGTCATGCAGCTGTCCTCTGGCTTCAAGAAACAACGCGTACAATTCATAGAACAACGGATCGTTGGGCCACGACGTACTATCATCCATTTCTTTGACGACACTTTCGAAATCCTCACAAGTATCCAACTACCAAAAAAAAAATTCAAGCGCTTCAACGAGTACTGAAAAAGTAAAAAGCCACAAACCAAATACGAAATCCAAGCACGTCATTGCAGGAACCAGAAAGAGCAAAGATTTTAAGGCGCAGATCGATTACATAGATAATCCACAGCTTGAGAAACCTAGGGTCATTGCGGATGCGGAGGTCGTCCCTGAACGCGGCGATACAATCAGACACGAGCCTGTTGAGATCCGCGACGGAGCAGCTGCCCGAGTTCACGTCGGCCAGCGCCTCGGAAACCGACCTGGACCGGGTTCGAATGTCGCCGAATTAGATGCGAGGCTGGAAGGCGAGTGCGGCCGAATCGACCGACGTTTTCTCTCGACGAATTAGTCTCGAGTCCGAGGAAGGGAATCTAACCTGAGCCACGGCACGAGGTCGGCCTCGCCGGCGGCGGCGGCGGCGGCGGGGGCGGAGGACGGATCAGCGGGAGCCGAGAGAGCGACCGCCATGTGCTCTCGGACCTTTGTCTGTGCGTGCGCGGGGACGATTTGGGGAAGAAGATGGAGATCGGAGTTGAGTCGCCGTCGGTTTGATTCGCGAAGAAGCGGGAAATCGGCGCGTCGTTTCGATTTTGAACGTTCGACTTGCGCAAAAATTGCAAATGGGACCCACGGATTATTAAATTATTTCGGCCTATCTCTTGTTTCTTTAAATTTTTGCAGCGAGCTCCCGTTCTTTGTTTACAACTAAGCACCAAAAAGTAAGAGAATCCAAGAAAGTTTTGCAGCTAATACCAAGTTAGGCACTGCATGTTTTCATTCCTAAAAAGTGTTCTTAAAATACTTTTTTTGTTTTTTTGTTCCCGGAAACAAAAAAAGAACAAAATCACCGTGGTGGTGGCGTAGGTGGTTAGGCAAGGGAACTTTTCACGAGAGGTCCCGAGTTCGATCCACGACGTCGTCAAGCGATTTACCTGGCAAGCAAGGGTGGTGGTGACTCTACCTGTCCGTCAAGCGATTTACCTGGCAAGCAAGGGTGGTGGTGACTTTACCTATCCCAAGGGTTTACTTCGCCGTAAAGCGGCGCACGAGATTCCCTGAATCACCAAAAAAAAAAAAAAAAACACGTTTGGTTGCGTTTATGTTCTTTTTTTGTTTTTTTGTTCCTGAAACAAAAACAAAAAGTAAAACAAAAAAATTATTTCTTATTTCGAAAACGATTTTAAAAAACGTTTCTTCCTCTCTCTCTCTCTCTTTTTTCTTTTTTTTTTTCTTTGGCGGTCGCCGCGCCTTGGCCATGGCCGACGAACGGCCGTCGATCGACGCCATCGAGGGTCTCAAGGGCCGCAACGCCATTAAGGGTCGAGCCTGCCTTGCGCGAGCATCGGCCGCCACCCGGTCATCCGACGAGGCCGAGTATTGCCGACCCCGGCGAGGCTTGCCGGCCCCCGCGCGAGGCCTTGCTGTGCGCGGGTGAGGCCGGCAAGCCTCGCCATGGTTGGGCGAGGCTACCGACCAAAAGAAAAAAATAAAAAAGAAAGGAAAAATGAAAAATAATGAAAAAATTAAAAGAAACAAAAAAAGAATAAAATTTACCAAACGTGTTTTTGTTCATTTTTTATTCCCGAAATAAGTTTACCAAACGCGTTTTTTTATTCAAAATTTGTTCCCCGGAACAGAAACACTTTTTTCTATTTCTGTTCCCTTGAACAATTTTTGAACTAAATGCGCTCTTACTTTCCGTAAATAAGGGCGCATTTAGTGGTTTTTCTGGTGGTTTTTCTTTACAATGTTAATTATCGATTAATGACGGTCGGCGTGTGAGCGTTTTGGACAAAATAAATATTTCTGCAAATTTTTCTTTACAATGTTATGCGATTTGGGCATAAATGGGTGTACATGGGAAATTACTTAGGAGAAATAATTTCTGCACAACTTTCAGACAGCTTCCAATTTGTCTTCCGCCCCTCATCCAGATTATGCGATTTGGGCATAAATGGGTGTACATGGGAAATTACTTAAAAGAAATAATATTTCTGCACAACTTTCAGACAGCTTGCAAACTCTGGCAAAAAGAATGAGTTGCTGTCACTATTAATTGGAGATTAGTGTACATGAACAATATTCCTACAATGGTTGATGTCAAAAAAGGACATCATAATTTCCCAGTTACCGTTCCCCCCTTTGGTTCAAATGTTCTTGAACACCACTACAACATATCAACATATCAAGCACAAGGCTTGAGACCGAAGGATCGTATCATCTCATAAGAGCAGCGGCACTGGAGGTTGCAGAAAGCATGGTGGCTGCCTTTCTCATTTCCTTCCTTCGCAGCACACGCAGATTTGGAGACTTTGCTTTCGTTGATTCCTTGGAAGACCTGCTTGTGAATCAGACAAAATGATGAATCATCATTGAAATACCAAGCAGGGTAGAGTTAGATGTGGGTGATCGAATTTTGGGTTTAAAGACTCGTACTTTTGGGGACAAAAGGGGTGATTGAATTTTGGGATTGGCCTCGCATGGGGAACCAGCGTCCTTCTTAGCTGTTTCAATGCTTTTTCTTCTTCAATCTGTAAAAAGGGCATCAGTTAAACAATACCACTCTTAAAAAGTTCATAGAGCCAACAGATATCAAAGACAGTACCATTTGAGCAGCCTCACTCTCCTCTCTGTATCTCTTGTACATTGCCTCTTTCTCTTTGATCTGGGGAGGAACTTAATGAGTGAGTTACAAGTCGAGAGATAATTCTTAGAGTACATTGTAATTGGAAGGAGGTTAGGTTACCTTATGATCAAATTCTGCTCTATCCACAGCCCGGTGATCTACATGGAGATTAAACTCCTGAACTTGTGTGAGCGGTCTGCGGACTTTCTCGGGAAGTGGAATTGGATCCCTGCTGTGAGATCCAGCATAAATAAATAAAGTCACGCTGCAAACAACCAATAGGTAATAAAAGACAGAATGAGAAACGTTCATGTTGCTGCTTACTCTTTTAAAATCGGCTGTGCCTTGAAAATCCTCATCTGGGCGTCCTCTATCTCCTTTCTTTTTCTTTCTTCCATTTCTCTTTGCATTTCCTCTTCATGCCTCACAAGACTTTCCAGTTGGAAGGGTTCGGGCTTGGTGTAATGCTTGGGCTCTGGCTTTGGAGGAATCTGTGCACAGGAGGATGGATGATAGCTTTTATTTCCATGTTTCTTTCTGATAACAAAGCAAAACATAGACAGCATCCATACCACAGGGTAATCTGTTGTATACGGATATGGATTAGCTTGGGGAATCCTGGCTCTTTCCTCTTCCAACTGCTTTTGCATTAATTCTGTCACAAATCTTCTTTCTTTCTGAGCTCCCCTTTCCTGAATTTGAAGGGGAATACAAAAGTACAATTAAGAAAACTAATTGCGCAACCAGATTATGACTTAAATCTTGGGAAGGCAATTTTCACATACCTCTGTATGGAGATGGAAAGGGTTAGGGGCTGTGTTCCTTGGAATTGGGTTCTCTTGTCGAGGTTCAGACTTCAATGAAAGCTGGAGAGTTACATAACCATTCAATAGAATTCATCAAAGTACTTGAAGATTAGTGCTTCCATTAGCTATGTGAGGACAATGAGAGAGAGGTGTACCTTGTCAAATAAATCAAAAATTGCGGTAGGTTGAGGAAACCGTTCATCTGTTGCAAAGTGGAACTCTTGAGGTTGGGTTATGTGCTTCTTTGTATTACAAAACATCCCCATGTTCCCTTTACTTTCAAAAATCTGCAGCATTCAAACTCATCTCATTACCAAAACTAAATGAAGAGTGTGAAATATCAGCAGCAATGTCTAAACACAGAAGTCAAACCTTCTTATTCAGAGGCCTTGCTTTAAATTTGGGAATCTTTTCAAGTTCCTCCAGCTCTAGTTCAAAGGAACTTTTCAATTGTGGGGGGCGGGCCCTCAAGGATGTTTGAAGGAGTGGAGTTTTAGGTTCGGTTAGATGCAATTTCCATTGGTGATTCTGTGCCAGGACGATTGGGAGAAACTGTTAATAGATGCCTTGACAAGCATGACAAAAGCAGACAGAATAGAAATGTGTCCCCCTGTACCTGATGAGATTTTTCTGTTGAGGCCACAGAAGCTGATTCTACATTGTTATTGGCCCTTAATGTTGTCTCAAGATGGAATTCCTTCAATTAATGTAAAAGATAGTTAGTTCCCGAATGATTACTCTTATAAATCCATTCTAGCTTCACCTAACTTGAAATTACCTGAAACTCTGGTGGCTTAGGTGTACTTCTCTGTAAAACTGGTAATGCTGGAGCTTCCAACATCTATAGCATATGGAAGAAAAAATTAACAATAAACTTTAGTTTTTATTGGTTTGTTTGCCATAGTATGGCAGAAAGAAATAGGAGGGAGAAAATTACCTTCTTGTTCAATGGCCGAGCTTTGAATTTTGGTATTTTAGCCATCATCTCTTCCTCAAGCTCTGCAGTACTCTTTACCCTGACTGTACGGATACGCTGTGATGTTTCAAATTCAGGTTCCTTGGGCCTCGTAAGTGTGAGTTTAGTAGGCTTTCTCTGTATATTTGAAGCGCCCATATCCTGAGGTTTAAGATGTAGAGAAATTGAAAAAAAGAGAAAAAGAAAGGGACTTGTTTCCAAGAGCAAAAGTTCATCACAGAGTGTACCACAAAAGACATCCAGAGAAATTAGCTTACATGTGAAAGAGAACTACCAAGATGCGGTAATGACAAGTCTCTGGTACCGGACTGGAACTTCTTTATCATTTCTGCCGTTGAAATGAACTGCGCCACTGGTTCCCTAGCGTAAATCTTTCAATATAAACTGACTAGTTAGCATTACCTAGACAACTTACAGATATAAAAATTGAAATGCAGTCGTGAATGCAAACCTTTCTATCTTCTTTCCCAGCCTTATTGGCTACTGAACTGCATATATTAGAAGTGCCACTTGCAAGACCCAGTTTTGATTTATGAGGCAAAATTTGCGGTTTGACATTTAAGATCTGAAAAAAAAGAAGATAAAATAAAGTTCAGATGAGTCGGTCCATCACATCACCGATAGAAGAAGCCATCCCAACTAAATGAGAATAGCAGTGCTGTTGTAGGCTCCACCTGTCTAGACTTCCCTCCTTCCAACTTCTGCCGCTTGATAGCCTGGTTTTCTTGAGCTACAGTAGGAGTTGCAGCAGGATTCTTCGGATTTGTATTTCTGTGAGTGGAAACCGAGTAAGCCATACTTCATATTTGTTTATTTTCAATTTCAAATGCAAAATATAAGGATAAAACATGTCCTTTTAACCTTTTAACACTCTCTGGTTTGGATTTCTTGGCTTGCGAAGACTGCACGTTCTGTTTAGGCCTCAACGTGGAGGGGTTCTTGATCAAACTGGCTATCTTTTTAGCTGTCTGGCATTTCTTAGAATCAGTCACTACATCTCTTTTTTGAGTAGCCATTGCTTGTTTTGGGGTGCTAACTTCTGCTCCTTCTAGAACAGAGGACTTGCCTTTCTCTTTATCATCAGTTAATGCAGCATCCACGAATTTTGAAGTTGAATCACTAAAATACAACAGTATTAGTCCCAATTTCTTTTCAAAGGCCAGTCTCCCATAAGCCAGTAGTGGATTTGACCAATACCTGTCAACTTCTTGTGTGCCTTTACGAACTCCGGCGTCCAACTCTTCTGCTGATTTTGGTTCCTCATAAGCAGAAACCTGAAGAGCTAAAATGGTCAGTGGCTACCTGGAAATTGGTTGATTTGAGAAGTTAGGGTCAAAACATCATTACCATGTTGCTAGGGGCTCCATCATTATGTGATTTGACCTCAGCGACACAAGAAGCAGTCACTGAATCCACTAACTCTGTTTCCTGATTCAAAATAAACTGGCTATAAAATCTTTTGATGTTGGTACCAAGTATACAAATTTTAAGAACCATATGGTGGAAAATTTCCTTTTACCTTCTGCGAAGCCTCTGCCTCACCAAAATCGCATAGGGCCTCAACCTTGATGGATCTGCCAGTCTTGATTCTGGCCATGAAAGCTACACCATAGATAGAGAAGGCTATGTCACTTCACATTCCCAATTCGCTTTGAAGTGGTATTTTAATTTAAAAAAGGGCAAGGTTGAACCAGGGAGGAATAAGATTCAGTAATGCTTCATCACTCAAATTCTATTACAACCAAGTACCAGTCCTAATTTTGGCCATAAAAGCTACACCATTGCTAGAGAACAAAAGACCATATCACTTCAAATTCCCAATTCACTTTGTAATTGTACTTCAATTATAAAAGGGCAAGGTTGAAACAGGGAGTAATAAGATTCAGTAATAGCTTGATTACTCAAATTCTATTACAGCCAAGTCATCCTAAAAGCCCAACCATTTCTAAACTAGATCAATCCTTTGGAATCAGTTGTTTTTGTTAAAGGGCATTGAACTAGCAAAAGACCACTTCAATAAGCCCTATCTATCATCTGCTTAGCGAAACCCTAATTTTTTTCTCATTCAATGCTGATGGAAAATTGATTTCATCTGTTGATCCAACAAATACCACAGAATTCTACAGAAAAAGAAAGCGAATACCCCCAATCCCGGGCCACTAAAAGAACCTATATCAGACTGAGACTGCTTCTGTGCTACGCTCAACTCACTTGGTTGCAATTCCACTTTGGTTCTGTCCAATGAATCTCGATCACAGAAGACATCAAGACAAGATCATACTCGAGAACTGAAAACGAGATGGGAAAACCCTAAAAATTGACGTTCCAAAGCCAAATATCCGACGGACAGAATCACCAACCACTCAACAAACAGCCGAAAGCAACAAGAATCAATCACGCATTTACCCAATCACCATGAGAGAGAAGGAGAAGACGTACGAGAAGGGCCATAGCTGAGGGCCGACTCGAACCAAAGCTCGGCTTTCCGCTGATCCTCTTCGGTCTCCCGTTGGTGAAGTCGAAGAAGTGAGGCGCGGAGAACTCGTAGGTCTCATCGATCATCGTCATTGTCGATGCCGCAATAGCCGCAGCAGCACCGCTCGGGTCATCGGCCACCGCCATCTGGAAACGGTGGGATTCGTCCGATCGAAAGTGGAATTGGGGCGGAGGAAATTAGGGATTTTTTCTGCGCTCAATCAATCGATCATGGAAAATGCCCTTCGAGGAGGAGAGGCAGAGGCCCGCGTGGGTATATCGTTGGGGCACGTCCTCCATCCCAACGGTCGAAAATTTTGAAATGCGCTCAACGGCCAGCGTATCTTCCCAACGGCTATATTCCACGGTGTGTGGGCAGCGGACGACTCCGAATGGCGTCGTTTCGTGGCCAGTCGACAGTAAGTTCATGGCTCTATCCGTAAAATGATCCTGAATGAATGATTTAACCTTTTTTTAGACCGTTTTAAAAGGAAAATAATTTAGAAATTATACACACAATTTGTGAGCATTATTAAGAATGTCATCGAATATCGGACTTGTCATTATATACTTTTTCACATTGGCATTTCTGCAAGCCTAAATCCAAGATTAGTCTTTGGAGGTGAGCGAGTGGTGCCCAAGAATTAATCATTGGTTGTAGTGGCCCGTGCCATTGTGTTTCTCAACTTTGCTATGCTCTATTGTTGCAAAGCTAGAACGGCCAACAATTTTAAGGCAAATGAAAAAGGAGAAAGGGTTTAGATAGCTGCCATTTGATATATCCAACTCAGGTATCGGCCCAATTTGATCAAATGCGAGACATCAATCGGTCTTTTACAATCTTGATTGATGTTGTGTTAACAATTTTTCTGCTTGGAAATTTGATTCAATCCCAGTAAAACCGTATTTACAATATGTTTATTGAGGTGGGTTTTCGGATCCCACTTCCTCAAAATGGTAGAAAGAAAAAGAGGGCTCCGTCTTAAGCTCAACCAATTTCCACGGCATTTATGATGGAAGAAGTTGAATACTCACCAATTTTCAGGAGATGAACAAGCGCGATTTGAGTTAATCTCAAAAGACATGAACTTTCGGTAAGTCGATTTCAAAAGAGATCTATTTCAACACAATTGTCCCCTTCCAGGGAGTTACTCACATCTTACTGAATCACGGAGCATGGAATTAACATGATCTTGATGAGTTACTATGCATCATCTAGTCCGTACGTTTTTCACGTAATAAAACCAGCCGGGTCGAACTAGGCCGGAGCTTTCTTCTACGCGTGAGCCGTGAAAGACCACCTTCGCCAAGACAAAATTAACTTTCATCTATGCCTCCTATGTCGTACGTCGTCCGGACTCTGCTCATAGTGCTCTCAGTTTCGGCCTCGGGGCCTCCAGGCACCCTTCTTGCAAGTATGTGGACGAGTACTTCCCCGACTGCTTGGATTATCTCGTGGGGACTTACTTCATCCCGCCTGAGGAATGCTGCAATAGCGTCGGGGTGCTCAACTACATGGCGATTCACTTGATGGGTCCGCGCGTTATATGCCAGTGCATCGAGGCCAGGGTGATGGGAACGAATCCCCCACTAATGCCCTCCCGGATCGAGGCTCTTCCTAAGTACTGCGGCACCCACCTCAGCTTCCCGATTTCCTCTGCCATGGATTGCTCTGCGTATAGAGATTAGCCTCTCTCTCTCTCTCTCTTTCTATCTCTAGTGAAGGACATGATTTCATGACAACAGTTGTTTTACTGTTGCAGGGTTCGCTAGGAGGATAAATCGGGAGCCTGTTCTGGTGGATTGAGCAAGAACTGGTCCTGACAGAGAGAAGAATAAATTGGAGAATAATTGACTTAATGGCTACTTCATATCTAGGAATAAATTGATGCAGTGGACTTTAACTTGCTATTGAATAATTCTGCTGATTTGGAAGATGCTGCCCATGGCAGTGTTTTCCTGTTCTCTTGTGCTGCTGCAAAAATATGCTTGACCATGCTAAGTTGCTAAATAACTAATCGAGACATTGGTTCTCATGGGTTTACATGAATCGGACGGAAAAACTGCCTATCCGTTTATGCCAGTTCAGCAAGAACCTCATCAACCTACGAAAGTGATCCTTTACCTGATTGAGCTGAAGATTTCCATCTTGCAACATTAAAAATGCGGCAACAACTTAATAACGAGATATTAAAGGGCTCGATATCATAATCTAGGGATAAAGAGTGCTGCCTACGTCCACTCTTCAGACCGACAGCCCGATTGGCTGGATTCCACTATAATCAAAGAGCTGTTGTGTTGATCTTCCTTGAATTCTAGGTGTAGATGATCTACCACACTCACTCAAGGTCTAGCATCACAATCCACAAATCAATTCAGTCAAATTCACACCCAAGTTCAAGTTCTCAAGTCATACTCAAAAATAAACATAACCACAAAAAAAAATCAAAGTTTTTAAAAGATATGATGTTCAAATTGGTTCTCCCCCTTTTGTCAAGCATTGAAAAGGGTGAGAAAGGAGTCATGTCCGCTTGGGAATGCGCACGATCCGGAAATCCCCAATGGACTGGACTACTCCTTCGAGCTTCTTCGGATCTTCTTCGATGAGCGACCTCTTCTCCCTTGGCATTGGCTTGAAGTTGCAGAGCAAGGTCTTTGAATTTATCCTCCGGAGAGACTGAAGATTTTTGTCCAGCATTCTTCAAAG
Source organism: Eucalyptus caleyi (assembly GCA_014182885.2). Classification (NCBI taxonomy): domain Eukaryota; kingdom Viridiplantae; phylum Streptophyta; class Magnoliopsida; order Myrtales; family Myrtaceae; genus Eucalyptus; species Eucalyptus caleyi. The sequence goes on from CM024466.2 coordinate 30,590,123, forward strand.
CTTGGATTTCACAATCCGTAATATATATCGCTACGCATTTCCGTAAGAATATTCATGATGCTACGAAAATCTGCAGAATCATCCGTCTCGTGTACCGGCATTGGCTTTCTCGGATGGTGTGTATTCGACGATGGCGCTTCGTATGGTCCGGCAGATTTGGAATCGATGCATCACCTTCTTGCAATTGAGAGACCCGAACTTCTTCCGGGTCTTCCGGAGATTGTCTTAGATCTTCACCGACGGCAGCATGAGGTGTAGACCTCTCTTGCTCCCTAACTCCCCGTCTCAAGGACATCGATAGGGGAAGAGTGATGATCATGCTCTTCATTTCCCTTCTCAGCATTTGTTAGCAGACGTTTCTTGTTCTCCTTCTTCTTCTTCTTCAACTTCTTTCTCCTTCTCTCTCTGTTCTTCCTCTTCTCTCGTTCGCTTTTCTTCTTCTCGCTCTTCCGCTGAAGTACTTGTCGGATGAGACACGTAACGTCTTGTTCTTGTCGGCGCTTGGATAGTAGGATCTTCATCATCTTCATCTTCATATTCATCCTCAAGGATGAGAGTTCTTTTCTTCTTCTTCGATGGGGCACCAATGGCCTCCTTTCCTTTCCTTTTTGAAGCAGATTTGGACGGAGATTTCACTTTGAATTTCTCCATTGCCTTGGAGAGTTCTTGAGAGACGCAGACGCATCTTCATTAACATTTTCAACCCTACCACCATCTTATCACACGGTCGAACACAAAATGTATGTGGCAGATCAATGTTCAGATGTCCGAAGATCTTGGTCACTGCACCAGGATAAGGCAATTGTCCTTTGTCTTTTGACACCGCTTTCTGTACATATGGAAGAGAATAGTGTGCGGGAGAGAAAACTTCCGTCCTGAGTTGATCGCATACATCAATTTTGCTTCAGGAAGAGACACAGAAGTCTTTGATGTAGACTTTGGTCTTAGACAGGTTGATCACAATCTTATGAAGCACAATGTTGATGGCATTCATCCCTGGAATAGATAATTTTCTTCTCGTCCCTATCTTTGACAAGATCCAGAAAGCGATTCGAGCAGATGAGACTTTGATTGGAAGATAACGTCCGCGTTCAACTCCAACTATGTCCGCCAACATATTCACATCTACCATGTAGACTTGGTCTCGAACACGAATGAAATTCTATTCGCATCCAAAAAGCTAAGATTTGAATAGAAATAAGCGGTCGCTGAGCATACCCGTCCGTAGAGTCGAGCAAAAAGTCTCAAGTTGAAGCAAATTCAACTTTTCTCTTAAGTTCACGTTGATGGTGTCCCAGAAGTCAAAATCGACACTTCTAGGGTTTATCACCCCTCTTTTCAACAGCCTGAAATACGCTTTTTCCCGATCCTTGGATTTAAACAAATCCATCCTATTTCCTTTCACCTTTGCTGCCACACCAGCCTAGGTTTAAATTCAAGGAACATTTTGTCATCATCGTTCCGTCAATCGATTTTGTCCGGCATACGAGGATCACTGGGAATGTTTGCTCGAGCCTCCTCTCGCCCTTCCTTGAGGAGCTATACCCAAATCCTCCATTTTCCGCGAAAAGATACTCATTCCCATAATTTTTGTCCTTAAGGAAGTCATCTATATACTTTAATGAAGTACCGGTGCTTTTCAATGCACGATAAAGTTTATAGATAACGAGGGTTTTTGGACTCTTACCGGGTCGGCATCCTCGATTATATCTTCTTCCAGGATGTTGACTTCCACCTTGTGGGGCGGAGACGATGAATGACGTGGAGGAGAGCGAATCGGACTTTGTCGCTGACTTGATAAGTCTTCTTCTTCAGCAAGATCGAAGTGAGTCGGTCCCTTGTCCATTCTTCGTGGTCCCCGCTTGCTATTCTTGATGATTTCCTCGAAGACGACATCTTTCTTTGTCTATTGGAAGATTCCTTCACTTGCTTTTCCCAAGAAAATGACCACTTTCGACGATGAACAAGAAATAGAAACAAGATCGGGAGGAGAGTGCTTTTAGGGTTTTGAAAATTGGGCGAAGAAAGACCGTATATATATATACCTCGGATTTGACAAGAGAAGTTTAATCGGTACAAGGAAAGTGTACGAACACTTCTTTTCAAAATCAATAACTGCCAAAATTAATTCCTTAAAGAAGACAAGTTTTCAAAATTGCACACAAATTATATTCGAGTGAAAGAACGTACCTTTTCGAGATAAAATAGCAACTTACGGTCTTTAGCCAAGAATGATTGAGTCTCATGATTCAAAGTCCGAGAGTTCGAGTCTTAGAGTTGGTGAGTCTCTAGACTTTAACTTCTTCAAGCTTCAAAATGTTGAGTCTTGAGCGAATAAAGTCGAATTGATTTTTCTCCAAAGGCTTTGTGAATATATCTGCTAGTTGACTCTTCGAATCAACAAATTGAATCGAGATTTCTCCATTTTGAATATGATCTCTAATGAAGTGATGACGAATCTCAATATGCTTTGCTCTTGAATGAAGAATTGGATTTTTGGTGAGATTGATCGCTATTTGGTGTTGTCACATCGATTTTCGTGCATGAGTCTTCAATGCCAAAGTCTTGCAATTGTTGCTTTATCCATAGAATTTGCGAACAGCAGCTTCCAAGAGCTACATACTCGCTTCGTCGTTGAGAGAGCTACGGTGCTTTGCTTCCTTGAGAACCAAGACACGTCCCTGTTTCCAAGCAGTTGACAAGTTCCGAAGTGCTCTTTCTATCGACTCGCAACCGCCAGATCCGCATCCGAGTATCCTAGAAGATTAAAGTCTCCCTCTTTGGATACCAAAGACCGATGCTTGAAGATGAGGCAACGTATTTGATAATACGTTTTACGGCAATGAGATGTGATTCTCTAGGTCTCCGATTGAAACCTAGCACAGACGCAAACACTCAACAAAATATCAGGTCTAGAAGCGTAAGATAAAGAAGTGAACCGATCATGCCCGTACAGCTTTTGATCTACTTTCTTCCCTTCTTCATCCTTGTCTATCTTCCGAGAACATGACATTGGTATGTCGGTCTTTTTGCACCTTTCCAATCCAAATCTTTTGACAAGATCATTAGCATATTTTTCTTGGAAGATAAAAGTTCCTTCCTTCAATTGCTTTATTTGAAGTCCAAGAAAGAATGTTAATTCTCCCATCATACTCATTTCAAATTCGTCCCGCATAGACTTAGAAAATTTCTTGCAAAGATTTTCATTAGAAGATCCAAAAATAATGTCATCAACATATATTTGAACGAGTAAGAAACTTTTGTTTTCCTTTTTATGAACAGAGTAGTATCTACTTTACCTTTGACAAATCCGTTACGTAATAAGAACTTACTTAGTCTGTCGTACCAAGCTCGAGGTGCTTGCTTTAGACCATACAGAGCCTTTTCGGTCCCAAGACCGAGTCCGGCTTCTTTGGGTCTTCAAATCCAGGCGGTTGTTCCACATAAACTTCCTCTTGGATAAATCCATTCAGAAAGCACTTTTGACGTCCATTTGGAATAACCTGAAATTTTTGTAACAAGCAAACGCAAGTAATAGACGAATAGCTTCTAACCTTGCAACTGGTGCGTAAGTCTCGTCATAGTCTATTCCTTCTTCTTGCGTGTATCCCTTGGCCACGAGTCTTGCTTTATTGCGTACGACTTTTCCTTCTTCGTTCATCTTGTTTCGAACACCCATTTAGCTCCACAATGCAGTTTTACCTTTTGGTTTAGATGTCAATTCCAGGACATCGTTAATGTTGAACTGTCTCGAGCTCCTCTTGCATAGCTTCAATCCAGCTTTCATCGATAAAGCTTCTTCTATGCTTTTTGGTTCAATTTCAGAAATGAGAGCAACAGCACTAGACTCTTCTCGTCTTTTTGATCTCGGGTGCGGATTCCTTCATTGATTTCGCCAATTATGAGATCTTTAGGATGACTGGATTTGTGTTTCCGCATTCTTGGTTGATTTGCTTGATTGATGATCTCTTTCTTTATTTGAATCTTCATGAGCTTCTTGATGTTGAACTTCCAGTCGGAGATGCTTCTTGAGTTGAAGACTTTGGAAGGTCTAGAGTGACTTCGGACTCTTCATATTGAGTCTGGCCGGATTCATCTTGCGCCGAGTCTTGGAATTTGACATTCATTGATTCTTCCACAGACTGGCTTTTCTTGTTATAGACTCGTAGGCTTTGCTTGATGTAGAATATCCAAGGAAGATGCCTTCATCGGATCTTTCTTCAAACTTACCAACTCGATCACTTGCATTTTTCAAAATAAAGCATTTGCAACCAAACACATGAAAGTATGAAACAATAGGTTTCTTACCTTTGAATAGTTCATAAGGGGTTTTCTCAAGAATAGGTCTTAGGAAGACTCTATTGATGATATAGCATGCTGTTGAAACAGCTTCAGCCCAAAACCGTGAAGAAATTTTGCTTTCAATTAAAAGTGTTCTAGCCATTTCTTGAAGAGATCTATTCTTTCTTTCCACAACTCCATTTTTTGAGGAGTGTATGGAGAGGAGAATACATGTTTAAAACCAGATTCATCACACAATTTTGTGAAATCTTGATTTTCAAATTCACCTCCATGATCTGTTCTTATACTTGAAATAGCACATCCTTTTTCATTTTGAACCTTTTTAGCAAATTTCTCAAAGTACGAAAAGGTTTCTGACTTACTTGCTTAAATGAATTTCTTACCTGCTTTCCCAGAATGCATGGAGTGCATGAGTCAGACTTTTGGTATGGCAATTTGGGTAGTCCTCGAACAAGCGCTTTGATGAGATTTTGGCTAATTGCTTCATATTGACATGGCCAAGCTTTCGTGCCATATGCTTGCTTCATCTTGGATTGAAATTAGACATTGAGATTTATTCAATTTCATGTCTAAGAGGTAGATGTTTCCATGTCTTCGACCCATGAAAGACTCGTAGAATCTTTACTAATTCCATAGCAAATTCCTTCTTGAAAGGAGATCTTGAAACCGGTATCACACAATTGGCTAATGCTGAGAAGGTTATAGTTGAGTCCTTCTACTAGAGAAACATTGCTTATTGTGAGATTTCCAATTTTCACACGCTTCCAAACCCCACGATGCTTCCTTTACCGTTTCCTCCAAATGAAACATTTCCGCCGTTTACTTGAACAAGCTTTATGAAGCACTTTGAGTCTCCTGTCATGTGTCTTGAGCATCCGCTGTCAAGATACCATTTTATCTTTCTCTTGACGGAGACTCCGCATTCAAGTGAAAGTCTCAAGCTTTCTTTTGGTACCCAAATTTTCTTGGGTCCTTTGGAGTTAGTAGGATAAGTATTATTGGGCCATGCTTTCTTAATGGTTTCCAAACCATAGGACAGTCTTTTTCAAAATGATCTAGATCGTTACACTTTGAACACCTTAGAGCATTTCGACCAACGGACTTTACGAAAACTTTCTTGAAATGATTTTTGTAAGCTTCTCTTGAAGGTCTCTTCTTAATTCTTTCTTTAACTTTAGGAAAGTCAATCAAGGGAATTGTTTCCGCTGTCATGCCTAACCAGACTTATTGAAATAGGGTCTTTGAACCGAAAGCACTTTTTCAAGCTTTTCGGATCCTATCGAAAACTTCTTTGAAATATTTGATAAGTCTGTTTTTAAGAAAACATTTTCTTTCAAAAGATCATCTTCTTTTTCTTTAAGAGCAGAAACATTTAGGTCTAGACTTTTAACTTTTTCTTCTAAAATAACTTCCTTTTGTTTCAGATTTGAATTTTCCTTTTTAAGCTCGGAAATTCTTTTGAGAGAAGTCTTAAGACTCGAAACACGGTTCACTAATATATTTAGAGACTTTGACAGAATTTTAAAATTACTTACCTCGAATTCACATCGAGTCGATCCGTAACCGAGTCCGAGTCCGAGTTTGCCATCAAACATATGTTGGCATATTCATTATCACTCTCTTCACATTCTCGTATCACCTGTGTTTCGGCTTTGAGAGCCTTTCGAAACTTCTCAGCTTTTCCTCTTTTCTTTTCGTAAGAGGACAAGGTTGGGTCCGATGTGTCCCTTTCTTTTTACATTCGAAGCAAACTACATCTTTGTTTGGTTCCTCATCATCACCGACTTAGTCCGCTGTCTCTCGAAAACTTTGTTTCCTTGGGATGAACCTTCGCCTTTTCTATTCGGTTTTTTCAATCTTCTTATCATGAGAGCGAGCTCCTCATCATCCATATCATCTTCGAATCCGCATCATCGAATCGTCATTTGATTTTAGTGCAATAGATTTCTTACCTCTTGGATCTTCGTCTTCATTAATTCGTTCCACTTCGTAAGACCGAAGAGTTCCAATCGCCTCGTCTACGATAATGGCATGATTCTTTGCGTCTCTCTTATTGAAGTCTTTATATGATTCCAATCCTTGGAGAGTCCACGCGAAGCTTGTTCACCTTCATGGGATCAGAAATTTTTTGTCCTTGGTTCTCAAGACCATTGACAATATCTCGTAAAACGACTAAACATGTCGGGTTATAGATTCTCTGGTTTCATTTTGAAGGCTTCATATTGACCAAGGAGAATGTTAATTCTGGTCTCCTTCACTCGATCCGTCCCTTCATAGGTGATGTGTAATCTATCCCATACTTCTTTGCTGTAACACAAGAAGATATTCTATTATATTCAGTTGGAGATAAAGCACAATATAAGGAGTAAATTGCTTTTGCATCGAGTGCTTGTCTCTTGTTTATCTCTTCCCGAGACATTCCGCTGGTTTCAATAGTGTCTTTCCCTCTTTCGAGATTGATGCAGCAGCAGGAGTGATTCCTCTTTCCACAACGTCCCATTCCAGAGGATCCTTTGATCGAAGGAAAGCTTTCATCTTGTTCTTCCGGATGTTGTAATCCTTTCCATCGAAGTAGGGAGGTCTGGTATTGCTTTGCCCTTCCATCAGCCCCGGTGCTAGCATACTAGCCATGGATCTTTTACTCAAGTAAAACACTTCAAACAAAGTGAGAACACGGGCTCGATACCAATTGATATTGCTAGTATGAGTACCTAGAGGGGGTGAATAGGTATACAACGACTTTTCTTGAAGATTGCACAATACTTTAGACAATTAAACAATTTGCAATAATTGAATATCAATCGAGACTGAGTAAGGGAAAGAGAGAATTGAACACTCGGTTTATAGTGGTTCGGCTTGATTCAAGCCTACGTCCACTCTTCGCACCGATGTACCGATTGGCTGGATTCCACTATAATCAAAGAGCTGTTACAGTGTTGATCTTCCTTGAATTCTAGGTGTAGATGATCTACCACACTCACTCAAGGTCTCGCCAAGTACAAACACTCTCGTATACGATTTCGCTCAAACAGAGTCTCAAGTAATAATCAAGGATCTTCAGACTGGAATTTTTCTATCAATCACACACTTAAAACAACTAGAACGTCTTCCTTTTATACTCCTTCATGCCATCATAGCCGTTGGCACTTACCAAAGGAATTCCTCCAATCTACCGTTGGACGGAATCAATCAAGAAGATCATCCGAGCTATTTAAGGAATCTGATGATAGCCCATCAATCGTTCGCCCATACAATCGGGATCTCGGTTTCCAAGAATAGAACATTCCAAGATTACTTCGCCGACCATCGGATCTTCAATCGATCTTAGATAAGAATTAAAGAATCCGAAATAATTATCCAACCAAAGAATCTTTTCCAGGATAGGATCGAATCCTCAACCATAGACTTCGGCTTTGGATTTCCTTCGTCCACACGGATTAGAAAGACGGTGGTGAGAATGACTTAAGTCTTGAGTCTTGAGTCTTAAGTCTTGAGTCTTGAGTCTTGGGTCTTGGATCTTGAGTCTCGAGAATACAAAGTCTTCAGACTTTAAACTGTCGGTCTCCGAACATCCAGACTTAGACTGATGGAAACGTTTTGTCAGCTTCAAAATATTCTGGAAAGATTTCTCCAACAACTTTGAGTTCCATCAACTGGGTTTTCGCGTTGTGATCAGTGACAGGAAGGAGCCAACATTGCTGAAAACACAACAGCAGCGCCATCGTCCATCGAAAGCTAAATGCAAAGGCAAGTAAATGTTCAATCCGAACCATTCAGCAAGGTCGGCAGATCACAAAAGCTCTTCTTGGACTCGAAAAGCTTGAATTAAAGTCCGCTAAGATAGATCTAACTGATAATACCCAGCAACCCAGCTCTAACCTTGCCCGTTCAAAATGTAACATATCACTTCGTTGCTCGAGGTAGTTCTTTAGGGCCTCAGCTTTCACAGATCCATCTAGTTGCTCCAAGTTGCTGAAAATTTTTGGCCTTCATATCCTTAGTGTTTTAAAATTTGCCGATTCTGCATTCTGCACTGCATCGTGCTGAACAAGAGTTCAATGAAAACAACCAGAAGCTGTCTCCACTCTTCTCTCTTTGCAGTAAATGGACAAGAAGAGCAAAAAGGAAAATTCTGTTGATTACCCTTATTTGGTGTTCCTAAGTTTCCCCACGTAAACTGAAAGTTTTGTCATCAATTCCTTGTTTCCGCAAACAAAGCAGCAATTCATGGATCACGACAATAACATGGCCAACGACCCAGACCAATTCATTAAGCAACATCACTTATTTGTATTCAATATTAAGATTTGCTAAAAGCACAAGGTGCAACCGAAAAAGCAAAGAGTACTCGGCTTTAGGGAGATCAGCAATGGTCCACATCAGTATAATCCGTCTTAGTCTATTTCTCCTTTCGTGTGCGTTGTGCAGGGGCGACGAGTTCACATTCTGCATTGACGTGTACCAGCACTTCGCCAACTGCATCGGGTTCCTCAAAGGGCTCGCCCCCGAGCCCCCGAGAGCCTGTTGCAACAACCTGCTGACCCTCAACGACCTCGCCAAACAGAACCAGTTCGGCCCGGAACTGCTGTGCCGGTGCATCGAGGACATTGGGTACGTGATGGACGCCCCGTTCGTCCCCTCCCGGATCGAGAATCTCCGTGGGGAGTGTCAAGGGCATCTCAGCTTCCCCATCTCCAATGCCATGAATTGCTCGATGTAAAAAGCCCTTCCCGTTCCCCCTCTTCCACTTTCTCACGCGCTCTGCTTAAAATTCCACTGCAGTAAATCATCTTATCTTGTGTTCATGCAGGGTTAATCTTGGGGCACGACAGCACAAGTGAAATGATGGGTGAAGTTCGAGTTGACTATTTCAATGCACGGGTCTTCCTCTTTACTTGGAAAGAAAAATAAAAAGAAATCTGTGAATGGTAGTCGTTGCGGTCACCATATTTGACGAAGTCCATGGAAAAAAGTATTATTCAAGTTGATCAAGTTGCACACTTGAGGATCTTATCTACATTAGATTTTTCAAGTGAATATCCGAGGTGCTTTAAGAGCAAAAACCCCATTTGATCATCCCAAATTCAATTATACATCAGATCACTTAAGGCGAAATCCGCAACAGGGGTAATACATGTCAGTTACATAAATGACAAACCTGTCTAAGATGTAAAGATGGTATTAGGACCGACCGACTAATGTGATGGTCGAAAACTTCGAGGCATTCCTTGGATACTCATGACAAGCGAGACTCTAACTTCAGAGCCAAACAAGAGAAAGCAGTAATGCTTAGAGGGAGCCACGGTTTCTGGTCATCAATTATTGTTAAAAATTACCATTGGCGATTCCCTGCAGTTCACGGCTGCTGTCGCAAGTCGGCTATTAAGTCTTTTCTGCGTCGGCCATAAACGACGAGACGTAGTGATCGTTTCCTCCAAAGAACCCAAAAGTCAACTAAGTCGTCTGGGGGGACGCGTAATCATCCTCCTTAAAAACGCGGGGCGGGACCTGGACGGACGACCGATAGAAACGCCCACAAGTAAAGTCAACCGCCTTCGTTCGAATATCGAGTCTTCTCTCTTCTCTCTCTTCTCTCTTTTCTCTTCTCTCTGCGCGCAGAGCATTGCAGAAAGCAGCCAGCCAGCGATCGATCATCATCATCATCATGCACGGCAGAGAAATCCTGCACAAGATGAAGGTTGGTTGCTTCTATCTATCTCGTTTGCTCTTTCTCCCGCCCGCGAGCGATCCAGCGCGTGAGCGGTTTCTACGCTCCGAAGCGACTCGTTTTGGCCCCGCGCGCGAGGTGCGCGTGCGTGGGGGTTTGAGCGCGGAACTGGGAATCGCCTCGCCGCGCCGCGATTTGCGAGTTTGATTGCGGTTATGCTGGTGGTTGTCGGTGGAGAGAGGCAAGCGCGACTTGTCTTTGAGGCGCTTTTTATTGCTCGAGTGAGTCCTCGGTCGTCGTGTTCTGAGTTGAACTCGCGCCGGCTCGTGGCGGTTGTGTCCCGATCGGGTTTTGGGGCTCTAATCGTAATGAACGGTGCGAAGTACCGTTGTCCAAAGCGCATACATATTGATTGCGGTTATTAGATTTTGAGGCGCTGGTTACTTAAGATATGTAGTATCATTTTGAATCTGGCATGAAATTTTCTTAATGTCTGCAGTTAGATATAAATTGGTCATCTTATTATATGTAGCTCAGATCATTCTATCGTTAGTTCTATTCTCATATGAACACACTGTCCATCTACTATGTGGTCTCCATTTTGGGGATTGATTGGGATTTCAGGACAAACTGTCGTGTCCACCGATGGCTTCGAGCTTCTTGTGGGTTACGTAAATTTGTGTATCATAAGGGTTGCAATGACATGTTTTGAGATGCAAAAGTACTTGGCCTCTTCAACTTTGCTCAAGTGCTGCAAATTTTCAATTTTGTTGCAGAAGACTTATCAATGATCATGCTCTTTTCAGAACCTACCTATTGTATTGGTATTGGTAGTTATCAAGTAATTGTGGAACAGAGAAGTCAAACCTCAATTAGTTATTCTGTGAAACATGTAAAAGTATCTCAGATATGACAGTCATACGCAAGGGGAGTAAAAATATGGTGCAAAATAAGATGCAGTGACTTGTGAGTAGTGACTACATGAAAAACTGCAGAGAGAGTTTTCATCAGTAAAAGTAGCAGAATATGTAGTGTTCCGTGTGGTAATGCTGTTATAGTTTTTGTGGCTGTGTTTGTTCCAGTGTTTTGACTTTCTAGCAGTGCGGTTAGCTTAGCCACTTGTGCTTGTATATTTTGTCAATGCTTGCTTGCACAAAGTTTTTAATTTGAGTTTTAGGGTTAGATTGCTCGAATTAGGAGAAGCCTGTGCATGCGATCTATGTTTTCCTTGAGTCATACACCCAAATAACTTTGTGGTTCTTTTGAATATAAGGCAAGCCCTCGGTTTTGTATAATCAGGCTGTTTCCTTTGATTATTCAAGAAGAAATTGAATATATGGTTACAGTGAATAGTTTCTTTCTTAGTAGTTGCCTTTTATGCTGACCATTTCTCACTCTTTTCCTAAGCCTCTATTGGTTTTATATTTTTCAGGTGAAAGCCGGGTTAAGTACATGCTTGCCAGACACAGGAAAGGGTAAAGGCAAAGCTTCTAAGAACATCTCCCACGGCTATCACTTAATGAAGGGAAAGTCGAATCATGCCATGGAAGATTATATAGTTTCCGATTTCAGGCAGGTGGAATCGAAAGAGTTGGGTTTATTTGCAATATTTGATGGTCATTTAGGCCATGAAGTTGCAAATTACCTGCAAACGCATCTGTTTGACAGTATTTTGAAGCAGGTAATGCATGTTAGTTCATTTAACATCTGGCCATTAAAATTTTTGCAGTTATCCTTATGTTGCTTTGTTGATTTTTGTTTCCCTTTGACAATTAAGTGTGAAATGTTTGATAGAATGATATTTCTATGAGCAGCCAGACTTCTGGGCTGATACTGAGGCTGCAATTAGGAGAGCCTATCACACAACGGACAAGGTAATATTAGAGAAAGCACTTGCCTTAGGAAAAGGAGGGTCAACTGCAGTGACGGCAATACTGAATGGCCAGACTTTGGTGGTGGCAAATGTAGGAGATTCTCGTGCTGTCATATGTAAGAAGGGTAAAGCCGAACAACTATCAGTTGATCATGAGCCAAACAGGGAAAAGAGGTTGATTGAAAGCAGAGGTGGATTTGTATCCAATATTCCTGGTATGTGGCTACTGAAATACATGCCAAATATTCTTGTTCTTTCCTTTACTGTCATGTACCAGTTTTCACACAATCTATAATTGATCACGAGGCAGTAAAGCTCCTTTAGAGGACTCACACTTTGCGATAGCGTTCCCTGTGAGAGCCAGTAACCTTATTTGAAGTTTTATGCATTAGTTTCTTACTCAGGATGGGTATTAATATTGAGCTTTTACATAAGGAGTTTTTCTCCAAGTTTCCTACCTAGTGTTGGTATGGTGGATAATCACAGGAAAAGCTTTGACTGGGTATAAAAACTCAAGAAGCTGCAGTAGGGGCTAGTGTTTATGTCTCTCAGATCCCCACAAACATAAGAATAAGACCAGCGACAGTACAACTTTTTGCAGGAGGGCTAATATCTATTTGTGCTTGCAGGAGATGTTCCGCGAGTTGACGGTCAGCTGGCTGTAGCAAGGGCCTTTGGTGATAAAAGCTTAAAGATCCACCTGAGTTCTGAGCCAGATGTTAGAGTGGAGACGATTGATGAAGAATCTGAATTCATCATTCTGGCTAGTGATGGAATATGGAAGGTGAGTCCTAATACTGATGGTTTTGGATATTTCATTCTCTCTTCCTGTTGCTCCTTATTTATAGGATGGGGAGATAAAGATGATAAGCATAGTCTAATCTAGCTGAAAAGAGACCCATTTGAGAAGTTGATTATGCACATTTCCATGCGATAATATATACTCGTTTTAAAGACTAGATCTCTTATATCTTCATGATGTCCGGCCAGGTGATGTCAAATCAGGAAGCAGTGGACTCTATCAAAAACATTAAGGATGCTCAGTCCGCCGCGAAGCATCTGATAGATGAAGCTCTTAATAAGAACAGCAAGGATGACATCTCTTGTATAGTTGTAAAGTTGCAATGAGGCTTGTGTTTGATAATCAAATTTTTTTTTTGTACTCTGTATGCGTGGAAGGAGACATAGGTAGGCCTCAATGTATTACTATTACCATTTGAAAATGCATCGCTTGTGGGCTGTGCAGACACCATTATGTTGGGCCATCACATGCAATGGACCAATAAGCCCTTTACTTAAAGCGAAGCACTATGCTTCGCTAAGGCAGTGGTCTTTTAAGGATATGATGCTGCCAAATCAGGATCAACTTTGCGATGTCGGATTCCTTCATACTGTTTCTGGAGATCTCTTTTGCAAATTCCCGTTGACGATTCTTGTCACCAGAATTAGCATGATGTCATGTATGTTCGATGGTTTTTGATATAAGGAAAATTCCAAATAAGAACCCGAAGTTGATCGAAGTTGATCAATTTTCTCAAATAAGGATTGAAATAAACTTTGTATCGGATTTAGACCTAAAGTGGATCCATTGTTTCGAATAAGGATCGAAGTGGTTGAATCAATTCTAAATAAAAATTTGAACTTACTGGTTAGCTAAATATTCACTAACTATTAAGCATGTGATATTTTCAACCACCGGAGTTTGGGCAATTTTGTCCAAAAAAAATATAAGGAAAATTAACAAATCCTAAAACAGAAACAAAAAAAGCAAAAAACCCTAGGTTTTCTACAATCTCCCAATTCCTTATACCCATCATTTGCAAAGTCAAAGACCAAAGTTCTCCTGCTCCTTGTACCCATTTTTCGCAAAGTCAAAGACCCAAATTTTTGCCGGTTGAGGCACGAATTCAAAAATAAGAAGAAAACTAAATGCTTCTTTCTTTATTTGCAAAGACCTAAATTTTCCACCGATCAAGTAAGGTGAGAAGCGACGAGAATAGAGTTGTGATGATCATTGGGCAGTAATTTGGTTGAGGAGCAGTAGGGGAGAAGAAAGAAGAAAACGTAAACATCTAAATTAATAACATAAACTTAATTAATTTAGAATTTTTCATTTTTTCCAATCATAAATTTCTGACAAAATTGCCCTTATTTTAATCACTAGAAAATGTCTATCGGTGAACTAAGGTCTTCAAGAGATTAACTTGATTACTTCGGGTCTTTATTTGACACAAAATTTACTTTGGGTTTTTATTTGAAACAATTAGTCAATTTCGGGTCCTTATATGACATAAAATTCACTTTGAGTCATTATTTGAGCAAATAAATTCATTTCAGGTTTTTATTTGAAATTTTCCCTTGATATAATGGTGGGCTGCAACATGTGAGAGAGAGAGAGAGAGAGAGAGCACTTTTAACTTAGCTTGAAGAACTTCCTCAAGAACTCCAGTCCAGCCAAATAAAATTTGTTTTTGGGGGAGTTTATCTCAACACCTCCAGTAAACCCAATGATTTCGAGCACATCCGGTCCTTTCCATACGGATCTGGAAGATCTTGCCCCTCGTCTCCTTTTAACTACCTTCTTTGTCTTTTTAAAGTTTTTGGGTTTTCTTTTAACCACGGTCACCATTTCGCACCACATGTCAATTGCCGATGGCAATAAGACGCGATGGCGCATTGAATTCAGAGAGACACCTCGAATTCAATCAAGCGCCAATCTCCTCCTCTCAACTACGAAGGCGATACAACCACCATCGGGAGTACCAGCAAGCTTCACACCCGGCTTTAACTGCACTTTGTCTTTTACCATAGGGGTCGGGATTCACACGTTTTAGTCAGTACTCGGGCATTAATACGAGAAAACACTATGGTAGCAAACTGAAATCCAACAATCCGTGTAATTCTAGGACAGCGTTTGCTGCGTAATTCAAGCCATTACATTAACTCTCCCCACTTTTGTCCCCGTCTGCTCTTGACGTCTTCCTCCTCATCGATATTCAATACCCATCACCCCATCATGTGATCTCATCGAGAAAAAGTTTTGGGACCTCCGGGCTTTCCTTGGTCCATCGCAAGCCGTTAAAAAAACAAAGAAAATTATCCGATCCTACTCCAGCCAGCCGTCGATTCAGCGGGGCCCAGCTTCTCCGGTACATTTTCTTGCCCCCAAACCCAAATTTTGGTTCATGGAATCTGACTTTTTCATTTAAAAATCTCGAAAATGTCAGCTCCTGCTGTTGGTGCTTTGGGTAGTGTCCAAAAGAAAACCCTAAGAGGAGAGAGAGAGAGAGAGAGAGAGGAGGGAGACTCGAAGAGCATTACACATAGCCATCTCTCGTCACCGAGAGAGAGAGAGAGAGAGAGAGGGAGACTCGAAGAGCATTACACATAGCCATCTCTCGTCACCGGCTTCGTTCTAGCGGGTCCGCCACGTACCGTCTTGCATGCTGATCCCTAATGCCATGCAGCCACGCAATCCGACCCCCATACCCTCCTCTCCTCCTCGTCATTCTCATCCTCTCTCTCTCTCTCTCTCTCTCTCTCCCTCTCTTTCTCTCTCTCTCCCTAGCCACCCTATATAAATAGCCGCTCCTTGCATCTCCCTTACCTCATCTAGAATCACTCTTTCAGCCCGATTCTTTTTGTTCACGCACAATCTCTTCCCTAGCTTTCGCTCGTTCCCTAAACATGACCAGCGTCTGTGCGGAGCAGCATAAGTTCCACGCCTCCCACCAACTCTTCTCCCCTAAGAAGGCGCTCGACATCCCCCCCAGGAAGCTCCTCGGCCGTCGGACAGCCTCTTCTGTGGCGCAGCACCAGTCGGCGGCCCTCGAGAGCCACGACGTGTTCTCCTCCGACTACTCACCAAGGGTCCCCGAGACCCCTCTCCAGAAGTTCCTGCCGTTCAACAACGGGGGCGATGATGAGGATGAGGACTCCGACCCTTACTCGTCGGACCACTTCCGCATGTTCGAGTTCAAGGTGAGGCGGTGCACCCGCAGCCGCAGCCACGACTGGACGGACTGCCCTTTCGCTCATCCTGGAGAGAAGGCCCGCCGCAGGGACCCCCGGAAGTACCACTACTCGGGGACCGTCTGCGCGGAGTACCGCCGCGGGTCGTGCAGCCGCGGTGATAACTGTGAGTTCGCACACGGCGTCTTCGAGTGCTGGCTGCACCCTTCAAAGTATGTTTTCGAGTTATAGAATATAATTGGTGAATATTAGTCCTGTTTTGCAATGTCAATTTGGTAATTGTTTCCCAATGCATGCCATGTTTTCTAATATATATACTTCAGAACTGGTGAAGCTTGATGTTTTAAGAAAATCTGGTCATTCGATTTGAGCAAAAAATTGTCAAACCCAACGGATCTGATCAAATGTTACTCGTGTTGTTGATGTCTCATATAGGTATAGGACCGAGGCATGCAAAGATGGCAAGAACTGCAAGAGGAAGGTCTGCTTCTTCGCTCACAGCACTCGTCAGCTTCGCCTCTTGCCTGCTCAATCCGAGCCCAACTCTCCACAAGAGATCAACCTCGAGAAGTCCAAATTCCATAGTCCAGTTTCGCCTTCTTCGCTGCCTCACTGCTGCCTGTTCTGCCACTCGTTCACCGCCTCCTCGCCGACCTCAACTTTGCTCGGCATGTCCCACCTATCGCCGCCGCTGTCGCCATCCCAGTCCCTGTCACCACCCCTGTCGCCCCTCAAGGGCCGGTCCCTGAGCGGGTTCTCACCGATCTCGCGGTATGCCGACCGGTTGGAGCCGAGCTGTCTGAGCCAGGGTATGAGCTACAAGGACGTCCTGAACGAGATCATGACTTCGCTGGACGTGATGAAGATGAGCGAAGTCTCGCCTCCTCCGCACTCGTCACCTTTGTCATCGGTCAAGAACCGGACAGCCATGCCTTGGGTTGATGTCACTACCAGTGTGAATGAGGAGCAGACCCAGTTTATTCTTTCACCTTCAACCCCAAATCCTCCTCAGGTGCCTAAGAATTTTTTTGGCCGTGATCCTTCAAGCAACGAAGGAATTTTTGCTGACAAGGTCAATGAAGGCAATTCTTGCGATGATCCTGACATTGGGTGGGTGAACGAGCTCCTGATGTAGCTGAGATGATAAATTGGATTCCCAGATGACGATGACTGAGGATGCATTTTGGAAGAAGATAAAGCCAAAGCTGTACATACTGGTCGGTTGGCACTAGTAAAGAGTATAGAGTAAATAAATATGTGCCGAACTTATATAAACGAGGTTTGGTGTTGCTTAATGTTTTAGGTTGTCACTTAATATTGTTTTGCGGATTGATTTAGATTGTTGTCTTTTGATGTATTGACGGTTGCTTGCTTGAGATGGGATTTCTTCAGTCAAAAATGTAATTAAGGAGGTCGGGAGAGAGAGAGAGAGAGAGAGAGAGAGAGATGACACGCTTTGTAAATTTTTGACTGATGTCCTGATCTGATTATGATTTGATTAATGTAATTTTTCGTGTCCAAGTGAAACGATAATTCATTTTCCTTAATCTCATAATCTGGGATTGGACCCCAATTTGGTAAGAACATTTGTCTTATTATTTATGCACTTATAATTTGTGTTATTGAACCTCACGCGTAGTTACAGATGATGGGACTCAAAATAATGGAAAATGCCTATTTTTATGAAGAATAACAGATCTCTTAAACAAACTTCATTTCAATTGATTGACTTTCTAAATGCGAGATAAGTTATCCTAATGACATAGTAATTCCAATTCAAAGGATGACAATACCATCTATAGCGGGTCCATGTGGAAAAATATTAGAAGTAATCTGGATAGTGAAAAAAAAAAAAAAATCAACTTAAATTCTAGAAGGAGCAACGGGAGATTTTAATGGGACAATTGCGTGATTTGTTCCACTCTTAGAGATCGATCAGCTTTGATTGGGAGCATAGCACGTGTGTGCTCTGAGCAAAAGCCAAACCCAACACGAACGCAACATGTTGCGAGGAGGTCGAGCACTCTGTCCGGACACATGGCTGCGTGTTGGGCCGTGAAGGTTTATAACCGCACGCCGCACGACGCGTGGTCCTATTCCATCATCCCGGAAAGTTGAGTAATCTTTTCGAAACTTCGAGCGTACGCAAGTGGGTTCGCACGCAGTTTCCAGTAGAATTGATCCTACCCATAATTTCATACGAAAATTCACAAGATGGAAAGGGAAAGACATAGCCCAAAAGTCTCTCTCCCTTATCTTCATCTCTCTCTCTCTCTCTCTCTCTCTTCCTTATTCTCAAGAATGTAGTGCAGCATGCATCCATGCTTCCTAGGAGGGAAACAGGATGAGATGAGGAAGCGGCGAAAGTGTAGGGTTCGGTGGAGACTTGTCCCCAAGAAACCTTGCAAGAACAGGGCATGGTATGGCCTTACCCCAACTCACTTCCCTCCCACTGCCCATCCTTTAATGCTCACAAGTCACATCCCCACCCACTCACCCACCTCCCCCCTTCACTCTACTCTCGTGGGGGACTCTCCCTCCTTTTTATTATACTCCCGCTCCATGCTTCGCATTCTCTTCTTACATCAACACCGACCGACACGCTCAATATCGATTTCAATAACTATTCCAAATATGAAAATCAAGAATCATGTCATCTGAATCTCCATGCTCGCGAGATCCATTTCCAAGATCGGGTTGACTTTGGCTTTAGCTTTAGCATCTCCAACGGTGCAATGCATTTGTAGTTTTGTGCCACATTCTCCCAACCAAATTTGGCGTGCCTAATTGATGAATTTGCCTAATATCTTTGGCACTCATAGCGAAAAGAACTTAAACTAGTGCAAGAGAGATGCTGACCCGAAAAACGAAAAAGGACGCCGAAATAAAGTTATTGTGCAGGCAAACTCACAGAATGCCCATGTACTCCATTCAATCTTTTTTTGCCTCCTCTGACATTTCAAGGCAAAAGTCTTATTCCAATGAATGTGCCTAGACAGAAATGACAGTGAGTCGAGCCATAATTTTGCTCAAAGCTTCAGGAGGCAAAATTTCAAGCGACGCCACTCAAATGAATTTCCAAAAGAACAAACCGCCGACGCTACTTCCCATGGCTTTTGATGCCAAAAGAACTGCCCACCTCAGGCTACAAGTTCAGTTGATGAACGCACTCTCCCTAACTAGCAGATCACGATACAAAACCCACAGAACCCACAGCATTACCATCAATTCCAACATACAAAAGAATTCCAACATACAAAAGAATTCATAATTTTTTTTGTCGCGAGACCTTTAAGTCGTGTTTGCTAATTGTCGAAAATACAAGCAAATTGGGGCCACATGACTTGTGTTCGTTGCAAACTCTTGAGGTCAAACATGGTGTTGTGGGTGAATTGGGTCTATGATTTATACAAGATCATGATTGTGTGAGATGATTTATGTATGTTAATCATAGAAGAAGTATATAAAAATTCATTCGATTACCTTTTCAGTGCAAAAATATAAAAATGTAACTTTATATGCTATTTCCTATTGTACTTCTTATTGTTATAAAAGTATAACTTATTGACCTTTTTGGCTAATCAATCAGTGACTAACCACTCATATAAATCAAATCTAAGCTGACGGATATAAAACAAAAACAAATTCAAAAAGAAGTGTTGGGAATAGCAGATCCCCGAAAACCGGATTCGACACTGAATCGAACCCCTAAATCAATGCGGAAGACGAAACCCGAGAAAAAACACGTATCACTGATCGTAAAGCACACCACGGATTCGAGCGTACCTTGTTAGCCACAGATTAAGCACCGACGCCGACAAGAGGAAGAAAATCTGGCCCCGTTCGATCCGATGACGCCTTGAAGGGAAGAAGAAAAGTGCCGTTTGCTTACTGTTTCTTTTTGGAAGGGAGAGAGTGCGCGGGAGAAGAGAAGACATACGTTGAATTGCAAAACGTTGTCTTCTCTCTCTCTCTCCTCCCTTTTATATGTTCCTCCATCCACGGGCCCTATTCCCGTGGGCCGGGCTTTTTAGGCCCAGCATGGGCGGACGGGCCTTAAGCCCATCACCAATTAAAACCATCATCTCCCACTCGCACATAATGGGTCGAACAGGATTCTCTTTACCTCTCTTCAACATTCATATCGATGAATAATCCGTGCGACTAGCATACTTTGAGAGCTCGTTGCTATACATCTGTTAGGAATATATAGCAGCTCATAATGGGCTTCACACTCCGAGTAGATTTAGTATGCAGTACCCTAGATCGATCGATCACATTTTATATCTCTCTTGATCTCTTTTAAACATGATATATATATAATTATAATTATCACAAAGACAGTCATAATTGGTCGACCAGTGAATACAAAACCACAATGTGATTCTCCAAAATCGATCTTCCTCTTTCCTTCAAACTCTCAATTTCAGTCTAGCTTACTTTTCTAGAAATGCCCCATTAGATCGAATCATCTCATGACCATTGGCAACACCCTAAGATAGCAAACACTAAATAGAAATCTTGAGAATAAGTAAGAGTCCTGAGGGGACTAAAAATTAAGGAACTCTTTTCCTCAAGAGTCTCACACGTCATAAAAGTTGAGATCAAACTTTTTGCCACTCTTATTGGTCGTCTCATGCATACGTAGTATGAAATACGTATTACGTTATTAACTCATTTCCCATGGAGCGTATGTCTGCACTTTTCAATACCGTACAGATGATAGTTCAGACATACCTAATGTCTAACTTGAGTTCACGTATCTACTCAATCACAAAATTCATCAGAACTCACATTTGGCATCATAGACAGATAAAGTAAAATATATGGGTTATTTTACTTTCGGACATCTTTAGTATTATGTCCTCATCTTAACACTCAGTTAAGGCGACATATGTATTTTAAGCTTGAGCTCTCGATTATCACCTAGATAATAAGCTTAAAATCAGTCTCATCTCTATTTATCACACAGTAAATAGAGGCGATTACCCGTGTGAGTGGGCTAATCTTTTATCTGTCCGACATACTTCTCAACTTAAAATAATGCACTAAGCATTAAGATACATAAAGCTCATACAAAGATTCATAAGCATTAATTAATGAAAAACAAAATTTCATAAATGTGAACAACTCAGGGAAATTACAATTCAGCACATCAAACTCTACGCAATCCTAAAGATTTTACATGACCACAAAACACATCTCTAGGTATTGGCTTTGTCATAAGATCTGCTACCATTCTATGCGTAGATATGTACTGTAAGTTCACATCCTTTCGTGCAACCATATCTTTTACAAAGTTATACTTGGTATCTATATGTTTGGTCTTGCCATGATACTTTGGATCTTTGGTGTATGCTATAGCTGCTTGGCTATCACAGTTAACCAACAATGGATTTGCAGCTTTCTCATCAACACCTAAATGATCCAAAAATCTCTTAAGCCAAACTCCTTCTTGTACCGCTGCTGATAATGCCACGAACTCAGCTTCCATTGTGGACAAGGCTATAAACGTTTGCTTCTTACTGCTCCATGATATGGCGCCATTGTTCAGTAAGAAAGCAAATCCAGAGGTAGATTTTCTTTCATATAAATCTCCTCCCCAATCAGCATCTGAATAGCCTTCAAGTCGCAGATCCTTTCCTTGGTAATTCAACTTGTAATCAGCAGTTCCCTTAAGATACCTCAGTATTCTCTTGACGGCCTTCCAATGTGCTGGACCTGGATTGGATTGGTATCTACTCACCATTCCAACTGCAAAACATATGTCGGGTCTTGTACACATCATAGCGTACATCAAGCTCCCAACAGCACTAGCATAAGGAACATGTTTCATTTGTTCCTTCTCTTGTGGAGTCCCTAGACACAGTCTGTGGCTCAATCCTTCACCTTTTGCAATAGGAGTGTCTATGGGTTTACAGTCTTGCATACGAAATCGTTCAAGAACCTTATTTATATAGGTTTCTTGCGAAAGAGACAACGATCTCTTTGAACGATCTCTTGAAATCTTAACTCCAATAATGTATGCAGCCTCACCCATATCCTTCATCTCAAAGTTAGAAGACAACCATCTCTTGACAATATTAACCAATTCCTTATTGCTTCCGGCAATCAGTATATCATCAACATACAATGATATGATCACAAATTGATCCTTGGATCTTTTGATATATACACAATGATCCTCTTCAATCATTTTAAAATCATATGCCATTATGGCATTATGAAAACATATATACCATTGTCTTGATGACTGCTTAAGACCATATATCGACCTCAAAAGTCGACATACTTTTTCTTCTTGGCCTTTCACTATGAAACTAGCAGGTTGTTCCATATATATTTCTTCCTCTAATTCATCATTGAGGAAAGCAGTCTTTACATCCATCTGATGTAACTCAAGATCTAGACTAGCCACTATTGCAAAATAATGCGAATCGAGGTAAATCTTACTACAGGAGAAAACATATCTTCATAATCAATTCCTTCCTGTTGATTATATCCCTTTGCCACAAGGCGAGCTTTATGCCTTTCTATCGAGCCATCAGCCTTTTGCTTTATTTTGAGAACCCACTTGTTCCCAATAGCTCTGCATTCTTTTGGAAGATCAACCAGTTCCCAGACTTGGTTTGATTTCATTGACTCCATTTCCTCTTCCATTGCATGAATCCATTTTTCCTTACTAGGGCAATTCAGAGCCTCATTGATATTTCTTGGCTCATCCTCATCTTGTGGAGCAACCATAAAAGTTTCCCCTTCAATGTCAAAACGTCCACGGGGAATACTTTGGCGACTTGTTCGCCGTATAGGAGATTGTACACTTTGCACATCATTCCCTATTATGCTCCCATTTGGATGAACTCCACTAATATCATTATCTTGATCCAAGGTCTCAAATAGGGAGTGATCTTCCCCTATTTCACCCTTCTTAGGATACTCATCCTCTAAGAATGTGACATCTCGTGATTCAAATTCAGTTATACTCCCACTTTCCTGCTCACCAATGAACATATATCCTTTCGAGTGTTCTGAGTACCTTATGAAAATACTCTTCTTTCCTCTGGGACCCAATTTCCCAAATTTGTGAGAGGACTCATGTGTATAGGCAGCACAACCCCATGGCTTAAGAAAACTTAAGTCCGGTTTTCTATTTGTCCATAACTCATATGGAGTGGAAGTAACTGATTTGGAAGGCACCCGGTTAAGTATATACGCAGCAGTTAACAATGCATCACTCCAAAAGGTGATAGGCAAGTTAGCATGCGCCATCATGGACCTAACCATTTCCAGTAGGGTTCTGTTTCTTCTTTCCGCAACACCATTTTGTTGAGGAGTATACGGAATAGACAACTGTCTTTCTATTCCTTTTTCATCACATAATTTTCTGAACTCATCAGATAAATATTCTCGACCTCGATCGGATCTCAATACTTTTATTTTCTTGTCTAATTGATTCTCTACTAGGTTCATAAACCTTTTGAAACAACTTATTGCTTCAGATTTATGAGAAATCAAATAAACATATCCGAATCGAGTATAATCATCAATAAATGTGATAAAATAAACAGCCCCATGCCTTCCTCTCACATTCATTAGACCACAGATATCAGAATGGATTAAATGCAGAGGAAATTCAGCTATTTTTCCTTTTCCAAATAGTTTCCTTGTCGTTTTCCCTTCTAGGCAATGCTTATATATGGACAAATTGACTTTTTCAATATTGCCCAACAAGCCCTCTTTGGCTAGTCTATTCATACGCTGTTGGCCAATGTGACCAAGTCTAGCATGCCACACATTCACATCATTATCATATTTATTAGGAGACGTGAGAAGGGAATAACAAACATTAGCATTAACATAATCAATAGCTAATACAATAAAACCATCCAGAAAATAACCACAACCATAGTAATTTGTATTCAAAAACAAATTCACACCTCTACTATAGAAGTTCATATTAAAACCTAATTTAACCAACACTAATATAGACACTAAATTCCGACGAATTTCCGGAGCATACAACACATCATGAAGAAACAAAGTGCGTCCACCACGCATATTTAGTTGGCATGTGCCAATTCCTTTCACTTCAGCTTGGAGTTGTTTCCCACATAGATCCACTTAGTTCCGGTTGGTACTGTCGGAATTCCACGAAGGATCCTCTATCCTTCGCTACATGGTCCGTCGCTCCTGAATCCACATTCCACAAAGGATTAGACTCAGTTAAGAACACAGAACTCGACACATAAGCAAAGTTCTGAAAAGTACAAGGAGTGCATACCTTCTTTGGCTCACGACAGTCACGAGCATAGTGACCCTTCTTGTCATAGTTGTAGCATTTCACCCTTGCAAGCTTTTTCATGCGAGGACGCTTCCCTCTTCCATGTTGGTTAAATTTGGGTTTCTTCCCTGAAGGACCTGCTTCTTCCTTGCCTTTCCCCTTATCAAACCAGTTAGGGCACTTGCGCTTGGAGCTCGAAGCTCCATTTGAGCTAGAACTAGCATGATAGAGTTCAGCATCCGGCTTAGCCGCCAACAAGCGGTCCTCTTCCAGCTCAAGATGACGCATTGCATCCTCAAAGGTTTTGATATTTTCATTATGAGTCAGGTGCACCTTCATATGCTCCCAACTCTGAGGCAAGGAACGAATCACTGCTTGCACTTGCTGCTCATCTGTGAGGACATGGCCAGCATCTTTCAGCTCAGTTATCATGTTTGACATCTTTCTAAGATGTTGCTTCATGGTCTGACCATGAGGCTTCTTATAAGAGTCAAACCTGATAGTGAGCTGCCTCAGTCTAATCACCGAAGTATGACCAAATCTAGCTGCCAATGCCTCCCACATTTCCTTGGCATTGTCAAAACGCCGAAACTCTCGCATGACGTCATTTTCCATGCTGCTCAGCAACGTGATACGAGCTAGAGAGTTCTTTCTTTTCCATGCAGAAAAAGCTTCTTTGTCTCTTTTGTGCTGTGTAGTGGTTCCCTCTTCAGGTTCTACCATGGTCAGGATAAGAGCCTCAAGTGCTTCTTGCTCTTCCAGCACATATTGGATTTTCATTTGCCAAATTTCATAGTTGTCACCATTGAGCTTTTCACCTTTGTTCAGCTCGGCAACTATGCTCTTTGTGGCTGAAGCCATTGATCTGAACAAATCAGACAAATATGCACGAATTATTAATGCCTATAATTTATGCATCCCTATTTACATAGACCCATCATATTAATGAATAGTTTCAAGTAAGGCTTCAGAATCAAAAGGTCACTGTATTTCCAATCATTCTCCAAAAACCTAACTTAAAACTATCATCAATATAATTGTCTTATGCAAAATCAATTCTATGAAGCTACAAAAACTTCTAAAACTACCCACAGCTAATTACCCACAACAACCAGCAACAATAGAAAGTAACAGATAATTGACATACAATATAATAATGCTTTCATAAAATACAACCAATATATAGGTTGTTACATCAACAACAATTAGGTAGTAAACAATACATAAGATGTCCACAAAACACACTTAATTAAGTTCAGCCAATACAACTAACACCAAGTCAGCACACGAACTGGGAAAGATCCTCTTTTGTTCAATTTCTTGATCTTTTCCCTTGAAACAATACAGTAATATTCATTTACAAAATCCATCACAATTTTCTTATAGGAAGCAGCTCCGTTGACATCCCATATGCGATTCAACACATATTGCCATTCAGGTGGAAGAGTGTTTATGAAAAATCGCACCATCTCTGATTGTGACATAGGACAACCATTCCACATGACCTGTTGAATTTTCCCGTTGACTTCAAGGACGTGATCAATTAAGTCACCTCTCTCCCATCGATGATTAGTTAGCTCAGCTATCAACTTAGACAGCCTATCCTTTTGTTCATCGGTAACTGCGCGAATAGGTGTGCACAACCTCAGGGGAGGCATTGTTCCTGCAACAAATGCAGAACAAATAAGGGATCACATTATAATCCACATAGACTTAATTGAAAAAGAAACACATTCTTTTCCCTCTTTTTTTTTTTTGTCAACGGTCAACGGTCGTCGGTCGTCGGACGTTGGACCGGTCGGACCGGTCAAACCGGTTGGGTCGGAGGGGCCGGCTCGAGCGAACCGACACACGTGCCGTGCGCGTGCGTGGATGACGTCACGCAAACGTCATCCGGCACGTGCCGGGCGCGTGCCTGCCGCGAGTCGGGTCGGGTCGCCGGTCGGGTCGGGTCGGGTCGCCGGCCGGTGACCGCCCGGCGAAACGTCGTCGGCGATGACGTCATCGGTGACGTCATCCCAGTGGTTACTGACCGTTGGATGACGTCACGGTGACGTCATCAAGTGATGCCAGCACGCGTCGGTTCGCCGACCGGCGCGTGCTGGTTCGCTGGCAGCCGGCGTGCACGTGCCGGCTCGCCGCCGGCGCGTGTGGCGCACGCGCTGGCCAATGCCAGCGCTTCGGGTGCGTCGCGCCCACGCGCAGCACCTTCCGGCCGTGCGTGTGGGCGCATGCGGCGTCGCCCGGCGGCGCTCGACGTATCGCCAGACTCGTCTTGACGTCGCCTTTCTTCCTATGCCATCACAATTTGATTTCGACTTACGAAAACTCGGAAAAATGGCCGAACAACGCTCGGGTGTCGGGATTTCTCGCCCCGATCTGTACGGCCAAATTGCTTTTGCGAAAAATCAATCAAAAATCGTCAAACAAGTCAAGAAAACGTGAACTAGGGCTCTGATACCAATGTTGGGAATAGCGGATCCCCGAAAACCGGATTCGACACCGAATCGAACCCCTAAATCAATGCGGAAGACGAAGCCCGGGAAAAAACACGTATCACCGATCGTAAAGCACACCACGGATTCGAGCATACCTTGTTAGCCACAGATTAAACATCGACGCCGACAAGAGGAAGAAAATCTGGCCCCGTTCGATCCGGTGACGCCTTGAAGGGAAGAAGAAAAGTGCCGTTTGCTTACTGTTTCTTTTTGGAAGGGAGAGAGTGCGCGGGAGAAGAGAAGACGTACGTTGAATTGCAAAACGTTGTCTTCTCTCTCTCTCTCCTCCTTTTTATATGTTCCCCCATCCACGGGCCCTATTCCCATGGGCCGGGCCTTTTAGGCTTAGCATGGGCGGACGGGCCTTAAGCCCATCACCAATTAAAACCATCAAGAAGAAAATCAAAAGTCGAAACTCAGCAACTAAAGGTCCACTCTAGAGGCGTGCGCAATTATCATGAACCTTTCGACCAGGCTTTTTCGCTCGTACATTAGCTCTAAATCATATTTAAAAGAAAAAACTCTGACTAACCAGTACGAAAAGAAAAAGAATTAAAAGAGTATTAACACATTGAAATTTGGGTGACTAAAAAGGGAAAAAGAATCCAACCCAAAAGTAAACATTAAATTAAGACTGCATAACCAAGTCGGTTTTATTCGAAAATCAAACCGGACCACCCTTGTTCCAGATTCCATGTTTTTGGAATAGATTAAAACTAGCCCAATTCCTAATTTCAAGCATATATCTATTTGTGAGGATTGAATTTGATTTTTCTCTAAACATATTTTTCTCTCTTTTTTTTTTCTCTGTTCTCCCCAATCTCATTTAAATACTTCACGTCTCTCTCTCTCTCTCTCTCTCTCTCTCTCTCTCTCAACTCATCCTCCTTGCTCACTCGTGGCTCACCCTCGCTTGCTCGAGCCCCCAACCCTCTCTCATTCTTGACTCACCTTTGCTCCTTTACCCTCACTCATCTCATTCAATCTTTTACATTGAACCGTTTCGTTACTCATATTATTTTCGTATAAAAAAAAATGAAACAAAAAGAGGAACAAAAGAAAAATAGATCCTCAGATAGACATGGGAACCGAAATGGAAAAATCAAGTAAATTCCAGGTTTAATGAGATAAGTTACAAATTCAAAAAACTAAAAATCACTTTTAACACGGTAGGTTTGAGATTGTTTAGACCCATCCATCCTACAACCGGTCTCTCCCACATTAAATATATTTGATGCCCGAAAAATAACATGCTAATCTAAAATAAGAGAATAAAAATAATAAAACTTTCACGTGCATTAATCCTTAACCCTAAACTTAATGATCATCGCATGTCATTTAAATATGATTGATGGCGACTATTAACTTATGCATTGGGAGAGATAAAGTCGAGCGAAGGGGTGGTTGACCCGGTTGCTTAATGACGGGGATGTTGTGCGTAATTAACCGCTAATCATCACTAGCGACGGACACGTGAACCAGCAGCGTGGCGAGTATGCTGCTTGCGAGTGCGTGCGGCGCATTTTCACAGGATATTCGGTGGGGGTAAACCGCGGGCAGGACAAAAGCAAACCGCTTCGTTCCACGAAAAACACGTGGCCGAAGCCTAAGTCGTACGTTGATGACTAAAGGCTGTAAGGCACTTCTTCGGTCAACTTTAGTCTTTTCCCCTCCACTGCGGTAGAGGCGCGCTTCACATGCCAAAGCGCACCAACTTGGGAAATAAAACACTTGTATATTTAACAATAAGACACGCTACAATTAGGTAGTCTGGTAAAAATTCCACAATCTAGTCATACTTTGTAATAAGAAATTGCCAGTAGACAGACCCGTGCTCACGTGGTAAATGCATGTGCATTAACGTTGTGATTGATTTCCTTAGAAGCAATATGAACTTTTCAAAATCGATACAACTCAAAGCAGCCGAAATATATCGGTCTTACGTTAATTTTTATAAAAACGATCGTTTGTATCGTTTCCCAAATGAATGAGTAAAAATTTATTTTCATTGTCTATGAAAAAATCTAAACATAAATTATTATTGATGATAAAAATTATTTTCCCATTAACTAACAATTTTAGCCAATATAAGCAATCGATTTAAGGAATATGTTTTTCAAATTTCGAAATAAATTGAAGCCTAAGAAAGTAAGATTTCTGCTCGGTATAATTTTTCGAGTTACTTTAGGTAATCAGATATGATAAATGAATTTGTACATTCCTTCATCTTTCGGTTTGATCCGTAGATTAGATGCATAAATGAAACTGCATAGGCTTGAGATTGTGGATAATAAGGCATATTCAATTTCTATTTTCTTTCTCTTATTTGGTAAAAACTACAGTTTCTTGTTTCATTTCTATTTTTGGTTAAGACAGGCATGCGATGGGAGAAAATTCCTAGAAATGCGAGTAACATGAAAGATTAATTAATTATTACCCTGCATCCATTAATATCCATATTTTTTTTTTCCGAAAAGGGTTAGTCGCTTTAATATTAGATTATGCATTTTTATTTGATTAAGTTGACTTGACATGTTCCAACGAAGTCCAAAGCATGGGAAGGCATTCGGAATTTACCTGCCCCATATTAATTAGTTTAGTCAATTTTGGGTCACCATAGTTTAACGAACCGACCACGTGGATTCACGCGTGTCTCACACTCCGACGTCGTTTGCCTTTGTCCGCATCTAGACCTCCCCGTTATTTAAACGCACACCGCCGGAGTTTCCTTTGAACACACCCCACGAAACACACAAAAGCACGAACTTACCTCGACGCTTGCCGATCGATCCCCCAAAAAGATGACGGTGCCCGTGCAGAACAGGACCATTAACAAGAACAAGGCCAAGATCGAGTGGACGTTCCGAGGCAACGGCAGGCTCCTGGGAGCGTCGGCAATTACTGTCCGCGGCATCCTCGACCGGGTGATGGAGAACCTCAACAGGGATGACTGCAGAGCCGTCATCCCACTCGGCCAGGGCGACCCCTCCTCGTTCCCCTGTTTCCGGACTGCGCACGTCGCGGAGGATGCCATCGTCGATGCAGTCCGCTCGGCCGAGTTCAACTGTTACGCCCCCACCGTCGGCATTCTTCCCGCTAGAAGGTAATACCAAGGCATGCCCTGGACGGATGACGATTTTATTATCCGCAGCAACAACACACATGCAAAAATCTGTTCCAGCTTCGAAAGGCTTACTTGTTTAGTACATGCCTATGTCACGAAATCTTGATTTTAAGACTTCATTTGTTTCAGTAAAAAATAAATAATTTTAAAAAATTAAAAATGATTGGTATCTCTCATAAATATGAATAAACGACAAATATATTTATTATTCCCAAAATTATTTAAAGATAAATTATTTATTGATAATAAAAAAATTTCATTGACTAATTGTTTCTAGCAATGCAAGGCATTATTTTTAGATAGAATATTTTTTAAAATTTTTTATGGTGAAATAATCGAAATTTTAGTATTATATATTATTTTTTATTACCTACGTAGTGGTAGAATTTTATGGTGACCAACGCATGAAATTACAAGGCGAATTGGATTGACCACACGATATCACTGTTACATGTGGGAAAAAAAAATATAAGTTCAGTTTTGGAAATGGCCAGCATTAATCTAATTAGTAAGCTAAGGCTAACTTGAGGTATAAAATTTCAATAGGGCCATTGCCGATCATCTCTCGCGTGACCTCCCTTACAAATTATCACCGGACGATGTCTACCTGACGATAGGAGGTACGCAAGCCATCGAAGTCATAGTGACGGCCCTCGCTCGCCCCGGCGTCAACATTCTGCTTCCGAGGCCCGGATACCCGTGCTATGTCGCCCGCGCGGCGCTCTGTGGCCTCGAGGTGAGGTACTTCGACCTCCTCCCCAACAGGGGCTGGGAGGTCGATCTCGAGCGCGTGGAGGATCTTGCGGACGCAAACACTGTCGCCATGGTGATCATCAATCCCGGGAATCCGTGCGGAACTGTCTTTAGCTACCAACATCTGAAGGAGGTAAACTGTTTTACGAGCTCATATGGTATACAGTGCTAGTGCCGCCTGGCCAAGGATAGGCTTGTGCGGTGCTTGGAGAGTCGGAACACCAAGCCGGCATTCCCTCAATAGATCGTTTCTGCGAATAGTATGGACAGTCACATTCTTATAAACCAAACCCAATTTAGTTTGGACATCCGATCTCTTGAGCGGACCTATGAATTGTGTCAATACAATAACTAGTTTTGACTTACTGGGTCATCATTAGGAGAACAAAGCCAATCCCATTTTTAGAGATCATCTAAAATAATAATCATCACATCCATGAATTCCTAGCATAAACAATCCGATGCAAATCCCACGATTGCACTTCCCCTTCTACATCTCTCATTCTTCATCCCGTGCCACAAAAACACACTATTTAGCCCACATGGGTATGAGGGAAGTCGGACCACGATACTTGCATGTTAATTCATTGTCCAGAAATTTGCTATCTAAATCTCTCAGACTATAGAAAAAATTACGATAAGCATATGAATGTGGTATTGTTTTGACCAACACTAACTTCGTTCGTTATTTTTCTTATGTTACTTCCAATTAGATTGCCGAAACGGCTAGGAAGCTTGGCATCATGGTGATTGCAGATGAAGTCTACGACCATCTAGCTTTCGGGGATACGCCATTCGTGCCCATGGGTGTTTTTGCATCGATCACGCCCGTCTTGACGGTGGGCTCCTTATCAAAGAGGTGGATAGTCCCCGGCTGGCGACTCGGTTGGGTAGCAACAAATGATCCGAACGGCTTTCTGAAGGATACCGGGGTTTGTTTCTCTCTCTCTGCTACGATGATATGAATGATGGTCGGTTGCTTGAGGGATGACAAATTCGTGTTCTCGATCACTTTCAGGTTGTCGAGTCCATTGTAGCATTTCTAAATGTATCCCCCGATCCTACAACCTTTGTTCAGGTATATCAACTCGTCCTTCGGTGATAAACCGAATTCATGAGGATTGACATTGTCCTAATGGAATAATCAATCATCTATGAATCTTACTCTAAAATCACGACAGGCAGCAATTCCTCGGATACTTGAGAGAACCAATGAGGAATTCTTCTTGAAAATTCTTCGCATGCTAAGAGAGGGAGCGGATATATGTTATGACAAGATTCAAGAGATGCCTTGCCTCACGTGCCCGAAAAGGCCCGAAGGGTCCATGTTTGCTATGGTATGAGCACACATGCATTCATTCATCTAGTTGTGGCACGCACGGTGTTATTCAAGCGATTCATCTTTTGCCATTTTGAGGAGCTGAAAGATGCAAAACAAATGACAGGTCAAGTTGAATTCATCACTGTTGGAGGACATAGAGGACGACTTGGATTTCTGCGTCAAGCTGGCAAGAGAAGAGTCCGTTCTCGTCCTACCTGGTGAAGTCTGCTTCTCGTACTCGACAAAATGAAACGTGTTTCACGATCGTGAGATGGGCGGATATCGAAAGTCTGTCATGTTTTACCAGATTAGAAGTCTGAAGGGCAATGTTCTACGTTCCTTTTTGCAGGGATGGCTTTGGGAATGAAGAACTGGCTGCGCATAACCTTCGCCGTGGAGCCGTCTTCCCTCGAAGACGGCCTTGAGAGGATGAAAGCTTTCTGCCATAGGCATGTCAAGAAACAACACGCGGGATCTATACGTTTGTTGGAGCAATGTTGCAATCTGTAACTAGTGTCATAAAAGTATGATCCAAAGCTCCATTGAAATAGGCGCGAGTGTGGTTGCCTCGACAGGAATTGATTAATTTATTGCAACTCTTTTGTGGTTACAACTTGGTTAGAATTTTAGGTGCTCAGTAAACAGTAGGTCGTGACCATAACTCCTACTTTGTCTCTCATGATGCTGTACTTGTGTGTAATGAGTCCACAAGAACTAGTGTGTGCATTTATAATAATATATTCAAACAGAAAGTAATTAGGTTGTTGTTCCTACGATGCTACTCAAGCGAACAGAAATGCATAGCTCAATAAGAAAGAAAAAAACGACTGCTCTAAATACAATATTGATTTAGCCTACTACTGTTTATGCAGGAGAGACGTTTATATGTAGAAAAAGCCTTTGATAAAGCTGAAGATTATAAAATGATGACCCGCACCAAATTGGGAAAATTTTTGAAAAATTATATTAATGTGATTTTTATGTAAATTTGGTGAAAATTTTACCGGCTATAACATTTTCGCCGGACGTCTCATTCACTCGATTTTGTACCTACAAAAAGCCATGACTAGCTATTTCAATTCATCTTTAAAAAAAAGAAAGAGAGAGAGAGAAATAATTAAAAATTTGAATTAAAAAAAGGCAGAGCCTTCGTCTAGGAGAGACACGAAAATTGCACCAAATTTCATTACAACAACATATTCCTCATTTAATGAAGTACCCTCTTGTCAAGAACGTACGTCCTATGAAGGGTAAAAAGAAAATATATCATCCGTGTGACTTCATGGCCTCGTTTGGTTACTCCTTGGGATCGGATTACAAAAGAAGTAGGATTCCGATGGCTGGAAGCTGTTGTGTTTGCAAAGAACTTTGTTACTAATAATAGACCGGCCACCGCCACGCCATCACCGCAGCCGCCCACCACTCGGGTCACTGCAATCTACATCTCGTTTCTCTGTTGTTGTCATCAATGCTGAGCTCAAGGTCACGCATGATATCAACAACCTTCCAAAAATCCATTCCAACTCAAATCCGAGGAAAGAAAAAAGCATGATTAATGTAGAAAGAAATTCAGAGTCGGATTTTGAGGGCTTGATCTTCGCATCGTCTTGGAAAACATCTTAAATCAATGTGGGCAATGGAGATCAACTTTCGTGATAAATGATACATGTGCTGCGATTTGGACTAAATTATTGTGGAGCTTGATGGTGGCAGTGGAGGTCGAGTTCGAGATTAGATGGTTGCTGACGGTGGTGTGGAAGCTCGGCTGCGGCAGCGAAGGTGGCGTCAGCGGGGTGTTGGTGGCTGTGGGGGCAGACAACGGTTGTTGATGGTGGCGGAGTGTGCCGCAGATGGTCAGTTGCCGGCGGTGGTGTTAAGTTGGGGGCAGGGGGAAGTTGAAGTTGTATTAAATGGTGGAATTTACGTAAAAATTATGGTGATTTGAGTATATACAGTACTTCTAACAAAAAAAAAAAAGTACATAAGATATCATCTATGGTATGAGATTTACGGAATAGTAACTATAAAATCACGACTGTGTGAGATTATTATATATATTTATTATAAAAAAAAAACACTGAATTACTTTTTCAGTCTAAAAAGAAAATGTAATTTTATGCGCTATTGTCTACCGTATCTCTTCACGTTATAAAATTTGACTTATCGACCCTTTTGGCTAACAAATTAGTTACTAACCACGTTACATAAATCAAATCTCAGCTAACCAATACAAAACAGAAACAAAATTAATAAGAAGAAAAATCAAAAGTCGGAACTCAGCAACTAGAAACCCACTGTAGAGGGTGTGGGCGATTATCATGAACCTTTCAACCAGATCTTTTTGCTTATACATCAACTCTTGATCGTATGTAGCAAAAAAATGACCAATTTTAATATTATGGGCAAGTAGTAGACTTAGCCATTGAGAACAAAATTTGATGAAAGCAATGATCATCCAAAAAAAAAAAAAAAAACAGACAACTTGATGAGTAGCAATATTTTCGGATATTTAAGTTTTTTTTTTTTTTTTTTTTGGTAAAGGTAAGAAGTGTAATAGATTTTGCACAAAATTACAAGGGGGGGATGCCTGGCACCAACAAAACGATCACTCACAGAGACAAGAGTCAAGGAAGAGTGAGGGGGCGCCAAGGGATCCAACGGACAACAAAAAGAAACCCTAAACAAGAAAGACTAAGCTAAAACCAAAACCCTCCATCAAAGAAAGATAGAAGGACTCAAGTCCCAGCTCTGTTGCAGTCTTCTGTTCTTCGGGGTATCTATCACATGCTTAAAGGTCGACGCCTTATCCTTGATTGCCTTCTGGAGATGCATCTTCATCGCCGGGAGGAATAAAGTCTGGTTTCTGAAAATAATATTGTTGCGCTCCTTCCAAATGATATAGCAAAGGGCTCCAAAGCTAAACCTAGCCAAAGAGTTATAAAAGCTCTTATCCGAGAAGTGCTTCATCGCCCAAACCAGGTTCTCTCGCCAGGATTTGTTACGCCACAAAATATTAAACTTAGCAGCCCAGAAGGATGCGAG
This sequence comes from Eucalyptus caleyi, assembly GCA_014182885.2. Lineage (NCBI taxonomy): Eukaryota > Viridiplantae > Streptophyta > Magnoliopsida > Myrtales > Myrtaceae > Eucalyptus > Eucalyptus caleyi. The sequence goes on from CM024466.2 coordinate 30,624,957, forward strand.
ATTACCCGGAGTTTGGCACGCGAAGAAGAGGTGGTTCACCGAATCAGGCCTACGGGAGCAAAAGGGACAGAGAGCTGCTGGAATCCTGGTGTAGGAGAGGAGCAGGACCTGTGTTGGCAGTCTATTACGAGTAATAAGCCAGAGATGGGTTTGGTACCTCGGCGGTATGGAGGAGCTCCACACGAACGAGGACCAGGGCACAGCATCACCTTTCGGCCTCAATAATTCCCAGGCAGAAGCTGTTGAACGGCCCGAGGGGTGCCGAATCCACTGAAAACGATCCGCTTGCTGGTTAAATTCAGGGATGGGATCCCACCAATTGGCCATAATATTAATGACATACCAGCCTAAAGGCGTGGAGAGAGCATCAGCAACAGAGGCATCTCTAGGGATGCCAGAACGGTAGATCTCCTGGTTAGAGAATAGGCGGTTGAGAGGGCCATTAAGATGCCACGGATCAAACCAAAATGACACAGACCTGCCATTGCCAATCCTCCATCTAAAATGCTGCTGATAAATACTACGAAGGCGGAGGAGCTTTTTCCAAGCCCAAGAACTAAAAGTCGGAATAGGAGTTACCCAGAAATTTTTCCAATTTAAGAAAGTGGAGTGAACCCATTTACACCATAGAGATTCTTTATCTGAAAAGAGCTTCCAAATGTGCTTAAGCATCAAGGCAACATTGTTTTCCTTTAAGGAACGAATACCAAGCCCTCCCTCCTCTCTAGGGAGGCAAACATCGCACCAGGCTACTTTGGCCCCGCCTGGACCCAACATCGGCCCCTTCCAAAGGAATTGGCGGAGGATTTTCTCAATTCTATCTAAAATAGCACATGGCAGGAAGAATACACTTGCCCAAAAGCCTTGAATAGAGTAGAGCACAGACTTAATGAGCTGAAGTCTACCAGCAAATGATAGGAATCTATGGGTCCAAGATTGAACGCGAGCTGTTATTGCATTGACCAGCATAACACAATCCGCTTTACCTAGCCTTGCGGATATAACTGGTACTCCAAGGTATCGGAAAGGGAGAGAACCAACCTGGAAGCCAAGTTTGTTCAAGATCCCACTTCGAAGATCAAACGAACCATCAGCTATGAACACTTCACTTTTATTCAGATTCGGCTCCAATCCGCTCCAGCTGGAGAATGAATCAATTCCAGCCTTCAAGAGATCAATAGAGGCCAAGCTAGCTTCCGAGAATAAAAGGACATCATCCGCAAAGAATAGATGGGAGAGCTTGGTCGATTTACATCTCCAGAAAAAACCGAAGCCAGGCCTGCCTGTTTGAAGAGTTCTTTTAGATAAATGTCAACAATTTGAAGAGTACCGATGACAAATGAAGTTATTGACAACAACTATTAGTTATCTTGGATGAAGTCATCAACATTAACGTGTCACTACCTAATAGCAATATTTTTGAATATTTGAGTTTCCTATGGATAAGTGCTAGTATAAATTTTTGTAACTGTGGATATGATAAGGAAATTATTCATCTAAATATGAGAAGTCATGGCAACATAATGATATGGAATTGAAAGCTTCAGATATATGAAGGCATGGCTAAAACTAGTAAAAAACTGCTTATAGACAATTATGTTGTAAACACTATAAATACATGTCTATGTACTGTAGAATCATCCTGCACAAATAAACATGTTATTTTTCAAATCTTGCACTGTTTGACAAAAAAATTCCTACATTATAGTTATAGTTTCCAAACTTGCATCGTCGATTAACTTTTTTAGCTATAGTTTCTAGATTTGCATTAATGATTAAATTTTGACGTGTATCTTTGCTATATATCATAGGTGTCTTCTCGTAGATTAAATTCCAATATTACATCTTTACATTCTTAGACTTTGTCATTAATTAAATTCTAGCACAATTTGTGTGTGTTCAGTTCCATTTGAAAGTAGTGTTATCTATTCTAATCTATTTGTGATATTTCTGTCCAAAATTGTCACGGAATCTGTCCTCTCTAAAAAAACCGCAGCACGACTTTGGGCAAAAGATAATTAGTCAGGGAGTTCAATTCCGGCGCAACACCGACTAACCAAGAGTTCACAATTCCGCCACAAATTGGCAGCTGCACTCATTTTCAGAGAAGTTTTGATTTGAAGAGGGGAGGAGAGATACATGTGCTTCTTATATACACTGGTGGGGTTCTTGCCCAGTCTCAATCCGTTTGCTATTAAGTAGTCCCCTTACGAAGGGGATGGTTTTAAAAAAAAAATTCAGTTTTGCACTTGGTTACAATAAAACTTTGTTTAACGTCATCACGAAATACTTGAAAATTTTGAAAATATTGGAAAATCAAATATCGAAGTATACAATGGATCAGTTCATGAAATCCTCAAGAGTACACTTGTTTCGTTTTCTACTCTGTATTTTTATGACATTATCTCCTTGACTTTTATTTATTACGAACTAGTTCAAATTTTTCAAAATATTCAATATAAAATTATATTGTTCAAAAATTTAAAAAATATATATTTGAATTTACGTGTGTCGACACTTAATTCACGTCGTGAGTGAATTTTTGAATAATTTGCATTGCACATACGTCCTATGAGAAGACTTCTTGACTGCCAAAATTTTGGTGAGAATGTGGTTATGGGCCGCCTATCCTCAAATTTTCCGGTTACACATAGTGCAAAAAACAATAACTCAAACTAAACATTCGATGGTAAATGTGGGCCTTTTATGGTAACGCTAAAGATCATCAACGTTGTTCACCCCTCTCCACCATATTTACAATAACCGAAAAAAAAAAACTATTAAATGAAGGATTCAGACAATCAAATAAAAAGCTTATCAAAATCCATGGTAGGTCCGAAGAGATAACCAGTTTGTCAATGATAATAGTTTGCAATTCCATCTAGTCATATTTACTTCACTGGCTTAATATTCGTTATAATTATTCATTTTCCATCATTGAAATTTCGTCACATACTTCCCCCGTTCATTAGTATTTTCTTTTCGATTGAAAACATTGCTCCAAAACTTCATGTGCCCATAGTTATTTTAACCTTTGCACGAAGCATTATTGGACAAAAAACAAGAAAAGCATAACCACCTAAGCAAACAATTTAAAATAAGAAATCCTCGAGGCATTCACTCGAGCTGCCCCTAATCTTCCCCGCAGCTCCATCGTTAGACACTTGTTTGTGAAGGGACCAGCATTATCCGACAGCCTGCTGTTGCCAACCGCCGCATGACCACTATCTGCTGCTGCACAACCGCCGAATGTCATTGCTGACCGTCGCCGCAAGACCACCGCCCACAGCTCATCAGCCACCGCCCCCTCCCGCGACCGGTGGGCTTTGGGTGGCAATCCTACGACGGTGGTCGGCGGTGACAGTCGGCAGTCTTGCGGCGATCGTGTGACGGTCGTGCGGCAGTCAAGCAGCGTTCGTGCGACTGTCGTGCGGTGACAGGCGGTGGTTAGTAGTCCATGAGTAAGAAGAAAAAACAAATAAATACAAAAATTTATAATTTTTTACCAAATGCATTTATATTCTTTTCCTATTCCAAGAATATAAATTTTGTATAATTACCAAATACATTATTTTACTCAAAAATTGTTCTCGGAGTAGAAATAGAAAAAAAAAAACTATTTTTGAAAAGATAGGACCAGAATTCATTTTGTCGGATCGCGATTATTCCTTAACTGATGCCAAATGCCTAGAAATTCCCTAACCTCAACGTTAGAAGATAGGACTAGAACTTCATTTTGTCGAATCTGTTGAATGGCATGATTGACATTTACTTGAGCTTGCTCGTAGGCATGACGATGATTAATCTTTTCAGCTTGTCTGAATACGATAATAAAAAAGAAAAAAAAATCCATATATAAGAGCTGGAAAATAAAAAGAATTTTAAGAAAAAAATATAACTCTCATGTAAGTTGCGGATCATTCTGGGCTTTCACCCATGCAGCCCGATGCATGTCCAAGATTTCACAATTCTGCCGCAAATTGGCAGTTGCACTCATTTTCAGAGAAGTTTTGATTTGAAGAGGGGGAGAAGAGAGACTTTTGAACTGAGGAGGGTGATGAAGAGAGAACCGAGGAGGGTGAGGAGGGTGATGAAGAGAGATATATGTGCTTCTTATATACACTGATGGGGTTCTTGCCCAGTCTCAATCCGTTTGCTATTAAGTGGTCCCCTTACGAAGCGGATGGTTTTAAAAAAAATTTCAGTCTTGCACTTGGTTACAATAAAAATTTGTTTAACGTCATCACGAAATACTTGAAAATTTTGAAAATATTGGAAAATCAAATATCGAAGTGTACAATGGATCAATTCATGAAATCCTCAAGAGTAAACTTGTTTCGTTTTCTACTCTGTATTTTTATGACATTATCTCCTTGACTTTTATTTATTATGAAATAGTTCAAATTTTTCAAAATATTCAATATCAAATTATATTGTTCAAAATTTTAAAAAAAATATATATATTTGAATTTACGTGTGTCAACAATTAATTCACGTCGTCAGTGAATTTTTGAATAATTTGCATTGCACATACATCCTATGAGAAGACTTCTTGACTGCCAAAATTTTGGTGAGAATGTGGTGACGGGCCACCTATCCTCAAATTTTCTGGTTACGGTGGAAAAAAACTATAACTCAAATTGAACATTCGATGGTAAATGTGGCCCTTTTATGGTAACGCCAAAGATCATCAATGTTGTTCACCCCTATCCACCATATTTCCAATAACCGAAAAAAAAAACTATTAAATGAAGGATTCAAACAATCAAATAAAAAACTTATCAAAATCCATGGTAGGCCCGAAGAGATAACTAGTTTGTCAAAGATAATAGTTTGCAGTTCCATCTAGTCATATTTACTTCACTGGCTTAATATTTGTTATAATTACTCATTTTCCATCATTGAAATTCCGTCACATACTTCCCCCATTCATTAGTATTTTCTTTTCAATTGAAAACATTGCTCCAAAACTTCATGAGCCCATAGTTATTTTAACCTATGCACGAAGCATTATCGGACAAAAAACAAGAAAAACATAACCACCTAAGCAAACACATTAAAATAAGAAATCCTCGAGGCATTCACTCGAGCTGCCCCTAATCTTCCCCGCAGCTCCATCGTTAGACACTTGTCTATGAAGGGACCAGCATTATTCGATAGCCTGCCGTCGCCAACCGTTGCACGACCACTACCTGCTGCCGCACGACCGTCGAATGTCATTGCCAGCCGTCGCTGCAAGACCGCTGCTTACAGCTCATTAGCCACCGCCCCCTCCCGCGACTAGTGGGCTTTGGGCGGCAATCCTGCTGCGGCGGTTGGTGGTGATAGTCATCAGTCGTGCGGCAATCGTGCGACGGTTGTGCAGCATTCGTGTGGCTGTCGTGCGATGACAGGCAGTGGGTGGTAGTCTGTGAGTAAGAAGAAAAAACAAATAAATACAAAAATTTATAAATTTTTGCCAAATGCATTTCTATTCTTTTTCAATTCCAAGAATATAAATTTTGTATAATTACCAAATACCTTATTTTACTCGGAAATTGTTTCCGAAGTAGAAATAGAAAAAAAAAAACTATTTCTTAAAAGAAATAGTTCTCCGGAATAGAAACATTGTCATGCGCATCTATAATTTCTCGCGCCACCTTAACAACAAATAAATTTATGCAAAAAGAAAGGGGGCAAAAAAAAATCAATTGCGGGCACAATGCATTTCATAAGCAAGGCGCAATGAGGTTTACAACACCAATCAAACCGGCAGGTGCAGAAAGTTTGCAAAAGCATTCCGATTCCATTGGTATGATAACCATTATCTAAACCTTTTAAGTTATTCCATGCCGGCTGCAAAAACCCTAGTAAGAGAAATAATCATGACACAATAAACAGAGGAAGTTACCTAAAAATGTACCAAAAATTCTTGCTGTTCAAGTTGCTGTTTCAGTGGGATCATCCTAGCTTGTCATATATCTCTAGACCTTTCTCTATGGCTGCAACTTTCTCCATGGCTTTCTTTTCATACGTCATCTTCTCCTGTATAAACAGTAAGGCTAACTCAATATTGATTGTATTCAATGGAATTGATTTTTCTTCTTGGGCTTTGTAGCTTTTGTGAGCTAATACTGCATTGACAAGCGGTATCTTACCTCTTCAAGCAGGGAATCCCACTCCTTTGCAGCATCTTTTTGGAGCTGCATGCCACCACATCTTTTGGCTTAATCAAATCGACTCAATTTAGTGATTGAGAGCCAAAACTCACTGCAGATTTGAACTCCTCTATTCGACGCTTCCTAAAATCCTCCCTATATTTAAGAACAAACAACCACTTAACACACACACACACAAAATTGATGTATCAAAATCAATCTAGTGCACTCACAAGAAAAAGGATAAAAGCTATGGGATGAGGCTTTCTCAATGAAGGAGAGCTGCCCATGCTTCCTTCCATCTTCAATTGACGCTTGCGTGGACTCCTTCACAACGAAGAGATACGGATGGAGATTGAGACGACATAATAATTGATCACATAAATTCTACCTAATAAAGGAACATCTACAAATGAAACAAAACAAAATGAGATGAAAGAGAGTGTCTACCCCGGGTGATTGCGTAGCTCCTCGGGAGTGACCATGACCACCTTACGCTTCATTGCTTCCTCTTGAAGGGTTTTTTTTTTTTGCACAGATCTGTACCCCAAATATTGCTTGCTTTTGAAGGGTTTTTTTTTTTTTTTTTTCACAGATCTATACCCCAAATATGGTTGTTGTGTTCAAGTCACAATTTCGAAAAGCACAAATACATCCTAGCTAAAGGAAACAAATCCAATTACCACCAAACTTCTCAACCCATATCACAAATATTTCTATCATGTTATCACCGACTTGCAAATTAGCTGCTCTTTACAAACCCAATGGGAGAACCAATTTCTCAGATATAATTAAACAAGCAGCCTGAAGGACTCTCAAGAGAAAAGGGGAAGAAAATAGTGTAACAGGAAAAGGCCTGAAACCTTTAAGATTACCTTCACAACCAATGTGTAGTCATATGAAAATAACAGGGTATATCCGGCAAACAAATTATGTCCCTCCCACATCATGACAACCTAAGATATGACCATCAAATCTCCAAGAACAATTGGCACAATACCATATCTACACGAACGACAACTTATATACTTCATAAGGAAAATTTAAAATCACCCAGTCTTAACCAAAAATAAGTCAAGCATCGATCTTCAACCAACAGCTTTATAGAATACAACAAGCACATAAAACCATTGCGAACATCACGTCAGCTTGCTTATAATAGTCTGAGATTGGAATTGGAAAAAGAAACACAGTCATATCTACATTAAGTAACATCATTAACAATGAACCAGCCATGATTCAATCAACCTCCACACATGACGAAACTCATTGAATTGCAAAAATCTGGAAATCACATCACATAAAACCAACCAGCTTTATAGAATACAATAAGCACATAAAACATTCGCGAACATCACATCAGCTTGCTCATAATAGTTTGAGATTGGAAGTGGAAAAAGAAACACGGAGTCATATCTACATTAAATAACATCATTAACAATGAACCAGCCATGATTCAATCAACCTCCACACATGAAGAAACTCATAGAATTGAAAAAAAATCTGGAAATATGGAGAATCTCTAATTCCTCCCCTCTAATCATCCTCCTTATTTCGTTCTCCCGACTGGCTGTGGAGGCACGCAATTGATTGGAAAATTGTCGAAACCAGATTGCCAGAGAGTGACCTGAGATGAGACTATCCAAGTGCGCGATCTATCAGAGATAACTGACGGCGAAAACAGAAATAGCAGACCGGATCAGTTCACTCACCTGTCCATACGCATGGAGGGGATATCATTAAGCCGTGAGGGAGGTAACGGAGATTGGCGCAGGGCAGCAGCTGAGCGAGAGGGAGTGGCCGGAGCGGGAGAAAATCGCCAAGAAGTGAGAGTGAGCGATCGGTGGAGCGCCCGCGAGGAGTTTTGTAACCGATTGGTAACCTATAAAGCACTGACACTCTTCAAAAGCCTTCGTGTCGTGTCGGACACTTCGACACGTGTTCGACACTCGCTGACACTATAGGACACTCTCGGACACTCGGTCAACGCATATCGAAAAATCCGACACTTGGTCAACTTTCTCGACATCCTCTATCACTCGAGTCGGAATTCTAACATTCGAGTTTTCAACACGTATTCCGATATTGAGGTCAATTTTAAAAATTCAATAAATGAGATGTCAAAATATATATTTGAAAAAATAAAACACAATAATAAAAATCATAAATGGACAAATAAGAAAAACATAGTATTTTATTCTCTTCTAACTCCCACTTTCCGTGATACACAATTCACCTCTTAAGTTTTTTTTTCCTCTTCCAACATATCTAACATGCGAACCACCCACTTGGGTGGCGTCGCTGGAGCGGGCACTCTTCCTCTCGCAAAAGGTTGAGTGTTCGAATCCCAGGCGTCGCAAGGTAACTTACCCAATGGCACGTGTGTGGTGGCTAGCACGTGTCGCCCCCAGGGTTTACTCCGCCGCGAAGCAACGCACGGGGGTTCCCTGGGTCACCAAAAAAAAAAAAGAAAACATGCGATTCCAAAATATGGATCGCTTGTTTTTTCTACAAGTTTTATGAATGATTAAAATAGAGTTGAATTTATCTAATTGAAACAATAAAAGATATTAATAAATGGCGGATTAATGTATATTCATTCTAGGTTTTTTTAATTAATTATTTCTTTATGAATTTGATTCAAATTAATTTTATTGAAATAATCGTAAAAATGATAATTTATTATGTATATATAAATATATATATATAATATATAACGTGTCACAACATGTTGAAATTCTTTATTTTTTTAGAAATGATGTGTCAGCGTGTTATGTTGTGTCGTGTCATTACCGTTTGTTGATAGTATGCGCTTAATATGATAATTGATAGGAAAAGTCTTCCACTTCATCCTCTATTGTCATTACCGTTTGTTGCAATCCACCAATTGCCACCATGGCTCTAGGAGTAGCACCAAGGTTGGCTGTTACCGCACAACCCTGACCACAATTAGACTCCACTAAGATGAACGCCGACCTTAATCACGCACCAAACTCTACAACGCGCGGGATTTGAGGGGCGCAACCTCAAATTTGGAGGCAACGTGCCTCGAATTTAAGGTCGCGCACCTAGTGAAAAAAGCTAATTATATTACGTTTTTCTTGCTTGAAAAGCTGTGCAATTGCTAAATTATGTACCTGCCTTTCTTAACATCATGAAAATATACCTATCAAAATGTAAAATTTCTTAATTAGAAAATTAATTTTCGTTTCAATCAGTAATTAATGATATCATGACATTTTTAGTCATTTTCACTATAATTTTTTTTTTTTTATAAAAAATATCACAGACAAATAACAAATTGGATATTGAACAAGGTTAATATCACAAAAACCTTCAAACTATACATATGGTGGCACAAATACCCTAAACCTTTTATGTCAATAAAAACCCTAAACAAATGCTCAAAATATTTTTCTTTTTATGTCAAGAAAAACCCTGAACTTACACCACTATGACAAGTATACCATAAATGGAAGTGTAATGAATGATATATACATCACACATTTATAAGTTTGGGTTTTTTGCAACACAAAAAAAAAAAAAAAAGGTTATTTGTATTAGAGAAGCAAGTTTAGGATTTTTTTTTTACATGAAAAAAAATGTATGAAGTATTTGTGTCACAATATACATAATTTAAGGTGTCCAACTTCCATTTTATTAGACATCCCCTCTCTCTCTTTTTCTTTTCTTTTCTTTTTTAATTACATGAATAGTCCCTGAATTTTGTACAAATGTGCAATGCGATCCCTAATATTTTAATTTATTCAATGCAGTCCTTGAACTTTATCACAATGTGCAGCATGGCCCGTGAACTTTTAATTTGTTCAATATAGTCATAAACTTTTTTTGTAAATTTTCAAATTAGTCCATAGACTATATGAAAATATCCAAAGTTACTATTCCATTGATTCATGTTTAGGGATAATACCGAATATTTTCACATAGTTTAAGGACTAAATTGAATATGTAATAAAAGTTTAGGGATCACATTGGATAAATTAAAATTTTAGGGACCACATTGCATATTGAAATAAAGTTTATGAATCACATTAAATAAATTAAAAGTTCAAGGATCATATTAATTTTCCAACTTTGACTTGTTTGAATGAATGGTTCATACTATGGAAAACGCAAAACTAATACACTTGTAATAAATTTACCCAAACAAATTTTTTGACCACTAAAAACTCAAACTAGTACACTTGTGACAAATTTATCCAAAATGACCACAAACTAATACAGTTGTGATAATTTATCCCAAACTAATTGTTTTAATCGCCAAAAACCTAAATTAGTACATTTATGACAAATATACAATTTGTGAAATTGAATTAGTATCACAAGAAAATCACATAACTAGTATAATTGTGGCAAACATAAAGTAAAACTTTAAATTGGTATACTGGTTAATTGTCAAGTGTTATCTAACTTAGTAATTTGACAATAAAATTTAACAGAAACTAATGAATGGTAAATTTATCAATAGTGTACAAGTTTTTGGTAAATTTGTCAAAAGTTACCAATTTGGAGCTGTCGTGACCTTTGCGAAGGTGAATTACCCAAAATAAAGCTAATAGATTACTAAGTCCAAAAATTTAGCACGGACCCTCCCAAGTCCTACCAATCGCAACTTGGCACTCACAAATTAATCCATATAAACATGCAATTTTACTCAATTTGGAGCCGCTACTAATCAATTAAGATTGATTAGAAACCCAAGTAAAGATGGGAGAATACTTTACTTTTGCAAACCAAAGATTGAATAGGTCCGGGAACATGATTATGCTAAATTAATCTAACGCTATTTTGATACCTTTTCATTCTAATTTCAAAAATATTTTGTAAGCAGTCTTGACTAATTTTAACCTAAGCCACTAACAAGCAAATGGTGGTCCTGCAGATGCACAATCAATAAAATAACATTCAATAAACCCAAGTGATGAATTGTAAAAAATTATAGCTCATGTTAAGCAAAACAAACTACAACTTTATTAAGGTTTATTCTCTTAAAAAAAAAACTTACAAAATGTTGATTAAAAATGCATGCCCTAAACATGATTCCTAAATGACATGACACCTAATTTTTTTTATTATTCTTTTACAAAAATGTTAATTATATGCAGTCTTAATCTAAATTTAATATGCATGATTTTTAACTTAATGGCATGTGATATGCAATTCATATAACATAACAGGAGGGGTGGGGACCGCGGCGGCGGCGAAGGAAGCCGGTCATTTATTTTTTTCTTTTTCTTTTTTTTTTAATAAATTTTAGCTTTTCTTTTCTAATTTTTAAATCTAATTTAAATAAAAAATAAAAAATAAAAAAGCCACATGGAAAAAAAAAATCATTTTAAATGTCACATTTGCGCCACATCAGCATTTTCCATTAAAAGGGTGACGGTGTTAACTTTAGGACTCGGTTAAAACAATTTGACAAGTTTTAGGACTTGATTGCACTTTTTACAAGTTTTAGAAATTAATTGCATTTTCGTGACAAGTTTTAGGATTTCTATTACACTTACCCCTAATTTTTATTGAAAAGAAAGTGACCTAATGATGCAATGCTAATCTTTTGGCATTTATTTTCTTCTTCTTCTTCTTGTTCTTCTTTTTTGTTTTGAGAAAAATAAAATTGAACTACATACATCATTAATAATGCATGAAACACAATAATTAATTATGGCATGATTACATTACAAGAGTATTAAGACAATGAACATGTGACTCATTAACTAATGTGCAACATACGACATGCATAATATGAAATCAATGTGCGTTGCTTTAAACATGAAATGTGTATGGACCTAAGTTCTAGATATGACATATATGTGATATGTACCTAATGATTAAGTATCAAATGACACATCGAAATATGTGTCCCATTAAAAATTTACAATACAATTCAATGACATATTATCTTAATGCGAGTCAATTATGCAAAGCAATCCATAAATTTGCCATGAAAAGTTGAAATAATCAAAAATCTAACCAGATGTCTTGTGGCTCAATATTCTTGATTATTGTGGCTTAATACAACAAATTTCCTAATTAGATAATGATTAAATATATAAAAACAAATAGAGTCAGGATCACAAACTAGGAAATTGAATATTTGAATTGAATTTAGTCTAAAGTGATTGCCTAGTCCAAGGCACGGCTCTCTTGAGGGGGTGGCGGCAAGGCTTGCAAACCAACAAGTGAGGTATGATTGAGAATTCACCTGTGCTTGGTGAGTAATCGGTGATTAAAAGTCGATGGTCTAACAATGATACCACCACCGTGAGGCCTAGCCAATGAATGAAAAACCTGCACACAAAAAATCAACCTCAGCACAACTCAGTAAAGAGCGACAGATAACAAGCAATGTTGATCGTTGCGAAAACTCATCGGGAAGCAACAAGCGTCTTGGAGGAAAGTTGCCGGCGTCAATGGGATCACCTCATTTCAAGGAATAGCAAACTTCGTCCTCGGGACTCCAAAAGGGATGTGCTGTTCGTCACGATGTTGATGTTGTTGGAGTTCGGTAGAGGACTATGCAAAATAGATTCAAAAAAATCGCCGAGAAGTCATGATGTTTCTTCACAGTAGGGGATTGGCCGGGCATCATCTTGGAGCAGTAGGCATAGGTAGGGAGCAGTGCCGGCATCAAAATCGTGACAAGTGGCGAGGAGTCCACAAGATGTGGGCTTCGTATGAGCTATATGGCGACGACATCAGACGAAATCACGGGGGAGGTGGTGCTGCTCAACCATATACTCGACCTTAAACCCTGTTTTGGAACAACCTTATTTTTCAGATCTGGAACCTATCCATCCTAGACCGGTCACCCTTAGCTCTTCCCTCCATCGCTTTGAATGTTAGCTTTCACGGAATCTTTTCGCACGTTTTCTGGCTCCCTTTCTCGAAAAGTTTTCCTTGTTGCTTTTCCCTTCGTTCGGGAAACTCCCTCGTCACCACTCAACACTCTATCGGCCATGGGAACCGCCATAGAACCACTATCCAATCTCCCAGCTGACGGCGGCCTTGATCCCTCGACCCCCACTCCTGCCGCCGCAGCCATTGTTGCCGCTGCCGCCACTGATCATGACCACCTCCTCTCTGAGTTTGAGTCCCCACAAATCGCTCCAGGACCTCCAATTGAAGTCGGCGGCCATGGAGGAGGACTTAGTTCTCGCCCAGTGGTAGCAAGACGAAGCGATCGGCTGAGTTGCGAGCTTGAGCGAAATCGTGGATGGCTTGTCGAGCGAGAGGGACTTGATCCACAGCAGGATTAAGGAGCCAGAGGATTTGGCCGCGGAGAGAGAAGAGGAGTCTGTGGTGCAGTTCGAGGAGGAGTTGAGGGAGAGAGAAGGGCTTAGGATCGAGATTGAAGTGTACAAAGAGAAGTTTTGCGATTTGGAGGCGGAGAGGGAGAAGCAAATGGAGTTTCTGCTGAAAATTGCGGATTCGATAAAGGCGGTGAAGGAGAGCTTGGCGAGGATAATACAAAGTCCGGATGATGAGAAGGTCGTCGAGAGAGAAGAAGACGAAAGCCTAGATACGGGAGAAGAACTAGACCGAGAGTCGAGATTGGTGCGGGAAGAAATATTGGAGGGCACAAGGCTCGTTGATAGAGTGGAATCAAAAGTCAATGATTACAAGGAAACTAAGAAGAAGGAGAGGAAGCATTTGGAGAACAGCGAGGTGAGTTCGACGGAGGAAAACCGCGATATCAGTAGCCTGTCGAGGATTGCTCTCGTCAAGAAGGAGGCTATGGAGAAGAGCTTGAACAAGTTGAGAGGGGTAATGAGCAGAAGACGGTGGCACTGTTGCAATTTGCTGAACAAGGGTTACAGAGAGTCGGGTTTGGGTTTATGATGGAAGTGGGAATCCCGAGCAACCAACGGAGAGCTCGGGCGCATCTAGTACTAGGAGTAAGTCAGATGGTGGCGACCGCGAGGAGGAAGTCGTTAGTCTGGTATGTTTAGTTCTTGTCTTGTTCGATCCATTTTGAACATGTACTAGTTCAATGTTGTTTGGACCGCATTTAGAGTCCTGTTCTTTGTTGTGGCAACTAATCTACATTATTGTCAACCGTATGGTAAATTATTGTTAATCCAAATTATGTAGTTCATAGTATATATCATCTAGTATTACTTTCAATACAACAAATTCTGTTATTGAGAGGGTAAGCACGAGCTCGGCGCAAATGATAATACCCAATACCACCTTGAAACTTCCTGATTATGTAATGTTATTGTTTCTAGGTAAAATCTATTTTGACAGTGCATATGAGGACTATCTCCAGAAACACAAATGATAAAATGCTTTGCTGTAGAGAAACTTGAGTAACATTCTTCTAGGAGATGGCAGCGCCAATCTTTTCTATTGTCACGAGTCCTGACACTCTTCAACCTTCTGCCATGACAAAATTATAATCTAGAAAGGTAGAAAATGATGATCTCCATTTAAGTTTTACATGGTAGAGGCATCGTTCGTGTGCACAAGGGTGCAGTTATATGCATCTCTCTCTACCTATCCATTTGTGTTTCTTTACATGCGTCGCTGCTTTTGGCCGACGATATGGTCCTTTTAAAAATTGGCGGATAATATCATTATTCATTATTGTCCTTTCATATATATATATATAGGTCAATAATTACTTCACTTATTTCAATTTGGTGAATTACTAGCATCTATTTTGACATTTAAGAAAAACTAGACTGGTGAGAGAACATTGTGAATTGTTGGTCTGTAAAGGATACCGATAGAGAGTCTCTACGGGATATCCTTATATGATTTGTTTCTTTTGACCAGGCTTCAACTGTAGAGAGAATAATGAAGAACCTGAGGCAAGAAATCACTCAGTTGAGGAAATCTTTAGAGGAATCAAGGTAAAACAAGATGGATGGCACATTCCATATTTGCTTTCTTAATTTCTTTCCTCGTTATATGCTCTCTCCTCCACGTGGAATAGTAACTCTCGAGGACTATTCTTGATTTGTTAACATGTTAAAAGATTCCTGCCATGCTAAGGGTTTTTGCCTTTGTCAAGTGAAGTCACTTTTTAAAGTACAGGAAAGATGTAAGACATAATATCAATGTGAGCATTGTGTAAGAAAGGTAAAACTTTACAAACCTTCTTCCTCTGTTAAGTACATCCATTCGCGTACCTTAGACTCCTTTCCCATGAAATTTTGATTTATCGAATGGCTATGAACGTAGGGATGCCTTCACAACTTGCGCAGTCCTCCCACTCCCGATCTAGCCCCAATAGGAGTAGGACCGGTACTCAGAACGATGGCACTACTTTTCCTTTCAACGTTCTGTCCTCACCCACGGATCCTCATGATTTGGAAAAATGGAGGAGATTGTCCAATGTCTTATCTTATGGATATCCTCATAATAAACTCCGTGTCATGTCTTGCTTTTCAGCACATGTATAGGGATCTATCCCTTTCCATCAACTCTGCTCTCGAGGTATATCAAGACACTGTGTTTTAGCTATGCCTTCACATCTCCAAAGCTTTTAGTTCCATATCTTCACGTCGCCACGACTTCTCATCTTTAGATGAATAATTTCTTTATTGTATTTGTAGTTCCCAAGCAAGTGTGACAATGGCGGACTTTGACTTCATGCCATGCTCAATAGAGAGAGGACAGCTGTTGATTAGCACAAAACATTGGTTTAGCCTTCTTCTTTTTTGTCAACACTTGAATTGTGCATAAAAACAGCATTCAAGTCAATCACATAATGGGTTCTAACGCTTTCAAATATCGTTTGACTCAATTGATCGATTGATTGAAAAATTAAGGCATTTAATTGAGGGTTGCTAATCATGCGGTGCTTTTTTGGAGGTCGCAATTAGTGTTTCTCTATGTGAATGCTATGCCCTTTCATTTCTTTTTTTTTTTTTTTTTTTCCTTCTTTTTTCAAGTCGACTAAAATTGGGCCGAAGAGGTGCGGTTTTGTGACCGAAGAAGTGGGCGTCGTTATGCCCAAAAAAAAAGTGGGTGTCGTTGTGGGACGGGCAAGCCGTCATTTTTCATGCGAATTGCACCCGACATTAATGGACCGGCCTTGTAAATGGATATGCAGATGAGGGTTTCAAATTTGTTTTTGAAATGAAAAATAGAGGAGTCGTGAATGGCCGCGAAGAACAGTCAATCTTATGGGCCCACTAGTTTTGCGAGGCCCACTCAAAATATCAATTGGTCCATTTCTGGGCTGGTTTTGGGCCGAATAGAATCGAGTTAGTTCTCAATTCCAAAAAGTATGGATCGGGGTTAGGTAGGTCTGTTCTTTTTTCAATTTATGGGCCCAAATCTATACATGAGAACTAAATTCAGGCCGATTGCGGGAAAGTTTGTTTAAAACCATAGTTTTTCTTTGAAATGATTACACAATCAGTCCATCAACTTTGGTCATTCTTGAACTTTTAATTCACTTAATGTGGTCCTTGAACTATTCCTAAATATTCAGTCTAGTCCTTGAGTTGTTATTCATGAGACCTAGGCCCTCAACTTTTTGCGACAGAGTCAAAAGTTTTCAAAGTTATACACTATTGCTCGAATCTTAGAATACTCTTTAAATTTCAATCCATTTTCTAGACTGACAAAGAGTATGACTATCTTTCTAGATTCTCATTAGACTTGAACTGAGTTGATGTGTCTATTATTTTGATTCGCTAATTGTAGATTTGACCAAATTTAATTAAGAAAATGCGAAACACAAAAAATAGAAAATCTTATCTATCTAAAAAATCAGGAACAAGATTTAGATTAGAATAAAAGGAATATGAATTTGATATAACTCTATTCGATGCTATATTTTGGAACTATAGTAATATTTATAAAAATTAAATGTGTTTGGCTTAGAAAAAGCAAAATACTAACTATTTTGTTAAGGAACATGTTAACAACTACTCTAAAAGAACTCATTAAGTGACTAAATCAGGAAATAATACGGATTCCACTACCTTAGCGTGCTTATGGTTTGATTGTAAGTTATTTCTAATCATAGTGTATATGTATGCACAAACTTTTTCATTAAATTATTAAGGACCAACGACGAATCATAACAGACGCCGTCGGTGTTTACAAAATTTCCACAAGTAATTTTATCTATCATTAATTGGGAGATTGTAATTCATTATTTCTATAACTCTCCTCACATTAGCACTACTTGGTTAAGATATCCCATGAAAAAAAAATTTACAGCAACGGTATTTGCTCTAATTTTTCTATTATTTATTCAACCTTGGTAAATATGATTTGTTTAAACGTGGCTTTCCCATTTTCTTTACTCATCCGATTTATCTAGGATCCATCATTGGTGTAAAAGTAGAAACTTGGGGAGCACAATTGGGAGGAGATAAGATTTGAGATGTGGGGCGGGTGGAGCACAAATCTCAGTATTATTGGTTGAGTGGGATGGAGAGGAAAGTCACGGCCGTCGTTCGTACCTTCGTTTCCCAATGCGGATGGCTCATCTTTTTTCTGATCCTACTCTTATGCTGCGATCAGGAAGCCAGCATTGAAAGGAGGCTGCTTTAATTCGTATAAAGCTCTCTTCTTTTGCTGCTGTACTCTCACCTGAGTCTCAGCCTCTCGCTAGACTCAATTCCACTCTCATGTCTTGATGTGTAGATCTCTTCCCTCTCTCAATTTATGAATAGTGGTAACCACCACTACCAAAGTTCATTGCTTACTGAACGGCATGGAAAGTTGAATCGATATTTGACCCGGTCCTCTTGCGCCCGCACGGTATGCATTGAGTTTCTGGTGAATGAGACGAAATTTATTATAAATATAATGACCAATCTCCCTCACTTTCTGAGAAGACATTCATGCATCGACAGATGGTGAGGTGGGTTGCCACTCTTGTGTCATATTTAACATCTTAAGCTCGTATCATCCGACACAAACACATGTTATAGTAATTAAAATAAGTCATTAGTAAATAAGGATATTATCGCTGTAACAAATAGGTGTGTGTTTAGCTTGTAAATAGATCCTAATGTACAGAAACATCAATCACATTCCTCATTCCTTATGGAAGATATTTAAAAAAAAAAAATTACCACAAAAATTTGTTTAATATTGTCAAGAGTTGCTCGAAAACTTTGAAGATATTGAAATATAAGATATTAAAGTGTACAATGGGGCTGTTTATGAAAACCTAGAGGATACAATTGTTTCATTTTTGACTATTTTTATTTTATTTTACAACATTATCTTTTTGACTGTTATTTATAACAATATATTTGGAAAATTTTTAAATATTCAATATCAAATAACATTATTAAAAATTTTTTAAAAAAAGCATTTGACTTTATGTGCATCAATGCTTATTTATAATTATAACAAAGTATATTGTATCACGGATGATTTCCTTCAAATGATTTAACATAATACAATGCTCGTTATAAAATTCCTTCTATAGTTGTGTTTTTATGGATCGTTGTGGGAAAGAATGACACCATCTTAATGTGTGATTTCTTATTAATTGTTACATGTTAAAAAAATAGTCGATGTTTAGCTTTTAATTTGATCGTAACCTTAGAGTGACTAATTTTCAAAGTTGCATCAAGCCAAATAACAAATAGATCTTTCAAATTCCTCCATATTAATTTTTTGACCATCAAAAACAAATTTATTTCTAACTTGTGCACTTGTAACAAATTTATCATTCGTTAGTTTTCATTAAATTTCACTATTATATTACTGAATTCGATGAAATGTAACAGTTGACTAGTGCACCGGTTTAGGATTTTACTTTTTATTTGTCACATTTATATTATTTTTGTGGTTTTTTATGATATTAATTCACTTTATCAAATGGTATATTTGTCATAAATATATCGGGTTGAAGTATATCAGTTTAGAATTTTCCGTGATTATTCAAGATAGATTTGTCACGGGTATATCAATTTGAGATTTTTCATAATAAAAAAATTAATTATAATAAGCCTATCATAAATATACAAACTTGAGATTTTTTATGATATTAATCCTTTATTTTATGCCCTAAAACAATGGAAAGTTTGTTCTTGCCAAGTAGGGTTTCCTTTTGTTCCCAACACAGCGTCGTTCATATCTTCTTCCGGTGTCCATCGGTCCCTGCACGCCATCGGTACCTGCGTGTCAGGTCCCACAGGACTTTCAATGGCTAAAGCCTAAAATGTCATGTGGCATAGGCTTGGCACATCGTATCACTCGAAGTGTTGTCGTTTCCTTCTGCATGCCAAAGGGTCATTTTCATTTTTCTTTCAACCAAAGCAAAAAGGGCGCCACAGTTTGCATTGAATTTGCAAAAATGATTCGAATTGAAGTTGTTTTCTCCATAGGGTAAACAATGAAAGCATTGCGGAAGTGATTTAAATAGTTATTATCGGAATTTTCATGAGAGGAAATTGAATTGTAAAAGAATGAGAGATCTGTAATTTCATAAGAATATTACGTATTATCTTTATTTTATTACTTTGTAAGCAATGATCTTATTAGTCTTTCGAACGATGATTGTAACTCTTGTGAATAGAAGTGTGGGCATTGAGGAAGAAGTTCAATGATGAAGACTCATTGGGGGAAGGAAAACAAATGTAACATATAGAATAAAATCGAGATATTAAGACATGATATACTTTGGAATATCAATATAAAATGAAATTTGGCATATTGATTCACATAACAAATTTAGGCGGAAATTTGATATAATAAAGTCCAACAAAAACAACGATTTAAAATCAATATATTAGGAATATCTATTCACACACAAATCAAGGTGGAAGACTGCCTACTCAATACCCACTTTGTATGTGCAAGAACAGTTTTGGCACAAGACTTTTGCAACATACAGTACATGCTTCACTTAGAAGGTGAGAACTTCATGAACAATCGTGAAAGATTAGAAAAAGTTTGAAACATACTTTGGAACTTGACAATGAGAAGAGGTCAATTCAAATAGTTGATCAGTGCTTCCCAAGAGAATGAGATATATTCAAATGATTACATCTGCACGCGATGGGCTTAATGCAAGCGTACTATAATGCTCTATTCCGCGGATCACAGAGAGATGAAGTTGACATTTGAGCATATAGTACTTCAATACATTAACACTTAAGAGATCACAAATTCAAAACAACAACATAGCATATGATCACATAAAATCTACTAACAACAGAGCATTTGATCACATAAGATCCACCTAATAAAGCACAATCGTGTATACAATGAGGAGGATTCACCAAGCGGCATACGAAAAACTAACTACATTCAAAAAATGAAAGGAAACATAGAAATTGGCCAAGACTACCTTGGATCATTGCAAAACTTCTCAAGAGTGATCACGACCTTCTTATGTTCCATAGCTTCCACCTTAAGCAAAAATGAGAGAACTTGTGTGAAAAAACCTAGGTACAATCAACGAACTCCTAGAAAGAAAGCGAGTGAATTTGCAGAAGAGATTAGAAAACGAAATGAGCAGAGGCTTATGAACCGACGTTAAGAAATATATGGGAAGCAGCTAGGCTTTTTGTTTGCAAAAGAGGGCAAAATTGATTTAGGAGGTGTCTAGCCAAAGAAAAAAGACATTACCAATAATTTGCTCAAAACAAAGAACCCAAGATCAGTCCAGTTGAAAAACAAAATGGTCGGCAACATAGTGAATCGGTTCAAAGACGAGAGAGAGTGAAAGTGAAAGGTTTAGTGAGATTTAACATATGCTCTTTAAAGAAAAAAGCCCTAGGTCTAAAAGGAAAACACTCCTAGTTGGTAATGATGGGAGATTTGGCCCTTAGGTCTCCCAAAATTTTTAAATTCTCGTTGAGGATCCACCAAATGAAAAAATGGTGGAACCGACGTTAAGAAATATATGGGAAGTAGCTAGGGTTTTTGTTTTAAAAAAAAGTGGGCAAAATTGAGTTAGGAGGCGGCCCACCAAGAAAAAAAAAGACATTACCAATAATTTGCTCAAAATAGAGAACCCAAGATCGGTCTTGCTGAAAAAAAAAAAATGGTCGGCAACATAGTGAATCGATGCAGAGACGAGAGAGTGAGAGTGAAAGGTTTAATGAGATTTAACAACTGCTTGTTGAAGAAGAAAGCCTTAGGTCTAAAAGGAAAACACTCCTGGTTGGTGATGATGGGAGATTTGACACTTGGATCCCCCGAAATTTCTAAATTCTCATTGAGGATCCACCACATGAAAAAGTGTTGCAATGGAGTTCTTATTGAAGAAAAATGGAAATTAACTCTAGATATGAAATTCGGATGATGATGGTGATGATCTTAGTGAAATTAAGTTGAAGAAATATACTACTCCTTGCCCACCCACTTACTCAAACTCTCAAATGGAGGAAATTGCATTTAGGTGGGTCAGAGAGGAGGGATGGATGGGTTCTTGACCAGTCACTCATCATATAAAGGTGGAAATATGACAAAATAAAATCCAACAAAAACAACAATTTAAGATCGATATAATCTTGTTAGTTTATGTCAAGTTGATATATTAAAGTCTTGTATTAAATAGCTAGGCTCGTTAGACTTGTTCGCTCTTCAGTTAAGCAAGGAAAGAAAAAACAAAGGGACTTGAAACCGTTTTCATCTTTCTAATCTTTCTCTTCTTGAGGGGGCCCAAGCTTAGCTCAACCAAGTCCGTATTGAAATCTTAGCCTAAGAAGCAAGTTAACGCTGTTTAACAAATACACTGCATGCACATGATACGTCATCATCAAGTTTGTATATGTGAAGACTCCTCGTGATTTTAGCTTGAACTTTGGTTCAAAATCTTATCTAATACCAAATCTTTTGCTCTCTTTTCACTAGAATTGCAAGCAATGGCATCTGATCTCCTCCAATTGAATGTACTCTAAAATGTGAGTTATATTTGTTACTTAATTAATGCTATATTAATAATTGTTCTACTAGCCATTAAGGAGGACCTGTGCTCGCAAATTGCAAAGCTCCAATTTAGGTACTTGCCCTCCTCGGTAGAGCATCTGAGAGCCTTTTAGACTACAAGGGCAGTGCCTTCTTTCCCACTTTTTTTTTTGGGTAAAAAAAGTACAAAAAATTAACGTCTAAAATCTATAATCCCAACTTTATCACTAAACAAAACATAAGCTAAATCTCTAGGAGAACCACTGGGATTTGCCCCAGTGGCCACCCTTCCAACTTGGAAGGGGAAAGTGGGGGTTTCAAATTTCCCTCTTCTCAGGGAGGTTGGGGTGGGGACGATTTAGTTTCAAGAATGGGTTTCGACTCCCACGCTCTATAAGGAGGCGGGGCAAAAGTCTAAGAGTGAGTATTAAAGTAGGAGTAGAGTAAGACCGACCCAAAAAAAAAAATCTCTAGGAGGCTTCCACCTTGAGCAAAAATGAGAGAAATTGTGCGAAAAAACCTAGGTACAATCAACGAACTCATAGAAAGAAAGAGATTAAATTTGTAGAAGAGATCAGAGAATGGAATGGGCGGAGGCTTAGGAACCGAAGTTAAGAAATATATGGGAAGTAGGTAGCGTTTTTGTTTGTAAAAAAGGGGGCAAAATTGAGCTAGGAGGCATCCCGTCGAAGAAAAAAGACATTATCAATAATTTGCTCAAATTAGAGAACCCAAGATCAGTCTGGCTGAAAAATAAAATGGTCAGCAACATGGTGAATTGGTGTAGAGATGAGATAGAGAGTGAGAGTGAAAGGTTTAGTGAGATTTAACAGATGCTCTTTAAAGAAGAAAGCACTGGTCCTAAAAATAAAACACTCTTGGTTGGTGATGATGGGAAATTTGGCTCTTGGGTCTCCCAAAATTTCTAAATTCCTATTGGACATCCACTGCATGAAAAAATGGTGGAACTGATGTTAAGAAATTTATGGGAAGTAGCTGGGGTTTTTGTTTTTTAAAAAAAGGGGCAAAATTGCGCTAGGAGGTGCCCTACCAAGAAAAAAGAAAGATATTACCATAATTTTCTCAAAATAGAGAACCCAAGATTAGTCTGATTGAAAAAAAAAAAAAAAAAAAAAACACGTTAGCAACATAGTGAATCGATGTAGAGATGAGAGGGACTGAGAGTGAAAGGTTTAATGAGATTTAACAAATGCTTGTTGAAGAAGAAAGCCTTAGGTCTAAAGGGAAAATACTCATGGTTGGTGATGGTGGGAGATTTGGCATTTGGGTCCACCGAAATTTCTAAATTCCTATTAAGGATCCACCACATGAAAAATTGTTGCAATTGAGTACTTATTTAAAAAAAAAATGGAAATTAATTCTAAATGCCAAATTCGGGTGATGATGATGATTTAAGTGAAATTAAGTTGAAGAAATATACCACTCCTTGCCCACCCCTTACTCAAACTCTCAAATGGAGGAAA
This sequence comes from Eucalyptus caleyi, assembly GCA_014182885.2. Taxonomy (NCBI): domain Eukaryota; kingdom Viridiplantae; phylum Streptophyta; class Magnoliopsida; order Myrtales; family Myrtaceae; genus Eucalyptus; species Eucalyptus caleyi. The sequence goes on from CM024466.2 coordinate 30,648,442, forward strand.
TTGCATTTAGGTGGGTCAGAGAGGAGGGATGGATGGGTTCTTGACCAATCACTCATCATATAAAGGTGGAAATATGACAAAATAAAATCCAACAAAAACAGCGATTTAAGATCAATATAATCTTGTTAGTTTATGTCAGGTTCATATATTAAAGTCTTGTATTAAATAGCTAGGCTCGTTAGACTTGTTCGCTCTTCGGTTAAGCAAGGAAAGAAAAAACAAGGGGACTCAAAACCGTTTTCATCTTTCTAATCTTCTTTCCTTTCTACGGAAGATATTAATCTTAGGGAAAATGGAATTTCCACAATGACTACAAATCCCTTGGAGATGATTTGAGAACAAATTCTTGTTTTGCCCAAAAAATTGATTTTGGATAGAATCATTCGCTGAAAAAATCAAAGGATTCTATTGATACATTCGAGTAATTAAACGTTTCATAATTATTGAACTAGATTTATTGTCGTAACCTACATTTTCGAACAAAATCGATTTATTTAAACCATGATCATGAGCAAGTGCTTCTCTTCTTGAGGGGCCCAAGCTTAGATCGACCAATTCCTTATTGAAATCTTAGCCTAAGAAGCAAGTTAACGCTATTTAACAAATACGTTGCATGCACATGATACGTCATCGTCAATTTTGTATATATGATGACTCATGATTTTAGCCTGAACTTTGGTTCAAAATATTATCTAATACCAAATCTTTTGCTCTCTTTTAATCAGAATTGCAAGCATTGACATCCAATCTCCTGCAATTAAATGTACTCTGAAATGAGAGTTATATTAATAATTGTTCTACTAGCCATTGAGGAGGACCAACGCATGCTAACTGCAAAGCTCAAACTTAGGTACTTGCCCATCTCAGTAGAGCATCTAAGGGTGCGTTTGTTTGTGTTTCTGTTTAAAAATTGTTCCGGGGAACAGAAATAGAAAAAAGTGTTTGTTCCGGGGAACAATTTTTGAACAAAAAACGCGTTTGGTAAACTTGTTCGGGAATAAAAATAAATAGAAACACGTTTGGTAAATTTGTATAATTTTTTTATTTCTTTTATTTTTTCTATTTTTTTCTTATTTTTCCTTTTTTTCTTTTTTTCTTTTTCCTTTTTTTCTTTTTTTCTTCTTTTGGCCGGTCGCCGGCCTCGCCATGGCCATGGCCGGCGACCGGCCGACGAGGGCCGGCGGCCTCGCCCAAGCACGGCGAGGCTCGCCGGCCCCCGGCGAGGCCGAGCTCGCCCAGCCGTCGGCGAGGCTCAGCCTCGCCGGGCCACCGCCAGGCGACGCCGACTCGCCTAGATCCGGCGAGGCCGAGCTCGCCCAGCCAAGGCGAGGCCGACCCTCGCCCAGCTACGGTGAGGCTCGACCTCGCCGGGGGCCGGCGACCGGCAAAAGAAAAAAGAAAGAAAATAAGAAGAAAAAGAAGAAGAAATAAAAAAGTGTTTCTAAGTTTTGTTTCAGAAATAAGAAACACAAAATTTGTGTTTCTTATTTCTGTTTCTTTTTTGTTCCTGGGAACAAAAGAACAAAAAAGGAACAGAAACGCACCCAAACGCGTTTCTATTCCTTTTTTGTTCCCAGGAACAAAAAAACATAAAAAGTGTTCAAAAACAGAAAAAAGAAACACAAACAAACGGGCCCTAAGAGACTTTTCTACTACAAGGGTAGTGCCTTCTTCCCCACTTTTTCTTTTTTTGAGTAAAAAAAGTACAAAAAGTTAATGTCTAAAATCTACAATCCCAACTTTATCACTGAACAAAAAATAAGTTGCAGACGAGATCAAAGAAAAAACCCAGGTACAATCAACGAACCATTAGAAAGAAAGAGATTGAATTTGCAGAGGAGATCGGAGAACGGAATGAGCAAAGGCTTCGGAACCGACGTTAAGAAATATATGAGAGGTAAGTAGGATTTTTGTTTGTAAAAAATGGGCAAAATTGAGCTAGTAGGCATCTCGTTGAAGAAAAAAGACATTCCAATAATTTACTCAAAACAGAGAACCCAAAATTAGTCCGATTGAAAAACAAAATGGTCAGCAACATAATGAACTGGTGTAGAGATGAGAGTGAGAGTGAAAGGTTTAGTGAGATTTGACAGATACTCTTTAAAGAAGAAAGCCCTGGGTTTAAAAGAAAAATACTCTTGGTTAGTGATGGTGGGAGATTTGGCTCTTTTCTAAATTCCCATTATGGATCCACCACATGAAAAAATGGTGGAACCGACATTAAGAAATATATGGGAAGTAGTTGGGGTTTTTGGTTTTAAAGACGGAGCAAAATTGCGCTAAGAGGCGCCCTACTGGGAAAAAAGAAAAAGACATTAACATGATTTGCTCAAAACAAAGAACCCAAGATTAGTTCGACTGAAAAAAATCGACATAATGAATCGATGCAAAGATGAGAGAGAGTGATAGTGAAAGGTTCAATGAGATTTAACAAATGGTTGTTGACAAAGAAAGCCCTAGGTCTAAGAGGAAAACACTCCTAGTTGGTGATGGTGGAAGATTTGGCACTTGGGTCCCCCAAAAGTTCTAAATTCTCATTGAGGATCCACCACATGAAAAAGTATTGCAATTGAGTACTTATTGAAAAAAAAAATGGAAATTAATTCTAAATACGAAATTCAAGTGATGATGATGAGCTAAGTAGCTAGGGCTTTTGTTTTTTTTTTTTTTTTTAAAGGGGAAAAATTGAGGTAGGAGGTGCCCTATCGAGGGAAAAAAAAAAGACATTATCAATAATTTGCCCAATAAAGAGAACCCAAGATCAATCTGACTGGAAAAAAAAAATGTCGGCGATATAGTGAATTGATGTAGAGACAAGAGAGAGTGAGAGTGAAAGGTTTAATGAGATTTAATGAATGCTTGTTGAAGAAGAAAGCCTTAGGTCTAGAAGGAAAACACAAACAAGTATGTGATGAGAGAAAATTCTTAGAAATGTGAGTAACATGAAAGATTAATTTATTATTTTCCTGCTTCCAATAATTTACAAATTTTTTGAAAAGGGTTAGTTGCTTTAATTATGCTCTTTTTTATTTGATTAAGTAGATATCCCTAACAAAGTCCAAGCATCCGAAGGCATTCGAAGCTTACTCCAAACTGCTTTCTTAGGTCAATTTTGGGTCACCATTCTCTAGTATGTGTACACATGAGAAAGGGCAATGACTAATTCAAATAAGAGCCGGTAACTCAAACTTCACTCGAAAAAACTCTTCAAATAGAGAAAATCCTAACTCTTATTGTTGTAATATGCAATTTATGAAATAGGTAAAAAAAAAAAAATGGACTTTAAATCTCGTGTTTCAAAATATTGATGCAACCATCGCATGTCCACTCAAAATAAGCCAGGCACCTGCCAAATGACAAGTAGTGAAACTGGTCATCTAGACAAGAAGCCAGGCTATGCCCAGTCACTTCGTCCGATCGGCGGTCCGAGCCTTTGCTAAGGAACGGGTAAATTTCTCTTGCGAAAGTTTGACTTAAATGTTAAGATGGTCAAGCTATTTTTTGAATAATAAAAATGAAACGATCGGAACGAAATAAAACAAAAAATAGGAAAAACGGTGAATAACCAAACAAGTAAATTATATATGAATTATCACAAGAAAATTATCTGATTCACTTATAAACTTTTTAATTTTACCAATTTAAATTTGTTATGTAGAACACTAATGTAATCCTCCCGACTAATTTTTCTCAAGAATAGCTAATGTGGCGGTTGAGTCACCACCATTAACACCAAAAGGATTATATTTAAATTTTATGTAAATATTTAGGATTAAATAGATAAAATTAAAAAGTTTAAGACTAAATGGGCATGCATACGATAGATTTGAGAGTGATTGAATGTCTAGCACAATGTCTTGAAGTTGCCATAACGATGAGTGACCTAAAACTTCAATAAAAAGCTTCCCAAAGAAAAAAAGCGAAAAAATAGGAGAAAAAGATATCGCGTTCTAATTTGTGTATATAGTGATCACATTCCATAATCGTTCCTCTAGTTACGATATCACCATATTCTCTTCTTATTCTTTTTTTCCTTTTTAAGCAAATAAAGATAAATTCATGATTAACCAACTATTCATGAATGGGGTCTAGATATATCTTGAAAGTGAATATCCATGCGAAAAAAAAAAACTAAGAAGAAAAATTCTAAGTCAGATTTCCTTTTCCGATTTTGTGTCTATAAAGGTTTTGCCGCATAAGAATTGTCATCAACCCCGTCCATTTGGGATTAGACAAAAGTAAAAAGTGTGCTCTTTTGTTAAAAATTTAAAATGTCATATTTAAATTTGAGGATTTATGAAAGCATAATATGTTAGCCTACATCTTCTTTTTGCGTAATTTATTCACAATGTTAATTGTTATACATTTTGATAAATAAATTTAAAAAAATCGTTACACTTGATAAAAAAATTTATTGCCGATTAGGAATTTTGTAAAGATATCGAACTGGAGGCGATTGGATTCCAATTGAATGTGCATTTGAGTTTCTAACGCCCGGCCCGTGCCCCATCAGGCTTTCGCTGCTTCTCTTTGGGCAAAGAGAGGGAGAACGGGACACCCCACCCTCCCACGTCCTCCCCTTCTCTCTGATCCATTAAGTGCAACTTCCCCCATTTGGGAGTTTGAGCGGGTGAGTGGGCAAAGAGAGCAGTTAGAAGAAAGAGAAAGGAAGATGCACGAATTTGGCATTTCTGAAAATGTCCCCGACATTGGCCACCTTCCGACACGACATTGCTGCTTGTTCATTTCTTGAATACTTACAGCATCACACATCTCTCTTCTTCACCCTTCTCTTCTCCATACTTCTCTTTCAATGGAGCCGGCTGCTCTCCTCCACCAGACATACAACAACTTTGTCACGGAATACGTGGATTCAGAACCAATTCGACCAAGACTTGACATTGAGTATTACATTCTTTGCTGTAAATCTTTTTTTGGCAAGAGTACTTTGATGCACAAAACGAGGCACAAGCCAATCTCTTCCATGCCATGGACGTGATCAGGGCGCACGAGCTTTTGGTCTTGAGATCGGTAGGCATTTACAGCCATGCTTCATCATCTCTTGGCCAATCGCAGTGCTCTCAACTGCTTAAAGATTGGAAATAGGAGCGACCAGAACAGGAGGAATGTAGCCCGCTCGCTGTAAAGTCGCGGGCTCACTCTTGTGGCTACAATGCTTCGCACGTAGAGCTCATTCAGTTTCAGAATTTTAATGATGGAAAAGAACTAACTATAATGAATCTATTAGATTTCTAACTTCATGCAACCTGATATAGACGGTTTATCTGTGCCGTCCTATCACGGTGTCCGATAAGTTTTTTACTCCATCATCTAAGTCCTTCGTTTAATGGTTCTTTATTTTTGTTTTTATGTTTTTTAGGAAAAACGGTAGAGAGGGGCGAACGAGGTTAATGATCCCCTCCGGCTTTGGCCCACACCTTCTTTATTATTTCACACCATTTACGGTCCGCACCCCTAGTCGTTGACGTGAATTAAATTCATGATTTCTTGGAAAATATGTGACGCCTCTACTGCTAGGCCAACAACATGAGAGGTCCATCATTTCTTGGTCCAAATGTGAAAATCAAGTCATTGTAAGCGTTTGTCAAATTAAAATACCCATAAAATACCCATGTATTGGAAATTCACATTAATTGAATGAAAATCATACACTAGCTAAAGTAAAATAATATTGGAACAAAGACGAAAATTAACAAAATGAAATTTTCTTCGTTTTCTTTCCCCACACTTTCTCTGGCTTATGAAACCCGTTTAGAACAACAGCAATTCCATATAAGTGAATAATCTACGGTCTAACCATATCTTTTTAAATATTAACTGCTGAAGCTGGATAAAGATAAATGGATAAAAAATTAAATGAAGATAGAATTTCAAACTGCTCTTATCAAATCATTATATTTGGTTACCTAAATATTGTTTTTTTATTAGAAGTTTTAAGACCTTTGATACATTTATTCCATTAAATTGAGGTGGGCAAGTGTCACAAAATACATAAAAGACCCCTTCGTGTTCCTTCAAGAGATTAAAAAACATAAAAGTTCATTCATGAACCATGGCTTGCGTAACTGATGATGATTCATGGATATCAGTAAGCAAAAACATTACCGACCCAAAAAAGAAAAAAAAAAATTAGGTCAAAAGCACAATTCTTTGTTTTTGTGGCGGTGTTGTTTGTTGAACTCATGTATCTTAGGATGGTGGGGGAACATTTTACCTGCGAGAGAGAGATGACATAGAATTTAAGGGATTCGATAGGTTTTGTTTTAGTCGCTTTGTATTGATGGAATAATTGTCCAAAAGACCCTAAATCTTTTGTACGACAACTAATTTGGTCATAAACTTTTTGATTGGGTTAATTTAGTCTTAAACCTTTTGATAATTTTCCAATATAGTCATTTCGGCTAAAATTGATCGAAAATCAATGATGTGAATGACTTTAAAATTTATTTGAATTTTCTGGATTTTTTTTTTAATAATTTTTTCTTTTTTCCCATTATTCATTTTTCCAAAATGGCTAACGGCAGTCATTAGGACCTCCACAATGGTTGATGGCAGTCTTTGGGACCTCCACAATGGCCAACAACCCGCCATGGGCTATAAACCTTGCTGCAGCTAGCGAACACTTCTTAGCCCTTGCTTAGTGTGATCAACAAGGGCGTGCAGGCCCTCCCCTAAGCCCATAATGATACAAAGAAGAAGAGAAAAATATATAAACATTTTTAAAATGCAAAAAATTATTAATGTCAATGTCTACAATACCATGTAAGATAACTAACATTCACATTAGCAATTATAAGCTAATTTTGGCCAAAAGGGTTAATTGAAAAATTATTAAAAGGTTTAAGAATAAATTAATCAAATTAAAAAGTTTAGCACTTAATTGGCCATTGTACAATAGATTTATAACTTTTGGACAATTTTGCCTCCTATTAATCAAGGGGATGTCGAAATTTCTGGGCTTTGAATTTAAATTTTGCTAATTTAGGAGCATCTCACAACATGGAATCGGGTCGTCTTGCACCATAGCTTTTTACGAAATTGCAAGAGCTTGTTCGTGCCCTTGTTTTAATTCTTGATTTTGGACCCAACCAACATATCTAAAGTTCGTGACTGTTTATATCTCCTATTATCCTTTTTCTAAATCCAATCTTCCATTTTGCTTATTTAAATCAAACACCTCCTTTTAACGAGCATCTACATTGGTTATACATACAGTATAAAAATGTTTTGATTTTCGTTAAACTAATATACAACTCATCAATACAGCTAAGGTAATGGAATCCATGGTAATTCCTGATTTAGTCATTTCACAAGTGCTTTTAGAGTAGTTGATAACATGTTCGTTAGCAAAATAGTTAGTATTTTGCTTTTTCTAAGCCATGCACATTTGACTCACCATCACTTTAGTACTGTCATTCATAATTACACCATCTCCTAGATTTTAGAATATTTTTTCATTTCACTTCATATCCTAAATCAACATTTTTACCTTTTTGATTTTTATAAATATTACTATAATTCCAAAATATAACAACGGATAGAGTTATATCAAATTCATATTCCTCTTATTCTAAGATGAGCTTTCTATAAGAATATATACTAACAATATTAATTGAACTTTAGATTTCTTGTGCCTATATTAATCTAAATCTTGTTCCTGATTTTTTAGATAGATGGGATTTTCTAATTTTTGTTTTCTTTTTTTCTCGATTAAATTTTGTCAAATCTACAAATTAGCAAATCAAAATAACATAAACATCAACTCAATACAAGTCTAATGAGAATCTAGAAACATGGCCATACTCTTTGTCAATCTAGAAGATGGATTGAAATTCAAAAAATGTTTTTAGATTTGAGTGATAGCATGTAACTTTGAAAATTTTTAACTCTGTCGCAAAAAATTGAGGGATCAGGTTGCACTAGTAAACAACTCAAGGACTGGATTGAATATTTTAGGAATAGTTCGAGGATCACATTAAGGGAATTAAAAGTTGAAGGATGACCAAAGTTGATGAACTAATTGTGTCATTATTTCAAACAGAAACTATGGTTTTAAAACCACTTTCCCGCAATCTGACTTCGGTTCTCGCGTATAGGTTCGGATCCATGAATTGGAAAAAGAACAGACCTACCCGGACTCGGTCCATACTTTTTGGAATTGAGAACCCGACTCGATTCTATTTGTCCCAGAATCAGCCCAAAACCAGTCCAGAAACTGGACCAATTGATATTTTGACTGGGCCTCGCATAACTAGTAGGCCCATAAGACCGACTTTGTTCTTCGCGGCCATTCACGACTCCTCCATTTTTCATTTCAAAGGCAAATTTGAAACCTTCATCTGCAAATCCATTTACAAGGCCAGTCCATTAATGTCGGGTGCAATTCGCATGAAAAATGACGGCTTGCCCGTCCCATAACGACGCCTAACTTTTTTCTTTTTTTTGTTTGGCATAACGACACCCACTTCTTCAGCCACAAAACCGCGCCTTTTCAGCCCGATTTTAGTTTGACCAAAAAAAAAAAAAAAAGAAGAAGAAGAAGAAAAAAGATAAGGGCATAGCATTCACATAGAGAAATACTAATCGCGACCTCCAGAAAAGTACTGCATGATTAGTGACGCTTGATTAATTGCCTTAACTTTTCAATCTTTCAATCAATCGACTAAATCAAATGATATTTGAAAGCATGACTTAACTTTTCAATCTTTCAATCAATCGACTAAATCAAATGATATTTGAAAGCATGAAAATACATGATGCAATCGACTCAGATGTTGTTTTCAAGCATAGCATAGATCAAGTGTTGACAAAAAAGAAGACTAAACCAAAGTATCATGCTAATCAACGGCTATCCTTTTTTGTTGAGCATCGCACGAAGTCAAAGGAAATTATTCATTTAAAGATGAGAAGTGTGTTAATGTGAAGATGTGAAATTGAAAGCTTCGAAGATATGAAGACATAGCTAAAACTGTTAAAAAACTTGTTTATAGACAATTGTGTTGTAAACAGTTCGTGTATCGTAAAATCATCCATATACAAAAAAACATATTATCTTTTAGTTTTTGTGTTGACAAAAAATTTATAGATTATGGTTATAGCTTTCAAACTTTCGCCGTTGATTAAGGGCATGTTTGTTAAAAATTATTTTGTTCCCTAGAACAAAAATTTCTGTTTTTTTGTTCCTTGGAACAAAAAAGGAATATAAACGCGTTTATTTGCGTTTTTGTTTCCAGAAATACATCTGGAACAGAAACAAGAAACAACAAAAATTTTGTTTCTTGTTTCTGGAACACTTTTTAAGAACACTTTTTCTCTCTCTTCCATTTCCTTCTCTCTTTTTTCTTCTTCTTTTCTTCTTATCTTTTCTTTCTTTTTTCTTTCTTTTTTCTTTGGTCGGTTGCCGGAGCGTCGCCGGCCCCCGGCAAGGCCGACCTCGCGCTAGGCTTAGCGAGCCTGAGCTTGCCCAGCCAAGGCGAGGCTGCTAGCCCTCGTCGGCCGGTCGCCGACCATGGCCGAGGCCAGCAATCGGCAAAAAGAAGAAAAAAAGAAAAAAAGGAAAAAGAAAAATAAATAAAAATAAATAAGAAAAATAAGAAAGAAAATAGAAAAAATAAAATTTTAAAATTTTAAAATTAAAAGAAATAAAAAAAATTATACAAATTTACCAAACATGTTTCTATTCTTTTTATATTTCGGGAACAGATTTACCAAACGCGTTTTTTTTTTTTTCAAAAATTGTTTCCTTAAGCAAAAATACTTTTTTTCTATTTTTGTTCCCAGAAACAATTTTTAAATAGAAATGTTACCAAACATACCATAAATTACTTATTTATAGTTTTAGATCTATGTGGAAGATTAAATTTCGACATATATCTTTATTATATTTACTAGCAGCGTGGCGAGTATGATGGCTGCGTGCGATGCATTTCCGCATGACATTCGGCAGGGACATATGAATTGCAGGTGGCAGACAAAAGCAAAACCACATCGTTCCACGACAAAGACGCGGCCGAAACCTGAGTCGTACGTTGATGACTAAGCTCCTCGGTTAACTTCCAAACAAAAAACAAACCCGCAGTACAGTAGAGGAATGCTACACGTGCCAAGGCGCACCAATTTGAAAAAACTAATGCATTAAACAATACACATTATAATTTGATATCTAAATAAGCGGAGTACCGAAGTTTTGTAACAATTTCATGATCTAGTCATACTTTGTAGTAAGAAATTGCTAGCAAACAGTCACATGCTCCTCACTTGGGGTGAGCAGTGGTCTAGGGTCGACCCTGGATTGACCTTGGACCGGCCCAACCTTGCTAGTCCTAGTTCGGTTTTCAAGGGAATCAGGTCAGTCCTTGGTCCTAAGACTCCAAGATCGGTACCGTCCAGGTTGGTCCTCAGTCCTGGAAGTTTAGGGTCGGTCCAACCCAGACCAACCCTAATAAAATATATTTATAAATAATATAGTTTAGATATTTAATATAAAATATTTTTTTATGTTTTTCTTATAAATAGCAAACCCAGCTAGTGTTCTTCACTTGAATAGCTTGAATGACGGCATGAATGCCACTGTGAAACGATGTGAATAGCGTTGTGAAATGGCTTAAAACATCCTCAGCCTCGTCTTATTCTTCCATCTTTATCTTGTTCATTTTTCACTTAAAAACGAAATTTTCCCTCGTGAGCAAGAGCAACCTTGCCCTATTCGCCATGCACACTCGCCCACTTGCCGATCGCATTGCTTGCCATTGGCCACTTGCCGCTTGCCTCGCTCAATGCTCGTGCCGCTCGCCACTTAATGGCCCCGCCGCTTGCCTCTCTTAGCTGGCCTTGCTCTTTGCCGAGTAAATCAGAAGAAAATGAAAGCCCCAATTAGAAACCCTCTTTGCTCGTGAACTACACTTACCATTCGTCACTCGCCTCGCAGCTCGCTCCTATTCACTCACCTTTGCGAACACAACTCCACTGGTGAGTTTCATTTTTTGCTTGACTTTAGAGCTTCAAGCTCATGCATGTTCTTGATCTTTGCTAGATGGGTGGTGGGAAATTAGGTTGGTTTAAGAAGTAGGGTAGATGCTTGATTAAGGTGATTGAGCTCTGCCGTTGCTCGAATATGGTCAAAATGCGTTCATGGAGTTGGCAACTCTGCATAGTAGTGTCGGGTTTCTCAAATTTTTGTGCCTGCGTGTGCTTTGGGGGGGGGGGGTTTAATTAGAATTGGATCACCACGTGATCCCTGTTAACTCCACAGAAGGGACAGGATTCTTTGAAACTTTTGTTCGGTTGACAGGCTGCAACATGCACGATAAATTCTGGAATGGTTGCTCAACAATGAGCAGAGTTAAATTTAGTGAGTTGAATTTTCCATGAACTAGACTTCATGAATTGAGACAGCTACCCATGATAAAGTAAAAGTTTTTGCCTTCAAATATTTCCTATTACATCAGTTTGGAGAACAAGGATCTAAGTGGAGTTGAGCTGGTGGTTAAATAATAGGCTTGAACATCTGTTTGGATTATAAATAGAGTGATTGAAACCATAAGCTTGGTGGAGTTGAGCCACATAAGCTTTCATCTACATTCCTTGCAAACATTTTGTATCATTAGTGTTACACAGTTTATTGTAACTGTAGTGCAAGTGCTATTCAAAGCCAACACTAGGGGCTTAGATTATATGTGACTTTTAATGCATACTTTCCAATTGAATGCTTGTTTGGTACAGCTTCCTACAGCAATTACAACTGGGAAAAGTGGTTTTGTAGTTTTTGTTGGATGATTGGTAAATTCCCCACGAGTGAAGCACCCTTAAATTGTAACAACTTATTGCAACTTTTAGGAAATTGCCTCACCTTTTTTTGAAGTGTTGCAACCATATATTGCCAAGCACACAAATTACATCACTTCATAGAAGAACCATAACATTGCTACGACAATAACAAACAAATGACATAGTGTTGTTATGTGCAAATAATCCTGGGGGGTCATGTCATGCCCCAATCCTCAGGCACGTGCACATCCCTTATTTTTGGTCGATTTTATAATGCGATATCCCAGGACTACGTATCACCGACCCTTTCATTCTTAATAGCACATGCGGAAACAATTATAAATCCCCAGACAATAAAACAATAGGATAGAAAAGTAAAGCCATAATTTTCATATTGAAATTCACAACCATGCTTTTATATAGAGCATAACTCAAAGTACTTCACACAACTATTCATAAATTTCTGGTCTCACACTATTCACATTTAGACAAGATTCACAACAGAAGATGGGATCTTAGTCCTCATCCGTTTCGTACTCAGATCATCATCGGGGTTCTCCTCCAGGTACTCCTCTTTGGTTTCTTTCTCCTCAAGCTCCTCATCAGGGTCTTAAAATATTGTCCCACAATCAGGATGAGATTACGTCTCAGCAAGTTCTACCCCACTAAGACTCGATTAGGGAACCAATATGCTAACCAGGCTACCTATACATGCATGGGTCAGAAGACTTACTTTGGCCTCAGATTCCATCTGCATATTAGCACAATTCAATAGGCATCCTAGCAATCACATCACAGATCGATATCTCAATCAATCGACCTAGTCGATTACATGTTAATCGGACCATTCAAGGTCAAACCACTTCTCAATATAAAACCTCCAATTTGCACTCTCAGTCAAAGAGCTATAGTAATGCTCTCGGGCGTCCATTCGCCAAGGTGACGTACAGTGAACACTTACTTTGCTCTCGGGCGTCTTTTTCACCAAGGTGATATACTGATCACAGAGCCACCATAAGACTTTACTATGCTCTCGGGCGTCTTTTTCGCCAATGTGATATATTCATCACAGAGCCAACATAAACAATTCACTATGTAATGGATAGCACTTGTGCGTTCTTTAAGGCGCTGTTTTCACTAGTGATATCCTCAATCATCGAACCACGTATGTCCATGATAATGCATGTAGTAGACAGCATTCGTGCGTTCTTTAAGGCGTCATTTTCACTAGTGATTTCCTTATCACCGAACCACATATGTCTATACTAATGCAGGTAATAAATAGCATTCGTGCGTTCTTTAAGGCGCCATTTTCACTAGTGATTTCTTTATCACCGAACCACGTATGTCTATACCTCGTACCTAATCGATCTCAGCCAAGATTATTCTCAATTCAGCCTCACGATTTTCTCTACTTTACAACTCATCAAAGCATTGTCAATGCTAAATAACCACACTCGTCCATCTACCAATCAATCATTCAATTTCACTCAATTTCAGTCAATAAAAGAATAATTCCTCAAATTGCACAATTAATTTGATTCAGCACAACGTAGAGCTCAAATAAATAAACGAACTACGCCATGATAATCAGCACGAAATTTCGGCCGTCGGCTATCCTTGCCTAATTTCCGAAAAATAAATAATTAAATAATTAATTTCGAAAATTAATAAATAAATGCTAAAAATCCAATTTAGGCCCGTAATGCCTAATTGAAGCCCGATAAGGGTCGGGAAAAATCCCGAGATGCATTCAATAAATAATAGTACGTCTCTACTTGCTAATTGCACAATTCAATTGCCTAACATGCATCACATTTATCTAATAATCACTAATCTACTCTAATTTAACCACTTAATTGCACTTAATTAAATCTAATCAACCCTTAAGCATCATTAGTCTACTAAGCAAGAATTAGTGAGATTACTCACTTAATTAAAAGCGGGGACTGGGATACCGCGACAGCGGTCAAAATCCAAACTTTTGGCGGTGTCGACAGACACTCGGGCCGGACCTACAAGCCACGCAAGCCCACAGAAATTTCTAGGCTTGGGCTTGGCTTTGCGGGCTTCTAATTTTGTTGGGCTTCGTTGAGATGGGCTATTGGACCAACAAAATTCGCTGGGCTTAAAATCCAATGGGCTAAACTTCAAGTGGGCCTATTTTCGCAGGCTTCAAAACTGGACTGCACTAAAGATTTTCGCTGGGCTGGCTGATTTGCTGAAGACAGGCCGGCTTCTTGGGTTGCTGGCACGAAGAAGCTGGGCTTCTATTTCGGTGATGCTGGGCTGAAGACGTGCGAAGATGGGAGCTGACTGAAACGTCTTGTTTGCTGAGTTGATTTGGTGCTGTGGGACGCGCGGCAGTTGGCAGGAGTCAATCGTCGGAGGAAAATGGCTAACAGTTGACTGGGACATGGCAACAGATGAAACAGTTCGTAGGGATGGACGGCTTCGTGTGGGGGCCAAGCGTCAACAACCAAAGCTAGCAGGGGAAATTTTGACTCAGTGAAGACGTGGCTTCTTCAAGCGGTGTTGCTGGTGTTGGACTCACGGCAGCAGCAGCAAGGAAGTCAAGCTACAGACATGAAGACCAAAGCTACTGGTGTCTGTGGTGGATTTCTTCGGTGGGTTAAGGGCTTCAATTAAATGTTGACCAAGCAAGTAGAAAACAGTGGCTTTGGGGGAGATGCTGGTCTCGCAGTAACTGGATGAAGACACGAAGGAAAGTTGGGCCGAGTGTGGGGCGACGCTACTTTGGTGAAGTGGGGCAACTAGCGTGAGGATATGCGGTCAAACGAAAGGGCTTCTATGGAGAGAGTGTTGACCAAAGAGTAGCAAGCGTTGGACGTCTTCAGCTAGGGAACTCAGTGGAATATGGGCTGTTCGAAGGAGGGAAACGAAAGAGAGCAGGAACAGCTCGTCCAAGAGAGGAAAGAAAATTTTAAAAGCAAAAGCAGAAGACCAAGGTTGTGAAGGAGAGAGGAAGAGATAGAGACGGAGGGAGCGGCAAACAACAATGGGAGGCCAGCTGGTTTTGCTTTATAAAAAGATAGGATTAAAGGGTAAAGTCAATGGATTTATCCCCTCCATTGAATACCATGTCCCCTAATACTTTCCCAATATAATTTCCACCAATTACCCAAATTTTGATGAAATTAATGCACCCTCTCATCCTAGGCTCCAAATTTCATATATTAGTCTTTAATCTCTTCAACAAATTCCCAAATTCAAAGTCCAATTTTGGTGTAGAAAAAGTCCACATAATTGCTGCAAGTCCCCTTCGCCATATAGCTCGGTTTGCAAGTTGAAAATCTCTTCAATTCGGCCAATCCGAATTTCCGTTAATTTCCGTGACGTCCGAATCGATTTTCCATAAAAATCCCGAAATCTCCAAAAAAATCTTATGAGACTAAGTCAACGTTCTTAAAATAGGTCGTGACAACACATAACTTTCAATTTCTAAAATCGGGTTCGAATTCACAGTTAATTTTCATTTGACACATTTTTAATGTGACCTAGACTACCGGGTAACTTTCAGAACTTTTCAGTACAAATGACGCATGGTTGATTTTCTTCGAGCCACAATGAACCCACTCAACTCAATGACGACTCTCGATTGTCGTGAAGATCTCGAGAATTCAAATACGGACACAGGATACCAAAACGATAAGAAAATCAGTCTAGTGTTGGTCGACGAGAATTTTTCAATTTGGTGGTGTCACCCACGATTAGTCACACATCTCAGTCGAACCAACCTATCTCTGATCTCAAATCGACTTATATTTGTGCCATAATGACCTCTAAAGATGAACATGGTCAAGTAGCCGATTCCTAGTCGAATGCTCAAGTCTATTTGCCTTAAAATTTTTAATGGTTTCCCCAAATAGTCTAGTTATCTCTAGAATGATCAGTTCTGAGAATAGCCCTATAGACGCGTCAATGAAATGCTCGATTTATTCAATAGAAAACATGATTGAAAATTTGGGATGTCACAGATCAGCTTCCCCTCGACTAAGTATGTAATAGGAGCTGCAGCTGCGGCAATCATGACATCCATTGAGCCTTTTCCCTTATGTTGTGTTGGCCCTTAGTTTGATTCTGGAAACAAAATTATGCAATAGCATCTTGAAATATGGAAAAAAAAAAAAATTGTTGCATTTGAAGGTATTTCTTAAAATATAAAAACAGTCATTTTTTTTACAACATCCTTTACTAGATCCATTCAGCAAGAATATTATTCTCTATAAGCATCTTGTATAGTGAAATATGTTTGTTAATGAATTTATTGGTATCATAGCCATGTTATATGATAGCATTGGGGAATATGGGTTTCAACTTTCGACTGAATTAGTGATGGCAAACTGTGATTTCTTATTTCTGCTTGTCTAATAATATGTGATGCTGATTGATTGCATTCTCTTCAGTTATGTTCAAGTGAAATTGGTTGATGGTTGCTGCTACTTTAGCAAATCATGAAATACATGATAATATATGCTAAAGTTTACATGCCAGTACTTAAGTATTTATGTGAACTTGATGAATTCAGGTAACATGTCAATTGAAGTGGAGGGATGTTACGAGATAAGTCCCATAATGGAATCGCCTAGCCATGAATGTGAAGAACATTTAAAAGAGTCGACCGAGGTATCTACTAGTCATCCTTCTCTTTGTAAGGAGTGAAAAATGGATAAATCCATTATGTGCGATAATTTTTTGAGAATTATAGATGAGAAGGAAAAAAAACATGTATGGTAAAATGCATTCATTGTGGGAAGGAGAATGCATATTCTGTTAATAGTGGTACTTCAACAATGTTGAAACACTTGAAAAGATGCAACAAGTATCCTCCTAATATAGATAAGAAGCAAAAGTTGTTTGTACCACGCGGTGTAAATGTGCCTAGTAAGGCAGAGGGAGATACCAATACTGATGCCACTAGTAGTAATGTCTTAACAACATGGAAATTTGATCAAGACCGGTGTAGACACATGCTTGCTCGAATGATCGTCCTCGATGAACAACCATTTTCTATAATTGAGCGTGTTGAGTTTTGTGATTTTGTTAATGAGTTACAACCTCTTTTCACACATTTATCTCAATTTACAGTGGTTAGAGATTGCATGAAGTTGTATATGAGTGAAAAAAGTTGTTTGAAAAATTAATTTGGTAAGCATAGGTCAAAGATTGCATTGACGACTAATACATGGACTTCCATTCAAAATCTAAACTATTTATGTCTTACTGCACATTTCATTGATGAAGACTAGAAATTACATAAAAGAATCATCAATTTTATGGTGATACATAGCCATAAGGGCAGGAAGATTGGGAAGATAGTCGAAAAATGCATCTACGATTGGGGAATAGAAAAAAAAAATGTTTCTACAATCACAGTGGATAATGCTAGCGCAAATGATGTTGTCATTTATTATTTAAAAGATAAATTTTCAAGAGACGGGTCATTGGTTTTAGCTGGTAAAGCTTTACACATGAGATGCACTGCGCATATATTAAACTTGATTGTCAAAGATGGCTTGGCTGTCTCTCGCCAGAAGTTAAAGATCAAATGTTCAAAACAAGACTGTGATGTAGGTACGAACCATCTGGCGCTTAAGCACAGTTCTTCAAGGCATAGATGGATTTCTTGTTCCTCTCTCCAAAAGAAATATCTTGATAAGCATTATCGAATAATGCTTCAGCTTTTCTATCAGATTGGAGTTGATCTAAATCTGAAACATGTTCTCTTGACTTCCATCCCTAAAGAATTATCCCAGATGGTTGAAAAATCTTTCTTTGGAAGACAAAGGAGAATACAAGATATTCCCTTGGGAGAAATACAACAAGAAATCCATCTATGCCTTGAAGAATTGTGCTTAAAGCGCCAGATGGTCCGTACCTACATCACAGATGACAAAAGTCTCGAGACGGCCTGCTCTCGCCAGAAGTTAAAGATCAAATATTCAAAACAAGACTGTGATGGTACTTGTGGTAAGTTTTCTCAGAAAAAGAAACACTTCAAGAAGTTCTAGATGAAGAAATCCAAATATGGCCCCAAGCACTTCTGAAAAAAGAAGAAATTGTGATACATACGTAAGAGGAAGGATCGCACAGGCCAAAGAAATCAAACCATTGCTTCATCTAAAATCAGAAGAGACATTTGCCAAAAATTGTCCTCAAGCAAAAAAAGGTTAGAATCGTCTAATTCATCACATTGAGAATGAAACAGGTATTTCTCTTGAAAATGATGATATTTAATCCTTATTCTTTACTGATGAAGAACCATTTGAACAAACTCTTTATGTCATTCCCTCTTACCAAACTTCCAGTGAATCTGAGTTAAACTCAAAGTCTGAAGATATTTTTCATATATCCCTCACATCTTCAAAACCAAACATTGACATATTTTCAAGTCAAACTCATTGTCTCCATTTCCCTATGAAAATCCTCACATCGAAGTTTGCCAAACCTATCACTGTTATTGCTCTCATTGATACCGGAGCAAGTTGTTCCATTCTAGATACTAAAGTTCTTCCTGAAGAGTATTGGACTCCTTATGTCCGATATTTCAACTCTGCCTCAGGAGACACATTATCAACAAATGTAAGAACCACCCCCGTAACTGTTCAGTTTTTTCCCCAGTGTTCTTTAACCACAAAGATTTTTGGATCAAGTCTCCCCAATAAAGATCTAATAATTGGGTGGGATATCATGACTCAAATCTCTCAATTTCGTATCATTCTTGGAAAAGGTCTTAGGTATAAAGACCAATTCTCTAAATTCGTCAATATTCAAAAACTCTTTTCCATTCAAATGAGTTTATTAGATCCAATCATGCAAAAATTGTTAGAATCTTGTTCGGAATCCCATTCGGAATTCGCTCAAAAATGTTCCCATCCTTTGTGGGAAAATCCAGAATTCTTTGTTCACCTTCCTTTCAAAAAATATGAAGATATAAATCCAACCAAGGTGAGCCACATGGGAATGAAGCCAGAACATCTGGCTTTAGCTCAAAGGGAATGTTCAGAACTATTGCAATAATGCCTTATTGAAATCTCCAATTCTCAATGGGCTTGCAAAGCCTTTTATGTCAATAAGCGCGCCGAGCAAAACAGGGGAAAAATGAGACTAGTAATCAACTATCAACCTCTCAACCTATTTCTCCAAGATGATAAATTCTCTTTACCATCCAGAGATTCTCTTTTTATGGGTCTAACCAAGGCCCATATCTATTCCAAATTTGATCTCAAAACCAGATTTTGGCAATTGGGCATCTATCCTGTAGACAGATACAAAACAGGATTCTATATTCCGAACCAGCACTTCTAGTAGAAAGTTCTTCCTTTTGGCCTAAAGGTAGCACCATCCTTTTTCCAAAAGGCCATGTGTCAAATTTTCCAACCAATCTTATCAAGTGCAGCCGTATACATTAATGATATTCTGCTCTACAGTCCTGACGAGCAGTCACTCTGTCAACTCCTTGAGCAGTTTGTAGAAATCGTGAAAAAGCATGGCATCATGCTTTCTCAAAGGAAAATGAATATTGCCCAAACAGAAATCGAATTCCTTGGTATGCACCTTAATAAAGGGACATACTATCTAGGGCTACATATTGCTCAAGAATTATTAAAGTTTCCCGAAGATAACTTCACTACAAAACAAGTTCAGCAATTTCTTGGGATAATCAATTATCTCAGGGTTTTTGTCTCAAATATTGCAAAACTCTTTATTCCTTTGCAACCTATGCTGAAGAAAAATCCCCTATCTTGGGGAAAAACTCAAACCAAAGTAGTCACCGAGCTTAAGGAGATCATGCAGAATCTTCCATCATTGCAAATACCATCAACAAGAAAAAGAATTCTTCAAACTAACGCCAGTGATGAATACTGGGCAGCCATCCTCTTTGAAGAAATTGATAGTAAGAGACACCTTTGTGCTCACAAAAGTGGAAAGTTTTCTCAAATTGAAATGCATTACCATTCCACTTTCAAAGAAATCCTGGCAATAAAAAATGGAATAAAAAAGTTTGAGTTTCATCTCATCGGCCATCACTTCTTGGTAGAATTAGACATGGCATCTTTTGCTTAGATGACCAAGTTTAAACAAAAATAGATTCCAAATTCTCAACTGTTTCGATGGGGTGAATGGTTCTTAAAATACTCTTTTGAAACCAAACATATTCCTGGAAGGAAGAATGTGCTTGCTGACTTCTTGTCAAGACCAAAAGCACCAGCCGAAATTAACATGTACATCAAGAGGCCTGCTTTCCATATGCTCAATTATGGCGTGAAATACAAGATTGAGAAGATCAAAGATTTGCCAAGCTGGAAATATCCCCAGGAGATTATTCAGCAAATCCAAAATGACAGTCTCATGGAAAACCTTGGAAATCTCATGTGGCAATGCCACACAGATCTGGTCAGGTTCAATGAAGGTTCGATTCTTTATCCTTTTGGATTAAATTCAGATTATCCATTCATTTATCCTCTTATCTGGAACGAAGATGATTTCCTCGATCAACTCAAGACGTTATTATGGTACTTAACCAATAAGTACTTAATAGCTATTGAAATTCCAGCCAGAAGATTCATTGCCAACCTCACAATGATATTCTTGCTCGGAAGAAACATCGAAAAAGAAAGTGATAAAAATCTTTTAGATTTTCTAAATTGGTTCCAGCATCCTACTCACTGAAAACATCTCCTCGAAAAAGAACTTAAAACCATAACACCAAACCCCGAAGTCCACATTATCCTGTTTTTTCGACGTCCATGGTATTTCTTTATAAATAATGGCAACATTATCGATGCCCCACTGAATATAGGAACCACATCTTATAAACCTCACTTGAACAGTCGAGAAGCTCGAATTCACAAATTTTATCCAGGACCTGTTGGATGTTGTGAACACAGTATCGAGAACTTCAAAGAATCTTGTGCTAGGAGAACAAGACCATTCCTGAAGATGCATGGAATTATAATGTACCCATTGCATGGGATCATTATGACCTAGCACCAGAAGCTAAGGAAGCACTCAGGCAATACAGACAAGCTGTATCATCCCAAAATCATGAAATGACAGGTACAGATGATATTGTCCAATCTACCCAAGACCCTTATGCACGTTGGGGAGGTCCTCTTTCCCAAGACCCCTATGATCTAGGACCTTCGTCCTTATCTCAACGCATGGACACATCCTTCTATGCACAGCCAACCAATTGGCCTCAGCCAAGCATTCTTGCCAACACCACAAGTGACAACACAAACTTGGCAGAAGAAGAAGCATCCCACTAGGCTCATGAAGAAGCATCCTCATCCCGCCAACTCAACCAGATTCTATCACCACAAGACCTTGAAGCACTTGAGCAAAAGTACGATGAACATTGCCTAGCAACAGTATATAGCTCGGATGACTCCGACTATGACTACAATGCTCGTGACGGACGAGACCTTTGAGTCCGTACATTTTCACTGTAGTAAGTACTGTTCACTTTTACTATAGCACTAAACTAGGGAAAGTACTGTTCACAGTACAGTCACTGTTCATAGTATAGTCACTGTTCATAGTGTGCGAATAATTTCCTCCCGGAAGTTTCCAGTGCCTCTATTTATATCTGGACCCGTGAGCTTGGTCCTTGTTTGTTTGTTTGTAACCTCTTGTCTATATAAGGCAAGGTTCGTGTAATGTTCTGGGCAGAGTCCCTTGAAGAAAAGTGAGTGTTTTATGAAAACTCTTTCTATGGCTTTCTAAACTCCTCTTCTTCTCCAATCTGGTAGGATCCTCCAAAAAATGCAGCTTGGGTAGGTTAGAAACATTTCCATCCCGGCATCTCTGAGTGTCTCTAGGCTCTGAACTAAAGGGCTGAGTAGTTTTCTGCTAAAAGGTTGTCCCTGAAGAGCTTGAACGGGAGTTGTTCGCCCACTGTGGGAAGGCATACCTACAGAAAATTTGCTCTCCTTCCCTGGTTCTAAGCATTCCAATCTTGCATTGAGGCTGAAATGATTACTTTCAAGGGTTCGGTTTGTCTAGATGTTGCCACTAGATAGAACTCCACTTATTTCATGTTAAACACGGCCATAAAGTTTAGAAAAGCTTTTGAAATGATGGCTGAAGATTTGTCTTTTAAAATTGAACTTAATTATGATTCTCCTAAAAGTGAAGATTGAGAAAATGTCATTATTCTTTCCAAATTCTTGAAACAATTTTATGATGCCACCACTCAAATGTCAGGGAGTTTATATATTACTTCGAATGATTATTTTGAGGGAATAGTTTTTTTGTACAAATATTTGAAATATGCGAGTAATGCTTTGGATCCTAAGCTTAAAACTATGGGTACAAAGATGAAGGAGAAGTTTGATAAATATTATGGAAGTTTAGATAAAGTAAATATGATGATTTTGATTGCGATGACGTTAGATCCTACAAAAAAGTTGCATTATGTGAAATATTGTTATGAGCAAAGTTATGATGATGAAGCAAAAATTGATGAGATGCATAGTAAGATGAAGTACATGTTGGAGCACCTGTATACATTTTATGAACAATCTTTTCTTTGTTATGGTAACAAATATTTGAGGGGTCAAACTATGATTACTGAAAGTAATAGTGCTTCCAATACCGATGGAAATGATGGAAACGATGAGATTAACATCAAAGCTTGGCGAAAAAACTTTTTCCATCAAAAGAAAGGAGGGCGTGATGACAACAAATCAGAGCTTGAACGATATCTTGAAGAGGATTCTAAAGATATTCTTGATCTTGATATTTTGATGTGGTGGAAAAGTATTGATTCAAAGTATAAGTTTCTATCTTTGATGGCATGGGATGTTTTATCTATTCCCGTGACTATTGTTGCTTCAGAGTCGGCTTTTAGTACTTTAGGCCGGGTGCTTGATGGTTTTAGAAGTTCCTTGACTTCTAAAGTGGTGGAAGCTTTAATTTGTACTCAAGACTGGTTGAGAGGTGCTCGTGTGCCTATTAATGTTTAAGAGTGCATTGAGAATGCTGAAAAGTTTGAATTGGATAAGCTTAAATCATGCATATTTCTTTTTTACTTGTTAATTCATTTTTACATATAATGAATGAGTTCTTTTTTTTTTTTTTTTTAAGATATGGATTGTCTTACTGGGGAGATTACCATAAGCAAATAGAGTTTGTATGTTGAATTGAATGACCATAAATGGTGAGGTGTTCCATCGGCACTTTAGTGATTTCAATTTAAAAATTTTCTTAGGTATTTATTATGTGTTTTGTTTGTTTTGTTT
Source organism: Eucalyptus caleyi (assembly GCA_014182885.2). NCBI lineage: Eukaryota > Viridiplantae > Streptophyta > Magnoliopsida > Myrtales > Myrtaceae > Eucalyptus > Eucalyptus caleyi. The sequence goes on from CM024466.2 coordinate 30,671,496, forward strand.
TTAGGTATTTAGAAGCTAAAGCGATCATCTAACAATTAACAAAATGTGAAGTTGTATATTCATGATTTATATTAAGTATTTTGAACTTTTGGTTTAATTGTTTAGTTGCACTTTGCTTTTGAGTTTATGTCAAATGGAAGAAGTTCTTGAATAGTAGTATTGCCGTTATTATGATGATGTGCTTGTCAAGTGGTGTGAAACTTCATTATTAGTTTATTAGACTTTGCTTGATTGGATGTATGAATCATTTTTGCATATGGTGTTACAAGTATTATTGATAGATGATTGTAGGAGAAGATGCCTAGAAAACATTTTTTAGCCTAGAATTCTTTTCTCTTAAACTTCCCATCTCATCCCATTTCCCAAAGGGAAGAATGATTCGAAGACAAATCAAAAGCAAGAAAATTATAGTATGTTTCAGCGATGGAAACACTTTATCTATTAGCAATCTCGATCATTTATATAGTTTGTTGTTTTTAACTAGTGTGAAATTTTTATGATCACCTTATCTTAAATTTATGTTGAATATGTACTTATATTTATAGTTTGGTGGCTCAACATCGTTTTGTTGAATGATATGTAATTTGAATTAATGAGTTTTACTTTTTAAGGAATAAAAAAATGAAATAAAAAAATTATCGGTTGGTCTTGGGTTGACCTTGAACCGAACCGAACTCATAGGGTCGGTCCAGTGCTTGATCCTAGACTCAAAAGGGTTGGTCCTCAATCCCAAAAATTGGTGACCGACACTATGCGGGTTGATCCTAAGGTTAGGCATCGGACCGGCCCAACCTAGACCATGATCACCCTTACTCCTCATGCAGTAATGCATGTACATTAATGGTTGCGATTGATTTGCCGGGAAGCAAGATGATCTTTCCTAAATCAATTTAGGGTGAAATGGTCAAAATAAACTGATTGCGCATGCAATTAATGCTTTGTTTGTTTTACTGAAAATGGATGATTTGAAAAATATTTTCTTAAAAATAATTGTTTCTATCTTTTACGCAATAAATGAATGCCAATTATTTTCATTGTCCATGAAAATACTTAGATACAAATTATTGTCATTAATGAATTTTCCGTCGATTAATTATTTCAAGTAACATAAATGATTAAGTTAAGGAAGATGTTTTTCAGATAATTCGTTTTCCATGAAATAAGATGGAGCATGAGAAAGCAAGAAATTGCTTCATTATGATTTTTTAAGTTACTTTCAGTAATTAGACATGATAAATTTGTACATTTCGTGGCCTTTCAAGTTTGATCTGTAGATTTGGCTAATGTGGGGGCATTTTCAAAGAAGCTAAATATGTACATTAGCAGTTTCTACTCTCATTATCCACCAACTCACTCAAACTCCCGGGTGGGGAAAGTTGCATTTAAGGGGTCATTCTAAAATCTACCTTAAAACTTTAGTCAAGTATTTCAATTGTCTTACAATTACTTTAGTCTCCTTGATTTTGTGATGTAATTTTTACTTTACTTAAATACTATTGTGCAGCTAAATCATACCTGATATGTGTAGTTTTGATAATTTACGTGCCTTCATTGAAGAGTGGTAGAGTTAAAAATATCTATGCATATATTAATAAGGAAAAAAGATACCTCAATAGCTTGTGAAATAACATTGTATTTTGTTCGTTAACTAATATAAAATTGTTCCGGTGTAACCAAATCAATATAAAAGTAAGGAGTTCTCGAGTCCCCCCAATGCAGACTCACGCTTTCAACTGCTAGAAAACGATAACCTTTCTTTTCCTATTGTCCTTTGCTTGTATTGATTTTTTTTTTCTTTTTCTTGGCTTTGACTGCGACTCCTGTTGGTTGAGATTTTATGTGTATTTTTGGGTTTATAAGAGGATATCTTTTTTGGTCAACTGATTTTATTCCTCTTGGTTGGTTGAGATTTTGTGTGTATTTTTAGGTTTATAAGAGGACCTTAGATGAGTCTAAGGCGATTGCTTGACAAGTTAGCCCAATTCTCGAAAAGCGCAATTAAAAGTGTAATGAGACAATCAGAAGGGAAAAAAAGGGAGAAAATAATTGCACTATAAGCTCTGTACCTACGAAAGCTATGATTTTTTTTTGTTAAGCTGCTAATTTCATTGCTTTTGGGCGAGACTTCTACGTATTTTCAGGTTCATGCATGTTCTAATGTAAAAATTCGAGCTTTTAAGAAATTGACGTGCAACTACGTTGAAGTGGCGTGAAGGGACCAGAATAAGAATGCGAGGAAGCGGACAATAGTGTATATCTCTATATGAATTATTTAGCTAAGAGTTAGTAAACAACCATTCCAACCTTTTCCAAATACCACAAACCACACAACCTGTTTTAGCATATGCTTCATAAGTAGTTTATTTCAGGATAATATCTTAAAAATCTATATTAAACAACTTTAGACACGTTCGGATAAATAAAGGGCTCCAAATATCTATTTACATTGAAAAACAAACTACAATATATAATTGGACCAGCATGGTCTAGAAAAAAAAAGGATGGACTATTGGTTTAAGGTTCCAAAGATCTATTTACATTGAAAAACAAACTACAATAAATAATCAGGTCGGTATGGTCTAGAAAAATAAAAAACAAAAGGATGGACTATTGGTTTGATGGTGGTGGCAAGTCAAAAGAATAATTATGAATAGTCAATCAATGCTCTTCCAGCCAACAGTGGATGGTTGTTCTATCACGCCTATTCATGTTCCCAATTTGAATAGTGCACAGAGCATCGCGATTATTCCTTAACTTATGCCAAATGCCTAGAAATTCCCTAGCCTCAACGGTGGAAGATAGGACCAGAACTTCATTTTGTCGGATCCGTTGAATGGCTTGATTGACATTTACTTGAGGTTGCTCGTAGGCATGACGATGATTAGTCTTCTCAGCTTGTTTGAAGACGATGATTAAAAAAAAAAAAAAAAAAAACCCCCATATACAAGAGCTGGAAAACAAAAAGAATTTTAAGAAAAACATATAACTCTCATGTAAGTTGCGGATCATTCTGGGCTTTCACCCACGCAGCCCGATGCATGTCCAAGAGTTCACAATTCCACCGCAAATTGTGACGGCGGTTGGCGATGACAGTCGGCAGTTGTGCAGCGATCATGTGACAATCGTGTGGCAATCGTGCAACGGTCATGCGGCAGTCGTGCAGCATTCGTGCGACAACAGATGGTGGTTAGCAATCCGTGAATAAGAAGAAAAAACAAATACATACAAAAATTTATAAATTTTTACCAAACATATTTCTATTATTTTTCTATTCCAAGAATATAAATTTTCTGTAATTATCAAATACCTTATTTTACTCAAAAATTGTTCCCGGAGTAGAATTAGAAAAAAAACAATTTCTAAAAAAATAGGACCAGAACTTCCTTTTGTCGAATCGCGATTATTCCTTAACTTATGCCAAATGCTTAGAAATTCCCTAGCCTCAACGGTGGAAGATAGGACCAGAACTTCATTTTGTCGGATCCATTGAATGGCCCGATTGACATTTACTTGACCTTGCTCGTAGGCATGACGATGATTAGTCTTCTCAGCTAGTCTGAAGACGATAATTAAAAAGGAAAAAAAAAAACCCATATACAAGAGTTAGAGAACAAAAATAATTTTAAGAAAAAAATATAACTCTCATGTAAGTTGCGGATCATTTTGGGCTTTCACCCACGTAGCTCGATGCATGTCCAAGAGTTCACAATTTCGCCGGAAATTGTGACGGCGGTTGGCGATGACAGTCGGCAGTCGTGCGACGATCGTGCGACGGTCGCGCGACGGTCGCACGACGATCGTGCAACGGTCGTGCGGCGGTCGTGCAGCGTTCATGCGGCTATCATGCGACGACGGGCGGTGGTTAGCGATCTGTGAGTAAGAAGAAAAAACAAATAAATACAAAAATTTATAAATTTTTACCAAACGCATTTCTATTATTTTTCTATTCCAAGAATATAAATTTTGTATAATTACCAAATACCTTATTTTACTCAAAAATTGTTCTCGAGTAGAAATACAAGAAAACTATTTCTAAAAAAATAGGACCAGAACTTCGTTTTGTCGGATCGCAATTATTCCTTAACTTATGCCAAATGCCTAGGAATTCCCTAGCCTCAACGGTGGAAGATAGGACCAAAACTTCATTTTGTTGGATCCGTTGAATGGCCTGATTGACATTTACTTGAGCTTGCTCGTAGGCATGATGATGATTAGTCTTTTCAGCTTGTCTGAAGACAATAATAAAAAAGAAAAAAAAAAAACCCATATATAAGAGCTGGAAAACAAAAAGAATTTTAAGAAAAAAATATAACTCTCATGTAAGTTGCGGATCATTTTGGGCTTTCACCCACGCAGCCCGATGCATGTCCAAAAGTTCACAATTCCGCCACAAATTGTGACGGCGGTTGGTGATGACAATCGGCAGTCGTGCAGCAATCGTGCGATGGTCGTGTGGCAATCGTACGACAATCGTGGAGTGTCCGTACGGCTGTCGTGCGACGACAAGCAATGGTTAGCAGTCCGTGAGTAACATAAATATAAAAATTTATAAATTTTTACCAAACGCATTTCTATTATTTTTCTATTTCAAGAATATAAATTTTATATAATTACCAAATACCTTATTTAACTCAGAAATTGTTCTCGGAGTAGAAATAGAAAAAAAAACTATTTCTAAAAGATAAGAGCAAAACTTCGTTTTGTCGGATCGCGATTATTCCTTAACTTATGCCAAATGCCTAGAAATTCCCTAGCCTCAACAGTGGAAGATAGGACCAGAACTTCATTTTGCCGGATCCGTTGAATGGCCTGATTACATTTACTTGAGCTTGCTCGTAGGCATGACGATGATTAGTCTTCTCAGCTTGTCTGAAGACGATGATTTAAAAAAAAAAAAAAAAAAAGCCCATATACAAGAGCTGGAAAACAAAAAGAATTTTAAGAAAAACATATAACTCTCATGTAAGTTGTGGATCATTCTGGGCTTTCACCCACGCAGCCCGATGCATGTCCAAGAGTTCACAATTCCGCCGCAAATTGTGACGGCAGTTGGCAACGACAGTCAGCAGTCATGCGGCGATCGTGCGATGGTCGTGCGGCAGTCGTGCATCGTTTGTGCGGCTGTCATGCGACGACAGGCAGTGGTTAGCAATCCGTGAGTAAGAAGAAAAAACAAATAAATACAAAAACTTATAAATTTTTACCAAACGCATTTCCATTATTTTTCTTTTCCAAGAATATAAATTTTTTATAATTACCAAATACCTTATTTTATTCAAAAATTGTTCTCGGAGTAGAAATACAAAAATACTATTTCTAAAAAATAGGACCAAAACTTCGTTTTGTCGGATCGCAATTATTCCTTAACTTATGCCAAATGGCTAGAAATTCCCTAGCCTCAACGGTGGAAGATAGGACCAAAACTTCATTTTGTCGGATCCGTTGAATGGCCTGATTGACATTTACTTGAGCTTGCTCGTAGGCATGATGATGATTAGTCTTTTCAGCTTGTCTGAAGACAATAATAAAAAAAAAAAAAAAAAAAACCCATATATAAGAGCTGGAAAACAAAAAGAATTTTAAGAAAAAAATATAACTCTCATGTAGGTTGTGGATCATTTTGGGCTTTCACCCACGCTGCCCGATGCATGTCTAACAGTTCACAATTCCGCCATAAATTGTGATGGCAGTTAGTGATGACAATCGGCAGTCGTGCAGCAATCGTGCGACGGTCGTGCGGCTATCGTGCAGCGTCCTGCAGCTGTCATGTGATGACAGGCGGTGGTTAGCAGTCCGCAAGTAACATAAATATAAAAATTTATAAATTTGTACCAAACACATTTCTATTATTTTTCTATTTCAAGAATATAAATTTTGTATAATTACCAAATACCTTATTTTACTCAAAAATTGTTTTCGGAGTAGAAATAGAAAAAAACTATTTCTAAAAAGATAGGAGCAAAACTTCGTTTTGTCGGATCGCAATTATTCCTTAACTTATGCCAAATGCCTGGAAATTCCCTAGCCTCAACGGTGGAAGATAGGACCAGAACTTCATTTTGTCGGATCCGTTGAATGGCCTGATTGACATTTACTTGAGCTTGCTCGTAGGCATGATGATGATTAGTCTTCTCAGCTTGTCTGAAGACGATGATTAAAAAGAAAAAAAATAAAAACCCCATATACAAGAGCTGGAAAACAAAAAGAATTTTAAGAAAAAAATATAACTCTCATGTAAGTTGCGGATCATTCTGGGCTTTCACCCACGCAGCCCGATGCATGTCCAAGAGTTCACAATTCCACCGCAAATTGTGACGGCGGTTGGAGACGACAGTCGACAGTCGTGCGGCGATCGTGCGATGGTCGTGCGGCGGTCGTGCATCGTTCGTGCGGCTGTCATGCGACGACAAGCGGTGGTTAGCAGTCCGTGAGTAAGAAAAAAAAATAAATAAATACAAAATTTTATAAATTTTTACCAAACGCATTTCCATTATTTTTCTTTTCCAAGAATATAAATTTTTATAATTACCAAATACCTTATTTTACTCAAAAATTGTTCTCGAGTAGAAATACGAGAAAACTATTTCTAAAAAATAGGACCAAAACTTCGTTTTGTCGGATCGCAATTATTCCTTAACTTATGCCAAATGGCTAGAAATTCCCTAGCCTCAACGGTGGAAGATAGGACCAAAACTTCATTTTGTCGGATCCGTTGAATGGCCTGATTGACATTTACTTGAGCTTGCTCGTAGGCATGATGATGATTAGTCTTTTCAGCTTGTCTGAAGACAATAATAAAAAAGAAAAAAAAAACCCATATATAAGAGCTGGAAAACAAAAAGAATTTTAAGAAAAAAATATAACTCTCATGTAGGTTGTGGATCATTTTGGGCTTTCACCCACGCTGCCCGATGCATGTCTAACAATTCACAATTCCGCCATAAATTGTGATGGCAGTTAGTGATGACAATCGGCAGTCGTGCAGCAATCGTGCGACGGTCGTGCGGCTATCGTGCAGCGTCTGTGCAGCTGTCATGCGATGACAGGCGGTGGTTAGCAGTCCGCAAGTAACATAAATATAAAAATTTATAAATTTTTACCAAACACATTTCTATTATTTTTCTATTTCAAGAATATAAATTTTGTATAATTATCAAATACCTTATTTTACTCAGAAATTGTTTTCGGAGTAGAAATAGAAAAAAAACTATTTCTAAAAAGATAGGAGCAAAACTTCGTTTTGTCGGATCACAATTATTCCTTAACTTATGCCAAATGCCTGGAAATTCCCTAGCCTCAATGGTGGAAGATAGGACCAGAACTTCATTTTGTCAGATCCGTTGAATGGCCTGATTGACATTTACTTGAGCTTGCTGGTAGGCATGACGATGATTAGTCTTCTCAGCTTGTCTGAAGACGATGATTAAAAAGAAAAAATAAATAAAAACCCCATATATAAGAGCTGGAAAACAAAAAGAATTTTAAGAAAAAAATATAACTCTCATGTAAGTTGCGGATCATTCTGGGCTTTCACCCACGCAGCCCGATGCATGTCCAAGAGTTCACAATTCCACCGCAAATTGTGACGGCGGTTGGCGACAACAGTCGGCAGTCGTGCGGCAATCGTGCGATGGTCGTGCGGCGGTCGTGCATCGTTCGTGCAGCTGTCATGCGACGACGGGCAGTGGTTAGCAGTCCGTGAGTAAGAAGAAAAAAATAAATAAATACAAAAACTTATAAATTTTTACCAAACCCATTTCCATTATTTTTCTATTCCAAGAATATAAATTTTTTATAATTACCAAATACCTTATTTTACTCAAAAATTGTTCTCAGAGTAGAAATACGAGAAAACTATTTCTAAAAAAATAGGACCAAAACTTCGTTTTGTCGGATCGCAATTATTCCTTAACTTATGCCAAATGGCTAGAAATTCCCTAGCCTCAACGGTGGAAGATAGGACCAAAACTGCATTTTGTCGGATCCGTTGAATGGCCTGATTGACATTTACTTGAGCTTGCTCGTAGGCATGATGATGATTAGTCTTTTCAGCTTGTCTAAAGATAATAATAAAAAAGAAAAAAAAAACCCATATATAAGAGCTGGAAAACAAAAAGAATTTTAATAAAAAATTATAACTCTCATGTAAGTTGCGGATCATTTTGGGCTTTCACCCACGCAGCCCGATGCATGTCCAAAAGTTCACAATTCCGCCACAAATTGTGACGGCGGTTGGTGATGACAATCGGCAGTCGTGCAGCAATCGTGCGACGGTCGTGTGGCAATCGTACGACAATCGTGGAGCGTCCGTACAGCTGTCGTGCGACGACAAGCAATGGTTAGCAGTCCGTGAGTAACATAAATATAAAAATTTATAAATTTTTACCAAACGCATTTCTATTATTTTTCTATTTCAGAAATATAAATTTTGTATAATTACCAAATACCTTATTTTACTCAGAATTTTTTTTTTGTGACCTAGGGAACCCCCGTGCGTCGTTTCGCGGCGGAGTAAATCCTGGGAGGGAGTAGAGTCACCACCACCCTTGCTCCCCAGGTAAATCATATACAAGAGCTGGAAAACAAAAAGAATTTTAAAAAAAAAATATAACTCTCATGTAAGTTGCGGATCATTCTAGGCTTTCACCCACGCAGCCCAATGCATGTCCAAGAGTTCACAATTCCACCGCAAATTGTGACGGCGGTTGGAGACGACAGTCGACAGTCGTGCGGCGATCGTGCGATGGTCGTGCGGCGGTCGTGCATCGTTCGTGCGGCTGTCATGCGACGACAAGCAGTGGTTAGCAGTCCGTGAGTAAGAAGAAAAAATAAATAAATACAAAAATTTATAAATTTTTACCAAACGCATTTCCATTATTTTTCTTTTCCAAGAATATAAATTTTTATAATTACCAAATACCTTATTTTACTCAAAAATTGTTCTCGAGTAGAAATACGAGAAAACTATTTCTAAAAAAATAGGACCAAAACTTCGTTTTGTCGGATCGCAATTATTCCTTAACTTATGCCAAATGGCTAGAAATTCCCTAGCCTCAACGGTGGAAGATAGGACCAAAACTGCATTTTGTCGGGGCCGTTGAATGGCCTGATTGACATTTACTTGAGCTTGCTCGTAGGCATGATGATGATTAGTCTTTTCAGCTTGTCTAAAGAAAATAAAAAAAAAAAAAAAAAAAAAACCATATATAAGAGCTGGAAAACAAAAGGAATTTTAAGAAAATAATATAACTCTTATGTAAGTTGCGGATCATTTTGGGCTTTCACCCACGCAGCCTGATGCATGTCCAAGAGTTCACAATTCCGCCACAAATTGTGACGGCGGTTGGTGATGACAATCGGCAGTCGTGCAGCAATCGTGCGACGGTCGTGCGGTAATCATGCAGCGTTCGTGTGGCTGTCGTGCGACAACAGGCGGTGGTTAGCAGTCCGTGAGTAACATAAATATAAAAAATTTTAAATTTTTACCAAACCCATTGCTATTATTTTTCTATTTCAAGAATATAAATTTTGTATAATTACTAGATACCTTATTTTATTCAGAAATTGTTCTCGGAGTAGAAATAGAAAAAAACTATTTCTAAAAGATAGGACCAAAACTTCGTTTTGTCGAATCCCGATTATTCCTTAACTTATGCTGAATGCCTGCAAATTCCCTAGCCTCAACGGTGGAAGATAGGACCAGAACTTCATTTTGTCGGATCCGTTGAATGGCCTGATTACATTTACTTGTGCTTGCTCGTAGGCATGGCGATGATTAGTCTTCTCAACTTGTCTGAAGACGATGATTAAAAAGAAAAAAAAAAAAAAAAACCCATATACAAGAGCTGGAAAACAAAAAAAAAATTAAGAAAAACATATAGCTCTCATGTAAGTTGCGGATCATTCTGGGCTTTCACCCACGCAGCCCGATGCATGTCCAAGAGTTCACAATTTCGCCGCAAATTGTGACGGCAGTTGGCGATGACAGTCGGCAGTCGTGCTACGATCGTGCGACGGTCGTACGGCGATCGTGCGGCGGTCGTGCGGCGGTCGTGCAGTGTTCGTGCGGCTGTTATGCGACAACGGGTAATGGTTAGCAGTCCGTGAGTAAGAAGAAAAATCAAATAAATACAAAAATTTATAAATTTTTACCGAACACATTTCTATTATTTTTCTATTCCATTAATATAAATTTTTATAATTACCAAATACCTTATTTTACTCAAAAATTGTTCTCGAGTTGAAATACGAGAAAACTATTTCTAAAAAAATAGGACCAGAAGTTCGTTTTGTCGGATCGCAATTATTCCTTAACTTATGCCAAATGGCTAGAAATTCCCTAGCCTCAACGGTGGAAGATAGGACCAAAACTTCATTTTGTCGGATCGTTGAATGGCCCGATTGACATTTACTTGAGCTTGCTCGTAGGCATGATGATGATTAGTCTTTTCAGCTTGTCTAAAGATAATAATAAAAAAGAAAAAAAAAACCCATATATAAGAGCTGGAAAACAAAAAGAATTTGAAGAAAAAAATATAACTCTCATGTAAGTTGCGGATCATTTTGGGCTTTCACCCACACAGCCCGATGCATGTCCAAAAGTTCACAATTCCGCCACAAATTGTGACGGCGGTTGGTGATGACGATCGTCAGTCATGCAGCAATCGTGTGACAGTCGTATGGCGATCGTACGACAATCGTGGAGCGTCCGTACGGCTGTCGTGCGACGACAAGCGGTGGTTAGCAGTCCGTGAATAACATAAATATAAAAATTTATAAATTTTTACCAAACGCCATTCTATTATTTTTCTATTTCAGGAATATAAATTTTGTATAATTACCAAATACCTTATTTTACTCAGAATTTTTTTTTGTGACCCAGGGAACCCCGTGCGCCGCTTCATGGCGAAGTAAACCCTGGGAGGGAGTAGAGTCACCACCACCCTTGCTCCCCAGGTAAATCAGCACGACGCAGCTAGGATTCGAACACTGGACCTTTTGCGAGAGGAACAAGTGCTTGAGCCAACTGCGCCGCAGTGCTGGGTGGTTTTTACTCAAAAATTGTTCTCGGAGTAGAAATAGAAAAAAAAAATAAAAACTATTTCTAAAAAGATAGTACCAAAACTTCGTTTTGTCGGATCGCGATTATTCCTTAACTTATGCCAAATGCCTAGAAATTCCCTAGCCTCAACGGTGGAAGATAGGACCAGAACTTCATTTTGTCGAATCCGTTGAATGGCCTGATTGACATTTACTTGAGCTTGCTTGTTGGCATGATGATGATTAGTCTTTTCAACTTGTCTGAAGACAATAATAAAAAAGAAAAAAAAAACCCATATATAAGAGCTGGAAAACAAAAAGAATTTTATGAAAAAAATATAACTCTCATGTAAGTTGCGGATCCTTCTGGGCTTTCACCCACGCAGCCCGACGCATGTCCAAGAGTTCACAATTCCTCCGCAAATTAGCAGCTGCACTCATTTTCAGAGAAGTTTTGATTTGAAGAGGGGGAGAGGAGAGACTTTTGAACCGAGGAGGGTGATGAAGAGAGAACTGAGGAGGTGAGGAGGGTGATGAAGAGAGATACATGTGCTTCTTATATACACTGGTGGGGTTCTTGCCCAATCTCAATTCATTTGCTATTAAGTGGTCCCCTTACGAAGGGGATGGTTTTAAAAAAACTTCAGTCCTGCACTTGGTTACAACAAAAATTCGTTTAACGTCATCACGAAATACTTGAAAATTTTGAAAATATTGGAAAATCAAATATCGAAGTGTACAATGTATCAGTTCATGAAATCCTCAAGAGTACACTTATTTCGTTTTCTACTCCGTATTTTTATGACATTATCTCCTTGGCTTTTATTTATTACGAAATAGTTCAAATTTTTCAAAATATTCAATATCAAATTATATTGTTCGAAAATTTAAAATATATATATTTGAATTTACGTGTGTCAATACTTAATTCACATCGTGAGTGAATTTTTGAATAATTTGCATGGCACATACATCCTATGAGAAGACTTCTTGATTGCCAAAATTTTGGTGAGAATGTGGTGACGGGCTGCCTATCCTCAAATTTTCCAGTTACACATGGTGCAAAAAAACTATAACTCAAACTGAACATTCGATGGTAAATGTGGGCCTTTTATGGTAACGCCAAAGATCATCAACGTTGTTCACCCCTCTCCACCATATTTACAATAACCGAAAAAAAAAAAAAAAAAAAAAAAAAAAAAAAAAAAAAAAAAAAAAACAATGAAATGTAGGATTCAGACAATCAAATAAAAAAATTATCAAAATTCATGATAAGCCCGAAGAGATAACCAATTTGTCAAAGATAATAGTTTGCAGTTCCATCTTATCATATTTACTTCACTGGCTTAATATTCGTTATAATTACTCATTTTCCATCATTGAAATTCTATCACATACTTCCCCCGTTCATTAGTATTTTCTTTTCGATTGAAAACATTACTCCAAAACTTCATGAGCCCATAGTTATTTTAACCTATGCATGAAGCATTATCGGACAAAAAACAAGAAAAGCATAACCATTTGCTTTTTATATACACTGGTGGGGTTCTGCCCAGTCTCAATCCATTTGCTATTAAGTGGTCCCCTTACGAAGGGGATGGTTTTAAACAAATTTCAGTCTTGCACTTGGTTACAATAAAACTTCGTTTAACGTCATAATGAAATACTTGAAAATTTTGAAAATATTGGAAAATCAAATATCGAAGTGTACAATGGATCAGTTCATGAAATCCTCAAGAGTACACTTGTTTCATTTTCTACTCTGTATTTTTATGACTTTATCTCCTTGACTTTTTATTTATTATGAAATAGTTCAAATTTTTCAAAATATTCAATATCAAATTATATTGTTGAAAAATTTAAAATATATATATATTTGAATTTACGTGTGTCAACACTTAATTCACGTCGTGAGTGAATTTTTGAATAATTTGCATGGCACATACATCCTATGAGAAGACTTCTTGACTACCAAAATTTTGGTGGAATGTGGTGACGGGCCACCTATCCTCAAATTTTCCGGTTACACATGGTGCAAAAAAACTATAACTCAAACTGAACATTCGATGATAAATGTGGGCCTTTTATGGTAACGCTAACAACCATCAACGTTGTTCACCCCTCTCCACCATATTTCCAATAACTGGAAAAAAAAAAAAAAAAAAAACTATTAGATGAAGGATTAAGACAATCATATAAAAAACTTATCAAAATCCATGATAAGCCCGAAAAGATAACCAATTTGTCAAAGATAATAGTTTGCAGTTCCATCTAGTCATATTTACTTCACTGGCTTAATATTCGTTATAATTACTCATTTTTCATCATTGAAATTCTGTCACATACTTCCCCTGTTCATTAGTATTTTCTTTTCGATTGAAAACATTGCTCCAAAACTTCATGAGCCCATAGTTATTTTAACCTATGCACGAAGCATTATCGAACAAAAAACAAGAAAAGCATAACCACCTAAGCAAACAAATTAAAATAAGAAATCCTCGAGGCATTTACTCGAGCTGCCCCTAATCTTCCCCGCAGCTCCATCATTAGACACTTGTCTGTGAAGGGACAGGCATTATCCGACAGCCTACCGTCACCAACCGCCGCACGACCACTACCTGCTGCCGCACGACCACCAAATGTCACTGCCAACCGTCGCCGCAAGATCGCCACCCACGACTCTTTAGCCACCACCCCCTCCCATGACCGATGGGCTATGGGCGGCAATCCTGCGACGGCGGTTGGCGATGACAGTCGACAATCGTGCGGCGATCGTGCGATGGTCATGCGGCAGTCATGTAGCGTTCGTGCGGCTGTCGTGCGACGACAGACAATGGTCAGCAATCCGTGAATAAGAAGAAAAAACAAATAATTACAAAAATTTATAAATTTTTACCAAATTCATTTCTATTATTTTTCTATTTCAAGAATATAAATATTGTATAATTACCAAATACCTTATTTTACTTAGAAATTGTTCCCGGAGTAAAAATAGAAAAAAAAAACTATTTTTGAAAAGAAATAGTTTTCCGGAATAGAAACATTGCCATGTGCACTCATAATTTCTCGCGCCACCTTAACAACAGATAAATTTCTGCAAAAAGAGAAGGGGGCATAAAAAAATCAATTGCGGGCACAACACATTTCATAAGCGGGGCGCAATGAGGTTAACAACACCAATCAAACCAACAGGCGTAGAAAGTTTGCAAAAAGCATTCCGATTCCATTGCTGTGGTGACCATTATTTAAACCTTTTAAGTTGTTCCATGCAAGCTACAGAAACCCTAGTAAGAGAAATAATCATGACGCAATAAACAGAGGAAGTTACCTCAAAATGTACCAAAAATGCTTGTTGCTCAAGTTGCTGTTGCAGTCGGATCATCCTAGCTTGTCATGTATCTCTAGACCTTTCTCTATGGCTGCAACTTTCTCCATGGCTTTCTTTTCATACGTCATCTTCTCCTGTATACACTATAAGGCTAACTCAATATTGATTGTATTCAATGGAATTGATTTTTCTTCTTGGGCTTTACAGCTTTTGTGAGCTAATACTGCATTGACAAGCGGTATCTTACCTCTTCAAGCAGGGAATCCCACTCCTTTGCAGCATCTTTTTGGAGCTACATGCCACCAAGAATATTTTGGCTTAATCAAATCGACTCAATTCAATGATTGAGAGCCGAAACTCACTGTAGATTTGAACTCCTCCATTTGATGCTTTCTAAAATCCTCCCTATATTTAAGAACAAATAGCCACTTACAATCGATGTATCAAAATCAATCCAACGCACTCACAAGAAAAAGGATAAAAGCTATGGGATGAGGCTTTCTCAATGAAGGAAAGCGGCTCGTGCTTCCTTCCATCTTCAATTGACGCTTGCGTGGACTCCTTGACAACGAAGAGATACGGATGGAGATTGTGACAACATAGTAATTGATCAAATAAATTTTACCTAATAAAGGAACATCTACAAATGAAACGAAACGAAACGAAACGAGACGAAAGAGAGAGTCTACCTCGGGTGATTGCGTAGCTCCTCGGAGTGACCATGACCACCTTACGCTTCATTGCTTGCTCTTGAAGGGTTTTTTTGCACGGATCTGTATGCCAAATATTGCTTGCTCTTGAAGGGTTTTTTTTTGCATAGATCTGTACCCCAAATATGGTTGTTGTGTTCAAGTCACAATTTCGAAAAGCACAAATACATCCTAGCTAAAGGAAACAAATCCAATTACCACCAAACTTCTCAACCCACATCACAAATATTTCTATTATGTTGTCACTGACCTGCAAATTAGCTACTATTTACAAACCCAATGGGAGAACCAATTTCTCAAATATAATTAAACAAGCAGCCTGAAGGACTCTCAACAGAAAAGGGGAAAAAAATAGTGTAACAGGAAAAAGCCCAAAACCTTTAAGATCACCTTCACAACCAATGTGTAGTCATATGAAAATAACAGGGCATGTCCGGTAAACAAATTATGTCCCTCCCACATCATGACAACCTAAGATATGACCATCAAATCTCCAAGAACAATTGGCACAATACCATATCTATGCGAATGACATCTTATATACTTCATAAGGAAAATTTAAAATCACCCAGTCTTAACCAAAAATAAGTCAAGCATCGATCTTCAACCAACAGCTTTATAGAATACAACAAGCACATAAAACCATTGCGAACATCACATCAGCTTCTTATAATAGTCTAAGATTGGAATTGGAAAAAAAAAACACGGTCATATCTACATTAAGTAACATCATTAACAATGAACCAGCCATGATTCAATCAACCTCCACACATGACGAAACTCATTGAATTGCAAAAATCTGGAAATCACATCACATAAAACCAACCAGCTTTATAGAATACAATAAGCACATAAAACCTTCGCAAAGATCACATCAGCTTGCTAATAACAGTCTGAGATTGGAAGTGGAAAAAGAAACACGAAGTCATATCTACATTAAGTAACATCGTTAACAAATGAACCAGCCACGATTCAATCAACCTCCACACATGAAGAAACTCATAGAATTGAAAAAATCTGGAAATCTAGAGAATCTCTAATTCCTCCCCCCTAATCATCCTCCTTATTTCGTTCTCCAGACCAGCTGTGGAGGGCACGGAATTGATTGGAAAATCGTCGAAACTAGATTGCTAGAGAGCGAGTTGAGATGAGACTATCCAAGTGCGAGATCTATCAGAGATAACTGACGGTGAAAATAGAAATAGCAGACCAGATCAGTTCACTCAGCTGTCTGTATCATGGAGGGGAGATCATTAAGCCGCGAGGGAGGTAACGGAGATTGGCGCAAGGCGGCGGCTAAGCGAGAGGGAGTGGCCGGAGCGGGAGAAAATCACCAAAAAGTGAGAGTGAGCGATTGGCGGAGCACCTACGAGGAGTTTTGTAACCGATTGGTACCCTATGAAGCACCGACACTCTTCAAAAGCCTTCGTGTGGTGTCGGACACTTCGACACGTGTCTGACACACTCCGACACTCGGTCAACACATATTGAAAAATCTGACACTTGGTCAACTTTCTTGACACTCTCCATCACTCGAGTCGGAATTCTAACATTCGAGTTTCCAACACGTATTCCAAGATCGAGGTCAATTTTAAAAATTCAATAAATGAGAGGTCGAAATATATATGTGAAAAAATAAAACACAATAATAAAAATCATAAATAGAGAAATAAGAAAAACATAGTCTTTTCTTATCTTCTAACTCCCACTTACTGTGATACACAATTCACCCCTTAAGTTTTTTTTTTTTTCCTCTTCTAACATATCTAACATGCGAGTCTAAAATATGGATCGCTTGTTTTTTCTACAAGTTTTACGCATAATTAAAATAGAGTTGAATTTGTCTAATTGAGGGAGTGGCGGCAAGGCTTGCAAACCAACAAGTGAGGTATGATTGAGAATTCACCAGTGCTTGGTGAGTAATCGGCGATTAAAAGTCGGTGGTCTAACAATGATACCACCACCGTGAGGCCTAGCCAAATGAATGAAAAACCTGCACACAATCAATTTCATCACGGAGTCAAATAAGTTGTTTGGTACTATTCACAAGTTTTCATAATTACACTATCTCCTAGATTTTAGAATATTTTTTCATTTCAATTCATATCCTAAATCAATAGTTTTACCTTTTTTGATTTTTATAAATATTACTATAGTTCTAAAATATAACAGCGGATATGGTTATATCAAATTCAAATTCCTCTTATTCTAAGATGAGCTTTTTATAAGAATATATACTAAAAATACAAATTAGCAAATCAAAATAACATAAACATCAACTCGATACAAGTCTAATGAGAATCTAGAAATATGGCCATACTCTTTGTCAATCTAGAAAATGGATCAAAATTCAAAAAATATTTTAGATTTGGGCGATAGCATGTGACTTTGTAAACTTTTGACTTTGTCGCAAAAAATTGAGGGATCAGGTCACACAAATAAACAGCTCAAGGACTAGATTGAATATTTTATAAATAGTTTGAGAATCACATTAAGCGAATTAAAAGTTGAAGGATGACCAAAGTTGATGAACTAATTGTGTCATTATTTCAAAGAGAAACTATGGTTTTAAAACCACTTTCCCGCAATCTGACTTCGGTTCTCGCATATAGGTTCGGATCCATGAATTGGGAAAAGAACAGACCTACCCGAACCCGATCCACTTTTAGGAATTGAGAACCCGACTCAATTCTATTTGCCCCAGAATCAGCCCAAAACCAGCCCAGAAATGGACCAATTGATATTTTGACTAGGCCTCGCAGACTAGTAGGCCCATAAGACCGACTTTGTTCTTCGCGGCCATTCACGACTCCTCCAGTTCATTAATGTCGGGTGCAATTCGCATGAAAGATGACGGCTTGCCCGTCCGATAACGACACCTACCTTTTTTCTTTTCTTTTTTTGGCATAACGACACCCACTTCTTCAGCCACGAAACCGCGCCTTTTCAGCCCGATTTTAGTTTGACCCAAAAAAAAAAAAAAAGGGAAGAAGAAAAAAGAGAAGGGCATAGCATTCACATAAAGAAATACTAATCCTGACCTCCAGAAAAGTACCGCATGATTAGTGGCGCTTCATTAATTGCCTTAACTTTTCAATCTTTCAATCTATTGGCTGAATCAAATGATATTTGAAAGCATGAAAATTCATGATGCGAAGGACTGGATGCTGTTTTCAAGCAAGGCATAGATCAAGTGTTGACAAAAAAGAAGGCTAAACCAAAGTTTCGTGCTAATCAATGGTTGTCCTTCTGTGTTGAGCATCCCACGAAGTCAAAGTCCTCCATAGTCATGCTTGCTCGGAAACTACGGATATCATAAGGAAATTATTCATTTAAAGATGAGAACTGTGTCAACGTGAAAATGTGAAATTGAAAGCTTCGAAGATATGAAGACATAGCTAAAACTGCTAAAAAACTTGTTTATAGACAATTATGTTGTAAACACTATAAATACGAGTGTTCGTGTATCGTAAAACCATCCGTATAAAAAAAACATATTATCTTTTGGTTTTTGTGCTTACAAAAAAATTATAGATTATGGTTATAGTTTTCAAACATTCATCGTCAATTAAAGTTCTTATCTATAGTTTTTTTTTTTTTTTGTGACCCAGGGAATCCGCACACCGTACCAACACGGACAGCCCGAAAGACTCGGGATAACGGGGGATAAACCCTAGGGACAACACGTGCTAGCCACTATATACGTTACAGTGATGCTCGGGAATCGAACTCATTCCCTTGTATTTGGAGGAGAAGCTACGCTACCCAGGTGGATGGTTCTTATCTATAGTTTTTAGATCTATGTAGAAGATTAAATTTCAACGTACATCTTTATTATATATACTAGCAGCGTGGCGAGTATGATGGCTGCGTGCGGTGCAATTCCGCAGGACATTCGGTGGGGACATATGAACTGCGGGCAGCAGACAAAAGCAAAACCCTGTCGTTCCACAACAAATACGCCGCCGAAACCTAAGTGGTACGTTGATAACTAAGCTCCTCGGTCAACTTCCAAACAAAAAACAAACCCGCAGTACAGTAGAGGAACGCTACACGTGCCAAGGCGCACTAATTTGAAAAACTAATGCATTAAACAATACACGATATAATTTGATATCTAAATAAGCCGAGTACCAGAGTTTGTAACAATTTCACGATCTAGTCGTACTTTGTAGTAAGAAATTGCTAGCAGACGGTCCCATG
Organism: Eucalyptus caleyi; assembly: GCA_014182885.2. NCBI lineage: Eukaryota > Viridiplantae > Streptophyta > Magnoliopsida > Myrtales > Myrtaceae > Eucalyptus > Eucalyptus caleyi. The sequence continues at coordinate 30,690,777 of CM024466.2, forward strand.
CTCCTCACGTGGTAATGCATGTACATTAATGGTTGCAATTGATTTCCCGGGAAGCAATATGACCTTTCCCAAATCAATTTAGGGCGAAATAGTCTAAATAAATTGATTGGGCATGCGATTAATGCTTTGTTTGTTTTATTGAAAATTGATGATTTGAAAAACATTTTCTTTAAAATAATTGTTTGTATCTTTACGCAATAAATGAATGCTAATTATTTTCATTGTTCATGAAAATACTTAGATACAAATTATTATCACTAATGAATTTTTCATCGATTAATTATTTCCAAGTAACATAAATGATTAAGTTAAGGAAGATGTTTTTCAAATAATTCGTTTTCCATGAAATAAGACGGAGCATGAGAAAGCAAGAAATGTCTTCAATATGATTTTTTAAGTTACTTTCAGTAATTAGACATGATAAATTTGTACATTCCGTGGCCTTTCAAGTTTGATCCGTAGATTTGGCTAATGTGGGGCATTTTTAGAGAAGCTAAATATGTACATTAGCAGTTTCTACTCTCTTTGTCGACCAACTCACTCAAACTCCCCCAAGTGGGGAAAGTTGCATTTAAGGGGTCATTCTAAAATCTACCTTAGAACTTTAGTCAAGCATTTCAATTGTCCTACAATTACTTTAGTCTCCTTAATTTTGTGATGTAATTTTTACTTTACTTAAATACTATTGTGTAGCTAGATCATACCTAATATGTGTAGTTTTGATAATTTACGTGCCTTCGTTGAAGAGTGGTAAAGTTAAAAGTATCTATGCATATATTAATAAAGAAAAAAATGCCTCAATAGCTTGTGAAATAACATCATGTTTTGTTTGTTAACTAATATAAAATTGTTTTGGCGTAACCAAATCAATATAAAAGTAGGGAGTTCTCGAGTCCCCCCAATGCAGACTCACTATTTCCTAGCCTTCTTGACAGAAAATCATAGGAATATGAAAATTTAAATATCAATTTCATATTCCTATGATTTTCTGTCAAGAAGTTTAAATTTTCATTTCTAAGACTGGATGAATAAGTCATCCATTGTTTTTAGGCCGCTCATTTCATTTTTGTTTAATGGGCAATCGGATAAAAATTTGATCTGAAAAATAATTTATTTTGCATGAAAATAAATCTGAGGGAGAAACTCACAAGGCATTGGCTTCCAATTCTAATTTTAGATGGTGGATATTCGTCCAAATTATATATAAAAAAAAAAAATGATATCACGCTTACGTGTCTACTCACACATGGCTCTCATTTAAACTTTACATAAATACTGTGAAAAGTAAATAATGATTTGTTATTAATCACTCCTATCAAGAAAAGAAAAAGTCAATTTTTATTGGAATTTTGATTAATAACATCCCTAATTGAAGCTACACATTTGCTATGAGGAGAATTAGGCCATGTTTGGTAATGTTTCTGTTTCTTCCAATTTATATTCTTTTATTCCTCCGAACAAAAAAATAATATAAATTTATTTGATAACGTCAATTAGTTTTTCTATTCTACGGAAAAGAAAAGTGGTTAGGAAATAGATTTGGGATAAAACTAAAAAGTAAAAAAATAATAATAATTTCTTGTTCTCGGGAACAATTTTAAGAAATAATTTATTTTCTCTATTCTTTTTTTCTTTTCTCCTTCTTTGCCAATCACCACCCCTCGCTGCCACCTGCTGATCGACCATCGCCGACCACCGCCAACTGTTGCCATCGGCCAAACGATAATCGCCGATGACCGTCGCCCATCGCTAGTTGGTCGACCACCATTACCGACCGACTGGCCATCACCAACTACTATCATCGACCGACCATTGCCATCGGCCGACTGATGATCGATGACCGCCGACTGCAGCCCGCTGCCAACCACCACCACCCGATGCCGATGACCGCAGGCGGTGGGGCAACGGCATCGGCGTCAGGCGGCAGTGGTTAGCGATGGGCAGTGATTGTCAATCAGCATTGGCAATGACCTACGGTCAACAGTCGATGGTGATAGTTGGTAGTGATGATAAGGAAGAACGACAAAAAACAATTAAAAGACATTCTACATTACAAATTTTTTTGTAAATCTTACTAAACGCATTATATTCTTTTTCCATTCCAAAAATAAAAATTTTATGTAATTGTCAAATGCATTATTTTACTAAGAAATTGTTTCAAGAAATAAAAATAGAAAAAGATTATTTCGAAAAAAAATTATTGTTCGAAACAAAAGTATTACCAAACAGACTCTTAGGGAAAAGTTACAATTCTCAAGTGAATTAATGATATATAGAATCACATGTGGAAATATTTTCAAAATATCGAATCCAACAACACTTGGAATCAAATCATAAGCACAATGTATCCTTAAATCATAAGGATTATCAATGCAAACAAACAAATGTCGAAGTCCATCGTCCAAATTTTTAAACTCAATTGCGTGCATGCGAAAGCACACATAGAATAGGCTGAAAGAGAGAGAGAGCAAGTTTTACGTCACTCTCAGTGTAGCGTGTGGAAGCATATTATGTCACTCTCTCATTAAAGCACGCTCCTTTGGCCATTATGAGGGAGTGACGTAATGACCAAAGAGTTACTTGGTTGAGTATCATCCACATGGACTGATTTCGCGAGAGAAAATAGCCATCCTACAAGCTTTGTACTTGCGAAAGCTATGATCTCTTTTTTGGTTAATTGATTTTATTGCTCTTGGTTGAGATTTTGTGTGTATTTTTAGGTTTATAAGAGGACCTTAGACGGGTGGGATTGCTTGACAAGTTAGCCCAACTCTCGAAAAGGGTGATTAAAAGTGTAATGAGACAATTAGAAGGAAAAAAAAAGGGGGAGAAAATATCTGCGCTATAAGCTCTATACCTGTGAAAGCTATGATTTTTTTTTTTTGTCATTGTTAAGATGCTAATTTCATTGCTCTTGGGCAAGACTTATGCGTATTTTTAGGTTCATGCGCGTTTTAAGTAAAACCTACTCATCTTACTTCAATTGTTTTGCCCGGACTTCCTCTTCCACCTCTCGGATCTTTAGCAATAATGGCAAAGCAATAATGGCATGGGGCATGCGAGATGACCAGTGGGGTGGCATGAAGAAGCCACTGCAGGGTGGTTGTGTGAAATGTCGAAGATGTGATCTTGGTGCCAGAGATGTGATCATCTCTCTCTTTCAGTACTCTCGCTCACGAGAGGCATGATCTTGGTGCCAAAACTGTGATCCCGGTGCTTGGTGCTCGTCTGATGTAAAAATTCAGGCTTTTAAGAAATTGACGTGCAACTATGTTGAAGTAGATTTTTTTCGAACACCAGCTGTATTAAAAAGCATGATTAAGAGTGTAATGAGACAATTAGAAGAAAAAGGGAAGAAAATAACTGCACTATAAGCTCTGTACCTATGAAAGCCATGATCTTTGCCGTTTTTAAAGCTAATAATTTTATTGCTCTCGGGCGAGACTTGTGTATATTTTTAGGTTCATGCACCTTTTAAGAAAAACCCACCTATCTCACTTCATTTGTTTTGCCCAAACTTCCTGCTCCATCTTTCACATCTTTAGCAATAATGGCATAGCGATAATGGCATGGCGCATGCGAGACAACCAGTGGTGGCATGAAGAAGCCATTACAGGGTGGTTGCGTGAAATGCAGGAGATGTGATCTTGGTGCCAGAGATGTGATCCTCCCTCCCTTACTCCCTCCCTCTCTCTCTCTCTCTCTCTCTCTCTCTCGTTCAATACTCTTGCTCACGAGAGGCGTGATCTTAGTGCCAGAGCTGTGATCCCGGTGCTTAGTGCTTGGTACTCGTAAAAATTTGAGCTTTTAAGAAATTGACATGCAACTATGTTGAAGTGGATATTTTTTCGAACACCAATTGTATTAAAATGAAATTCACATAATACGGTGACACATAAGTAAATTTTAATAATTTCAATTTAATTAATGAGTGATTTCATTCGATTAATGTAAATTCTGAACACATGGGTAATTTAATTCGACAAACGCTTACAATAACTTGGTTTTCACATTTGGACGAAGACATGAATGACCGCTCAGGTCGTGAGCTTGATAGAAGCGTCACATATTTTCCAAGAAATTACAAGTTGTGTCACATATTTTCCAAGAAATTACAAGTTTAATTCACATCATGAGTGAATTTTTGAACAATTTGCATTGCACATACATCCTATGAGAAGACTTCTTGATTGCCAAAATTTTGATGAGAATGTGGTGACAGGGCTGCCTATCCTCAAATTTTCCGGCTGCACATGATGCAAAAAAACTATAACTCAAACTGAACATTCGATTTCGCGGGAGAAAATTTGCCAAAGATCATCAACATTGTTCACCCCACTCCACCATATTTCCAATAACAGGAAAAAAAAAAACCTATTAAATGAAGGACTTAGACAATCAAATAAAAAACTTATCAAAATCTATGATAGGCCCGAAGAGATAAATATTCGTTATAATTACTCATTTTCCATCATTGAACTTCTGTCACATACTCCCCCGTTCATTAGTATTTTCTTTTCTTTCCGATTGAAAACATTGCTCCAAAACTTCATGAGCCCGTAGTTATTTTAACCTACGTACGAAGCATTATCGGACAAAAAACAAGAAAAGCATAACCACCTAAGCAAACAAATTAAAATAAGAAATCCTTAAGGCATTCACTCGAGCTGTCCTAAACTACTCTAGTTCAAAAGTCTCTTATTCTCCCCCCTCTCCAGATCAAAAATTTTCTGAAAATGAATATAATTGCCAATATGCATAGGACTTTTGAACTCATGAACATGCTGCATGGCTGAAAGTCCAGCATGATCTGGAACTTACATGAGAGTTACATTCTTTTCTCAAAATTCTTTTTTCTTTTTAGCTCTTATATATGGGTTTTGTTTTCTTTTTATTATTGTCTTCAAACAAGCAGAACGTGATGATCTTTATGATGACTACACGCAAGCTACAGCAAATGCCTATGAGGCCGTTCAACAAGTCAGAGAAAATGAAGTTCTAGTCCTATCTTCTATCGCCGAGGCCAAGGCATTTCTAAGGATATGGTCGGATTTAGAGAATAATTGCGATGCTCTACGGAGAGTGCGAACTGGGAATGCGAGTAGGGATGACAAAAAAACTTATATGCCGCTGACTAGAAGAGTGCCATTTCACTATTCAAAATGCCGAGCTTATTTTTGACTTGTCACTGCTACCAAACCAACCAAACCAATAGTCCATCCTTTTTTTTTAATTTTTCTGGACCATACCGGTCTAGTTATAAATTGTAGTTTGTTTTTCAATGCAAATGGATCTTTAAAGCCCTTTATTTATCCGAAAAGTGAACAAGTTTAAAGAGTTGAGAATCCTTGAAGCGGACAGTAGTGTATATCTCTATGAATTATTTAGCTAAGAGTTAGTAACCAATCATTCCAATCATTCCAACTTTTTCCAAATGCCACAAACCACACAACTTGTTTTAGCATATGCTTCGCAAGTAGTTTACTTCAGGATAATATCTTAAAAATCTATATTAAATAACTCAACTCTTTAGACTTGTTTGCTTTTCGAATAAATAAAGGGCTCCAAAGATCCATTTGCATTGAAAAACAAACTACTATTTATAATTAGACTGATATGGTCATGAAAAAAAAAAGGATGGACTACTAGTTTTGTTGGTCTGGTAGCAGTGGCAAGTTAAAAATAAGCTCAGCATTCTGAATAGTGAAATGACACCCTTCCAACTAGCGACGGATGAGTTTTTTTGCCGTCCTTACTCATATTCCTAATTTGAACACTCCGCAAAGCACCGTGATTATTCTCTAAATCTGACCACATTCCTAGAAATGTCTTGGTCTTTGCGATAGAAAATATGACCAAAACTTAATTTTCTCTAACCTGTTGAACAGCCTAATAGGCATCTGCTATAACTTGCGTGTAGGCACCATAAAGATCATCACGTTCAGCTTGTTTAAAGACAATAATAAGTAAGAAAAAAAAACCCAAGAGCTGAAAAAAAAAAGAATTTTAAGAAAACAATGTAACTCTCACGTAAGTTCCAAATCATGCTGGACTTTCAGCCACGCAGCATCATGTTCATGAGTTCAAAAGTCCTGTGCATATTGGTAGCTACATTCATTTTCAAAGAAGTTTTTATCTGAATAGGGGGGAGAAGAAGAGACTTTTGAACCAGAGAAGTTTCGATCTGAAGAGGGGGAGAAGAAGAGACCTTTGAACCGAGGAGGGTGAAGAACTGAGGAGGGTGAAGAAGAGAGAAATATATGTGTTTCTTATATACACTTGTGGGGTTCTTGCCCGGTCTCTATTTGTTTACTATTAAGTGGTCCCCTTATGAAGGGGATGATTTAAAAAAAAAAAAAAAAATTCAGTCTTGCACTTGGTTACAATAAAACTCGATTTAACGCAATACTTGAAAATTTTGAAAATTTTGAAAAATCAAATATCAAAGTGTACAATGGATCAGTTCATGAAATCCTCAAGAGTACACTTGTTTCGTTTTTAACTTTGTATCTTTATGACATTATCTCCTTGATTTTTAATTATTACAAAATAGTTGAAAATTTTCAAAATATTCAATATCAAATAATATTATTCAAAAATTTTAAAAATGTATATTTGAATGTACGTGTGTCAACACTTAATTATATTTATAACAAAGTATATTCTATCATGAATAAGTTCCTTCGAATGGTTTAACATAATATAATGCCTGTCATATAATTCTTTCTATAGTTTCTTGCTTTTATGGATTTTCACTAGAAAGAATGACAATGTCATGGTGTGTGATTTCTTGTTAAATGTTACATGTGAAAAAAAAAAAATTGACATTAATCTTTGAATTTGATCGTAACCTTAAAGCGACTAATTTTTAGAGTTGCACCGAGCTAAATAACAAACAGAACCTTAGAATTCCTCCATATTAATTTGATCTCATATAGAAAATTTTTCTAGCTGATTCTGTTCATTCAGGTTGATGATGCGCATTTGCTAAGCTTGAGTTCGGAATGATTTGTTTCCCCATGTGTGTCTACATGTTTCGCCATCAAGTAGGCAGAGTGCTTTTCCTTTTCTGCGTTTATTCTCTCTCTCCCTCTTTCCCTGCACTCTCAAATCTCTATCTTCATCTCTCTGGTGCAGAGAGAGACAATCGAGAACGAAAGGCATGGCATTTTAGGGCAAAAAGACTCGGCCTCGTTAATGGTGCTTTTCCGTCTTGATTTTATGCCCCTAAAATAATGTAAAGCTTGTTCATGCCAAGTAGGGTTTCGCTGTTGTTCCCAACATAGCGTCGTTGGCATCTTCTTCCCTTGTTCGGTCCCTGCACGCCATCAGCCTCCGCGCGTCAGAGACCACAGGACTTTGAAGGCTAAAGCCTAAAATGTCATTCTTGGACATAGTCTGGTCAAACCCCGTTAAACCTAACATTTTGTTGGACAACGAATGATACAAACAATTGTCTACTCAGCATTATTTCAATCTTTTAAATGAGAGCCGTTTACGTAGATAGTGTCTAAACATTCTAAGCTGGTTTTATCCCCCCATTCTCTTTTTGAAAGGTGAAGTTGGCGATTAGAGCTTTGGAAGGATGCCATTAGACTTGACACGCGGAGGGAAATGACAACGCTTCGTCGAGATAAAACAACTGTAACATGTCAAAAACGAGTTCGTACGATAAGATTGACAAGCCTATGCCATATGACATTATAGGCTTTTAGCCTTCGAAGTCCAGAGGACTAGCAGAGACCGATAGCGTGCAGAGGCCGATGGACACCGGAAGAATATGTAACGACGCTGCGTTGGGAACAACAGCGAAATTTTACTTGGCATAAACAAGCTTTACATTGTTTTAGGTGCATAAATAAAGAAGGAAAAGCGCCGTTCAAGTAACGAGGCTGTCTTTATGCCCGAAAATGCCACCATGGGAGGGCCCTTTTGTTCTCGATGGTCTCTCTGATGAAGATAGAGATTTGAGAGTGCGGGGGAAGAGCGAGAGAGAGAATGAAGCAGAAAAGGAAAAACACTCTGCCTCCTTAATGGCGAAACATGTAAATACACATGGTGGAAGAAGTCATTCCAAACTCAAGCTTTAGCAAATGCGCTTCATCAACCTGAACGAACAGCATCAGCTAGAAAATTTTTATATACAAGCTCAAATTAATACGGAGGAATTTGAAAGATCTATTTGTCATTTGGCTCAGTGTAACTTTAAAAATTAATCAAGCTTTCAATTTGACCATATCCTTAGAGTGATCGACTATTTTTTAACATGTAACATTTAACAAGAAATCCCTCATTCTTTATAGTAATTATCTGTAAAAGTAAGAAACTATAAAAAGAATTGTATAACGAGCATTATATTATGTTAAACCAAATTCCCCCATGATAAAATATACTTTGTTTTACATAAAATTAAGTGTTGACACACGTAAATTAAAATTTACTTTTTAAATTTTTTTTGAATAATACTATTTGATATTGAATATTTCAAAAATTTCCTAATATTTTCTTATAAATAAAAGTAAGAGATAATGTCGTGAAATAAAAAAGTCAAAAAACAAAACAATTGTACTCTTTAGGATTTCATAAGCGGACCACTGTACACTTTAATGTTTGATATTTAAATATTTTCAAAAGTGCAAGCATTTCAAGACAACGGAGTTTACCGTAACTAAGTTCAATACTGAATTTTTTTTTAAATCATCCCCTTCGTAAGGATTGAGGGAGGTGATGGATGTTTCTGTATGTTATGACCTATTCACAAGCTAAGCACACCCTGAATTTTTATGGCGATGATATCCTAATTTACTAAAAGCTTATTTTGATTATTGTAATGCTTGTTTGCATCGTAGGACATGTATATCGTGACACGAGGGTGAAAATCAACTTGCAATCTATCAGTGTATGAATGAGTGTCTTCTCGAGTAAACGGATAATCGAAGTCTATTTCAAAGGGGGATTCGCCATTATATCTAGAGTAAATTTCGTCGCTTCCGCCAGAGCTTCAATGCATACCGTACGGGCATAGAAATCGGTTCAACTTTCGGTCGGTCAGTAAGCATTGAACTTTGGCAGTGGCAACTGCCACTGGTCATAAATTGAGAGAGGGAAAAGGTCCACACATGGAGAGATGAGAATGGAGCTTAGCCTAGCGAGAGGCTAGGGGCCTGTTTGGCAACGTGCCAAACAGTGTCAGATTCTGATTTTTTGTTCCCAGAATTAGTTTGGGACGAGAATCGCGTTTGGTAAAATTTTTGTTCCCGGGAACAAATTTGTTCCCAGGAACGATTTTGGACAAGATTTGAGAATAAAAAAAATTTGATTCTACGTCCGAGAATCAGAAAAAGAATCAAAACGGTAAAACCCTCGTTCTTCTCTTTCATCATCTCGGTTGCCGTCCGCCATCACCCGCCGCCGTCCGCCACCGCCTGCTGCCGCCCACCACCGCCCGCCGGTCGCCGGAGACTCGCCAGGCTAGGGCGAGGTCCGGCAAGCTCGCCGGTGGCTAGGCGAGCCTCGCCGGCAGCTGGGCGAGGCTCGGCCTCGCCAGATCTGGGGAGGCCGAGCCTCGGCGGGGCTGGGCGAGCATCGCTCAGCTGCCGGCGAGGCTAGACCGACGAAGGCCGACCTCGCCGACTCTCATCTGGCCGGTCGCCGGTCCGACGACCGGCCAAATGAAGAAGAAGAAGAATAGGAAAAAAGTAAAGAAATTATTTAAAATTTATTTTAAAATTAAAAGAAATTAATTTGGAACATAATCAATTAATACGGTACCAAACGTAATTTTATTCCAGAATCAAAAATTTTGAACAGTTACCAAACGCGCTTTTTTACTCAGAATCAGTTCTCGGGAACAGAATAAAAAATAATCATTTCTAGTCAGAATCAGCTCCCGGAAACAGAATCGTTGCCAAACGCACCCTAGGCTTTCTGATTGTAGCAAAATAATAGTACGAACTGAAGCAGCCTCTTTTCAATTCTGGCTTCGCGGCATAAGAATAGTATTGAAAAAAGACGAGCCGTCCGCATTGGGAAACGGAGGTACGAACGGAGGCCCGTGATCCTCCTAACGTCCCCTCTCCTCCGTTAGTGTTTTCCTCGCTCTCTCTGTCTCTCCCTTTCTCTACCGTAGTATGCGCTTGACGGAGAGGCTGATGGAGAGTTGAGGCCGAAGTAGCAGAGAGACGAACAGGCGACGCATTTTCACTCGCCCATCGCTCGCCATTTCTATGTTTTATTTTCCCGGAAAGATCTTATGCTCACTTCATCCAAGCTAGGGGTGTCAGTTCCCGAACCGAAAACCGAACCGAACCGAACCGAACCGAAAAATTCGGTTTTTTCGGTTCGGTTTTCATTAAAAATCAAAAATTTTCGGTTCGGTTCGGTTTTTATCGGTTAACCGAACCGAACCGAACCAACAAATAAAAATGGAGAAATAAAAGTGGAGAAATCTAAGTTTAACAGGAAAAAAAAACAAAAAACAAAAACCGAAAACCAAAGGCTAAAAACCGAAAACTGAAAAATCGAAAAACCGAACCGAACCGTTTACACCCCTGATCCAAGCCACCATCAAATTTATTAACTCCGTATCAAAATGCATTGATGCCACGCCCTTATGTGCGATAACGCTGAGATTTGTGCTCCATCCACCCCACATCTCAAATCTTATCTCCTCCCAACTATTCTCCCCAAATTCTGCTTGCTTTTGCGCCTACATGAATCCTACATAGATTGGATGAGTAAAGAAAATGGGAAAGCCGCATTTAAACAAATTGTTGGGAATAACGGATCCCCGAAAACCGGATTCGACACCGAATCGAATCCCTAAATCAATGCGGAAGACGAACCCCGGGAAAAAACGTATCACCGATCGTAAAGCACACCACGGATTCGAGCATACCTTGTTAGTCACAGATTAAGCACCGACGCCGATAGAGGAAGAGAAACTGGCCCTGTTCGATCCGATGGCGTCTTGAAGGGAAGAAGAACGATGCCTTATGCTTACTGTTTCTTCTTTTTGTTTTTGAGAAAGAGAGAGAGCGCGGGAAAGGGAACGTATGTACGTTGATTATGATTTCCAACAAGTGTCTTCTCTCTCTCTCCTCCCTTTTATACCTTCCCCCATCCACGGGCCCTATTCCTGTGGGTCGGGCCTTTTGGGCCCAGCATGGGCGGACGGGCCTTAAGCCCATCACCAATTAAAAACATCATCTCCCACTCGCACATGGTGGGCTGAACAGGATTCTCTTTACCTCTCTTCAACATTCATACTGGTGAATAATCCGTGCGACCAACATACTTTGAGAGCTCGTTGCTATACATCTGTTAGGAATATATAGCAGCTCATAATGGGCAGCACTCGAGTAGATTTAATGGGCATCAGATCGATCGATCACATTTTATATCTCTCTTGATCTCTTTTAAACATGATATATATATATATATACATATATATAGATTTATATATGTATATATATATATACATACATACATACATACATGTATATGTGTATAGTATATCGATCGATACACATATTTTATATCTCTATGTATGATCTCTTTTAAATATGTATATATGTATATATATATACATACATACATATACATGTATGTGTATATGTATATATGTATATATATATACATATATACATATACACATATACATGTATGTATGTATGTATATATGTATATATATATGTATATATGTATATATATATATGTTGTATTCACAATTATAATTATCACAAAGACAGTCATAATTGGTCGACCAGTGAATACAAAACCACAATGTGATTCTCCAAAATCGATCTTCCTCTTTCCTTCAAACTCTCAATTTCAGTCCAGCTTGCTTTTCTAGAAATGCCCCATTAGATCGAATCATCTCATGACCATTGGTAACACCCTAAGATAGCAAACACTAAATAGAAATCTTGAGAATAAGTAAGAGTCCTGAGGGGACTAAAAATTGAGGAACTCTTTTCCTCAAGAGTCTCACACATCATAAAAGTTGAGATCAAACTTTTTGCCACTCTTATTAGTCGTCTCATGCATACGTAGTATGAAATACGTATTACGGTATTAACTCATTTCCCATGGAGCGTATGTCTACACTTTTCAATACCGTACAAATGATAGTTCAGACATACCTAATGTCTAACTTGAGTTCACATATCTACTCAATCACAAAATTTATCAGAACTCACATCTGGCATCATAGACAGATAAAGTAAAATATATGGGATATTTTACTTTCGGATATCGTAAGTATTATGTCCTCATCTTAACACTTAGTTAAGGTGACATACGTATTTTAAGCTTGAGCTCTCGATTATCACCTAGATAATAAGCTTAAAAACAGTCTCATCTCTATTTATCACACAGTAAACAGAGGCGATTACCCGTGTGAGTGGGCTAATCTTATATCTGTCCGACATACTTCTCAACTTAAAATAATGCACTGAGCATTAAGATGCATAAAGATCATACAAAGATTCATAGGCATTAATAATGAAACAACACTAGTTCATAATTGTGAACAACTCAGGGAAATTACAATCCAATACATCAGACTCTACGCAATCCTAGAGATTTTACATGACCACAAAACACATCTCTAGGTATTGGCTTTGTCATAGGATCTGCTACCATTCTATGCGTAGATATGTACTGTAAGTTCACATCTTTTCGTGCAATCATATCTCTCACAAAGTTATACTTGGTATCTATATGTTTGGTCTTGCCATGATATTTTGGATCTTTGGTGTATGCTATAGCTGCTTGGCTATCACAGTTAACCAATAATGGATTTGCAGCTTTCTCAATAACACCTAAATGATCCAAAAATCTCTTAAGCCAAACTCCTTCTTGTACCGCTACTGATAATGCCACGAACTCAGCTTCCATCGTGGACAAGGCTATACATGTTTGCTTCTTACTGCTCCATGATATGGCGCCATTGTTCGGTAAGAAAGCAAATCCAGAGGTAGATTTTCTTTCATCTAAATCTCCTCCCCAATCAGCATCTGAATAGCCTTCAAGTCGCAGATCCTTTCCTTGGTAATTCAACTTGAAATCAGCAGTTCCCTTCAGATACCTCAGTATTCTCTTGACGGCTTTCCAATGTGCTGGACCTAGATTGGATTGGTATCTACTCACCATTCCAACTGCAAAACATATGTCGGGTCTTGTACATATCATAGCATACATCAAGCTCCCAACAGCACTAGCATAAGGAACACGTTTCATTTGTTCCTTCTCTTGTGGAGTCCCTGGACACAGTCTATGGCTCAATCCTTCACCTTTTGCAATAGGAGTGTCTATGGGTTTACAGTCTTGCATACGAAATCGTTCAAAAACCTTATTTATATAGGTTTCTTGCGAAAGAGACAACGATCTCTTCGAACGATCTCTCAAAATCTTAACTCCAAGAATGTATGCAGCCTCACCCATATCCTTCATCTCAAAGTTAGAAGACAACCATCTCTTGACAGTATTAACCAACTCCATATTGCTTCCGGCAATCAATATATCATCAACATACAATGATATGATCACAAATTGATCATTGGATCTTTTGATATATACACAATGATCCTCATCAATCATTTTAAAATCATATGTCATTATAGCATTATGAAAACGTATATACCATTGTCTTGATGACTGCTTAAGACCATATATCGACCTTAAAAGTCGACATACTTTTTCTTCTTGGCCTTTCACTATGAAACCAGCAGGTTGTTCCATATATATTTCTTCCTCTAATTCTCCATTGAGGAAAGCAGTTTTTACATCCATCTGATGTAACTCAAGATCCAGGCTAGCCACTATTGCCAGAATAATGCGAATCGAGGTAAATCTTACTACAGGAGAAAACGTATCTTCATAATCAATTACTTCCTGTTGATTATACCCCTTTGCCACAAGGCGAGCCTTATGCCTTTCTATCGAGCCATCAGCCTTTCGCTTTATTTTGAGAACCCACTTGTTCCCAATAGTTCTACGTCCTTTTGGAAGATCAACCAGTTCCCAAACTTGGTTTGATTTCATTGACTCCATTTCCTCTTCCATTGCATGAATCCATTTTTCCTTACTAGGGCAATTTAGAGCCTCATTGATATTTCTTGGCTCATCCTTATCTTGTGGAGCAACCATAAAAGTTTCCCCTTCAATGTCAAAACGTCAACGGGGAATACTTTGGCGACTTGTTCGCCGTATGGGAGATTGTACACTTTGCACATCATTCCCTATTATGCTCCCACTTGGATGAACTCCACTAATATCATTATCTTGATCCAAGGTCTCAAATAGGGAGTGATCTTCCCCTATTTCGCCCTTCTTAGGAAACTCATCCTCTAAGAATGTGACATCCCGTGATTCAAATTCAGTTATACTCCCACTTTCCTGCTCACCAATGAACACATACCCTTTCGAGTGTTCCGAGTATCTTATGAAAATACTCTTCTTTCCTCTAGGACCCAATTTCCCAAACTTGTGAGAGGACTCATGTGTATAGGCAGCACAACCCCATGGCTTAAGAAAACTTAAGTCCGGTTTTCTACCTGTCCATAACTCATATGGAGTGGAAGTAACTGATTTGGAAGGCACCCGGTTAAGTATATAAGCAGCAGTTAACAATGCATCACTCTAAAAAGTAATTGGTAAGTTAGCATGCGCCATAATGGACCTAACCATTTCTAGTAGGGTTCTGTTTCTTCTTTCCGCAACACCATTTTGTTGAGGAGTATACGGAATAGACAACTGTCTTTCTATTCCTTTTTCATTACATAATTTTCTGAACTCATCAGATAAATATTCTCGACCTCGATCGGATCTCAATGCTTTTATTTTCTTGTCTAATTGATTCTCTACTAGGTTCATAAACCTTTTTAAACAACTTATTGCTTCAGATTTATGAGAAATCAAATAGACATATCCGAATCAAGTATAATCATCAATAAATGTGATGAAATAAATAGCCCCATGCCTTCCTTTTACATTCATTGGACCACAGACATCAGAATGGATTAAATGCAGAGGAAATTCAGCTCTTTTTCCTTTTCCAAATGGTTTCCTTGTCGTTTTCCCTTCTAGGCAATGCTTACATATGGACAAATCGACTTTTTCAATATTGCCCAACAAGCCCTCTTTGGCTAGTCTATTCATACGCTATTGGCCAATGTGACCAAGTCTAGCATGCCACACATTCACATCATTATCATATTTATTAGGAGACGTGAGAAGGGAATAACAAACATTAGCATTAACATAATCAATATCTAATACAATAAAACCATCCAGAAAATAACCACAACCATAGTAATTTGTATCCAAAAAAAAATTCACACCTCTACTATAGAAGTTCATATTAAAACCTAATTTAACCAACACTAATACAGACACTAAATTCTGACGAATCTCCGGAGCATACAACACATCATGAAGGAACAAAGTGCGTCCACCACGCATTTTCAGTTGGCATGTGCCAATTCCTTTCACTTCAGCTCTGGAGTTATTTCCCACATAGATCCACTTAGTTCCAGTTGGTACTCGTCGGAATTCCACGAAGGATCCTCTATCCTTCGCTACATGGTCCGTCGCTCCTGAATCCACAGTCCACAAAGGATTAGACTCAGTTAAGAACACAGAACTCGACACATAAGCAAAGTTCTGAAAAGTACAAGGGGTGCATACCTTCTTTGGCTCACGACAGTCGCGAGCATAGTGACCCTTCTTGTCACAGTTGTAGCATTTCACCCTTGCAAGCTTTTTCATGCGAGGACGCTTCCCTCTTCCATGTTGGTTAAATTTGGGTTTCTTCCCTGAATGACCTGCTTCTTCCTTACCTTTCCCTTTATCAAACCAGTTAGGGCGCTTGCGCTTGGAGCTCGAAGCTCCATTTGAGCTAGAACTAGCATGATACAGTTCAGCATCCGACTTAGCCGCCAACAGGCGGTCCTCTTCCAGCTCAAGATGACGCATTACATCCTCAAAGGTTTTGATATTTTCATTATGAGTCAGGTGCACCTTCATATGCTCCCAACTCTAAGGCAAGGAACGAATCACTGCTTGCATTTGCTGCTCATCTGTGAGGACATGGCCAGCATCTTTCAGCTCAGTTATCATGTTTGACATCTTTCTAAGATGTTGCTTCATGGTCTGACCATGAGGCTTCTTATAAGAGTCAAACCTGATAGTGAGCTGCCTCAGTCTAGTCACCGAAGTATGACCAAATCTAGCTGCCAATGCCTCCAACATTTCCTTGGTATTGTCAAAACACCGAAACTCTCGCATGACGTCATTTTCCATGCTGCTCAGCAACGTGATGCGAGCTAGAGAGTTCATTCTTTTCCACGCAAAAAAAGCTTTTTTGTCTCTTTTGTGCTGTGCAATGGTTCCCTCTTCAGGTTCTACCATGGTCATGATAATAGCCTCAAGTGCTTGCTCTTCCAGCACATACTGGATTTTCATTTGCCAAATTTCATAGTTGTCTCCATTGAGCTTTTCACCTTTGTTCAGCTCGGCAACTATGTTCTTTGTGGCTGAAGCCATTGATCTGAACAAATCAGACAAATATGCACAAATTATTAATGCATATTATTTATGCATCCCTATTTACATAGACCCATCATATTAATGAATAATTTCAAGTAAGGCTTCAGAATCAAAAGGTCACTACGTTTCCAATCATCCTCCAAAAATCCTAACTTAAAACTATCATTAATATGATTTTCATATGCAAAATCAATTCTATGAAGCTACAAAAACTTCTAAAACTACCCACGACTAATTACCCACAAAGAACCTAAAGATTAATGAAAGCAACAGATAATTGACATACAATAAAACAATAATGCTTTCAACTATTACCAATAACATATAAGTTGCTACATCAACAACAATCAGGTAGTAAACATTACATTAAGTTGTCCACAAAGCACACTTAATATATATCAGCCAATACAACTAACACCAAGTCAGCACACGAACTGGGAAAGATCCTCTTTTGTTCAATTTCTTGATCTTTTCCCTTGAAACAATGCAGTAATATTCATTTACAAAATCCATCACAATTTTCTTATAGGAAGCAGCTCCGTTGACATCCCATATGCGATTCAACACATTTTGTCATTCAGGTGGAAGAGTGTTTATGAAAAATCGTACCATCTCTGACTGTGACATAGGACGACCGTTCCACATGACCTGTTGAATTTTCCCGTTGACTTCAAGGACGTGATCAATTAAGTCACCTCTCTCCCATCGATGATTAGTCAGCTCAGCTATCAACTTAGACAGCCTATCCTTTTGTTCATCGGTAACTGCGCGAATAGGTGTGCGCAACCTTAGGGGAGGCATAGTTCCTGCAACAATTGCAGAACAAATAAGGGATCACATTATAATTCACATGGACTTAGTTGAAAAAGAAACACATTCTTCCCCCCCCCCTTTTTTTTTTTTCAAGTCAACGGTCAAAGTCAACGGTTAACAGTCGTCGGTCAACGATCAATGGTCGTCAACGGTGGTCAACGGTCGTCAGACGTCGGACCGGTCGGACCGGACAAACCAGTCAGACCGGTGAAACCGGTCGGGCCGGAAGGGCCAGCTCGGGCGAACCGACGCACGTGCCATGCACGTGTGCCGGGTCTCTGCGGTTCGGGTCGAGTCGGATCGCCGGTCGAGTCGCCGACCGGTGACAGCCCGGCGAAACGTCGTCGGTGATGACGTCATCGGTGACGTCATCCGAGCGGTTACCGACCGTTGGATGACGTCACGATGACGTCATCGCGTGACGTCAGCACGCGTCGGTCCGCGGACCGGCGTGTGTCGGTTCGCCCGCTGGCGGCGTGCACGCGCCGGTTCGCCGACCGGCGCGTGTGCCGCACACGCTTTGGCGATCCAGCGCTTTCGGGCAGGTCGCCCCCACGCGCAGTGCCTTCCGGCCGTGCGTGTGGGCGCGTGCGGCGTCGCCCGGCAGCGCTCGACGTATCGCCAGACTCGTCTCGACGTCGCCTTTCTTCCTATGCCATCACAATTTGATTTCAACTTACGAAAACTCGGAAAAATGGCCGAATAGCGCTCGGGTGTCGGGATTTTTGCCCCGATCCGTATGGCCGAAGTTCTTTCACAAAAAATCAATCAAAAAATCATCAAACAAGTCGGGAAAACGTGAACTAGGGCTCTGATACTAATGTTGGGAATAACGGATCCCCGAAAACCGGATTCGACACCGAATCGAATCCCTAAATCAATGCGGAAGACGAAGCCCGGGAAAAAACGTATCACTGATCTTAAAGCACACCACGGATTCGAGCATACCTTGTTAGCCACAGATTAAGCACCGACGCCGATAGAGGAAGAGAAACTGGCCCTGTTCGATCCGATGGCGCCTTGAAGGGAAGAAGAATGATGCCTTATGCTTACTGTTTCTTCTTTTTGTTTTTGAGAGAGAGAGAGCGCGGGAAAGGGAACGTACGTACGTTGATTATGATTTCCAACAGGTGTCTTCTCTCTCTCTCCTCCCTTTTATATCTTCCCCCATCCACGGGCCCTATTCCCGTGGGCCGGGCCTTTTGGGCCCAGCATGGGCGGACGGGCCTTAAGCCCATCACCAATTAAAAACATCACAAATCATATTTACCAAGGTTGAATAAATAACAGAAAAATTATAGCAAATATCGTTGCTGTAAATTTTTTTACACAAGATGTCTTATTAACTAGTGCTAATGTGAGTCATTAGTGAAACAACGAAAAGTTACAATCTTTAAATTAATGATGGATAGAAGCACTTGAGGAAATATGAAATATTTATGATCACTGATGGTATATGTTATGATTATTCGTCAATCCTAGTTAATTAATGAATTTTTTTTTTTTTTTTTTTTTGCATATATGTAAGCTATGACCAGACAAAACTTACAATCAAATCATAAGCATGTTATATGCTTGGATCATAAAGATTACCGATGCAAACAAGTGTCGTTGACATCCATCGCCGAATTTTGAAACTTGACTAATCATCGGATCTCACTGCTTCTTTCTTTAAGCCTAAAGAATTTCTCGACACGAGCATCGAGAAAGAGGTGTGTGATGGTGATGATGGGTTTTTCGTTTATATTTCACGTTTTTCACATTTATATCCCGACTCTCTCTCGTAGTCTACTCTCATTATTTAATCTCCCCTTTCATTATCATCTCTCTCACATGGGGTTCGTGAATCCTTTGATAAAAAGTGAGTTGGAGACATAAAAAGATGATATTGTTTTTTATTTTTTGCATAAGACCCGTGATAATATGAAAAAGAACAGCATGACGTGGGAGTATTGGACAGAAATCCTTTTTGGTGTCATTTTTCTTGTTGAGGTGAGTGGAGAGGACTCGAGGGTTCTGAAGGTTTTCGTTCTTTGCTTGTTGCTTATTGACACCATTGAATTTGATATCCTTTTGCTTGTGAATCAGCCACTGACTTTTTGACTTTTCTTCCTTCACCCTTAACTCCTAATATATATATATATCTTTTTTACGATGGGCTTAGGGATTCATTTTCCCTTTGACTGGTCATAGGTTCATAATTTTCTCCTTTTCTTTAGGGTTTCCGAATTTTATTCTTCCGATTTCGGAGTGCCTTGGACCCATTTGAGTTTCTTTCTAGTTTCGGTCCCTGTGAGTGGAACCCCACTCCGAATTGTCCTGGAGTGAGCATGAGAAGCGGACCTTTCATACGAACGTCATGAAGAGGTGAATTCATTGTGAGAGAGAGAGAGATCACGGGCATAAATTATACTATTTGAACCCTATAGATCTTCGGAAAAAAAAAAAAAAAAACTATGGATCTGATTATGAATAGTCACTTTCGTCCTCCCATTGGTGTTTCTTGCCAACTCCCTCAAACCCTATTACTGATCTGCACTCGCTTGATTTGGAGGTCCAAGGTGGATGGTGCGTCCACTTAGCAAATCCAGATGGATGTAATGATTTGTAATGCTAAGCTGTGTCCAATTTTAGCTCACGGTTGAGGAAGCCTTAAGATCTGAATTCAACTCAAGATTCCAATCATGTAGAGGTCAAATATGCATGGTCGATTAAAAGTTTGGTTGCTTAATAATTAAATTGTTCATAACGTTATAGGCCTCGGTTAATAACCAGCTAATTCATCTCCTGCTTCTTCGATGTCAAACTATGTCCAACTTTATGATGAAAAATAAGGATGTTGTAGTCGTTATACAAGTTACACAACTAAATTTTCTGTGAGAATGTCTATAGAACAACCTTTTTGCCCATGCTAATTATTGGAAACAAATGGAAATATAACAAGTAAAAAATGCATAACATTACTATTATCGTTACAAGATTAAGATGTAAAGTCCAAGTAACACGTGAAAAACCCACTCGTGAAAATTGTACGTATAGAAAGAATTGTATAGCAAGTATTGTATTATATCAAACCATCAAAAGAATCCATCCATGACAAAATATACTTTGCCATAAATTTAATTAAGTGTTGACATACACCAGTGGTCATCATGCTTCTCGCCACTGCATCGCCATCGCTATTAATTTCTGTCGTATTCTTGATAATAATATGATTAAGTTTACCTCTGTTCATCATCCCCTCATCCCTCTCCTCCGCATCTCATAAAACTAGCTGTTCCGCACGTCTTTCTCTCTCTCAACCCTCAACAAAATCATTATTCCCACGTCATTACCTCACCGCAAAAAAAAAAAAAAAAAAAAAAAAAAAAAAAAAAATCTCATATGGTCAAATAATGACCATGAGTCCATGAATTCTTCAGGCTAAAAGAAGCAGCGATAAGACGATGAACAAGAGATATTTGCACGCATGTAATTAAGTTTAAAATTTCGATACTTATTTGATCATCTTTATGTATTCAGAATATATTGTGCCTATGATTGCACAAAACTTTTTCATAAAAATAATAAGATTCGATGATTAATTATAACGTGCAGTGTCAATATTAAAATATATTTTCACAAGTGATTTTATTCATTACTCGGAGATTATACCTTCTCATTATCTCGCTAACCCTCCCCATATTAGCTGTAGTTGGATTAAACTGCTTGTGAAAAAAATTTTACAGCGACGATATTTGCTATAATTTTCCTATTATTTAATCAACCTCGGTAAACATGATTTTTTTTTAATGGGGCTTTCGCATTCTCTTTACTTATACGATTTATCTCGGATCTATCATTGGCGTAAAAGCAAGCAGAAAATAGGGGAGAGAAGTTGGGAGAAGATAAGATTTGAGATGTGTAGTGGGTGGTCGATTTATTGCACGAAATAAAGGGTGTACCTCAACTCTGACCTTGCTGCCCACTTTTTTGCACGAAAGATAGTTTCAACTGACAAAGAGGGTACAGAAGTCTCTTGGAACGGAGAAATCCAGAGAGAATAGGCTGAAAGAGAGAGAGACAGCAACGTCTTACGTCAGTCTCTGTAGCGTGTGGAAGCATATTATGTCACTCTCTCGTTAAATCACGCTCCTCTGGTCATTATGAGGGAGTGATGTAATGACCATGGAGTTACTTGGTTGAGTATCATCCACATGGACTGATTTCACGGGAGTAAATAGCCAACCTACAAGCTTTGGACTTGCGAAAGCGATGATCTCTTTTTTGGTCAACTGATTTTATTGCTCTTAATTGAGATTTTGCATGTATTTTTATGTTTATAAGAGGACCTTAGATAGGCCTGAGGCGATTGCTTAACAAGTTAGTCCAATTCTCGAAAAGTGTGATTAAAAGTGTAATGAGACAATTAAAAGGAAAAAAAGAGGAGAAAATAACTGTATTATAAGCTTTGTACCTACGAAAGCTATGATTTTTTTTTTGGTTAAGCTGCTAATTTCATTACTCTTGAGTGAGATTTGTGCGTATTTTTAGGTTTATGCACGTTTTAAGTAAAATCCACCTATCCTACGTCAATTGTTTTGCCGTGACTTTCTGCTCCACCTCTCGGATCTTTAGCAATAATGGCAAAGCGATAATGGCATGGGGCATGTGAGATGACCGGTGGGGTGGCATGAAGAAGCCACTGCAGGATGGTTGCGTTAAATGCAGAAGATGTAATATTGGTGCCAGAGATGCGATCCTCTCTCTGTCTCTCTCATAAAAAATTGACGTGCAACTATGTTGAAGTGGATTTTTTTTCGAACACCAACTGTATTAAAATAAAATTCACCTAATACGGTAACACATAAGTAGATTTTAATTATTTCAGTTTAATTAGTGAGTGATTTCGTTCAATTAATGTAAATTCTGAACACATGAGTAATTTAATTTGACAAACACTTACAATGACTTTGTTTTCGCATTTGGACCAAGACATGAATGACCTCTCAGGTCGTGAGCTTGGTAGAAGTGTCACATATTTTCCAAGAAATTACAAGTTCAATTCACGTTGTGAGTGAGATTTTGAACAATTTGCATTGCACAAACATCCTATGAGAAGACTTCTTTCTTTCCAATTAAAAACATTGCTCCAAAACTTCATGAGCCCGTAGTTATTTTAACCTACGCACGAAGCATTATTGGACAAAAAACAAGAAAAGCATAACCACCTAAGCAAACAAATTAAAATAAGAAATCCTCAAGGCATTCACTCGAGCTGGCTCTAATCTTCACCACAGCTCCATCATTAGACACTTGTTCGTGAAGGGACTAGAATAAGAACGCGAGGAAGCGGATAGCATAGTATATCTCTACATGAATTATTTAGCTAAGAGTTAGTAGCCAACCATTTCAACTTTTTCCAAATATCACAAACCACACACCTGTTTTAGCATATGCTTCGTAAGTAGTTTACTTCAGGATGATATCTTAAAAATCTATATTAAACAGCTCAACTCTTTAGACTTGTTTGCTTTTCGAATAAATAAATAAAGGGTTCAAAAGATCCATTTATATTGAAAAATAAACTATAATTTATAATCAAGCTAGTATGACCCAGAAAAAGTATGGACTACTAGTTGGTTTGATGGTGGTGGCAAGTAAAAATAAGCTCGGCATTCTGAATAGTAAATTGGCACTTTTCCAGATAGCGGCAGATGAGTTTTCTATCATCACATATTCCCAACATGTTGCAGAGCACCACAATTATTCTCTAAATCCTGCCACGCGCCTAGAAATGGCCTAGCCTTGGCGACAGAAACTAGGTTTAGAACTTCATTTTGTCTGACCTCCATCGACATTGGCTGTAGCTAGGAGCCTAGGACCATAACTTCATTTTTTTCTCCCCCCTCTCCTAGATCAAAACTTGTCTGAAAATGAATGTCGCTGCTAATTTCTGTCGAACCTTCGAGCTCATGAATATGCATCAAGCTGCGTGGCTGAAAGTTCAGCATGATTCGGAATTTACATCAGAATGGCCTGATCGACATTTTGTAACTTGCGTGTAGGCATTATGATGATCATCACGTTCCGTTCAGCTGAAGACAATAATAAAAGAAAAAAAAAACATATATAAGAGCTGGAAAAAAAAAAAGAATCTTAAGAAAAGAATGTAACTCTCACGTAAGTTCCGAATCATGCTGAATTTTCAGCCACGCAGATGATGCATGTTCATGAGCTTGAAGGTTCAGCGCAAATGAGCAGTTGCATTCATTTTCAAAGAAGTTTAGATCTAGAAAAGGGAGGAGGAGAAGAGACTTGTGAACTGAGGAAGGTGAAGAAGAGAGAAATGTGTTTCTTATATACACTAAACAAGCAGAGTCGTGTCCAAAGGCTTATTGGAAGTTGGGCAGCGCGAGTCATTTTCAGAGAAGCTAAATTTGTGCATGAGCAGCTTCTGCTCTCTTTGCATGCCAACTCACTCAAATTCTCGTATGGGAAAGTTGCATTAACAGGTCAAAGAGAAGGGAGTTCGTCTGCTATTATGTCCCTTACGAAGGGGATGATTTTTAAAAAAAAATTCAGTCTTGCACTTGGTTACAATAAAACTTCGTTTAATGTTGTTACGAAATACTCGAAAATTTTAAAAATATTGAAAAATCAAATATCGAAGTGTACAATGGACTAGTTCATGAAATCCTCAAGAGTACACTTTTTTCGTTTTTTACTAAGTTACGTAATTTTATGACATTATCTCTTTGACTTTTATTTATTACGAAATAGTTCAAAATTTTCAAAATATTCAATATCAAATAATATCATTCAAAAAATTTAAAAATATATATTTGAATTTCCGTGTGTCAACATATGATTATATTTATAATAAAGCATATTTTATCATGAATAAGTTCCTTTGAATGGTTTAACATAATACAATGTGCATTATATAATTCTTTCTATAGTTTCTTGCTTTTATGGATTTTGACTAGAAAGAATGACATTGTCATGGTGTGTGATTTCTTGTTAAATGTTACACATTAAAAAAATAGTTGATGTTGATCTTTGAATTTGACCATAACCTTAAAGCGACTAAATTTTAGAGTTGCACCTAGCCAAATAACAAACGGATCGTTAGAATTTCTCCAAATTAATTTGATCTCGTATAGAAAATTTTTCTAGCTGATTCTGTTCATTCAGGTTGATGATGCGCATTTGCCAAGCTTGAATTCGGAATGATTTGTTTCCCCATGTGTGTCTACATGCATCGCCATTAAGGAGGCAGAGTGCTTTTCCTTTTCTGCGTTTATTCTCTCTCCCTCTTCCCCCGCACTCTCAAATCTCTATCTTCATCTCTCTCGCGCAGAGAGAGACAATCGAGAACAAAATGCCCTTTCATGGTGGCATTTTAGGGCAAAAAGACACGGCCTCGTTAATGGTGCTTTTCCATCTTTATTTTATGCCCCTAAAACAATGTAAAGCTTGTTCATGCCAAGTAAGGTTTTGCTGTTGTTCCCAACATAGCGTCGTTGGCATCTTCTTCCCTTGTCCATCGGTCCCTAAACGCCATCGGTCTCCGTGCGTCAGGGACCACAGGACTTTGAAGGCTAAAGCCTAAAATGTCATTGTTGGACATAGGCTGGTCAAACCCCATTAAACCTAACATTTTGTTGGGCAACGAATGATACAAACAATTGTCTACTCAGCATTATTTCAATCTTTCAAATGAGAGCCGCTTACGTATATAGTGTCTAAAACAATCTAAGCCGGTTTTATCCCCCCATTCTCTTTTTGAAAGGTGAAGTTGGCGATTAGAGCTTTGGAAGGATGCCATTAGACTTGACACGCGGAGGGAAATGACAACGCTTCTTCAAGATAAAACAACTATAACATCGTCAAAAACGAGTTCGTACGATACGATTGACAAAGCCTATGCCATATGACATTATAGGCTTTTAGCCTTCGAAGTCCAGACGGACCTGACTAGCAGAGACCGATAGCGTGCAGAGACCGATGGACGCCGGAAGAAGATGTAACGACGCTGCGTTGGGAACAACAGCGAAATTTTACTTGGCATAAACAAGCTTTACATTGTTTTAGGCGCATAAATAAAGAAGGAAAAGCGCCGTTCAAGTAACGACGCTGTCTTTATGCCCGAAAAGGCCACCATGGGAGGGCCCTTTCGTTCTCGATGGTCTCTCTGGGCGGGAGAGATGAGGATAGAGATTTGAGAGTGTGGGGGAAGAGGGAGAGAGAGAATTAAGCAGAAAAGGAAAAACACTCTGCCTCCTTAATGGCGAAACATGTAAACACACATGGTTAAACAAGTCATTCCAAACTCGAGCTTTAGCAAATGCGCTTCATCTACCTGAACGAACAGCATCAGCTAGAAAATTTTTATATACAAGCTCAAATTTATCTGGAGGAATTTGAAAGATCTATTTGTCATTTGGCCCAGTGTAACTTTAAAAATTAGTCGAGCTTTTAATTTGACTGCATCCTTAGAGTGATCGACTATTTTTTAACATGTAACATTTAACAAGAAATCACTCATTCTTTATAGTAATTATCCGTAAAAGTAAGAAACTATAGAAAGAATTGTATAACGAACATTGTATTATGTTAAACCAAATTCCCCCATGATAAAATATACTTTGTTATACATAAAATTGAGTGTTGACACACGTAAATTAAAATTTATTTTTTTAAAAAAAATTGAATAATATTATTTGATATTTGAATATTTCAAAAATTTCCTAATATTTCCTGATAAATAAAAGTCAGAGATAATGTCGTGAAATAAAAAAAGTCACAAACAAAACAATTGTACTCTATAGGATTTCCTAAGTGGACCCACTGTATACTTTAATGTTTGGTATTTCAATATTTTCAAAATTTTCAAGCATTTCAAGATGATGGAGTTTACCGTAACTAATTTCAACACTAATTTTTTTTTCAAATCATCCCCTTCGTAAGGATTGAGGGAGGTGATGGATGTTTCTGTATGTTATGACCTATTCATAAGCTAAGCACACCCTGAATTTTTATGGCGATGATATCCTAATTTACTAAAAGCTTATTTTGATTATTGTAATTAGTGTTTGCGTCGTAGGACATGAGGGTGAAAATCAACTCGCAATCTGTCGGTGTATGAATGAATGTCTTCTCGAGTAAACGGGTAATCGAACTCATATTTCAAAGGATTATTTGCCATTATATCTAGAGTAAATTTCGTCGCTTCCGCGAGAGGTTCAACGTATACCGTACGGGCGCAAAAATCGGTTCCACTTTCTACGTCGTTCAGTAAGCATTGAACTCTGGCAGTGGCAATTGCCACTGGTCATAAATTGAGAGAGGGAAAAGTCCACACATGGAGAGATGAGAATGGAGCTGAGTCTAGCGAGAGGCTAGGCTTTCTGACAGAAATTGCGGCAAAATAATAGTACGAACCGAAGCAGCCTCTTTTCAATGTTGGCTTCGCAGCATAAGAATAGTATTGAAAAAAGACGAGCCGTCCGCATTGGGAAACGGAGGTACGAACGGAGGCCCGTGATCCTTCTAACGTCCCCTCTCCTCCGTTAGTGTTTTCCTCGCTCTCTCTGTCTCTCCCTTTCTCTACCGTCGTATGCGCTTGACGGAGAGGCTGATGGAGAGCTGAGGCCGAAGTAGCAGAGAGACGAACAGGAGACGCATTTTCACTCGCCCATCGCTCGCCATTTCTATGTTTTATTTTCCCGGAAAGATCTTCTGCTCACTTCATCCAAGCCACCATCAAATTTATTAACTCTGTATCAAAATGCATTGATGCCACGCCCTTATGTGCGATAACGTTGAGATTTGTGCTCCATCCACCCCCCATCTCAAATCTTATCTCCTCCCAACTATTCTCCCCAAATTCTGCTTGCTTTTGCGCCTACGATGGATCGATTGAATGAGTAAAGAAAATGGGAAACAAATCATATTTACCAAGGCTGAATAAATAACAGAAAAAGTTAGAGCAAGTATCGTTGCTGTAAATTATTTTACACAAGATGTCTTATTTCACTGGTTCTAATGTGAGTCATTAGTGAAACAATGAAAAGTTACCATCTTTAAATTAATGATGGATAGAATCATTTGAGGAAGTATTTATGATCACGGATGTTGTATGTTATGATTATTTGTCAATTTTAGTTAATTAATGAATTATTTTTTTTTTGCATATACGTACACTATGATCGGACAAAACTTACAATCAAATCAAAAGCATGCTATATGTTTGGATCATAAAGCTTGCCAACGCAAACAAGCGTCGTTGACATCCATCGCCGAATTTTGAAACTTGACTAATCATCGGATCTCACTGCTTCTTTCTTGGTATAATACCTTAAAAAATCCAAAACTGATACACTTGTGACAAATTTACCCCAAACTATTTTTTTTACCATGAAAAACCTCAAACTGGTAAACTTGTGACAAATTTACCCCGATTGATTATAAAAAACCTTAAACCGATACATTTATGACAAATTTACCCAAAACTAATTTATTCAACTGCAAAAAAACCCTAAATTGATAAATTTGTGACAAATATACCCTATGCTAAATTGGATTAATATCACAAAAAAATAATAAAAATTGTAAACTGTGACAAACGGAACGTAAAATCCTAAATTAATATACTTTGGTTAAGCTGTCACGTGTGATTTAACTTAATAATTTGAGAATAAAATTTAACGAAAACTAACATAGGGTAAATTTGTCACAAATATACCAGTTTGGAGTTTTTGGTGGTCAAAAAAATAGTTTGGGATAAATTTGTCACAAGTGTACCAGTTTGGAGTTTTTTAGGGTATTATCCCTTCTTTCTTTTAGCCTAAAGAATTTCTCGACATGAGCATCGAGAAAGAGGTGTGTGATGGTGATGATGGGTTTTTCGTTTATATTTCATGTTTTTCACATTTATATCCCGACTCTCTCTCTCTTGTAGTCTCCTCTCACTATTTCATCTCCCCTTTTATTATTATCTCTCTCACAGGGTTCGTGAATCGTTTGATAAAAAGTGAGTTGGAGACATAAAAGGATGATCTATATATATTTTTGCATAAGACCCGTGATGATATGAAAAAGAACAGCATGGCGTGGGAGTAATGGACAGAAATCCTTTTTGGTGTCGTTTTTCTTGTCGAGGTGAGTGGAGAGGACTCGAGGGTTCTGAAGGTTTTCGTTCTTTGCTCGTTGCTTCTAGACACCATTGAATTTGATATCCTTTTGCTTGTGAATCAGCCACTGACTTTTTAACTTTTCTACCTTCACCCTTAACTCCTAATATATCTTTTTTACAATGGGCTTAGGGACTCATTTTCCCTTTGACTGGTCATAGGTTCCTAATTTTCCCCTTTTCTATAGGGTTTCCGAATTTTGAAAATATCAAAATATTTCATGATAAATAAAAATAAAAGAGATAATGTTGTAAATTTAAAAAAAAAAAAAAAAAGAGTAAAAAACCAAACAATGGTAGCCTTCAGGATTTCATAAACGGACCAATTGTACACTTTAGTATTTGATATTTCAATATTTTCAAAAATTTCAAATATGTTGTTACGGCGTTTAACAAAGTTTTATCATAACCAAGTATAGGAATGAATTTATATTCAGTTGCTCATTAAATCAGAATATAATGAATGACCTAAATTGCACCATTACTCATAGGAAGTAATGGTATGATCATGCTAGTGCAGTCCTAAAATAATTTGCTCAGAATCAAATGACTTTAATCAAAGAGTAAAAGTCACCGGTGTTTTAGAAGATAACAGCCACCTTTATCACCACGGCGGAGAGTCTTTTCAAGCTTTTACCAACTCTTCACCAGTAAATCGTACAACACACTAACTAAGTTATCATCTTACTAGATTTTACAAAATTTTCACTCGTAAATCGTGCAACGCGCTCTCTCTCTCTCTCTCTCAGTGGTCATCATGCTTCTCGCCACTGCATCGCCATCGCTATTAATTTCTGTCGTATTCTTGATAATATAATATGATGAAAGTTACCTCTGTTCATCATCCCCTTATCCCTCTCATCCGCATCTCATAAAACTAGCTGTTCCGCACGTCTCTCTCTTTCTCTCTCAACACTCAACGAAATCATTATTCCCACGTCATTACCTCACCGCAAAAAAAAAAAAAAAAAAAAACTAACTCAGGTAATCAAATAAAAAACTTATATAGGCCCGAAGAGACAGATAGTAGTTATACTAAACAGCACAAACAAACTACAATAGGCTCGGTACGGTGCAGAAAATTTTTTTTTTTAAAAAGGACGGTGCAGAAAAAAAAAAAAAGGACTGATTCGATTTCTCTTGATCCCAGCTTCCATACTTTCATCTGACAACATCCCAGCAATCCTTCCATCCGCCAAAGCTACAAGTCAGTTTGCCTCGCCCTCGAAAGCCCAACCTCCGCTCGCGACAACTTCCCCGGTATTACTGGATTGGTTCTGGTGGCAAGCCAAAATCGTACTCGGAATTAAGAAGAGTGAATTGACGCTGTTCCAGCCAGCGGCGGATAGTCATTCTATCTCTCTTATTCATGTTCCCAACATGAACAGTGTTCAGAGCACCACGGTTATTTTCCAACTCATGCCAAACGCCTAGAAATACCCTAGCCTCAGCGATGGAAGATAGGACCAGAGCTGCATTTTGTCGGATCTGTTGAAGGGCCTGATTGACATTTTGTTGAGCTTGCTCGAAGGCATAACGATGGGCATTTCGTTCAGCTTGTCTGAAGACAAAAAAAATCATATATAAGAGCTTGGAAAAAAAAAAGAATTTTGAGAAAATAATATAACTCTCACATAAGTTGCATATCATTTTGGGCTTTCGACCACGCCGCCTGATGCATATTTAAGAGTTCAAAGTTCCATCGCAAATTGGCTGCGGCGTTCATTTTGATCTGAAGAGGGGGAGGAAAGACTTTTGAACTGAGGAAGAGGTGGGGAAGAGTGTTGACACATAATTTTAGCAAATCTAGGGAAATAAGGAAAATAAAAATTGCATTTGAATAAATAAAAGAAAAAAAATGAAAAATTGGAGGAAATTGATTTGATTGATTATACATGGAAAATTGGAATCCTGATGGATATTTGGATTTTGTTAAATGTAGAAACAATTTAAAAATCATGTGAATAAGAGGCAATAATTTTTGTAAAATGGAAGAAATTTGAGCAAGATCAAATTGATTGCGAAATCATGCCCTAATTTACAGATTTGATTTAATGCGACAGAAGATGGAAATTCGAAAAATGCCATATAAAGCGGCTGTTTAGAATCACTATAAAAAGAGGTTCATTTTTTAGCAAGATCAAACTGATTGCGAAATCATATCCTAATTTACAGATTTGATTTAATGCAACAAGAGATGGAAATTCGAGAAATGCCATATAAAGCGGCTGTTTAGAATCACTATAAAAAGAGGTTCATTTTTGGTAACTAAAGGGGGGTGCTTTTACCTCCGGTTCATTAAGGGGATGTTGAAATTTGGGGGCGTTAAATTTTTCTTTTGCTAAATTGTTTATATCTTTTATTATCCTTTTTCTGGATCCAACTTCCATTTTGCTTATTCAATCAAACGCCTTCGCACGAATTTTCATAAACAGTCCTTTTAACGAGTATTTACATTGGTCATACATGCTGTATAAAAACGTTTTGATTTTTGAAAAACTAATATACACTTCATCAATGTAGCTAATATAATGAAATCTGTGGTATTTCCAAATTTAGTCACTCAACAAGTTCCTTCAGAGTTGTCGTTAACATGTTTGTTAGTAAAATGGTTAGTATTTTGCTTTTTTCAGGCAAAAAGACATTTGACTCACTATCGCTTTAATACTATCATTAATATTTTTTTCTCCAGTATTCAATTTTTTCTTTTATCATATACTGAAGTTTCATGAATAAGAGTTATTCAGACCTCTCTTTCGAGAGTGATGGTACTTCGAACCAAGTAATACTAGACATAAGACAATCAAATTAAAGCATTGAAAAAAATCAATCGCATGTCTTTGGAAAATCTATTTTCTATATCATTATTAATGCCTCTGGTATTACTATATTTAATTTACTCCTTTCTTTTCTATTCTTGTTGACGAGAAACAATCGAACACGATTCGATCGTTAAATGCATTTAGTGGCCATGCGGTTTTGGTGTGCACGATTCTATTGGGTTGTTTCCGACTTTGGAAATGGCAAACCCCCCTTGGAAAGTCGGTTACTGTGGGATTCGGAATCCGTCCATCACCGTTTTTCCTTGAGGTCTAATTAGCTCATCGGTTCTCTTAAAATAAATCAATTATAAAGTTAAATGAATAAATCTTTAGAAGTTTAGAGCAGATTTTCATCTTTTTTTTCTTTTGAAAGAAAAAGAAATGACACAAGCAAATTCTAAACTTTGAACTTACATGTGATGTTATTCTTAGACTTTTACTTTGTTTAATGTGGGCCAGAAATATTCTCAAATGTTCAATATAATCCCTAAACTTTGAATTTGATTGCCTAACTTTCCATCACAAAGTCAAATTAAGTCATTTGGTATTTACTATCGCATAGATTTTTGAATATTCTATTTTTCATTTCAATTCATGTCCTAAATCAATATTTATACCTTTTATATATATATATATATATTACTATAGTTCCATTTAAGTGTATGTTAATTGTTAATCTCTAAAATGGTAAAAATATAATCTTGGTCAGAGTTATATTGGATTCATATTCCTTTTATTCTAAAATAAGCTTTCATAAGAATATCTAATAACAATATTTATTGGAGTATAAATTTATTGTACCTATATTAATCTAAATCTTGTTCCTGATTTTTTAGATAGATAAGATTTTTCTTTTTCTTTTTTTGTGTTTTGCATTTTCTTGATTAAATTTTGTCAAATCTATGAATTAGTAAAATTAAAATAATAGGAATATCAACTCGATATAAGTCTAATGAGAATCTAGAAAAAGATAGACTATTGTAAAAATACTGTAAATATAAAAATTTTGATTTTCTAACGAAAAGTTGGTTCCGAACCAAAAAAAAAAAAAAAAAAAAAAAAATCCTATCCGAACCCGATCCACAAGTTTTTATTTATTTATTTTAAGAATTGATATTTTGACTGGGCCTCGCAAAGCTAGTGGGGAGCTCATCCAAGTAAGGGACTAATCGTGCAGGCCCATAAGCACCGAGACCTTGTTCTTCGCGACTCCTCCTTTTCTTTCATTTCAAAAGCAAATCTGAAACCTTCTTCTGCGACTCCATTTATTGGGCCAGTCCATTGATGTCGGGTGCAATTCGCATGAAAATTGATGGATTGCCCATCCCATAACGGCACCCACTTCTTCAGCCGAACCCCAAAAAGAGAAAAAGAAAAGAGGCACAGCATTCACCTACGAAAACACTAATCGATATCTCCAGAAAAGTACCCCACGATCAATATGGCTCTCGTATGGCACTCAATTAAGTGCCTTAACTTTTAGCTATTTAAACAATCACTTGAGTCGAGCAATACTTGAAAACATGAAAATCCATTATTATGCGATCGAAAACAGAGCACTCGACGATAAATATTTCCTTTTCATTTTTTTTTTTTTTTTTGGTCGGTAACCTTTTCATTTTTTTCAGGCGTATAACAAATATGCCCCCACATTCCCGCCAAAAAAAGGGCAAAAAACTCCGCAGGAATTATGGGTTGCAAGGGGGAGTCGTGGACAAAGAGGGATTCTGAAGCATCTCTTTTGGGGATGTTAACGATGTTGTCCTCGCGTACCCAAGTGGGCCTAACTACATGCCGAATCCCCCATTTTCGAATGCTGTTTTTCGCGCGCGATTCTCTGAAACTTCCCCGACATTTCGTCCAAAGAGTCACCCTTGAATTGAGAAATCCAAGTGTCGATGACGACGATCCATCGAAGTAACAACGAGTCCGAAGAAAACGTGAAGAGGTTCGAGAAAGAAGGCTAAACTAAAGTTTCATGC
This sequence comes from Eucalyptus caleyi, assembly GCA_014182885.2. Taxonomy (NCBI): domain Eukaryota; kingdom Viridiplantae; phylum Streptophyta; class Magnoliopsida; order Myrtales; family Myrtaceae; genus Eucalyptus; species Eucalyptus caleyi. The sequence continues at coordinate 30,724,121 of CM024466.2, forward strand.
TGAGCAACGGCTGTCCTTTTCTCTGCGGCGCAGCGCACGGAGTCGGCCCTCTCCGTGTCACGCTTGTTCGGGAACACGAACGGTGCGCCGAAGCAAACCCCAAATGACAAAAAGAAAAGGTGGCGGTGCACGACACTCGGATGTAGCTAAAACTAACGAGTTGATTTTTATATCGTCTTGTGTTTTTTTGTAATTATCTCAACATGGTCAATAATTTTCATAAAATTAAAATGAGGGAAAATGTGTCAATTTGAGTTGTGAAATTTAGTGGAAACAAACTTTATGTGAGATATGACAACACGGCACATAATCATTGAGAGAAGCTTGAATTTAACACGCTACAATATGGTTTAAGTGAAAAAGAACCCGAGTCGACTTAACACCTTTTCTTCAATTTTTAGCAAGGCACAAAAATTTATAAACTCCAATTTTTGGTTTTAAGCAAGAAGAACTCGGCCTCAATTTTCTTTTCCTTTTTTGGCAAATTAACGAAGTGGGTTGTCTTGAATGCTTATTTTTGGAGGACCAGGGTCTGTTTGATTTTCTAATTTGCGCTGTTGCTGAAGTTCTCCGTTTTTTTGCTTATCCAGAAACTAGCTTTTTAAATTTCTGCCACTGGACGGCCCACTTTGATTCCAGCTCCGGTTTTTGTCGATGCTGTTGTTTTGGTGCAATTTCTTCATAGTTTTTGGTGCTTTTGACAAGCCGTCGAAACCAAAGGATAGGGAAATTAGTTGGTATCTTAGCAAGAAAGCGATGCGGAAGCAGAAGGTATGACAGGAACGAATTTTCATACTTATGAGAGTTTCGTTGGTATATTAAATTAATCCTTTTGGGTGCGTAAGAAGGGTGTCATACTTGATTTGTGATGTAGGAGCTTCAGAGGAAGTTCAATGTAGAACTTCTAAAACTCGGGATGGGCGTTAATTTCCAAAGAGGACCTGAAAAGAGAACCGATCGCTCGTTTCCAGTCCATGATGCGGAATAGATTGGTGCCATCTTTTGCACTTGCAAGTTTCTTAGCGAAGTTGTGCCGCAAAAAACATTGTTATGAATGCGAATGAAAAGCTAGAATGATGGTTCTGCCAGGGAAATTTTTTTCTGATTGACCTGATTAGTTTCTTGGAGCGATGGCAGCTTATCAGTTTGGGTTTCTGCATAGTTAAGACGGTGAAGGTTTTCAAAGCCTTTGTTTTCTTGGCCATACCTGCTTCCGGGAAGATTAGAATGCGTGTATGGGTCTCGAGTTGATACATAAACTAAGCTAAACTCAGCAGATGGGTCTGTAATATTCCTGCCAACAGAATCATTCTCCAGTTTGTGCGAAATTTGTGATGCAGAAACTTAGGGTGTCTATTTTGTGCAATGTTCTCTCATACTGAAGGAAACTCAAAGTGTTGCTTTAACAACTTTCTAAGATGGCTTCCGGGGTTAGCTTGGACCAAAATTTTGTGATTTCCAAGTTACGTTGCCATGGCTTTAGAACCCATTTACTGTTTAAAAGTGAGAACGTTAGTGAATTTAATTTTATCGTACAACAAATCTACATGAGCTGGCGACTGCATGCTTATCTGCAATATCCATGTCGTCCTTCGCGTGTATGACAGACTATCAATCATTTAGTTCCTTCGTCTCTGCAGGTTTAGATGCCTCCCATTGCAGCTCAATTCTTGGTGATAAAACACAATGCTTTAGTTTCAACAAGGAGAACTGCTGTGACTCCAGATACCTCGCCCAGTGCAGAACTTCAACCTTTTCTCCCTAGTTTAGCTCCTTAACCATCGATGCGATTCACATGTGCCACTATGCCAAAATTATCAGGCACGACTAACTTGCTCAAATACCATTCCAACAAAGGTTTGCCTAAGCAATGTCACTTACACTTGGCCAAAAGTATTTTGGACGCGCTTGGGGCAAACTACTCTTGAGTTTCCTGAGTATGACGATTGTGGAAAGCTTCCCAATAATCATGCTTGTAGCGCACCGTTTTCTTTTAGTTGTCTTTGACCTGAACACTGAAGCTCCTACTCGCGTCGCTTCTTCTCGAATCACGTCCATCAGTGGGTTTTTCGTGGCCACAGAGAGGATTCCGCACGGTGATGCAGGGTAACTGCATCCATGATTGCAAACTGGTGTGAACATGTGCCGTTACTTTTGGCATTGATTAAAAACCCCGTTCTTTCTGTCTACGAGAGCCCGAATTATCTGGCATTTTCTTGTGTCCTCACAGATTTGGTCAATTAAGGCCTATCCCTCTTGACTTTCTTGACTGGAGTAGAACTATCTTTCTGTGGAAGGCAGAAAATATTGTCCTGCAATGGTTGGCGAGCAAACTGGATCCCTCCTCCACTAACTGTCCATAGAGGTCTCGCCAATCGCAATACGAACAAAGGTTAGCATATATTAGAAAACGTAGGTACATGCGAATGCAAATGTGCACGGTTGATTGCTTTTTTGGACCCACATTCTGCTCGATATTGCCTGTCAACAGAGCTTTCAGGAAATTCCTGGTACTCTTTTACTCCCTATTCCTGACATTCTTGTGTGTTCTTTATCTGATACGGTTTGTCCACTGAAATTCCCAAACATAACAGCAGTTTCAAAAGAATGTGAGGACTGATAAATGATCAAATCTGTGAAGCAATGGAGAGCTATGTTTCCCACTTACAGGAGCAGAGCTTCCTAAGCAACTTGCAAGCATTGAATTGTGCTACGTCTCTGAAATGAAATTGCAGCAAGCCAATGTCTCAAAGAATCTCTATAATCTTTGTAGTATAAACCTCAAGGATTTCTCTCTTCGAGGTCAGCACATCAATGCTGCTTCCATTTTCTTCCCTTCTTGTGGCTAAGTGAGCAATTTACCGTCTGGTGCGGTGGCATATTTTCTCTTTTAAGTGACAAATTTCAATCTCATGTCTAATGTCTGATTCCTGCTTGGTTCTTTGGGGAAGCATCACTGGATAGAAAGGGTTGCGAGGTTTCTGGTTTTACAATAAAACCTTTTTTTGAAGCATGAAGTAAAAACGTTGAGCTCGCATTCCTTCTGAAAATCATGATGATTATATTTACTCTTATAGTACCCAGTACAACATGACCTTCGAGAATAAAGGAATCCGAACGGGTGCAATTTGTGCCATCTCTCATTTCATGTAAGATCTTGATTCAAGATATTCAGTGCTAAACGACCTCAATAACAATCTTCCCTTGGTAGGCTAGATTCACAAGTTTCAAAGCATTCACATAAATGCCATATGAACTTATTGGACTCCGTTGTTGCTGTATATTTCTTCCTGAGTAATTGCGAACTCCATTGATTTTTCCAGAATTTGGCTGTCTTCTACCAAGCTTACCTTCAGATGCGACATTTGACCAAATGTCAGGAGTAAGCTTCATATGTGATGATGTCAACGGTAACATTGCAGCTCCGTGGCCGTCCTCCACTTCTCTCGTTTGGTTCCCGACACGTTTGCTCTTTCTCAGCATTGCAGCTAGCAGAATTCCAGCTCTTACCAAGGCGTCATCAGCGCACTGTGGTACAGAAATCTTGCGCCCATGTCTAACCAAATATCGCACCGTCATTACTTTTCTATCATGTCTTCTTGAACGATAACTACCCATTTTCCCTAGTTCAACACATATTAAAGTCTCTTCGAGTGCATGTGATAGCTTATGGGTGAATTTTTGCGTATTAAGGTCACTATAGAGGTCCAATTTCTTTTATTTTTGATTGGCATCTCTACAGGCGTGAGTACCTAAATGGTCTGAATGCAGCATATATTTGAGAAGGTCGCTGCTTGCTGAATCAAGCCATTTTCCTTTTTTTTTTTTTATTAAATTAAATAAAGAAACTGGATTACAAAGCCTAATTTGGAAATTATTGAGTCAGTTGGCCCTAGGGTTTGGAATGGATGCAAGGTGCATAGATTGATGTGAAACTGTTTCGACTTACTTAGTAGAACTTCAAAATGGTGTTCTAGCTTTGTATAATAAATCTTGTGACAAGAAACTCTTATACAAGTGAAAAGTATTTTGTATTCTCCTCTTTACATCGATTTACCATCTTCTTATATTGAGTTTTTTAAGATAATATCTACCAACTATTATAAAACTTAATATCACAAAAACACCAAACTTTTATCTTATTCTAAAATGTTGAAAATCTTTGAAGCACAGCGTTACTATGAATTAGGTCCTCCTTTTCCTGTTTGTGAATCTATTGATACTTTGTGTTCCAATTATCATGAGACAACTGTGTTTTTATTTTTTTTTTTTTGGCAGGCTGATAATGGAGATCACATAAAGATTGGAGAGACTCATGTCAATCCATGGTCCAAACTCTACGATGAGAAGACCTGCCGGAGAAAATAAGTTCTCAACTTATGAAATACAATGTGAGACATTCTTTCTCTCGACCTTTAAAACATCCCATTCCCTCTCAGGAAAAATCCAATAATAATTATTTAAATCCTTTCCACAATGCTTTCATTATATACCCTACGGAAAAAAAAAAAAAAAAAAAAAAAAGAACTTTCATTCCAAACATTTTTAGACATTCAATTCTCGTCGCCCTCTTTGCCTTGGTTGAAAGAAAAATGAAAATGACCCTTTGCCAGCTGGCTGTCGGAGAGTGGCCCCGGATCTCCCACGCTTTGCACGCGACTCGCCCTGTCTATACATATCTCTACAGTCTACACCTGCAAAAAGAGAGAGAAACGAAACAGCCCAAAACCCTTCCCCTTCACCCGGTTTCTTCATCATTCATGAAGCCCAAACAGCCCAACCCCTTCCCCTTCACCCAGTATTTTCATCATTCATCAAGCCCAAAAATCGAGCCCATCTCTCTCTCAAGGTCTTGTTTCACCAAGGACCAAACCCCCTCCTTCCTCTTCACTTCCTCCCATCTTTTCCTCGAATGCCAATATTTTACGTTGCCTGTCATTCGCTTGGTTTCATTGCCGACACTGCCTATTTCCACCCTTTCTCGTAAACCGTTATCTGCCCGGTCGGCAATGAGAAAGGCCTTCCCATTGCAAATCTCATTCTGGGTCATCCATAGAGAGAGCAATATAGAAATTGAGAAAAGCAGGGAAGAGTTAAAGGGCGCAGGCAAAAAGCTTAGACGTTAGCCTCAGATTGTTTACGTCATCTCTACAAAAACCTACCCCGTGCCCTTCATTTCCTTAAATCCTATCCCATGCTCTCTCCTCTCTGTTTATCACACCCTAAAAATCAGGAGCATCGATTCACTTCGACGCCGACCATTTTGTTTTTCAGCCGGACTGATCTTTGGTTCTCTGTTTTAAGCAAATTGTTACTTTTGTCTTTTTTCATTTGCGGAGCGTTTCCTAGTTCAAAAGTCTCTTCTTCACCTCCAACTCAAAATTTCTTTTCCAATGAATCGAGTTGCTAATTTGCGGAGACCTTTGATATCTTGAAAATATATTAGAGAGCATGGCATGACATCCAACATAATCCAGACGTAACGTAAGAATTATGATTTTATTTATTTAAAATTCTTTTTCTTTGAGCTCTTATTTATGTTTTTTTTTTTTTTTTAATGTCTTCAGACCAGTAGAGCTCAGGCTATTCAACTGATTAGACAAAATGAGCTTATGATCCTGAGTTCAATAACTGAAGTTAAGGCATTTATAGCCGTATGACCGTAATTAGTGGGTGATTACGGTATTCTCTAACTTGTTCAAGTCGGGAATATCGGAGAGAGAACAGAAAACTCGTCTGCCACCATTCGGAAGATCATGAATTCGCTATTCTAGATGTTCAGCTTTTTTTAACATGTCACTATAGCAGTCCATCTTTTTTTTGTTTTCTTTTAGGGTCATAGCGATTCAGTTATAAATTGTAATATGTTTCTTTTCAATGCAAATACATCTTTTGAGAATCTTTTGAGTCATTCATTTATCCGAAAAGTGAACAAGTGCAATGAACTGAGCTGTTCAATATTATCTTGAAGTAAACTACCTACGAAGCATATGCTAAAACAAGTCATGTGGTGTATGGTATTTGGGGAAAGTCGGCATGGTTGGTTACCAACTATTAGCTAAATAATTCATATATGGATATACATTGCTGTCCGCTTCCTAGCGTTCTTATTCCGGTCCCTCAATGGATAAAGTGTTTAACAATGGAGCCTCGGCGAAGATTAGGGTCATAGCGATTTGGTTATAAATTGTAATTTGTTTCTTTTCAATGCAAATGCATCTTTTGAGTCATTCATTTATCCGAAAAAGAACAAGTGCAATGAATTGAGCTGTTCAATATAGACTTTTTAAGATATTGTCCTTAAGTAAAATACTACGAAGCATATGCTAAAACAGGTAATGTGGTGTGTGGTATTTGGGGAAAGTCGGCATGGTTGGTGACCAACTCTTAGCTAAATAATTCATATATGGATATACATTGCTGTCCGCTTCTTCGCGTTCTTATTCCGGTCCCTCAATGGATAAAGTGTCTAACAATGGAGCCTCCGGGAAGATTAGGGCAGCTCGAGTGAATGCCCCGAGGATCTCTTATTTTAAGTTGTTTGCTTAGGTGATTTTGCTTTTTTTGGTTTTTGTCCGATAATGTTTCGTACGTTGGTTAAAACAACTACGGGCTCATTAAGTTTCGGAGCAATGTTTTCAATGGGAAAGAAAATACTAATGAATGGGTGAAGTATATGATAGAATTTCAATGATGGAAAAGGAGTGATCATAACGAGTGAGGTAAATATGATTAAGGGTGTGTTTGGCAAAATGTGTTTTTGTTTTTCGAAACACAAATTTTTGTTCTTTTGTTCCGAAGAAAAAAAAAGAACAAAAACGCGTTTTGTTTACACTTACAAAAAGAATATATTGTTCCTAATAATAAGAAGTAGAAAAAATTTGTTTCTTGTTCTCTGGAACAATTACAAGAAACACTTTTTTTTCTTCTCATTTTTTTTTTCCTTCTTTCTTCCTTTTGGCCGGTGACCTCGTCGAAGCATCGCCAGCCCTTGGCAAGGCTTGGCCTCACTTAGCCAAGGCGAGGTGAGGTCGGCCTCGCCTTGGCTAGGTGAGCTCGAGCAAGCCAAGATCTGGCGAGGCCGAGCTCGCCTAGCCACTGACAAAGCTCGGTCTCGTTGGGCCACCGCTGGGTGACGCGGCAAGGCAAAGCCTTGCCCAACCAGGCTCGGCCTCACCATGGTAGGTGAGGTCGCTGGTCCTCGTCAGCCGGTCGCTGGCCATGACCGAGGCCGGCGACCTGCCAAAAGGAAGAATGAAGAAAAAAAAAGAAAAAAGAAAAAGGAAAAAAAGGAAAAATATAATAAAAATATTTAAAAAATTAAAAGAAACAAAAATATTATACAAATTTACCAAACGTGTTTCTATTCTTGGAGTATAATTTTTTTACAGTTATCAAGTACGTTTTTATACTAAAAAATTGTTCCATGAAACAGAAAAAAAAAAAACTATTTCTATTAAAAAACTATTCCTCGAAATAAAAATGTTACGAAACGCGTCCTAAAAGAGCTGAGAACATGCATGGGGAAAATTTTTAGAGCACAGTTGTGGTTACTTCCATCTAAAATATAGGATTGAATTAAATCAAGCGTCTGATGTAAAAATCCGAGTTTTGAAGAAATTGATGTGCAATCATGTTGAAGTGGATTTTTTTTTTAACACCAACTGTATTAAAAATGAAATTCACAAACAATCCTAATACGGTGACACATAAATAGATTCTAATTATTTCAATTTAGCTAGCAAGTGATTTTCATTCGATTAATGTAAATTTCGAATACATGGGTAATTTAATTTGATGAACGCTTATCATGACTTGATTTTTGCATTTGGACCAAGAAATGAATGACCTCTTGGGTCACGAGCCCAATAGAAGTGTTACATATTTTTCAAGAAACTACAAGTTTAATTCTCGTCGTGAGTAAAATTTTGATCGACTTGCATTGTACATACTTCCCCACAAGAAGACTTCTTGACTACTAAAATTTTGGTGAGAATACAGTGACAGGCTCCCCGTCCTCAAATGTTTTGGTCACAGATGGTGCAAAAAAAAACTGTAACTCAAACTGAACATTTGATGATAAATGTGGGTCTCTTACGGTAATGCCAAGGATCATCATCGCTGTTCGCCCCTCTCCACCATTTTGCCAATGAAAAAAAGAACCACTAAATGAAGAACTTAGACAATCAAATTAAAAAAACTTATTAGATACCATGATAGGCCCGAAGAGGTAACACGTCAAAGATAATAATTTGCAGTTCTATTTAAGGCGTGCATGACAAAATTTATATTTCTCTATTTCTCTGTATTTCTGTTCCCTAGAACAAGTTTGGAACCGAAATCCGTTTGGTAACGCAATTTCATTTTTCTATTTCTAGAACAAATTTCTATTTCATAAATAGATTTGAAGCAGAAATCAAAAATTAAAATTTTTAGCTTTTTTATTTTTGGAACAGAAATGAGAAATCAAAAATTTTTTCATCATTTACCCTCGTCACCGCCCATCGCCCACTTGTCACCCATGGGATGCTGGACGCCGCCGCCCGCCACCAACTCCGGCTGCCAGCCACTGCACACCAGCCGCTTGTCGCCAACCGCCGATTGTTGAATGTTGGATGCCGACCAATTGTTGGTTGCTTATTGCCAATCATTGGATGCCGAAGGCTCATCACCAACCACCAAATGTTTACCGGTGACCGTTCACCGCTTGCCACCGGTCGTCGGATGTCGACCACCAGCCACCCGCCACAAAACTTTGGCCATTGGCCACCCACCACCGACCTTCTGTTGCTAGACTCCAAATGTTGGACACTAGATGTTGAACTCTAGACGTTGGACATCGGTTGCTAATCGTTGGACTTCAGTGTCAGACTCTGGACTTTGGCCGCCCACCATTGATCACCAGACTTGGCGTTGGACACCGATAGTCGAACTTTGGACTTTGGCCGCCCGCCATCGGTCACTGGACACCGAACGCCGGTCGCCAAACATTCGACTCTGGCCACCGAACGCTGGTCATTGCCGCTCCTAAAATAGAAATTTTATTATTTTATCAAACTAATTTTTATTTCAGAAATAAAATTTTTGAATTGTTATCAAACACATTTCTTTACTTAGAAACTTGTCCATGAAATAGAAATTAATTTATATTCCAAAATTTTGTCGTGCGCGCCTTATGAGGATGGGAATCTATGCTCATCGTTTTCCAATGGTTAAGCAATGTCTTACTTGTCTATTCTTGCCCTAAATTGTCGTGATTTGGGGGAAAATATGTAAAGTCTCTTTCCTCTTTTTGTTTTTTGTTTTTAATGGTTAGCAAATTAATTATTCTCATCCAATTTGTTGAATCATCTTCTCACAACTCACTTCACATGAACTCATCTTGAAATTTGCATATGTGATTTACACAACAAAACATCCATGTCAAAAATAGTCGTTTTGAGTCTCAATTTATATCTCTAATGAAATTTATTGAGATTATATGGACACATGATCACCTATCGAATCTTTTTCATTTTATGGGATCTCGAAATGCTTATCAAGTGTGTTTAATGTTGTTTAACGTTAAATTTTCAACCAATCGATTTCCAAATTTTTAAAAATATATATCTATCTATATTTAGCGTCGCTATACTCGCATTGGCTCATGATTTGAGGGATTCCAAAATCCCTTTGTCTCTATTTTCTGTAGAGAAACGTGTATTATATCTCTTCTCCAAGAGGATTCAACAATTGTGAAAGTAGTGCATTCGCACTTCAAAATCTTCCGATACGCCGCGACAAGATGGCTGATTTGTTGAATGCTCCCAATATCTATGTCGGATCCGATCTCCCGTTGTCTTGATCCCAACTTTATATTAGCATTAGATTTCAAGACCACAGTTCGTCATTTTGTAATGTTGGATAATATTAGCAATAATATTATTACCCACTTAAGCGGAATTCAAATATGAAAATAAAATAAAGCAAAATAAAAGGCACGGAAAGGTATTCCGGTGTATTGAAGTCGACCACTATAATGCACTCATACTAGGAAGACACTTTACTTAAAAGGCCTTGACCACCGGGAAGCAGTCCGAGTAAAGGCCGGGTGAGGCCTTAACAAACATTCTCACCCCGCTGCTCTTCCCGTCCACACCCCCCTCGGGGGGTAGGGGACACTAGTGATCATCGCGATGCCTTCCCCCTTGAAACATAGGGGCGAGGTACAAGGAAATGACCCAGCTGGGGGAAACCCCGGGTGGATGGACGGTTCACGCTCCTTAGCAGGCAAATTGGAACATGCCATCTTATTTTATTCTCATTTCCTGGACTCCGTGTTTCATTAGGAAGCAATCGCAAACATAATCAAGAAAAATCATGGGATGATCCGAAATATCCTGTTTGATGTTAGGACAATACTTAGCATGCCGATGACGGACATTGATGCTCATCCTTCATGTGGATCTAAGTCAAGATATGGCAATCAATTTCAAGATTCGAAAAGGATGGAATGTACAATAAAAAAAAAAAAAAAAAAAGATTAAGAAGAAATGTTGGGTCTTTGATTAAAGTTTGAATGACTTGAGTCAATTTACAAACATAGAGAAATTAGGGGTGATCAATTAAATAATATTCTAGCCAAATTTGAAACCTGGATTTATTTTGTTAGAACCAGTTCACAATTTTTGGAATCAACAACTTACCATGTTTGTTTCGGAATCAACCCTACAACTTACCTTGTCTTTTGATCCAATTTGAGGGTTTACTTGAGAACCTGTTTTTCTTTTGCTCTTTTTTTTTTTTTTTTTTAATTGCATTTTTAACACAATTATTATAAGTAAAAGAACGGTTCAAAGTAAAAGATAAACGAGAGCTAGTGAATGATGACGAGTTAGGAACAACAAGCCATGAGCGAGCAAGGAGGAGGGTGAGTCATGAGCGAGAGAGGGAATTGTTAAGTGTTTTAAATGAGATTTGAGTGGATAAAGAAAAATAAAATAGAGAGGAAGGTGCCAAGAGAAAAACTAAGGTCTTTAGACTTTGTGAAGTCGCTTCTAAATCTGCTCTGGTATCCAAGTGGCTCTTCAATCGGAATAGGGAATTGGATTGATTCTAATGAGAACTCAGAGTTAGATTGACTTTCAGGGTGACAGTCCAATTTTTGAGTTAGATCTAGTCGGGTTGCATCTCTTAGGAGGAATCATGGGGTCCTAGGGGATAGAGAGAGGCTAGGTAAATTGTTAGTGTTTTATGCACGCGTTGCTAATGATCAGTGCATGGTGAAAAGTGAATAGTAAATTATAGGAGAATGATAAAAACTCTAAATTATACCAATTGTAACATATTTATCATAAACTTTATTTTATGATACCAAAGAATTTCAAACTTATACTTGTATGACATATTTATTCAACCATGAACACCGTTAAAAAACTGCTAAAGCTAATAATGTTAACATGGAAACAAAAACAACATTATTTTGATTAAAAAATCATCGGACATAATTTTGACGGAGTGCAAATTTGTCACCTAGGTATAAGTTTAAAGTAAATGTGTAATAATGAACATAATTTAGGATTTTTTGTGTTACAAAAAAAGTTCAGAATGAATGGATTAGGTGGACATAATTTAAAGTTTTTTTGTAACCTTTCTATGTTAAGTAATGATACATGAGATTGATATATTATAACGGATCATAATTGCCCATTTAAACAAGTAATCGTATTTAAATGCAATGAAAATCCGCCATATTTCTTCGTGCACCGATGTCGTAGCTTTGATGAGCAGATAGTGCTGTCCTTCCCTTCTTCTTTTTTTTTAATCTTTTTTGGTAAGGGTCCCTCTTTCCTTTTGTCTCCGCCTGTGTCAATTATTGTAGAATGACCACATGCATTATTGGTACATTTTTAGAAATTAAAAAAAAAAAACAAAAGAATTCAAGCGAACGAAGGAATGCTTGGATTCTTCTGTTCCTCTCGTTTCATTTTTTAGGTCGAATGCTTGGATTCTTCTGTTCCTCTCGTTTCTTTTTTAGGTCGAACGGTAATAGATGAAATATGAGAATGAGCGATTGAGGGCGTCGATCAACTTCGCGAGACATGAGATTACACTGTACATGCCTGCAACTGATTCGATTAAGTAGTTGCTTAAAGTCGATTTGCGTTTAAAGTAATAGATGCACGCACATCATTTCAATCAAAATTGACCTTCATAGATACATGACCTCAAGTAAGGCTATATTCATAACGCATTCTGTAATAGTGATTGATAGATTCATCAAATGGGTGTATTAAATCGAAAATAGTATAACTCAATTTGATTATGAATCCGATGACTCGTATTTGAGTTGGCCTAGTTCTTTTAACTCAATTTAGGATAATTCATATTTAAATTGAGGCAAAAATAGGAAGTGAACGAATGTGAGATCAAGTGAAAGTAAGAGTGTTTGAATCTAAATAAATTCTGAACCTATTTAATTTTTTGTTATTTTGAATTTTATTATTTTAAACTCATTTATGACTTATTTATCGAATATAATTAATTTATATAATTACTCAATTTATTAAATATAAGTTAAAAATATATATTTATGACCATTTTGACAAGTGTTGATATCGCCGGATCATAGTCGCGTGGTCTCTTCCCCCTTAGTTGGCCGCCGAGCAGCCCTCACAAAACGACGACAACTCCGCCGGCGTCCGAAGCTCGCAGGATCATTTAATATAATGCAAGCGCAAGAGCATTGCACTGCCACTGACCCACGAGAAAAACGAAAGGACGCTCTTGTCCTTCTTCGTCTCCTCCACCGCCGCCGCCATCATCGACCTCCCGAACTCGACGGGGGCCGCGGGGGGGCAAGGGGAAAGAGGCGAGCATGGAGAACGGGGCGCCCGCCTGGAAGTTCCGGGGCAACGGGGGGCTCTCAGCCGCGACGGTCATCACCGTCCGCGGCGTCCTCAACGAGCTGAAGGCGAACCTCAACGCGGACGACGGCCGAACCGTGGTCCCGCTCGGCCACGGCGACCCTTCCTCCTTCCCTTGCTTCCGCACGACCCCCGCCGCCGAGGACGCCGTCGTCGAGGCTCTCCGCTCCGGCAAGTTCAACTGCTACGGCCCGACCGTCGGTATTCTTCCCGCCAGGAGGTAAGAAAGCGGTGTCGATTGGGATTATCAGGATTAGATTTCTCGTTTATGTTCGCGACCCGTTTTGGCTCGAATCAAAAGGGGAATAGGGAAAAATGACGTGGGCCTGACAGCTTCTTTTCTCTCGTGAAAAATGAATTATTTGGAAGTCGTATTCTTAAAAAAGATAGCATTCTAAAATGAATGGCCGAAAGATATTTTCATTTTTCAGGAATATGTTATATAGCTGCTATGAATCAAAATATTTTATATTAACTCACTATTTTAAATGGTATAAGTACTTATTTAAAAAAAAATATTTTTCAAGTCATTTATTTTTGGAGCTTAAGCTTGAGATTAGTTATCTTGTGAACTCTTGAGACGAGCAAATTATGTGCTCTGTATAAGCTTGGTGATAGCATGGATCGACTCGTGCTTCTTATGGTCTGGACCATTTGTTTAGCTCCGCAGCCATATTCCCTAAGCATGTTATTTCGCATCCTCGATCTTCCTAGTATCTATGAGTCGATTGTTGATGCGTTTAAGGTACTGACGGAGTCACGTACTTACAAATTGCCAGGATTTACGTTCTTGTGGTCATACAAGATTTAAGAAATCATATAGTTAAATAGTCAATGATCGAGGGGCTGATGAGGGGCTAGTTTGGAAGGTGACTCAATTGAGGTTTTGGACCTTATTGCGTGTTCTGTTTCCTTCGCAACAACTGCAAGGGGTCGAATGCAAAATGCCTAGTTCTGGCAGTTGTTTTGCTTCAATGGTACGAACCATTTTGGTTTGTTCATGGTTGTATCTTAACAGCATAGTAGCTTTTATTGCCGGTCAATATCAACTGTCTCATCAATCAACTGGAATCATCATATTGCTAGCAAAAACAGTGTGTTGAAAACAGAGTAAATGATGAAACCAAGCTTTATTAGTGACTATAGGAAGTAGTCATTGTTTATTGTTTGGATAATGATTGAATTTTATCGAAAGGCCGCTATGAATGTGTTGATCTAGGTGCTTTCTGTAGGTTGAATAGCAATTTATTTCCAGACGACATGTTCAAGTAAGCTAGACTAATCGGTGGCACCAAATTCTACAGGGCTATTGCTGATTATCTCTCTTGTGATCTCTCGTACAAATTATCACCAAATGATGTTAATCTGACACTCGGGTGCAAACAAGCAATTGAAGCCATATTAACAGTTCTCGCTTGCCCTGGGGCCAATATATTGCTTCCAAGACCTGGATTCTCATGCTATGATGCATTTGCTAAACACAGCCATCTTGAGACACGGTATTTCGATCTTCTTCTAGATAAGGGTTGGGAGGTTGATCTCAAGGGTGTTGAGGATCTTGCAGACGAGAGTACTGTCGCCATGGTTATCATCAATCCTGGCAATCCTTGTGGAAGTGTCTATAGCTACCAGCATCTAAAGAAGGTTGCTTTTGCATTTTGTTTGAGATTTCTTCGTATCTTAGCAAGTAGATGAATTGTGAACATGGAAAAATCTATGATTATAAGCTGGAATGGAGCTAATAGATTCTGCTGGAGCTTAATCTAGAGAGCTACCTTGCCTCTTGAGATGCTCGTTTATCTCATGGAAGCTCGATAGATTTAGATTTGTTGCCAGTCACTTTTATAATCTTTGGTATCCACATTTGTGTTGCTTCAGCTGTTGTTCATCATTTTCTTTCTTTCATTTTTGAAAAAAGGTTGCTGAAACAGCAAGGAAGCTTGGGATTATGGTAATTGCTGATGAAGTCTATGGTCATCTAGCTTTTGGGGATACCCCATTTGTTCCTGTTGACACCTAATTTTTTGCCCAAATTATTGCATATAGATTATCTAGGCGTTTAGTATAGTTTTTTTAAAATGGAAGATGTTTTTCCTAAAAAAAAATATAAAATTAATTAATTAAATTTAAAAAAAAGATTAAAAAATTTAAAAAAAAGAAAAAAAGAAAAAAAGTTGTGGCCAATGATCTAAATGTGACTAGTCAAGCCCAGGAGGTCAGATTGGAATTAAAATGGCAAATTGGGGCAAAAATGCAATTTTCAAAAGTTGAGGGACCAATTCGCAAATTTTGCAAAATTTCACCCGAGCCCTTAAATCATCATCTTAGCCCCCAATTAAGTTGAAATTGAACTTGGGTCAGGTCTAATTAATCGAATCGGGCAAAAAGGACCTAATTGCATTGAATTTGACATTTTCGGGCAAGAAAATGGCAAACTTTGAGGGACTTTCTTGCAAAATTGGAAGGAGATAATTGCGAAAAATGGTCAAGATCTTAAACTACTATACATGAGCTTTCTAATTGATCAAAAAACGCAGCCAAATTAGTGGATTAAAGCACTCAAATCAGCAGCCAAAACTCAGTCCACGAGTTGGTCTTAATCCGGAGTTGCTGAGTAAGCAATTTGGTGGCCCCACCATATCCTCCTTAGCTGCCCAATCAGCCTGATCTTTGCACGTGATGGAAGACCGTATATAGTAGTGCAAGTGGACGAAAATTGGCCAGGGATAAGCTTCTGACAACACCGGAAATTCGCAACAAAGTCCGCACACTCAACAGCTGCAGAACTTAAAAAATTGGCCTAGTCTGAAGAGTAGGTGAAGTAGCCCTGTTGATAGGCTTGGTAGGTGGACAAAAGGCTGACCAAAAATCCCTTAATTCGGGGGATAAGATCACTAAAGCAAGGTCTTTGAAGGGATGAGAGAGAGGAGACGAGAGAGAGAGGGGAGAGCTCGGAATCGTTCCCCAAAGAGGCCCTCAGAAGCAACTCCAGAAAAGGCAAACCCAGAAATTCCAGATCAACCTTCTGAGAGAAAAGGGAGATTTTCGCAAACTTGCAGCCAAAATTAGCCAAAACCTTAAACTAGAGAGTAAAACTTCACTCAAATATCTTTCCATCCATAGGTCGCATGCCCAAAATGGAGATCGGGAAGGCCTCCTAAAGCCCCCCGAAAAAGTGCCCTCCTGGCAGGCCAAGAAAGTCCAAAATTTTTTCTAAGTGTCGAGACTGTTTGGTCACGAGTGAGGAAAGCCAGTGTTTTTGAGAAAGTTGAGAGACAAATGAGGAAAATCTTGACTTTTATCCCAAACTAGAATACATATAGTTTGGTGTGGTGTCAAGTTTTCCAACAAAATACGTCTTGAAGTCTAATGTTAGAGCTCAACGAAAACCTTCGTTGTCAGTTCTTTTTTTTTGCAGGTCTCATTTCCAGTTGAAGAAGCCAACTTCCACAGGCCCCCGAGGATAATTTGTCAGTTTCATCGGCCAAGAACCACTTGAAAAGGAGACTAGGAAGCAAGGTAAGCGTCTTAGATGTATTTATTTTCGATTTTGAGCATGTTTTGATCATGAAAATCAAGAGGAAAACCAGCCCAGAAAACTGATTTCTGAGGCTGAAATTTTTCTAAGTGTTGAAATCTCTTCAAGAGTTTTGCATGTGTGCTTTTTGAAGAGGTTGTTTTGATGTGTTCGGTTGGTCATTTTCTATGATGTTTGTTGCATTTGAAAGCTCATGTTACCTACTTTCATTCGGATCAAGTAATGTTTCCCTTAGATCTTGTATGTGATGGGTGTCGGGACTTGAATATGGGCATTCAACCTGTTTACTTGACCTGGGTTCAAACCCAGATTTGCAAAATCAGATCAAACCCGCATATATGATGACGATTCTAGCTTGGTTTTCGTATGTTTTAAGCTGTGATTTCTATCTAATCTTACTCCTTGCATGTGGTAGTTTAACCTTGATGTTTTAGTTCCACATAATATTGCTCATGCGCTGAGATTGAAGACCGCAAACATCGCTTGAGGATGCTATTGGGGCTAGATTAATGCACATCAAGCGTTCAACAAAATGCCCAAACTAAGCTTCGATCTTGAAACGATCGATTTGAGCTTGATTATTGTGATATTCATGTGCTGTGTTACTCCATGTTAGCATAGATCGGTTTAAGGAATTATTATTATTATTATTATTATTATTATTAAAAAAATAATTAAAAAAAGAGAAAAATATGAAAATTTCCAAAATATCAAAAAATGTTAGATAGCATCAAATTAGGATATAAATGACATATATGAAATTTTCCTAATTTTAAAAGGTCATTTTCCTAATTTAATGCTATTTTGGTATTTTATAACCATTTTTGTAAATAATCCATTTTGCGTAGATTAAAACTATTTAAAGTAATTTCATGTATATAGAGTAATTTCATGCATATTTGACTTCTCATTTTTCTCATGGGGGTCCTGTCCCGGGGCGTGATAACAAGGCCATGTAATATTACTTGCTCGACTTGTATCGGGTTTACCTTTTCCGCGTTTATTTTCAAGTCATTTCAATTTCTTGGATGTTTACTTACGCGCCGCTTTTCATTAATTTGAGTGTAAATTTCTCTTCTAGATTATGTTAGCATTAGTCTAGACATTAAAAAAAAAACTACAAAAACATTTGCATGGACACTTAGTGGTTTAATAAAGATTATAATTGGTAATCAAGAATGTGTGGCCATTTAGATAAATAACTTTCCAAGTTAGTGGTACCGCAAGGGCGCTAATAGAAACATTGGCGTAAACAAGTCCCCGTTCCTAGAAATCTCTGGTTGCGTAGGAATCGAGACACCACTCCCGTGTCTTGATTGGTTTCTAGCCGACCCCAATAGGCTAGTGGCGACTCCTAGAAATATTTAGGTTGTTAATAATTGAAATATGAAATCCAATGTCGCGTGAGGTATGGGTTTGGGAGAGCCCGCGCCTAATTTAGGGCCATTGGTCCGCCTCTTTAGGCAAATACCCCTAAACCTTCTTCCTTTTCCCCCGGACAGAAAAAAAGAGGTCGTGACAGTTCCCATGGGTGTTTTTGGATCCATTGCACCTGTCTTGACGTTGGGATCGATATCAAAGAGGTGGATTGTTCCAGGTTGGCGACTTGGTTGGCTTGTGACAAATGATCCCAATGGTTTTCTGAAAGACACTGGGGTCTCTCTCTCTCTCTCTCTGTGCACACGTGAATGCGATTGCTTGCTTGATTGTATATCTATTTGGGCCAAATTATGTGACTACTAGGGTTGGTCACAGGATATTTAGATTGTTCCTTTTCTCTTAACAGGTTCTTAAGTCCCTTAAAGGATTTCTGGATATATCCTCTGATCCTCCTACATTTATCCAGGTACATAACTACTCCAGATAATTAACCAGTGACTTTCAGATTTGAAGACGTGGTGTTTTTCAAAATGATTTATTTGGTAGGCTTGTCTGCACTATTTTTGTATTACTACCAGAGCGAGTTGTGGATATTCTTGGCTATTCATTCAGGAAATGACAAGTTAATGAGAGCTTTTTCTCTTGAAGATGGATAATTAAAACAATGGATACTGCATAGCAATGTAGAGTCGCACCCCAAGCAGAACCCCAATGATTTACGTGTTTCCTCTCTACAGTCACCTGGTGTATGTTATTTTTCTCAGTGATTTTAGACTGTGATGCACAAGCTGTGCATATTGCTTTTAGAAGTGATCGATATTCAGTCTCAGTCATTGGGCTTGATTTATCTGAACTCACTTTCACTTGATAAAGTATTGTTCTTCATTTAATCCTTGCAAGAGTGCTTGCTAACTTTTATTTGTGGACAACTAGCGTCCTTATCAAATAACAGCTAATTATTTTCTGCTCTTCGTTGTGATTCTAACAGGCGGCGGTCCCTCACATTCTTGAGAAAACAAATGATGATTTTTTTTCAAAAATCATTTGCATACTAAGAGAGGCTGCAGATATATGTTATGAGAAGATTCAAGAGATACCTTGTGTCACGTGCCCAAAAAAGCCAGAAGGAGGCATGTTTGTAATGGTATGGGCATACTATACACATACGTACATTATATATGCATGTATTTTTATTTTTTCATCGCTATAGCGTACACTGTTATGCAATTTATATTTTTTCTCGATAAGTGAAAGATGCCATTGTGACAGGTCAAGTTGAATTTATCATTGTTGGAGGGCATAAAGGATGATCAGGAGTTCTGCTTAAAAGTTAAAACTGGCTAAAGAAGAATCTGTTATTGTTCTGCCTGGTAAACTCAGCCTCTCCAATTGCTGGTGAAAGGAATATATATTGATGTTACTTTTTTTTTTTTTGGTAAAGTATATTGATGTTACTTTTTATGCATCTGTTTCATTTTTCTAACTTATTTCAGCTTTTTGAATTTTTCAAACGCGTCCCCTGACATTTGTTTCTTGAAATGCACATTGGTTAAGAATGCTACAAGGGGCTTCAGAGTGAGAGTCCTGATGACCAACTTACTTCGCAGTTTAAAAGGAGCCTAAAATTTTGGAGAAATAGAAGGGATCCTAGTGATTTCATTTGAATTTACTCATGGAATTCTTGCGAGCTAATGCTCAGATAATTCCGGAGCAAACCCATCCCATTTTCACCACTTGCTTCTTACTTGTGCAATGTCCGTATCCACCAGATAATAATCAATGACATTCGTTTTTGCAGGGATAGCTGTTGGAATGAAGAACTGGCTTCGCATCACTTTCGCCATCGATCCATCTTCTCTTGAAGATGGCCTAGAGAGGATTAAGGCCTTCTATGGAAGGCATGCCAAAAAATAAATGAGCCGGTCCATGCTGGCTCCACAAAGGGCTGAGATCATCAACTGCTCGTTGGATATCGAGATGCCTCTGTGGCCACGTCGAAGACCATTGCAATGTGTGAAACAAGATAAGTAAATCCATAAGAAAGCTAATTATCCGGGCATTTGCCCGGAAGCAGGGGATGGAGGAGGAGGCAACCAACCTGACTGTTGATTCAATCCGAAACCTCCGTAGCATTAGCTTTGGCTTGAATAAAAAACTTAGATTAAGGGCTTCTTATTTTGCTGCTCGTGCCCGGAAGCAGGGGATGGAGGAGGAGGAAATCAACCTGACTGTTGGTTCGATCCGAAAGCTTCGATGCGTTGGCTTTGGCTTGAATAAAAAACTTCGATGAAGGGCTTCCTATTTTGCTGCTCGGCAAAATGTCAAGCAGCAGTCATTAGGTGATCAACAACTCCCTGTTGTCGGTCTCATGTTGTCTTGTGCTTGTACTTTAATTGTCTCTTTAGAAATAAAGATGTGATGGCATCAGATATGAACGTTCCGATTTCATCGCCGCGATTCGCCGATAATTTCTATTGGCGGAGCTAATTACATCGAGGGAAACTCCTAGGGAGCTCATGAGGATATCTCTACTCGAACGCAAACATACAAACTCCCTCGAAATTTGTTGACATGTATTCTCGCCTGCGTGCATGTTGCTGCCCGTCATTCCTAGAAAATTCTACATGAAGTAAATTAGCCTTGTTGTCCAAAGGTACCTTCCCATCAAACTTAATCGCCGAACAAGTATGAAGGCTGGTTTTGCCTGGACATTCCTATTAGACATGATAAGATCGGATAAAATAAAAATCATAATAAAAATCAGGCAATGTTTGGAAAATCACTGATGTCCAAGCTGGATTGAAAGCTAGATTGAATGTTGATATGAAGGCTCTATAATTTTTTATATTTGCAACTTTAAAAATTAGAACATGCTAAGAAATCGCGAGAAGTGTTGAAAAAGTCTTAAACATTTTGTATTTGTGTCAATTTAATTTTAAACTTTTTTTGGATGTCAATTTAGTCTTAAACCTTTTTATTTAGTGTTAATTCAGTCTTTTCCGGCTAATTTGAGCTAGATTTTGCTAATTGAGCGTCAATCGGTGACATGGACAAATTTTAGTAATATTTTAATTTTTTTTTAATATATTTTTTTTCCTTCTTCTCCTCCTTCCTTTAGCAGGTGGTTGGACTCGGCGATCGCCAAAGGTAATAACCAGTGAGGGCGAGCCTCGCTAGCTTGGCGTGAGACTACCCTCGGGGCACGGGTGACCTTGAGTTGGCCTTGTGTCGGGCTAGTGAGGCTCGCCCTCGTCGGATCTGGCGTGGGTCTAGCCTCACTGACTATCACCAAGGTCCACAACCAACTGGAGGAAGGAGGAGAAGGAAAAAGGAAAAAAAAAAAAAAAAAGGAAAGGATAAAGAAAAAGAAGAAAATTAAAAATTATTAAAAATTGTCAACATCAGTGCCGATTGTGCCACATCAGCTTATCAATGCCTAGTTAGCAAAATTCGGCCACAATTAGCTGAAAATGCTTGAATTGGCATCAAGTAAAAATGTTTAGGATTAGATTAGCACAAAAAAAAAGGTTTATGACTAAATTGACACAAAAAAAAGTTTATGACTAAATTGGCACAAATGTAACAATGTTTAGGACTTTTTTTAACTCTTTTCCCATGGAAATCCGACTAGGTGGAGTTAAAAAGTAGCACAAGGCAGCATACCAAACAAACTTCTTCGGTCTATATATTGGAAGGCAATTACTAGCCAGTCTTACTACGTTGGATCCAACCCTCAAAACCAAAGGGAAAGACTCAAAAGAGGAAGGACATGCATTATGATTGAATTTGTTAAATCAAGTCACCGTAGAATCCTATTCTAGTCTCTGCATATGGGTGAGTTAGTGAGTCATCATGTGATTGGTATAGGCTTGATGTGATAATCCAGAGACATACTTTCTTTTGCAAGCTCTTTCTTCCATTGACGTTCTCTAGTGCATCGATAGCTTGTGGTGATTAATAATATATGACATTCTTCTTTTGCCACAGTTGATAGACGCATGGTGGATGCCACGCAGGCATAGAAGAGAGCTGAAAAGAGTTGTTAGACCTCTCCCTCTCCACGATACCTAAAAAAAGTTTATTATGGTCAACCTTCTCATCTCGAACTAGTGACTTACCTTATCGCAAGTGCCATTGCTCTTGAGAAGTTAGTGGTGAATACCTGTGACAATGAGTATGTTTCAGGGGAATGGAGAAAGACTAATGCAAAACATTTGTTGGCTCTTTTTGCCAAGCATGCGTGGTATCGAGAAAAGTCTATGTTCAGATAGCTATGGAAATGCTCTTGCAAAGCCCTCTTTTCCACTTACTCATAACTTGTGAAAATGGGTTAGAGAGCCATATTTTAACCACATTTATGAAAGTGGGCCATATGTGACTCATCTTAAAATTAAGATATGGTCAGAGATGAGTTTATAAAAGAAAAAACCCAAACAAAATGGGTCTTATTTAGGTCAGATATGGGTTACTGATGTCAACCCTCTCTCTCCTTCTTCTCCCCTACCCAGATGAACTCCTCCTCAACAATACCGCTTATAGCATCAACACCTTCACCCCGACCACCACCTCCATCGTCTCCACCTAGCTCCATCGCCATCCACCCTGCTGCATGGTCTACATATCCTTCGCGGCATGGTCGACCTCGACCCTTCCTAGTTTCTCGAGCTCACCCTCAGACGTCTAAGTGTTCGGGTGCATAGTGGTGGAGATGGTGATGGGGAGGCTAGAGATGGTCATAGGCAAGCTTTGTCTCACCATTGTCGCTGAGATCGAGCGAGCAACAAGCTCTCCGACCTCGACAAAGTCGAAGCTCACCTAGATCTGGTGAGCCTCGAGCTTGTCAGCCTTGGTTGAGCTTGGGCTCGCCTAGATCTGGCAAGCCATGATGGAGCTTGGGCTCGCTTGGATTGGCTTAGCTGTAAGCTCACTGGTTGCGACGGAGTTTGAGCTAGTGAGCTCGAGCCGATCGCCGTTGGCCGAGGAACAAGGGGAAGAAGAAGGAAGAAGAAGAGAGAAAAGAAGAAAATAAAATAATAATAAAAATAAAAATAAAAAAGAAGAGAAGAGAAAATAATAAAAATTCAATTTTTTTAAATCAAATTATTAAAAAAAATAAAAAATTGATTTTTTTTTTTTTTTTATAAAATAATTTTGGTAGATAGATATCCATATACATACTAGAGAAGTACCTTTAGAGGAAGCTCAATGTTGTCTAGATCGAAATTTAATCAATATCATAATAAAAATTGTAAATATTATAGTGTAATTTTTAATTTGGTAAATCACCATTAAGAAGCTACGCATTCTCACATCGGAGAATATTCGTTATAAGTAAATATTATTTTCATGTCAATCATTAGCTAATCAAACTTTTCTTATCAAGGGTTCCTCAAAAGTATTTTAATTTAAAGGTCTTTCACATTTTTTATTTTATTTACTAATTTTTTATTGTTTAATTTACTTTTCAAATTTGATGTGAAGTTTTTATTCAAGAAAACTTTAAGTGGATTAAATGGGTGGGAGTGGATTTTTCCTAAATTGAGTTAATATTAATATGTTTCGGTAACATAGGCGGGTGGGATGTGTAGGTATGGATCAAGTTGGGTCTATGTCTTTTAATATACATTATATAAAAATGGATCTAAATAGGTTAAATGGGTCAATATGGATTTGACCATTTTTTACTTAACCCACCTATTTAATAGCTCTACTCATAACTGGTTTTCCCTCTATAGAAGACGTCTCCTAGAAGGCAAAATTGTTCAATTTCTTCCTCGATTTTCAAAGAAGACCAACTCCTCCTACTTCTCCTTCTCTCCTTCGCAGGCAGCCATTTACCGATACAGCCAAAGGATTAGGGCTTCAAATAAAAAGAATGATTTGACTACAAAATTACCAATTGTAGGTAAGGTTGCCAAGAAAGATCTCTTTTTGGGAGGATTGAGAGATATAGTGTAAGCATATCTTCCATCCTTACGTGGAAGGAAGACTTATATAGTTTCGAACCTCTAGAAAGAAGCTAGCTATCACTCTTTTCTGTTGCCAATGGATCGAAATGATCCTTGACATCAGCATTTCATTTAGATGAGTACTTAAAAAGATGTCCTGAAATCGCACGGTTAAGGAATAACTCTCAAGAAAGAATTGGCTTGCGCTCTACGTTGGAGCGATGTCCCTTCCCAAATGGAAAAGAACAATTTGACTTTGTCTTCGTCTCTTAGTCACTCGCAGGTCCAACACGTAACCAGTCGCTGCCCAATTATCTTAGCAAACAAGTGCTTCAACCACCTAAAATGTTTATATTAGGCAATTAGAAAAGACTGAGAAGGTGAAGTCATTTCCAAAGAAATGGAAATGTATCTTCCTTAAAATTCATTCAGCTTATCCTAATACGATCACATCATGGAGTAAACGTGTCCATAGGCTTTAAATTTGTTCAATTTTCTCTTATTTGCATCAAATGTATGATCAGGATGTCAAGTTGACAAAATTCTAAAAGTAGCTATTGGGGACAAGAGGCAGCCATCCTAAATGCATTTCTCTAGGTACAACCACGGTAGTTGTTCCTAAAGGCCCGTCAATGGGCTTCGCAAAGCAATCGCCATTTCTCTTCAGGAGAAGATGGGGCGACTCGTGATGTGTCGTCGCTAATGATCATTAGGAATGATTTTGCATTTTTAACTTTTGGGGATGCTTTTGGTCACACCCTTCGTCCATTCTCAAATTCCAATTTTGACTCTAGAGTGAGAAAATAGAAGATGCATAATACAATCAAAGGGGGAAAATTTATAAAGAAAACATCTAACTTATTGCATTTATGCCAATTCAATCATAAAGCCAATTTAATTCTAAATATTTTCATATTTTACTAATTTAGACCGATGGGGACGCTGGTCATTCTATTAAAAATCTTTTACAATTTTTTAGTAATTTTGTATTTTGTATTTTCTTTACTTTTTTTTTTTGAATTGAGTGTCAACAAAGGTTGCTAGCTGACCCTATTAGAAAAGAAAAGAAAAGAAAAGAAGAAAATCAAAATAATTATTAAAAAAATATAAAAATGAGAATGTCTACATCGATGTTGATCGTATCACATCGGGACGCCGACATTCACGTCAATGATTTCTAGATTAAATTATTCGGATTAACTTAAGTGACAAAATATGAAAAAAAAAAAAAAAAAAAAAAAGTATATGACTAAATTATCACAATAAAAATATAAGTATAATAGATTTAAGAATTTTTTTAGTAATTTTTCCTAAGACAAGATTTGGAGGGGTATCTGTCTCTATCTAATGAAGACGAGGCTATCCGCCTCTGTCGTATTCGTCTAAAAGAATAAGGAGGAAAAACAGATGATATTATTATTAAGGTCCTCCTCGGTCGTGCGAATTGGTGGATTCCTCCCGGGTGCTTCCCTCCCTTTCTTGCTCTCCAAGATCGTAGACCGACAAAGTCTGACGTCTGGTGGGCCCGAGACAGCGGCGTCATCCTAATGCCACGTCACGTTTCTTCCCTAAATTAATTTCCCAGATTGACTTTTCTCTCTCCTCTTTCCCAAGCGTCGACCCTGTTCAGATATTCGGGAATTCGAGAGAATCAAATGGTTAAACAATGTGTTGAGCCAGAGACAAATCAAAGATTACTGCAGTAGGCAAGCAGGCAACAGACTATGAGGATGGGAGTCTACCCTCGTCATTTTCCAATGGTTAAACAATGTATTACTTGCTTGTTCAAAAAAAAAAAAAAAAAGAAACAATGTATTACTTGTCTATTCTTGCCCTAAGTTGTCGAGATTTAGGTGAAAATATGTAAAGTCTCTTTCCTCTTTTATTTATTTATTTATTTATCGATTAGCAGATTAATTATTCTCACCTGCTTTGTTGAATCACCTGCTCACGAGTCACATCACATGAACTCGTCTTGAAATATGCATATCTAATTATACGGTAAGATATCTATGTCAAAAATAATCATTTTGAGTCTCAATTTGCCTCTCTAATGAAATTTATTAAGATTATATGGACATATGGTCATCTATTGAATCTTCTTCATTTTATGTGATCTCAAGATGCTATTAAGCATGTTTGATGTTGTTTAAAGTTGATTTTTCAACCAATCGATTTCCAAATTTGTTTATATATATATATATATATATATATATATATATATATATATATATATATTATCTATATTTAGCATCGCTAAAGTAGCATTGGCTCATGATTTGAGGGATTCCAGAGTCCCTTTATCTCCATTTTTCTTGTAGAGAAATGTGTATTGTATGTCTTTTCCATGAGGATTCAACAATTATGAAAGTAGTGCATTCGTATTTCAGAATTTATCGATACGCTATAGCAATATGGCTAACTTTGTCAAATACTACAAATGTCAAATTCGATCTCTCATTGTCTTGATCTTGACTTTATACTACCATTAGATTTCAAGACCGCAGGTCGTCATTTTGTAATGTTGGATAATATTAGCAATAATATTATTACTCACTCAAGCAGAATTCAAATATGAAAATAAAATAAAGTAAAATAAAAGGTACGGAAAGGTATTTCGGTGTATTGAAGTCGACCACCATAATGCGCTCATATTAGGAAGACAACTCTATCCACTCTCCTTAGCAAGCAGATTGGAACACGCCATCTTATTTTATTCTCGTTTCCTTGACTCCGTGTTTCACTAGGAAGCACTCGCAAACATTATTAATAAAAATCATGGGATGATCCGAAAAAACCTGTTTGATGTTAGGACAATGCTTAGCATGCTGGTGACGGACCTATGCTCATCGTTCATGTGGATCTAAGTCAAGATATGGCAATCAAATTCAAGATTTGAAAAAGATGGAACACACAACAACAACAATAACAATAATAAAGAAGAAGAAGAAGAAATGTTGGGTCTTTGATTGAAGTTTGAATGACTTGAGCCGGTCTATTAACATAGAGGAATTAGGTGTGATTGATTTAAATAATATTCCAGCTAGATTTGAAACTTGGAACTATTTTATTAGAATCGGTTCACAGTTTTTGCAATCTACAACCTACCATGTTTGTTTCGGAATCAACCCTACAACTTACCATGTTTTTCCGGTCCGATTTCAAAGTTTACTTGAGAACCTATTTTTCTTTTGTTCCTTTTTTTTATTTATTTCATTTTTAACACAAATAATATAAGCAACAAAATGGTTCAAAGTAAAAAATAAACAAAAGCCAGTGAATGAAGACAAGTTAGGAACGAGTGAGGGCAGGCCACGAGCGAGCAAGGAGGAGGGCGAGTCACGAGTGAGAGAGGAATCGTTAAGTATTTAAATGAGATTTAAGTGGATAAAGCAAAAAAAAAAAAAATCTGGTCAGTGACTTTATATTGAAAGTCTTTAGACTTTATGAAATCGCTTTTAAATCTGATTTGGTTTCCAAGTGGCTCTTCAATTGGAACAGGAAATCGGATCGATTCTAATGAGAACTCAGAGTTGGATCAACTTTCAAGAGGATTCGGTCCAATTTTTGAGTTAGATTTGGTCAGGTTGCATCTCTTAGGAGGAATTATGTGGTCCTTGGGGATTGAGAGAGACTAGGTAAATCATTGGTGTTTTGTGCATGTGATGCTAATGATTGGTGCATGGTGAAAAGTGAATAGTTAAGGATAGGAGAATGATAAAAGCTCTAAGTTATACCAATTGTGACATATTTATCCTAAAATTTTTCCATGTTACATAAAAATTCCAAACTTATACTCATACGACACATTTACTTGAAGTTTTTCTGTAACCTTTTTCATTACATGAAATTGATATATTAAGTAATATAATGGATCATAATTGCCCATTTAAACAGGTAATCGTATTTAAATGCAATGAAAATTCACCATGTTTCTTTGCACACCGATGTCGTAGCTTTTATCAGCAGATGGTGCTGTCCTTCGCGCTTTCCTCTTATCTCCGCCCGTGTCAATTATTGTAGAACGACGACATGCATTATTGGTACATTTTTGGAAATTCAAAAATACAAAAGAATTCAAGCGAACGAAGGAATGCTTGGATTCTCCTGTTCCTCTCGTTTATTTCTTTAGGTCGAACAGTAATAGATGAAATATGAGAATGAGCGATGGAGGGCGTCGATCAACTTTGCGAGACATGAGATTACACTATACACGACTGCAACTTATTCGATTAAGTATTTGTTGAAAGTCGAGTTGCATTTAAAGTAATAGACGCCCGTGCATCATTTCAATCAAAATTGGCCTACAAAATTGGCCTTCATAGATACATGACGTCAAGTAAAACCATATTCATAATGCATCATATAATAGTGATTGATAAATCCATTAAATGGGTGGGTTAAATCGAAAATGGTCCAACTCAATTTAATTACGAATCCAATGACCCATACCCGAGTTAGCCCAATTTCTTTTAATTCAATTTAGGACGATTTATATATAAACTGAGGTGAAAATACGAAGTGAACAAATGCTAGATTGGGCGAAAATGAGAGAGTATGAATCTAAATAAATTCTGAACCCATTTAAGTCTCACATTACTATGAATTTTATTATTTTAAATTTATTTGTAACTTATTTATCAAGTATAACTAACTCATATAATTATTTAATTTATTAAATATAAATTAAAAAAGCGTATTTATAATCCATTTTGACAAGTGTCGTTGTTGCCGGATCGTGGTTGCGTGGTCTCTTCCCCCTAAGTTGGTCGCCCCGCGAGCAGCCCTCACTAAACGACAACTCCTACGCCGGTGTCCGAAGCTCGCAGGATCAGTTTATATAATGCAAGCGCAAGAGCATTGCACTACCACTGACCCACGAGAAAAACGAAAGGACGCGCTTGTCCTTCTTCGTCTCCTCCACCGCCGCCACCATCATCGACCTCCCGAACTCGACGGGCGAGCATGGAGAACGGGGCGCCGGCCTGGAAGTTCCGGGGCAACGGGGGGCTCTCAGCCGCGACGGTCATCACCGTCCGCGGCGTCCTCTACGAGCTGATGGCGAATCTCAACGCCGACGACGGCCGCACCGTGGTCCCGCTCGGCCACGGCGACCCTTCCTCCTTCCCTTGCTTCCGCACGGCCCCCGCCGCCGAGGACGCCGTCGTCGAGTCTCTCCGCTCCGGCAAGTTCAACTGCTACGGCCCGACCGTCGGTATTCTTCCCGCCAGGAGGTAAGAAGGCGGTGTCGCTTGAGATTATCAGGATTAGATTTCTCGTTTATGTTCGCGACCCTTTTTGGCTTGAATCAAAAGGGGAACAGGGAAAAATGAGATTTGAGAATTGTGTACTTTAAAAAATAGCATTCTAAGAATGAAAGGCCAAAAGATATTTTCATTGTCTTTTGATTTTTCAGGATTATATTATATTGCTGGGAATGAAAATATTTTTCATTAATTTATTATTTTAATCGACATAAATAATTATTTAAAAAATATATTTTTCAAACTATTTATTTTTAGAGCTTAAGCTTTAGATTAGTTATCTGTCTTGTGAAATCTTGACACGAGCAGATGACATGCTCTGTATAAGCTTGGTGATAGCATGGATCGACTCGTGCTTCTTGTGGTCTGGACCGTTTGTTTAGCCGTGCGGCCGTACTCCCTAAGCATGTTATTTCGCATCCTCGATCTTCCTAATACCTATGAGTCGATTGTTGATGCGTTTAAGGTACTGACGGAGTCTTCTACTTACTAGTTCCCAGGATTTACGCTCATGTGGTCTTACACAATGATTGAGAGGCTGATGAGTGGCTAGTTTGGAAGGTGACTCAATTGATTTGAACCTTATTGCGTGTTCTGTTTCCTTCGCAACGACTGCAAGGGGTCGAATGCAAAATGCCTAGTTCTGGCAGTTGTTTTGCTTCGATTGTACGAACCATTTTGGTTTGTTCGTGGTTGTATCTTAACAGCAGAGTAGCTGTTATTGCCGATCAATATCAACTGTCTCGTCAATCAACTCGAATCATCATATTGCTAGCAAAGACAGTGTATTGAAAGCAGAGAGTAAATGATGAAACCAAGCTTTATTAGTGACTATAGGAAGTAGTCATTGTTAATTGTTTGGATAATGATTGAATTTTATGGAAAGGCCGCTATGAATGTGTTGATCTAGGTGCTTTCTGTAGGTTGAATAGCAATTTATTTCCAGACGACATGTTTGAGTGAGCTAGGCTAATCAGGGGCACCAAATTCTACAGGGCTATTGCTGATTATCTCTCTTGTGATCTCCCGTACAAATTATCACCAGATGATGTTAATCTGACACTCGGGTGCAAACAAGCAATTGAAGCCATATTAACAGTTCTCGCTTGCCCTGGGGCCAATATATTGCTTCCAAGACCTGGATTCCCATGCTATGATGCATGTGCTAAACACAGCCATCTTGAGACACGGTATTTTGATCTTCTTCCAGATAAGGGTTGGGAGGTTGATCTCAAGGGTGTTGAGGATCTTGCAGACGAAAGTACTGTCGCCATGGTGATCATCAATCCTGGCAATCCTTGTGGAAGTGTCTATAGCTACCAGCATCTAAAGAAGGTTGCTTTTGCATTTTGTTTGAGATTTCTTCGTATCTTAGCAAGTAGATGAATCGTGAACATGGAAAAATCTATGACTATAAGCTGGAATGGAGCTAATAGATTCCGCTGGAGCTTAATCTAGAGAGCTACCTTGCCAGTCACTTTTATAATCTTTTGGTATCCACATTTGTGTTGCTTCAGCTGTTGTTCATCATTTTCTTTTTTTCATTTTTGAAAAAAGGTTGCCGAAACAGCAAGGAAGCTTGGGATTATGGTAATTGCAGATGAAGTCTATGGTCATCTAGCTTTTGGGGATACCCCATTTGTTCCCATGGGTGTTTTTGGATCCATTGCGCCTGTCTTGACATTGGGATCAATATCAAAGAGGTGGATTGTTCCAGGTTGGCGACTTGGTTGGCTTGTGACGAATGATCCCAATGGTTTTCTGAAAGACACTGGGGTCTCTCTCTCTCTCTCTCTCTCTCTCTCTCTCTCTCTCTCTCTGTGCACGCGTGAGCGGAATGCAATTGCTTGGTTGATTGTATATCTATTTGGGCCAAATTATGTGACTACTAGAGTTGGTCACAGGATACTTAGATTGTTCCTTTTCTCTTTACAGGTTCTTAAGTCCCTTAAAGGATTTCTGGATATATCCTCTGATCCTCCTACATTTATCCAGGTACATAACTACTCCAGATAATTAACCAGTGACTTTCAGATTTGAAGACATGGTGTTTTTCAAAATGATTTATTTGGTAGGCTTTTCTGCACTATTTTTGTATCACTACCAGAGCGAGTTGTGGATATTCTTGGCTATTCATTCAGGAAATGACAAATTAATGAGAGCTTTTTCTCTTGAAGATGGATAATTAAAACAATGGATACTGCATAGCAATGTAGAGTCGCACCCCAAGCAGAACCCCAGTGATTTACATGTTTCCTCTCTACAGTCACCTGGTGTATGTTATTTTTCTCAGTGATTTTAGACTGTAATGCACAAGCTGTGCATATTGCTTTTAGAAGTGATCGATATTCTGTCTCAGTCATTGGGCTTGATTTATCTGGACTCACTTTCACTTGATAAAGTATTGTTCTTCATTTAATCCTTGCAAGAGTGCTTGCTAACTTTTATTTGTGGACAACTAGCATCCTTATCAAATAACAGCTAATTATTTTCTGCTCTTTGTTGTGATTCTAACAGGCGGCGGTCCCTCACATTCTTGAAAAAACAAATGATGATTTTTTTTCAAAAATCATTTGCATACTAAGAGAGGCTGTAGATATATGTTATGAGAAGATTCAAGAGATACCTTGCGTCACATGCCCAAAAAAGCCAGAAGGAGGCATGTTTGTAATGGTATGGGCATACTATACACATACGTACAGTATGTATGCATGTATTTTTATTTTTGCATCGGTATAGTGTACACTGTTATGCAATTTATATTTTTCTCAATAAGTGAAAGATGCCATTTTGACAGGTCAAGTTGAATTTATCATTGTTGGAGGGCATAAAGGATGATCAGGAGTTCTGCTTAAAACTGGCTAAAGAAGAATCCGTTATTGTTCTGCCTGGTAAACTCAGCCTCTCCAATTGCTGGTGAAAGGAAAATATATTGATGTTACTTTTTATGCATCTGTTTCATTTTTCTAACTTATTTCCGCTTTTTGAATTTTTCAAACGCGTCCCCTGACATTTGTTTCTTGAAATGCACATTGGTTAAGAATGTTACAAGGGGCTTTAGAGTGAGAGTCCTGATGACCAGCTTACTTCGCAGTTGTCAACGGACCCTAAAATTTTGGAGAAATAGAAGGATCCTAGTGATTTCATTTGAATTTACTCGCGGAATTCTTGCAAGCCAATGCTCAGATAATTCCGGGCAAACCCATCCCATTTTTCGCCACTTGCTTCTTACTTGTGCAATGTCCGTATCCATCAGATAATAATCGATGACATTCGTTTTTGCAGGGATAGCTGTTGGAATGCAGAACTGGCTTCGCATCACTTTCGCCATCGATCCATCTTCTCTCGAAGATGGCCTGGAAAGAATTAAGGCCTTCTATGGAAGGCATGCCAAAAAATAAATGAGCCAGTCCATGCCGACGCCACAAAGGGCTGAGATTATCAACTGCTCGTTGGATCTCGAGATGCCTCTGTGGCCACGTCGAAGACCTTTGCAATGTGTGGAACGAGATTAGTGAATCCATAAGAAAGCTAATTATCCGGGCATTTGCTCGGAAGCAGGGGATGGAGGAGGCGGCAATCAACCTGACTGTTGATTCGATCCGAAACCTCCGTTGCATTAGCTTCGGCTTGAATAAAAAACTTAGATTAAGGGCTTCTTATTTTGCTGCTCGTGCCCGGAAGCAGGGGATGGAGGAGGAGGAAATCAACCTGACTGTTGATTCGATCCGAAAGCTCCGATGCGTTGGCTTTGGCTTGAATAAAAAACTTCGATTAAGGGCTTCCTATTTTGCTGCTCGGCAAAATGTCAAGCGGCAGTGTCATTAGGTGATCAACAACTCCTTGTTGTCGGTCTCATGTTGTCTTGTGCTTGTACTTTAATTGTCTCTTTAGAAATAAAGATGTGATGGCATCAGATATGAACGTTCCGATTTCCAAATGCGCTGCGATTCGCTGATAATTTCTTTAGGCGGAGCTAATTACATCGAGGGAAACTCCTAGGGAGCTCAAGAGGATATCTCTACTCGAACGAAAACATACAAACTCCCTCGAAATTTGTTGACATGTATTCTCGCCTGCGTGCATGTTGCTGCACGTCATTCCTAGAAAATTCTACATGAAGTAAATTAGCCTTGTTGTCCCAAGGTACCTTCCCATCAAACCTAGTCGCCAAACAAGTAAAGTGAATTCTATTATTGTGTATGAAGGCTGGTTTTTGCGTGGACATTCCTATTAGACATGATAAAGGTCGGATAAAATAAAAATCAAGCAATGTTTGGAAAATCACTGATGTCCAAGCTGGATTGAATAGATGGGTTGAATGTCGATGTGAAGGCTCTATAATTTTTTATGTTTGCAACTTTAAAAACTATTTTTTATGTTTGCAACTTTAAAAATTAGAAAATGCTAATGGAAATCGCGAAAAGTGTTAAAAAAAGTCTTAAACCTTTTGTATTTGTGCTAATTTAGTTATAAACTTTTTTTGGGTGCGAATTTAGTCTTAAACATTTTTACTTAGTGTTAATTCAATATTTTCTTGCTAATTTGGGTTAGATTTTGCTGACTAAGCATTAGTCACCCGACATTGACAAATTTTAATAATATTTTAATATTTTGTTTTTTTTTTCTTTTTTTCCTTCTCCTCCTCCTTCCTCTAGCCAGTGGCTGGACCTCGGCGATTGGCTAAAGACAACAACCAACGAGGGTGAGCCTCGCTAGCTTGGCGCAAGATCGCCCTCGGGGCACGGGCGGCCTTGAGCTGGCCTTGCACCGGGCTGGTGAGGATTGCCCTCGTTGGATCTGATGTGGGTCCAGCCTCGCTGATTGTCGCCAAGGTCTGCAACCAGTTGGAGGAAGGAGGAGAAGAAGGAGAAAAGAAAAACAAGAAGAAGAAAGGATAAAGAAAAAGAAGAAAATTCAAAAATATTAAAATATTATTAAAAATTATCAACATCAGCACTAATTGTGCCACATCGCTTGTCGGCGCCCGGTTAGCAAAATTTGGCCACAATTAGCTAGAGAAAAGGATTGAATTGGCATCAAGTAAAAATGTTTAAGATTAAATTGGCACAAAAAAGTTTATGGCTAAATTGATACTAATGTAAAAATGTTTAGGACTTTTTTTAACTCTTTTCCCATGGAAATCCGACTACGTGGAGTTAAAGAGCAGCACAGGGTAGCATACCAAACAAACTTCTTCGGTCTATATTTTGGAAGGCAGTTACTAGCCAATCTTACTATGTTGGATCCAATCCTCAAAACTAGAGGGAAAGACTCAAAAGATGAAGGAGATGCATTATGATTGACTTTGTTAAACCAAGTCACCGTAGAATCCTATTCTAGTCTCTGCATATGGGTGAGTTAATGAGTCATCATGTGATTGGTATAGGCTTGATGTGATAATCCAGAGACATAGTTTCTTTTGCAAGTTCTTTCTTCCATGACGTTCTCTAGTGCATTGATATCTTGTGGTGATTAATAATATGTGACATTCTTCTTTTGCCACGGTTGATAGACCCATGATGGACGCCACGCAGGCAGAGAAGAGAGCTGAAAAGAGTTGTTAGACCTCTCCCTCTCCATCGATACCTAAAAAAAGTTGAATTTTACAATTTTTCTGGTCAACCTTTTCATCTCGAACTAGTGACTTACCGTATCACAAGTGCCATTGCCCTTGAGAAGTTAGTGGTGAATACCTGTGACAAAGAGTATGTTTCAGGGGAATGGAAAAAGTTGGAGGAACCTGGAGAATGGGCTTTGCAACAGCTTAAGGGAAAAGTACCTTTAAAGATTGCTCTGGTGATTAATTAATGGAACCAGAGCTTCATGGTATCCATATAGGGGATATGGATGGTGTTTTGCAACCTACTCCTCTTCCCCTTTTCAAGGTTTCTTTTATTTATTTATTGCAAATATAAGTTTGTTTATTAATAATTTATTGTTCCTGATTTTATTTTGGATTTTTAAGTTGTCATGACTCAAAGCCATGAATAATGGATATTTTAATCCGTCAAGGACTCCAAAACAACCGCCATTTTGTGCTTGTTGGGTATTTTTTTAGTCAAATGTTGGGTACTTGATTAATCATTAAAGTGATGGTAAGAGTGAATAGACATATCACTTTCTCCTACGCTTTTCGGATGCCTCCCAATCTATATGCGGTCTCAGTTTGGTATCTCAGTTTACAAGGAAGCTAGAGATAATTCTCTAGAATATATTCCTTTGTTAGAGATAATTATTCATATTATGCATATACCTCCCTTTGATTGTGTATATCATTGATTAATATGTTATATGAGATAATTATTTAAGAAAGCCAATTTAGGCTTTCTCTACATATATATTTTTGTTAGTCCAAATCCATCATTCTCATTCATTCTAACTTGGTAATGAAACCTCCCTTGTTTCTAAGCTTTTTTCTTTCTCTTTGAAGCCCAGCGGGCTGTGCGAAGATAAGATTGTCACATCTAGTCAATACTAACTACTTGATTTCACGACTCCTCGCCCATATGACCGGATACAAGTAGGATTCAATAGTGGCTTGGCTAATTCTCTCCTATACTACCACATGTGTCGATGGCTAAATATATGAAGACTTAATGAGGTCTGAAGATCCACTTCTAACACAAAACTCCGAAAGTAGGGACGTGCCCAAATCACGAGAGTCGGCAGAAGTAGACTTCCCATCTTTCCATTCATCAACTTAAAGCTAGGGGTGAGCAACGGTCTAGGGTCGACACTGGACCGACCTTGGACCGGTCCAACCCTGCTGGTCCTGGTCCGGTTCCCAAGGGAACTAGGTCGGTCCTTGGTCTTGAAATTCCAAGACCAACACTGTGCAGGTTGGTCCTCTGTCCTAAGAATTTTGAGTCGATCCAACCCTGGACCAACCCTGTATATTATATTATATTATATTATATTACATTATATTATTTATAATTCTTTTATATGTTCAAACTTATATTATTTATAATTCTTTTATATGTTCAAACTTAAGTAAAATATCTGTTATATTATATTATATTGAGATGTTCTATCAATAGCACTAATAGTAATTTCAATTTAAAACTTTTGTTGAATATTAATTATGTGTCGTTTGTTTTGTTTTCAGGTGTTTAGAAGTTCAAGTGAATTAACAAGATGTGAAGTTATATATTCATGGTTTATATTAAGTATTTTGAACTTTTTATGATTTAATTATATTTTACTAATAAATTTCAGCTGCACTTTGCTTTTCAATTTGTGTCAAATGGTAGAAGTTTTTGAAGAGTAAAGTAGTACTGCAGTTGCTACGGTAATTTGTTAGTCAAGTGGTGTGAAGTTCATTTTTTGGTTGAGTGAACTCTACATGATCAAATGCAGAAAAATACTTTTGCATATGGTGTTATGAATATTAAAGATAGATGATTACAATAACTTTCCATCTTGTCTCATATCTCGATGAGCGGTTAGCAAGTACGAAATTTCTATTATTGTGTCATCTTAAATTTGCTAAATATATATTGGTATTTATAGTTTAGTTGCACAATGCTGCATTGTCGATGGATATGTAATTTGAATTTGTAGGTTTGCTTTTTTAGGGAGTATAAAAAATAAGACGAAAAAAATTATTAATCGGTCCCGGGTTGACCCTGGAATTGAACAAAACCCATTGGGTCGGTCCGGTTCTTGGTCCCAGGCTTAATAGGGTCGGTCCTCGGTCCTAAAAATTGAGGACCGACACCGTACGGGTTGGTCCTAGGGTTAGAGGGTGGCCCGGACCAACCCAGACCATGCTCACCCCTACTTAAAGCCAATTGCTTGGCATTTGTTAATTTAGGCAATTGACGATTCCATGGTCCCTTTCTTGCAAGTAGGGTTAGGTTCCATCTCATCCAATAAGTTTGAGGCTCTGAAACCATGGCCACTTTAATGAGCAGTCCACAAATACCTCCATCTCGGAATGAAACAGAAGTTGATTGTGTTTCTGTAAGATGTCAACTGGAATATATACGACCTAGAATTTCATCTGGCTGATAGCTAATTTAAGCCCTTGGATTGAGTCTCACTGACAAAGGAAAAATGTGGGAAAATGGAGATAGTAAGCAAGCAACAATCTGGAGATATGATTGAGGGAAAAAATGAAGCAGTGAAGTTCATCGAAGAAGAAAAATCAATGTTTGTAGAAGAACAGGAAAAAAATAGAAAAACACTGAACTCATGGTCGAATGAACAAAACAATGAGGATTATAGTGTCGATGGTAAGATGATCCGGATTCCGATGCACCCACACCGAAGAGAAAGATGAACTTTTTCCCAGTCACCCAATTAAATAAAAAAGGAAGTTACAATTATATGCTAATTTAGGACAATTTATAGCTAAAGGAAGAAAGAAACGTGCATGCAAGAGTAGTTCCCAGCTCAAAAATGGAACTTTTGCACCAAAATTCATTACCTTGTCATGAGAATCTGCTTCAAATTCAGAGTAGCACCTCTTTCGGAGATGGAGAAGCATACATGTCAGCGATATTCAGCTTTCAATACAGCAATTTTTTTCTTCCTTTAGCGTTTTTATAACTAACAACTACTGGGAGACAGTTCGGAGTACTAACGAAACTTGTAGGGGTAGTCAATAACGAGATCCTGAAGTCAAATAGTTGCCTTCTTCTTGGCTTTCCTACTGAATTATATATTTGTTTGCTGGAAAAGAAACGGTAAGCAGCCTTTCTAATGGCAAATGTCGTTTTGAATGCTGTTGTTGTTCTGCTTTAACTTTGTTCGTGGGCTAGACTACAATGAAGCCGCGTGGGTCTTGAGCACAAAGACATGCACAGACTTGTGTCATTTTGTATATTATCTTGAAGTTATTTCTTAAATATGGTTAGAGATGTGCAAATTGTACATCCTCACTGAGGTTGAATTTCTTTACCTTGCGCAGTACGGTAAGGATACTTGCCTTGCCCACACATTGGCATCTATGTGTAACTTCTTGTCCGAAATTGGTATATGAAGTGCCAGTGGACTACTTGGATCATTGTATTCACCAGCAGCTCTTTGTACTTTTGAAAGAATCTTTAAAGAGAGAGGCTGAAAGCTCGAAGTCATGACGGCTGGTGGCTTCCAATCACCTCGCGATGGCTAAAACTTTCATCTAATGGTGGGATAGAAATTTATGTCTCGCATTCTTATGTACATATCCTTTCTTTTAAGGAGAGCGAGCGATGATTTCTGGAGCTGAACTTAAGTACTATGTCCGATGGAGTGTTTGAGTAGGTGACACTGTTTTTACCGAGGTTTGGTCAGTCACTTCCCCTTTAGTGGATTTCTGTGCATATATATATATATATAGTGGTGGGTGGGCGGGCCGGGGGGGGAGAGAGTCTCTGAGAGGGTTTGACATATGTTTTAACCACGTCGCTTTCTTGTACAATGTGCAGGATGTTCAAAGACCCGTGCTATGCTTTGGTCCCAAAGCTTCCATGAAGCATATAAGCCAGTTAGCGTTTGCGAGGTAATATCTTTCTGCCTAAAAGATGCCTTGCTAGTACCTATTTCTGGACCACATGTTTTTGTTTTACCTCATATGCTCGACTTCTATTCTATTCTTATTAGAGGAATTGAGATTAAGTTGTAATTTGATTAGTGACTTCGACGTTTAAAGTTTCATGATGATAATTGACGGTTCATCGAGTACTACTTGGCTTGAGAATTTACACAGACAAAATGGTCCATTGGTAACTTTTGAAGAATCTGAACCTAAGAATAGATCTAATGCTTCCAGTTTTTTTTGCTCAACCTAATTCTGTTCCTTAACTGGAGCTTAATCTAGAGAGCTACCTTGCCTCTTGACGTGCTCGTTTATCTCTGGCAGTAAAAGCTTAATAGATTTGTTGCTAGTCACTTTTGTTATCTTGTTATCCACATTTGTGTTGCATTAGCTGTTGTTCATCATTTTCTTTCTTTCATGTTTGAAAAAAGGCTGCCGAAACAGCAAGGAAGCTTGGGATTATGGTAATTGCAGATGAAGTCTATGGTCATCTAGCTTTTGGGGATACACCATTTGTTTTTCATGGGTGTTTTTGGATCCATTGCGCCTGTCTTGACGTTGGGATCAATGTCAAAGAGGTGATTGTTCCTGGTTGGCGATTTGGTTGGCTTGTGACAAATGATCCCAATGGTTTTCTGAAAGACTCTGGGGTCTCTCTCTCTCTCTCTCAATCTGTGCATACATGAGCGCAATCGCTCGCTTGATTGCAATATCTTTTTGGGCCAAATTATGTGACTGCTAGGGTTGGTCACAGGATGCTTAGATTGTTCCTTTTCTCTTTACAGGTTCTTAAGTCCCTTAAAGGATTTCTGGAAATATCCCCGATCCTCCTACATTTATCCAGGTACGTAACTACTCCAGACAATTAACCAGTGACTTTCAGATTTGAAGACATATGCTGTTTTTCAAAATGAGTTATTTGGTAGGCTTGTCTGCACTATTTTTGTATCATTACCAGAGCGAGTTGTGGATATTCTTGGCAATTCATTCAGGAAATGACCAGTTAACGAGAGCTTTTTCTCTCTGAAGATGGATAATTAAGACAATGTATATCGCAAAGCAATGTAGAGTCGCACCCAAAACAGATCCCCAATGATTTACGTGTTTCCTCTCTACAGTCACCTTGTGTATGTTACCCTTTTTTTTTTAAAAGTTCGAAGTGTATGTTACTTTTCTCCGTGATTTTAGACTGTAATGTACAAGCTGTGCATATTCCTTTTAGAAGTGATCGATATTTTGTCTCAGTCTTTGGGCTTGATTAATCTCAACTCATTCTCACTTGATAAGATATTGTTCTTCATTTAATCCTTGCGGGAATGCTTGCTAACCTTTTTTGGTGGACAACTAGCTTCCTTATCAAATAATAGCTAATTATTTTCCGCTCTTCATTATAATTCTAACAGTGGGCGGTCCCTCACATACTTGAGAAAACAGATGATGATTTTTTTCCAAAAATCATTTGCATACTAAGAGAGGCTGCAGACATATGTTCTGAGAAGATTCAAGAGATTCCTTGCATCACGTGCCCAAAAAAGCCAGAAGGAGGCATGTCTGTAATGGTAAGGGCGTAATATACACATACGTACATTATGTATGCATGTATTTTTTTTTTTCCATCGGTATGGTGTACACAATTATGTGATTATATTTTTCTTGATAAGTGAGAGATGCCATCGTGACAGGTCAAGTTGGATTTATCATTGTTGGAGGGCATTAAGGATGGTATGGAGTTCTGCATAAAACTGGCTAAAGAAGAATCTGTCATTGTTCTGCCCGGTAAACTCAGCCTCTCCAATTGCCGGTGAAAGGAAAATATGTCGATGCTTTTTTTTTTGCATCTGCTTCATTTTTCTAACTTCTTTCGGCTTTTTGAATTTTTCAAAAGCGTCCCCTGACGTTTGTTTCGTGTAATGCACACTGGCTAAGGATGCTATAAGGGGCTTCAGAGCGAAAGACCTGACGAATAACTTCTTCACAGTTTTCCAAGGACTTTGATTTTGGAAGAAAAAAGGATCATTGATTTCATTTGAATTCACTAGCGGCATTCTTGCGAACTAATGCTCAGATAATTCCATAGCAAACCCATCCCATTTTCGCTGCAGGGTTCTTGCTTTTCTCAAGCACCATCCGTATCCATCAGATAAATAATATATGACATTCGGGTTTGCAGGGATAGCTTTTGGAATGAAGAACTGGCTTCGCGTCACTTTTGCTGTCGAGCCATTTTCTCTCCAAGCTGGCCTGGGGAGGATCAAGGCCTTCCACGAAAGGCATGCCAAAAGATAAACGAGCCGGTCCACACCGGTGCCGCAAAGGGCTGAGATCATCAACTGCTTGTTGGATCTTGAGTTGTCTTTGTTGTCGCGTCGCAGATCATTGCAAAGGGTGAAACAAGATAAGTCAATCCATAAGGAAGCTAATCGTCCGAGCATTTGCCCGGAAGAAGGGGATGGAGGAGGAGTAGAAAATTAACCTGACCGTTGATCCGATCCGAACCTCCATTAGAATGGTCCCTGCTTGGTCGTGTTGGTTGCATTAGCTTTGGCTAGGAATAAAAACCTTGAACTCGATTTTCTACCGTAGTTAAATCTACCGTCTTGTACTGTTTGGCTATGATTTCTCGGTCTGATGCACAATATTAGCAAGAATATGGTTGATTACGCACTTAAGTTGACTCCGGCCGCCCCGCCCCTGGGGGGGTTATGGGAAAGTGTTCTTTACTGGTGGCAAAATGGGTCTAGAACCCATATCTTAACTCATATTTAATGGTATAGGTCATAAATGGATTGTTTTAGCTTTTAAAAACAAAACAATATTAAATGGACAGCTCGTGGTTTGGCCAACACTGACAAGGACAACATTAAATAATATTCTATTTCTTAATTTCTTTAAAAAAATAGAAAATAAAGAAAATTTAAAAAAAATTGAGAAAATTTAAGTAAATAAAAAATTATAAATTATAAATTATAAATTTTGAAAATTGTTAAAGTTATAAAAATTATCAACTATATTGTATTGCATGAAAATGTTTTAGCAATACTTTTTAAAAAATTACAAGAAATGAATTACCTAAATTTAGTTAGATATGAAAGTATTTTAATAATACAAATCAGATTGAGTATATATTGAGAAATTTACATTATGATAAATGGATCAATTTGGACGGAACCATTTATGACTCGATCCTAATCATTCGTTTGATAATTCTCATTGAAGTCAACCCCGATCAAGCACTGGGATGATCTGGAAAATCCAGTTCGATTGCATTCGGACAAGCTGAAAAATAGAATCCTGTTTGGTGTTCTTTTGCGCGGGTTGCTGATGATCGGTGCACGGTGAAAAGCGAAACGCGTCGCCGTTTCAACATAAGGTCTTCAACACGTGATAGAGAATGGAGCATGCGGTTGCACACGTGCGAGGGATCAGCACTCATTGTCAACCACTAAAAACGTCACGTCGTCACAGTTAAGTGGCATCTTTCTGTGGAGAGCCCCTTCGCTCTGGCCATTGCTTGGGAAACGACGCCACTTTGTCCGCGTCCGGAAATCTATTAAATGCATCTGAATTTAATTAATTTTCGAGTATTGTGGATCACCTTTTAAATATTGGCAAATTTCCTAACCTATTTCTTGGTCGGCACTTTCAGGTTAAATGTTCTGGGTGCAATTTTCATTTCTCACCTTTTGGACCATGAGAAAGAGCACAATGCAATCATGACGGAGAAGAGAGAAGGGATCATCACCAGTCTTATTCACGCATTTAGATT
Organism: Eucalyptus caleyi; assembly: GCA_014182885.2. Taxonomy (NCBI): domain Eukaryota; kingdom Viridiplantae; phylum Streptophyta; class Magnoliopsida; order Myrtales; family Myrtaceae; genus Eucalyptus; species Eucalyptus caleyi. The sequence goes on from CM024466.2 coordinate 30,766,448, forward strand.
TCATTTGTTTAAAATAATTTAGAAAATTGCTCGTATCATTCTAAGTAATTAATGAAATTTCTTTTTTTCATTAGTAATAATATTTTATGTCTAAATATTTTTGCTCATAGGAGGTTGGATGAATTTTTCATTTTTCACTTTTCCTTGGAGCAGCCACGCGATGATTCCTTTTGGTCAAGTCTCTCCCTCTTTCCATGTTCAGCCAAAACCTCCATCATACATCCTTGAATAGAGAAAACATTAGTGAGAGCTAAGGTACCTAGCATCGTCCTTAACGATTTGGAGATTTGCTCGCATTTGCATTCATCTTCCTTAATCTCATCATCGGGGATTGGACCATAATTTGGTAAACAGTTTCTTATTATTTATGCACCTGTAATTTGTGTTATTGAACCTTATGCACAGTTACAATTGACGTGACTCAAAATTATTGAAAATACCTATTATTACTGGATAACAAATCTGGTAAGCAGACTTTGTTTCAATGGATTGACTTGCTAAATGTGAGATAAGTATCTTATGTACAATTTATAGGGCGTGCGACATCCCTCTTTTTGTATAAGTATCTTGTGTAAATTTATATCTAGTAAAGCATGAAGCGATCGATCTGACATAATAACTCGAAAATTAAAGCGGTACATCATTAGTTTCTAGTAATTTATGGGACTGTGGATTAAGTCCAAAATTGGCGTGGTGGGAGCCTTGTGCATTGCCTATCACGCAGATAATGATTTTAAAAAGAGAATGACATACTATCTACTAGGTCCATGCAGAAAAATATCAAAAGTAATTTGAATATTGAAAAAATTAACTTAATTTTCGAAAGAGAGTAATGGGAGAATCTTGGAGAAAGGTATTATGAAATTCTTAAATTTATTGCGTTAGTGTCAATTTAATCATAAATTTTTCTATTAGACCAATTTAGTTAGCAATTTCCTACCAAAATTGGTTGGATGAACTGAATTGGGAAATTATCAAAAATTTTATGATTAAATTAACTAAATCAAAAGGTTTAGAACTAATCTAGCATAATTGTAATCAATTTTGATTTTTTTCAATAAATTTCCTATATACTTTCTATAGGAAAAGACAAAAACATTTTTAAACAAGCTATTTGCATATCCTTTAACATTTGGATAACTCGCTCAGATTGTCCATCTATTGATAGGTAAAAAGCAGTAATAAAGTGTAGTTTAGTTCCCATGACTTATTGAAATCTAGTCCAAAATCGCAAAGTAAACCTAGCATATCGGTCAGATAGTATTTTTATAGGTACGCCATGCAGCTTTACAATCTCATCCGCGTACGACTAAGCAAGTTGCTCAAGAATCCAAGTAGTTCGAATTGATTGGAAGTGTGTTCACTTTGGCTATTGATGAGACGATTATCTATTCTCGATTCATTGGAAGGAAGTAGATATGTGTCTAATTACTTCCTTGGCTTCATACTTTCCAAGGAATAGCGCCCCTGAATACCATCAAGAAAGAGCATTAAAACAAGGTGGGAATAACCGTCCGTTCTACCTAGATTCTGCTCTTACGTAGGCCCCACCTCACATGGAAGAAGGGGAACCTCTCCATTCAATAGAAGAACCCGTGTGAGTGAGAGGAGCAACGATCATTCATTCATGGGATACGTCTTCTTCTGTGATCCGTTTCACGTGACTCTAGTTACTTCTCAAAAGGCCTACTTTATTAAGGGAACTCCTACTCCTTGCTTCCTTTAGCATGGGAAAATGCCTACATCTAACAGTCTATTCTTTGAAAGATAGACAAGAGGGCATTCTCAGCATCAATCCCCTTCCGCTTTGACTATTTGGTGGGATACCTTTTCTAGTAAGAAAAGATCTTGGCATCTGTCAGTTCCTTGTCTTCATCCCATAGAGAAAGACTAATGCAAAACATTTGGCGGCTCTTTTTGCCGGGCGTGCACGGAATCGAGAAAAGTCTGTGTTCAGGTAGCTATGGAATTGCTCCCGCAAGGCCCTCTTCTCCACTTACTCATAATTAGGGCTATTAAAATGGGTTAGAGAGCTATATTTTAATCCACATTTATGAAAGTGGTTCATATGTGACTCATCTTAAAATTAAGATATGGACACAGATGGGTTTAGAAACGAAAAAATCCAAACAAAATAGGTCTTATTTGGATATGGTTTACCGATGTCCACCCTTCTCTCCTTCTTCTCCCCTACCCGGATGAACTCCTCCTCAACAATGCCGCTCACGGCATCAACCCTTTCACCCCGACCACCACCTCCATCGTTTCCACCTGGCTCCAAGGCCATCCGCGCCGCTGCATGGTCTACATATCCTTTGGTGGCCTGGTCGACCTCGACCCCTCCCAGTTTCTCGAGCTCCCCCTTGGACGTGTAGGTGTTTTGGTGCACGGCGGTGGAGATGGTGATGGAGAGGCTGGCGGCTGGCGATGACCATAGGCAAGCTCCGCCTCATCGTCATCACTGGGATTGGGCAAGCAACAAGCTCTCCGACCTCGACGGAGCCGAAGCTCGCCTAGATCCAGTGAGCCTCGAGTTTGTCGGCCTTGACTGAGCTCGGGCTCTCCTGGATCTGGCGAGCCATGACGGAGTTTGGGCTCGCCTGGATCGGCTGACCCATGAGCTCGCCGGTCGCAACAGAGCTTGAGCCAGTGAGCTCGGGCTGGTCACCGTTGGCCGAGGAACAGGGGGAAGAAGAAGGAAGAAGAAGAGAGAAAAGAGAAAAGAAGACAAAAAGAAAAGAAAATAATAATAAAGAAAAAAAGAAAAGAAAAAAAAAAAAATAAATTCAAAATTTTTAAAATAATTAAAAAAATTCGATTTTTTATTTATTTAAAATTTGGTAGATAACTATCCATATACATACTAGAGAAGTACTTTTAAAGGAAGCTCAATGTTGTCTAGATCAAAAGTTAATCAATATCAAAATAGAAATTCTAAATATTATAGTGTGATTTTTAATTTGGTATATCACCTTCAAGAAGCTACGTATTCTCACATCCGAGAATATTCATTATAAGAAAATATTATTTTAATGTCAATCATTAGCTGATCAAACTTTTTCTTATTCTTCAAAAGTATTTCAATTTAAAGATTTTTCACATTTTTTATTTTACTTACTAGTTTTTTGTTGTTTCATTTACTTTTCAAATTTGATGTAAAGTTTCTATTCAAGAAAGGTTAAAGTGGATTAAATGAGTGGGAGTGAATTTTTTTAAATTGAGTTAAATATTAATATATTTTAGTAACATTAGCCGGGTCAGATATGTGTTGGTATGAGTCAGGTCAGATATATGTTATTAAATTTACATTACATGAAAATGAATCAAAATAGGTTAAATGGGTCAACATGGGTCTGATCATTTTTGACCTGACTCACTTATTTGACAGCTCTACTCATAGCAGGCTTTCCCTCTGTTGAAGACATCTCCCAAAAGGCATAATTGTGCAATTTCTTCCTCAATTTTCGAAGAAGACCAACTCCTACTTCTCTTTCTCTCCTTTGCAGGCAGCCATTTACCAATACAACCAAAGGATTAGCACTTCAGATAAAAAGAATGATTTGACTGAAAAATTACCAATTATAGGTAAGGTCGCCAAGAAAGCTCCTCTTTTTGGGGGGATCGAGAGATATAGTGTAAATATGATCTTCCATCCTTATTTGGAAGGAAGACTTATATAATTTCAAAACTCTAGAAAGAAGCTAGCTATTACTCTTTTCTGTTGCCAATGGATCAAAATGATACCTGACATCAGCATTTATTCTTAAAAAGATGTCCTGAAATCGCACGGTTAAGGAGTAACTCCCAAGAATGAATGGAAGTCCATTACATGGAAATTTGGCTTGCGCTCCACGTTGGAGCGCTGTCCCTTCTCAAATGGAAAAGAACAATTTGAGTTTGTCTTCTCTTAGTCACTCGCAGGTCCAACACGTAACTGATCCCTGCTCAATTATCTTAGCAAACAAGTGCTTCAAGCCACCTAAAATGTTTATATTAGGCAATTAGAAAAGACTGAGAAGGTGAAGTCATTTCCAAAGAATTGGAAATGTATCTTTCTTAAAATTCATTCAGCTTATCCTAATATGATCACATCATGGAGTAAACGTGTCCATACACTTCAAATTTGTTCAATTTGCTCTCATTTGCGTCGAATGTATGATCAAGATGTCAAATTGATGAAAATTTAAAAGTAGCTATTGGGGACAAGAGGCAGCCATCCCTAATGCATTTCTCTAGGTACAGCCACGGTAGTTGTTCCTAAAGGCCCGTCAATGGGCTTCGCAAAGCAATCACCATTTCTCTTCGGGAGAAGATGGGGCGACTCGCAATGTATCGTCGCTGATGATCGTAAGGAATGATTTTGCATTTTTAACTTTTAGGGATGGTTTTGGTCACACCCTTCGTCCATTCTCAAATTCCAATTTTGACTCTAGAGTGAGAAAATAGAAGATGCATAATACAAGCCAAGGGGAAAATTATAAAGAAAAATCTAATTCATTGCATTTATACCAATGCAATTCTAAAACTAATTTAATCCTAAATATTTTCATGTTTTGCTAATTTAGACCGAAAATCATTAATGTGGACGCCGGTCATCCTATTAAAAATCTTTTAGAGTTTTTTTAGTAATTTTTTTATTTTTTATTTTCTATCTTCTTTATTTTATTTTTTTAAATTGAGGGCCAACAAAAGTTGCTGGCCAGCCCTATTGGAAAAGAAAAGAAAATAAGAAAACCAAAATAACTATTAAAAAATATAAAAAGAGAATGTCCACGTCGACTTCGATTATATTACATAGGAACGTCGACATTCACGTCGGTAATTTCAGATTAAATTATCCATATTAAGTTAAGTGACAAAATATGAAAAAAAAAAAGGTATATGACTAAATTATCACAATAAAAATATTTATAACTGAATTAGTATAGATATAATAGATTTAAGAATATTTTTAGTAATTTTTCCTAAGACAAGATTTGGAGAGGTATCTTTCTCAATCTGATGAAGACCACGAGGCTATCGGCCTCTGTCGTATTCGTAGAATAGTATAAGGAGGAAAAAAGGATGATATTATTACTAAGGTCCTCCTCGGTCGTGCGAATCGGAGGATTCCTCCCGCGTGCTTCCCTCCCTTTCTTGCTCTCCAAGATCGTAGACCGACAAAGTCTGACGTCTGGTGGGCCGAGACAGCAGCGTCATCCTGATGCCACGTCACGTTTCTTCCCCTAAATTAATTTCCCAGATTCGCTTTTCTCTCTCCTCTTTCCCAAGCGTCGACCCTGTTTAGATCTTCGGGAATTCGAGAGAATCAAATGGTTAAGCAATGTGTTGAGCTCAGAGACAAATCAAAGATTACTGCAGTAGACAAGCAGGCAGCAGACTATGAGGATGGGAATCTACGCTCGTCGCTTTCCAATGCTTAAACAATGTATTACTTGTCCATTCTTGCCCTAAGTCGTCGAGATTTAGGGGAAATTACGTAAAGTCTCTTTCCTCTCTTTTTTTAATGATTAGCAGATTAATTATTCTCACCTGATATGTTGAATCACCTGCTCACGAGTCACGTTACATGAACTCTTTTTGAAATGTGCATATTTGATTACACGGTAAAATATCCATGTCAAAAATAGTAATTCTGAGTCTTAATTTACTTCTCTTATGAAATTTATTAAGATTATATGGACATACGGTCATCTATTGAATCTTTTTCATTTTATGTGATCTTGAGACGCCATTAAGCATGTTTAATGTTGTTTAAAGTTGAATTTTCAACCAATTGATTTCCAAATTTGTTAATATATATATAGCATCACTAAAGTGGCATTAGCTCATGATTTGAGGGATTCCATCGTCCCCTTGTCTCCATTTTTTGTGTAGAGTAACATGTATTATATGTCTTTTCCATGAGGATTCAACAATTATGAAAGTAGTGCATTTGTATTTCAGAATTTCTCGATACGCTATGGCAAGATGGCTGATTCGTTAAATACTACCAATATTTATGTCAGATTCAATCTCCCATTGTCTTGATCCTGACTTTATCCTACCATTAGATTTCAAGACCACACATTGTCATTTTGTAATGTTGGATAATATTAGCAATAATATTATTACCCACTTAAGCGGAATTCAAATATGAAAATAAAATAAAACGTACGGAAAGGTATTATGGTGTATTGAAGTCATAGTCGACCACCATAATGCGCTCATATTAGGAAGACAACTCTCTCCACTCTCCTTAGCAAGCAGATTGGAACACGCCATCTTATTTTATTCTCGTTTCCTTGACTCCGTGTTTCACTAGGAAGCACTCGCAAACATAATTAATAAAAATCATGGGATGATCCGAAAAAACCTGTTTGATGTTAGGACAGTGCTTAGCATGCTGGTGACGGACCTTGATGCTCATCGTTCATGTGGATCTAAGTCAAGATATGACAATCAACAACAACAACAACAACAACAATAATAATAATAATAATAAAGAAATATTGAGTCTTTGATTAAAGTTTGAATGACTTGAGTCGGTCTATTAACATGAGGAATTAAGGGTGATTGATTTAAATAATATTCTAGTCAGATTTGAAACTTGGAACTATTTTATTAGAATCTATTCACAGTTTTTGGAATTTACAACCTACCATATTTGTTTTGGAATCAACCCTACAACTTACCATGTTTTTTCGGTCCGATTTTAGGGTTTACTTGAGAACCTATTTTTCTTTTGTTCCTTTTTCGGATTTCATTTTTAACACAAATAATATAAGCAACAAAATGGTTCAAAGTAAAAAATAAACAAAAGCCAGCAAATGAAGACAAGTTAGGAACGAGTGAGGGCAGGCCACAAGCGAGCAAGGAGGAGGGTGAGTCACGAGTGAGAGAGGGAATCGTTAAGTGTTTAAATGAGGTTTGAGTGGATAAGGCCAAAAAAAAAAAAAAGAGAGAGAGAAAGGTGCCAAGAGAAAAACTAAGATCTTTAGACTTTATGAAGTCGCTTCTAAATCTAGTCTAGTTTCCAGGTGGCTCTTCAATCGAAGCAGGAAATCGAATTGGTTCTAATGAGAACTCGGAGTTGGATCAACTTTCAAAGTGATTTGGTCCAATTTTTGAGTTAGATTTGGTCGGGTTGCATCTCCTAGGAGGAATCATGTGGTCCTAGGGGATAGAGATAGACTAGGTAAATCGTTGGTGTTTTGTGCATGTGTTGCTAATGATCGGTGCGTGGTAAATCATAGGAGAATGATAAAAACTCTAAATTATACCAATTGTGACATATTTATCGTAAATTTTCTTTATGATACTAAAAATCTCAAACTTGTACTTGTGTGAAATATTTACTTGATCATGAGCACCGTTAAAAAATGCTTACATAGACTCTAGAAAGCAAATAATATTAACATGGAAACAAAAACAATGTTATTTTGATAACAAAATATCATTGGACAGAATTTTGACAGAGTGCAAATGCATTACGTAAATATAAGTTTAAAGTAAATGTGTAATAGAAAGCATAGTATATGATTTTTTATGTTACAAAAAAAGTTTGAAATAAATGCATTAGGTGAACATAACTTGAAGTTTTTTTGTAACCTTTTTTCGTTACATGAAATCGATATAATAAGTAATATAATGGATCATAATTGCCCATTTTAACAGGTAATCGTATTTAAATGCAATGAAAATCCACCATGTTTCTTTGCACACCGATGTCGTAGCTTTTATCAATAGATGATGCGGTCCTTCATGCTTTTTTTTTTTTTTTTTGGTGAAGGTAAGAGGTATATTGAACTAAACCAAAAGCTTTACAATTATACAACAAGGATCCGGCACCAAAACTTGCATTCAAGAAGACAACAAGTCAATTTGAGAGAAAGGTGTTGAATAAGGAAAACACACCCAATAAGGCAGAAACAGCCAAACAAGCGGCAACCAAAAGAAAGCCGAACAATACCACCGGCTGTGGTGACTCCACTGGATAAGGCTCTGCTGATCCTCAACGAAGAAGTGAAGGGTTCAAAATCCAGGGGAGGCGTTAGGTGTATTAAGTGTGACTCAGGGGTGGTGGGTCCTCCTGCTTAAGTGTCACCTGGGGGTTTACGGCGCGGTTGTCAGTTGCAAGCCGGTTCCTCCAGTACAAAAAAAAAAAAAAAAAAAGCCGAACAATAGCCATCCCCAAAGAAGAAGGGAACCGCGAAAGGCAACAGCAGTGGCAACCAAAAAAACTTCGCGCTTTCCTTTTGTCTCCGCCCGTGTCAATTATTGTAGAATGTCGACGTGCATTATTGGTACATTTTTAGAAATTCAAAAAATACAAAAGAATTCAAGCGAACGGAGGAATGCCTGGATTCTTTTGTTCCTCTCGTTTCTTTCTTGAGGCCGAACAGTAATAGATGAAATATGAGAATGAGCGATTGAGGGCGTTGATCAACTTTGCGAGACATGAGATTACACTATACACGATTGCAACTAATTCGGTTAAATATTTGCTTAAAATCGAGTTGCATTTAAAGTAATATATGCACGTGCATCATTTCAATCGAAATTGGCCTTCATAGATATACGACCTCAAATAAGACCATATTCATAATGCATCCCCTAATAATGATTGATAGATCCATTAAATAAATGGATTAAGTCGAAAATAGTCCAATCCAATTTGATTACGAATTCGATGACCCATACCCAAATTGTCCTAGTTTCTTTTAACTCAATTCAGGATAACTGATATTCAAATTGAGGCGAAAATACAAAGTAAACAAATGCGAGATCAAACGAGAATGAGAGAATCTTTACATTATTTTGAAATTTATTTATAAGTCATTTACCGAATATAATTAATTTATATAATTACTCAATTAATATATTTATGTCAGATCACAGTCGCGTGGTCTCTTCCCCATAAGTTGGCCGCCTCGCGAGCGGCCCTCACAAAACGACAACTCCTCCGCCGGCTTGCGAAGCTCGCGGGATCATTCTATATAATGCAAGCGCAAGAGCACCGCACCACCACAGACTCACGAGAAAAACGAAAGGACGCTCTTGTCCTTCTTCGTCTCCTCCACCGCCACCGCCATCATCGACCTCCCGAACTCGACGGGGGCCGCGGGGGCCGAGCAAGGGGAAAGAGGCGAGCATGGAGAACGGGGCGCCGGCCTGGAAGTTCCGGGGCAAAGAGGGCCTCTCGGCCGCGTCGGCCATCACCGTCCGCGGCATCCTCTTCGAGCTGATGGCGAATCTCAACGCCGACGACGGCCGCACCATGGTCCCGCTCGGCCACGGCGACCCTTCCTCCTTCCCTTGCTTCCGCACGGCCCCCGCCGCCGAGGACGCCGTCGTCGACGCTGTCCGCTCCGGCAAGTTCAACTGCTACGGCCCGACCGTCGGTATTCTTCCCGCCAGGAGGTAAGAAGGCGGTGTCGCTTGAGATTGTCAGGATTAGATTTCTCGTTTATGTTCGCGACCCTTTTTGGCTTGAATCAAAAGGGGAATGGGGAAAAAATGAGGAGAGTCTCGAGGTCTTTATGTTTCGTGAAAGATGGATGGTTTGGAAATCGTCATCCATAGCTTATATGGTTTTTAAAACAGAATGGCCAAAAGATATTTTCATTTTTCACGAATATGGTATATTACCGCTGCTAATGAAAAAATATTCTCTATTAATTCATTATTTTAAATGATATAAGTAATCACTTTTAGAAAAATACTTTTGAAATCATTTATTTTCACAGCTTGAGCTTTAGATTAGTTATCTGTCTTATGAAATCTTGAGACGAGCAGATGATATGCTCTGTCTAAGCTTGGTGATAGCATGGATCGACTCGTGCTTCTTATGGTATGGACCGTTTGTTTAGCTGCGCAGCCATATTACCTAAGCAAGTTATTTCGCATCCTCAATCTTCCTAGTACCTATGAGTCGATTGTTGATGCGTTTAAGGTACTGACGGAATCATGTACTCACAAATTGCCAGGATTTACGTTCATGTGGTCATACGAGATTTAAGAAATCGTATAGTTAAATAGTCAATGATTGAGAGGCTGATGAGTGGCTAGTTTGGAAGGTGACTCAATTGAGGTTTATGGACCTTATTGCGTGTTCTGTTTCCTTTGCAACGACTGCAGGGGGTCGAATGCAAAATGCCTAGTTCTGGCAGTTGTTTTGCTTCGATTGTACGAACCATTTTGGTTTGTTCATGGTTGTATCTTAACAGCAGAGTAGCTGTCATTGCCGATCAATATCAACTGTCTCGTTAATCAACTCGAATCATCATATTGCTAGCAAAGACAGTGTATTGAAAACAGAGAGTAAATGATGAAACCAGGCTTTATTAGTGACTATAGGAAGTAGTCATTGTTAATTGTTTGGATAAAGATTGAATTTTATGGAAAGGCCGCTATGAATGTGTTGATCTAGGTGCTTTCTGTAGGTTGAATAGCAATTTATTTCCAGATGACATGTTTGAGTGAGCTAGACTAATTGGGGGCACCAAATTCTACAGGGCTATTGCTGATTATCTCTCTTGTGATCTCCCGTACAAATTATCACCAGATGACGTTAATCTGACACTCGGGTGCACACAAGCAATTGAAGCCATATTAACAGTTCTTGCTTGCCCCGGGGCCAATATATTGCTTCCAAGACCTGGATTCCCATACTATGATGCACGTGCTAAACACAGCCATCTTGAGATACGGTATTTCGATCTTCTTCCAGATAAGGGTTGGGAGGTTGATCTCAAGGGTGTTGAGGATCTTGCAGACGAGAGTACTGTCGCCATGGTGATGATCAATCCTGGCAATCCTTGTGGAAGTGTCTATAGCTACCAGCATCTAAAGAAGGTTGCTTTTGCATTTCGTTTGAGATTTCTTCATATCTTAGCAAGTAGATGAATTGTGAACATGGAAAAATGAGCTAATAGATTCTGCTGGAGCTTAATCTAGAGAGCTACCTTGCCTCTTGAGATGCTCGTTTATCTCAAGGCAGTGGAAGCTCAATAGATTTGTTGCCAGTCACTTTTATAATCTTTGGTATCCACATTTGTGTTGCTTCAGCTGTTGTTCATCATTTTCTTTCTTTCATTTTTGAAAAAAGGTTGCCGAAACAGCAAGGAAGCTTGGGATTATGGTAATTGCAGATGAAGTCTATGGTCATCTAGCTTTTGGGGATACACCATTTGTTCCCATGGGTATTTTTGGATCCATCGCGCCTGTCTTGACGTTGGGATCAATATCAAAGAGGTGGATTGTTCCAGGTTGGCGACTTGGTTGGCTTGTGACAAATGATCCAAATGGTTTTCTGAAAGACACTGGGGTCTCTCTCTCTCTCTCTCTGTGGACGCATGAGCGCAAACGCGATCGCTTGCTTGATTGTATATCTATTTGGGCCAAATTATTTGACTACTAGGGTTTGTCACAGGATACTTAGGTTGTTCCTTTTCTCTTTACAGGTTCTTAAGTCCCTTAAAGGATTTCTGGATATATCCTCTGATCCTCCAACATTTATCCAGGTATGTAACTACTCCAGATAATTAACCAGTGACTTTCAGATTTGAAGACGTGGTGTTTTTCAAAATAATTTATTTGGTAGGCTTGTCTGCACTATTTTTGTATCACTACCAGAGTTGTGCATATTCTTGGCTATTCATTCAGGAAATGACAAGTTAATGAGAGCTTTTTCTCTTGAAGATGGATAATTAAAACAATGGATGCTGCATAGCAATGTAGAGTTGCACCCCAAGCAGAACCCCAATGATTTACGTGTTTCCTCTCTCACCTGGTTTATGTTATTTTTCTCAGTGATTTTAGACTGTAATGCACAAGCTGTGCATATTGCTTTTAGAAGTGATCAATATTCTGTCTCAGTCATTGGGCTTGATTTATCTGAACTCACTTTCACTTGATAAAGTATTGTTCTTCATTTAATCCTTGCAAGAGTGCTTGCTACCTTTTATTTGTGGACAACTAGCATCCTTATCAAATAACAGCTAATTATTTTCTGCTCTTCGTTGTGATTCTAACAGGCGGCGGTCCCTCACATTCTTGAGAAAACAAATGGTGATTTTTTTTCAAAAATCATTTGCATACTAAGAGAGGCTGCAGATATATGTTATGAGAAGATTCAAGAGATACCTTGCATCACGTGCCCAAAAAAGCCACAAGGAGGCATGTTTGTAATGGTATGGGCATTCTATACACATACGTACAGTATGTATGCATGTATTTTTATTTTTTCATCGCTATAGCATACACTGTTATGCAATTTATATTTTTCTCGATAAGTGAAAGATGTCATTGTGACAGGTCAAGTTGAATTTATCATTGTTGGAGGGCATAAAGGATGATCAGGAGTTCTGCTTAAAACTGGCTAAAGAAGAATCTGTTATTGTTCTGCCTGGTAAACTCAGCCTCTCCAATTGCTGGTGAAAGGAAAATATATTGATGTTACTTTTTATGCATCTGTTTCATTTTTCTAACTTATTTCAGCTTTTTGAATTTTTCAAACGCGTCTTCTGACTTTTGTTTCTTGAAATGTACATTGGTTATGAATGCTATAAGGGGCTTCAGAGTGAGAGTCCTGATGACCAACTTACTTCACAGTTTTCGAAGGATCATAAAATTTTGGAGAAATAGAAGGGATCCTAGTGATTTCATTTGAATTTACTCGTGGAACTCTTGCAAGCCAATGCTCAGATAATTCCGGAGCAATCCCATCCCATTTTCGCCACTTGCTTCTTACTTGTGCAATGTCCGTATCCATCAGATAATAATCAATGACATTCGTTTTTGCAGGGATAGCTGTTGGAATGAAGAACTGGCTTCGCATCACTTTCGCCATCGATATATCTTCTCTCGAAGATGGCCTGGAGAGGATTAAGGCCTTCTATGGAAGGCATGCCAAAAAATAAATGAGCCGGTCCATGCCGGTGCCACAAAGGGCTGAGATCATCAACTGCTCGTTGGATCTCGAGATGCCTCTGTGGCCACGTCGGAGACCATTGCAATGTGTGAAACAAGATTAGTAAATCCATAAGAAAGCTAATTATCCGGGCATTTGCCCGGAAGCAGGGGATGGAGGAGGAAGAAATCAACCTGACTGTTGATTCGATCCGAAACCTCCGTAGCATTAGCTTTGGCTTGAATAAAAAACTTCGATTAAGGGCTTCTTTTTTTGCTGCTCGTGCCCGGAAGCAGGGGATGGAGGAGGAGGAAATCAACCTGACTGTTGATTCGATCTGAAACCTCCGTTGCATTAGCTTTGGCTTGAATAAAAAACTTCGATTAAGGGCTTCTTATTTTGCTGCTCGGCAAAATGCCAAGAAGCAAGTGTCATTAGGTGATCAACAACTCCCTGTTGTCGGTCTCATGTTGTCTTGTGCTTGTACTTTAATCGTCTCTTTAGAAATAAAGATGTGATGGCATCAGTTATGAACGTTTCGATTTCCAAATGCGCCGCGACTTGCCGATAATTTCTATTGGCGGAGCTAATTACATTGAGGGAAACTCCTAGGGAGCTCATGAGGATATCTCTACTCGAACGCAAACATACGAACTCCCTCGAAATTCGTTGACATGTGCTCTCGCCTGCTTGCATGTTGCTGCACGGGATTCCTAGAAAATTCTACACGAAGTAAATTAGCCTTGTTGTCCAAAGGTACCTTCCCATTAAACTTAATCTCTGAACGAGTGAAGCAAATTCTATGACCAGCTAAACGAGGGCCAGCAACTGAGCCATGGCTGGGCGAGCGGCCTCACCCGAGCCTCGCTGGTGGCCAGGCGGGCCTCGCCGGTGGCCGGTCTTGCCTCCGGCAAGCTCACCGGACTGGTTGCCAGCGGACAGCAACCGCGGTGGTGGATGAAAAAGAAGAAAAGGGAAGAAGAACAAGAAAAAAGAAAAAAAAAAAAAAAGAAAAAGAAAACATTAGCTTGATTGTAAAATTGTTCCCGGGATCAAGAATCTACTCTTTTTTTATTTTAGTTTTATTATGTTCAAAATCTACTTTCAGGAACAAAAAAATAGAAGTTTGTTCCCGAGAGTAAAATTTTTACCAAATACGATTCTGTTCCAAAATTACTTCTAGGATTAAAAGAATATAAATTTTTACTATTTTGTCGGTTACCAAACAAGGTCTTAATGCACCGGGGCTAGTTGTCCTTATTTTTGTTGCTGTCATGTTTGCCAGGTCAATCGCCAAATACCTTTCGCGCGATCTGCCCTGCAAGTTATCACCGGATGATGTCTTCATCACCAGCGGCTGCAAAGTTGCCATCCAAGTCATGATCACTGTCCTTGCTCAAGCCGGCTTAGACGTATTGCTTTCGAGGCCTGGCTTTCCATGGTACGAGGTTTGTGCCGCTTTTAGTCAGCTCGAAGTCCGCCATTAGGAGCTTCTTCCTGAGAAAGGCTGGGAGGTGTGTCTTTATTCGGTCGAAAGCCCTCGCAGGTGAGAAAACCGCTGCCATCTTTATAATAAATCTGTGGGAAAATTTCAAATAAAAGTCTTAAGTTGAGCCGTTTTCTCCAAAAAAGGTCCAAAGTGAACGTTGTATTAGATTTGAGGCTTGGTTTACAAACAATTATTCTTATAAAAATATATTTTCAAAAAAATGAATTTGAAATTTTTATTTTTTAAAAATAATTTTGGAAAACTTTTTAAAATAAAAATAAAAAATTCGAATTTGCTTATTTTTCTTTTCTTCCTCTTTCGTTTTGCTTCTTCTTCACCCATCACTGGCCACAAAGACGGCGAGTGAGTTTTTGCTTCTTCATTTTTTTTCCTATGATGAAATGTGATTATTTTTTAATGGGATACAAATGACAGAAAATAGTTACAATTATACATTGCCAAATAAAGGAAAATAAACAGTATTATTGGAAAATGCTTTTCCAGAAAGCATTTTCCTTTATCATTGAGTTTTCCGTAAAACAAACACACCCTTAGAGTGGCTCGATTAGTACAAAATAAGAGTCTGAACTTATTTTCCGGCCAAATCTTCGTCAAATGACTTTTTTCCGGCGAGTAGAGAGTGAGCAATTTTGTCCAAAAAATCCAGCTAGGTCAAAATGCTTTAAAATTATTGAACAAATAAAAATCCCAAATTGAAATTTCATTGGTTCTTCATGAAATCGTTGAGTCTTCAAGTCAATTCCCAAGAGCAAATTGATTTTGTAGTCTGTTGTCTCAAGCTCCATTATCAGCCGGAGGAGGAGGAATGTCAATTCCATCTCTTGAGTTTAGATGGGGCTTGGGTTCTTCGATTCCATCTCAAGTCCTTCATCCACACCAAATACCTCCTCGCCCCATTGTCACAAGCTCCCTCATTAGTAAGTACATCCATTCCATCTAGCATCGAAGATAGGAAGAAAACATGGTACAGTCGAGAATCAACGGACTTAGAGTTCAAGCTTCAAAGACTCTGATGATTTCACGAAGAATTAACGAGAGTTCAATTTGGGATTTTTATTTGTTTGAGGATTTTAAATACCTATTTGGAATTTTTTGAACAAAATTGCCCACACCCTACTTGTTGGAAAAAGCCGTCCGGTGAAGATTTGGATGTAAATCAAGTTCAGACCCTTATTTAATACTAACTAGCTCCTTTTGACCATTTGAAATAACATTCACTTTGTGTTCCATTTTTTAAGAAAACAGCTTTATTTTGGGTCATTATTTGAAATTTTCCTTAAATCCGGGAAACCTTGTTGGAATGTGTATAGTCATCAGCATCCGTGCTCATCCACACCTAGGAGATAATCAACAGCTGATGTGTAATAATGGGTTCTGCTCAACCGCTGATTGTGAAGTTAATTGCCAATAAAAGGAGTCCTCCAGTTGAACTTCATCTTCGAAGTGTGACAGTTGAGGTGGCAGCCAATCAGGATACATCAGTCTAATTCATCCTAAGACCCATCTCCAAACTCTGGTTGAAACTATAAGTACCGCCTGGGATCGGGGTCGGGATCGGGTTTGGGTTTTTTGGTCTCTCTTTCTATGCCGGCGTTTCTTTGCCGGCGTCTCTAGTCCCCTAGAAAGTGATCGCCGGACGGGTCGGATTCAGCTCATGCGAAATGGGCCCCAAACGACAAGCAACGACGGAAAAAAACAAAAAAGGAACAATGTCCGAGAATGTTGACCCATGCTTTCTTACCGTTGAAGCTCCATACGGCCCAACACCATTCCCCCAATTTCTTTCCCTTCCCTCCCATCCCACATTCAAAAAATTTCCCCAAGAAAAAAAAAAGAAAAGGAAAAAGAGAGAGAAAATACGAATCGCTTGATCTTGATCTTTCCTTCCCTTTCATATCATCTCCAACGGCTCCTTCAACCCCACCCATCTCCTCCACTCTCTGCAATAATAAAGAACCCAACAAACAACCCTTCCCAGTTCCCATCATCAATCTTCCATCTTTTTCGCTTCATCATTCACTAGAGACTCTGCTCTCGATACCCAATTCAAGAAAAAGCCATGGACTCGACGCCGCTCTCGCACCGGTCGCGGACCAAGTCCGTCGTCTCGCGCCTCGCGCGGGTCGTCGACACGAGCATCGACACCGACGGGTCCCTGAACCTGTCCCTCGACCTGGTCCCTTCTTCCCCGCCCAGGAAGACCCCCTCGCCTTCCCCTCTCTCCCTCAGGTCCTCCAACAACTCCCTCCCCCTCCAGGAGCTCCTGCTGCTCTCGCCTTCGCCTTACAAGAGATCCAAGACCCGCCTCGCGGATCGGCTCGAGGCGGCCGACGAGCCGGCGGAGGGCCGCGCGGCGCTGCGCAAGCGGTGCAAGAGGAGGGAGGGGCAGGCGGGCCTCCCGGCTTGCGCCTCGCCGAGGGGCCATCGGCGGTCGCGGAGGCGAGCCGAGGTGGAGGCCCGGGAAGAGCGGGATTCGGGGCTCGTCGAGGAGGCCGGGAAGCAGAGGAGGAGGCACGGCGGGAGGTCGAGGAAGGAGAGGCTCAGCTTGGTGCCCCTCGTGAACACCTCTTCTAGTTTGTCTCTGAGTAATGTCACGTCTCATTTTCTGCTCGGATGATCAATCTTGAGTTTTGGGTTTTTCTCTGTTGTTGCTACTAGAGAGATTCAATGGCTCATCTTTAGTACTGTCGAAAATTTCAGATGCAGAAAATGATGATGGGGACAATGGGAATCTGGACCGAATCGGACAGGGGATTACTGATTTGATATTGTGGAGAGATGTCGCGAAATCGACACTCTGGTTTGGTGTAGGGTCTCTCTGCTTCTTGTCTTCTTGCTTTGCTCAAGGAATCAGCTTCAGGTGTGATGAAGTCATTTTTTGTTTGTTTGGCTTATGTCTACATGGGTTTTTGATTGCAAGAACACCTGGTGAAGGGTGATATCTGATTAACTTCGTGATGGCTTATGTTATCAGCATTTTCTCTGCAATTTGCCAACTGGGGCTTCTCTTGTTGGGGTTATCTTTCTTCTCCAATTCCATCTGTCAAAGGTATAGTCTCACTCTAGCGTCTGCTCTGTTTCTCCATTTGGATAAATTAGTGAGCTAAGGTGCAGCGCTGATGCAGGAATAATATTGAGAAGAGGCGTGACATCCAGTTAAAAGAAGATGACATCTTGAGAGTGGCTAGATTGATACTTCCTGCTGCTAATCTCGCAATTTCAAAGACGCGAGAGCTTTTCTCGGGAGAGCCATCCATGACCCTAAAAGTACGTCGTGGTGGTGGGCTAGTATTCATGTTCAATCCTTATATGCAGATTGCTTAGGTCGTTCATCCTTGATCGACTTCTTTGTTTTTTCCTGATCAGGTAGCTCCGTTTCTCCTTCTTGGAGCTGAATATGGCCATCTCATCACGCTTCGGAGGCTATGCGCAATTGGTTAGTGAGAGCAAGCTCATAATTGTACTGCACCAAAGTGAGAACCTGTTTTGCAATGAATATTAATGCCTTGTTCTTTTTGACTTTGAGCAGGGTTCTTTGTCAGCTTCACCGCCCCGAAACTATACTTGCGCTATTCAGCTCGGATAAGCCAAAAAGGTACATACGTTTGCTGATAACGTATATAAATGTTACCTGCTTATGCTTATAGACTAAGCGTACCTCGGTTTGTATAGTTGAGTGCTCCAAATGGTGGGTTCTTGAAGCGTGGGGTGCTTGCTCCCACAAGAAAATCGTGGCCGCATCAGCAATCATGGCCTTCTGGAACCTGACGACTATAAAAACTCGCTTGCTCACAGGTGAACTTAAAAAGACGAGTCTGTGAAATTTAAGACGCGGTGTAGACTTTTGTGAAGTAGTTGTTGACGACTAAACTTGTTCAGAGCATCAGTGTCTACTTAATTTGACAGTTTGGTAATTGGTCTCTTGACAGCGTTCATATCTGTCGTGGTTCTGCGTTACCATCGACAACATTCGGGAGCAAATCTTGAAGTAGCTGCAGAAGCTGAAAAGGAAGATTTAGCACAGGAGCAGCCGGACAAGGCTATAGTTGTCGCAGAAAAGATGTCCTGCGACTAGTGCCGAGGCTTTATCAACGACATCCGAGACACTGTTGTACTGTCCGAGGAGCGTTGTAGATCTTGCAATGCGAAAAATGGGTTCTCCCCCCTCCGGTGAATAATCTGTCTGTAAAACTAATACCTTTTCTGTATAATAAAGAGGTTTTATTCGTAAACCACCTCTTTGGTTGTAGTAATGTGGATGACTACACTTGAAGTCGAACCATTGTGATTTTCAAATATGACCTAAAAGGAGTCGATGGTCAGTTTCTTACTCGAGAAGGCTGAGCTCGATTCCTAGGGAACGACATGTGGAAAGAGACGCGAAAAGAGCTCCTTTTGAATTCTGCTTTAAATCTCCTCTAGACTTCATCATGTTCATGGGTCCAAATGGCAAGGCTTAGAGAAAGAGAAACACGGCCTGACGGTAGTGGTAGAAGTCTTGTGCCGACTCATTACACAGAACTACTGGAATGTGTTATGATCCTTTGAGATTATATCTCTATGATATCCTTGAGATTTCACTTTTCTTTTTCATCAACATTTTCGATGGAGAAGGTCTAACTTGCTCGACTCGATCCCAAATATCATGGGAATGGTTGTTTTGTCAAGTGCATTTGATTCTGGAGCTACATCAGTCGATGAATTTTATTATATATTGAGTTTTCATTGATCATTTGAGTTTATCTCACGACATAAACAACAAATCGTAAACTTTTTCCAATTCATGCATCCAGGAAACCTTTTTTCTTGTATTCGAACGGGATACTCAACAAAAAATCGACAACTTTTGGGTACCTTCCCTCGGGGGGTTTAACCCCCACTTTTCAAAAGTTAAAAAGTCAAAAAGAAAAAAAGATAAAGAAAAAGAAAAATCCAGGGAGTTGATTGGGCTCCTCTCATGAGATTCCAGGCTCCAAAACGACATATGCCCCCCCAGCCAATGCTCTCCGGACACGTGGCGCGTTGGAAAATGTTCCGATGGCCCCGCTCCCACAGTATCCTAGCCCTCCCCCCCCAAGCACTTTACCAAAAAAAAAAAAAAAAAAAATTCCACGACTTTAAAAAAAAACGCAGATCAAACCCAAACCTCAGTCCCGTTCGAAAAAACCCTAGAAAACCTCTCGTCTCCGATTCTCCCCTCCTCCTCCCCCATTTCCTCCCCCAAGATCCTCCCTTTCCGTCGCCGATTCCGGCTACATGGCCAGCAAGACCCCGTCGGCGAAGAGCACCGGCAGCGCGGCGGCCCCGCCGACGGCGGCGGCGGCGGCGGCGGTGGTGGAGAAGCGGAAGCCCGTCTTCACCAAGGTCGATCGTCTCCAGCCCGGCACCAACGGCCACACCCTGACCGTGAAGGTGGTCAGCTCCAAGAGCGTCCCCGTCAACGCCCGGGCCAACCGGCCGTCGTCCAACGCCGTCCTCTCCCGCCCGCCCCCGCGCAACACCCGCATCGCCGAGTGCCTCGTCGGGGACGAGACCGGCTGCATCGTCTTCACCGCTCGCAACGAGCAAGGTATTGTTAGGGTTTGCGCTTCGCTTGCCTTTGGCGATTATCGGAGTTGGAGTTTCCACTTTTCCCTCGGTGCTTTGGTCTGCTTTATTGTAGAAGTTTGACTTTTCCCAGTTATCTTACTGTTCTGGATTTGCGTTTGCGAAGAATGTTAGAATTTAGATGTGTTTAGGGTTCAAAATGAAGGATAAGAAGGATTAGATCCGCGAGAGAATGAAAAGCGACGAAGGCATGCGCAATTAGAAAATTTCGAGGTCATGGTACTTGTCCTTGATAGTTGCAAAGAAAGTTGCATTCAGACACCAAAAAAGGGGGTTATTCTCGGAAGACCTGACATTGTTGCTGCAAAATGTTCCTTTCATATCTCGTTTTCTGAGCGCCAATGCCCCCTACCGATTATTAAACTACTCCCTGAATTTGAATTACTGTGAATGCTACCTGTTCGGCTTGCCTTTGCTGGATAATAGGACCCTTTTGCCATTCTTTGTTACGCAGAAAAATGTGATCTGGTGAGTGGTGGTGGGGCCAGATGCGCCACGTTGCTTGGGGGACAAGATTTATCCCCTCAAACTGCTTAAAATATTTTACTTCTGCACCAGCACTCGAAGGACTTGTCCATATGTTCTCAGCACAGTGCTTTGATCACATGTGGACACTATCTTGTATTGGTTCAGGTGTGACCTTTTAGGTTGAATGGTACTTTTAACAACCATTGAGTATAACTGAGATAAGCTAAAAGTTTCTCATTTAAATAAGAGTGAAGTGCTGAGCTATGCTTACAGTCAGTTGCTGCTGTAGTTATCTTGATTTCAGCAGGAAAATTTGAGACATTAGTTTGTCATTTTCTTCATTTCCCCGTCAATATCTACAATAACTTGTAAATGTGTTGCTAAGAGGATGACTACTTCTAGAAATTCTTTTTTCTAAGGATTTTAAACTGCCTCTGTTGATTATGTAGATTTTATGAGTGCCCTTTTGCTGTGTCTCATTGTGATGAACTTCTATCTTTAGAGGCGGACTCGTGGAAAAGAATGGAAATGGTGACTGTATACATATATAATGAGGAATAGTTAAATGCTTAGTGAATTAACACGCTCATGTTTGCGAGCAGTGCAGCTGATTTTTCGAACCCTATCTGTTAGATCTCTGATTGCCTAGATATCTGGGTTGTCTTTTCTGAAATGGAGAAGCAAGTGTACTGTTATATTTTCAGTTGGGTTCCTTCACTTTCCAATGCATCATTTATTAGTTTCTCTCGTTCCTCTGAAATTTTACCATGCTTCTCTGACTCTGCCTTCTCTATATTCAGAGATCATAATAAGAGATTTCTTTATGGTCATACCGGTGAATGATGATGGAATTGCTTTGTGTTTTTGCTGTTCTCCTATTTCCTTATATCTCTTGTTCTTTTCTTTTCAAATTGATCTCTTCATTTGGGTTCATTATATCCGCTCATCGATGCGTGGATGTCCATATTTGTAATTCTTACAATGTATTAATTTGATATATTGCAGTTGATATGATGAAGCCAGGCACCACTGTGATTCTTCGTAATGCAAAAATTGACATGTTTAAGGGGACTATGAGGCTGGCAGTTGACAAATGGGGGCGTGTTGAAGTCACCGAACCTGCCAGTTTTGAAGTTAAGGAGGACAATAATCTGTCTCTGGTTGAGTATGAACTTGTCAATGTTACTGAAGAGTGATTCAGCATCTATGAAGGTGAATATAAGGGGGACACTAGAGGCTTGATTGTTTTTCCCTGGCCATCAAGAGTTATGTGTGGGGGTTGGTGAATGTCCTGCACAAAGGGTTTCCTGGATAAAGCTTTTGGGGATATTGCTATGCTTGGTGTAAAAGATGCGAGTTTGACTGGGTAACTCATTGGATTTCCGAACGAAAAAAAAAAAGAAAAAGAAAAAAAAAGAAGGTACGTGGTTAAATATTGTTCTATGCTGTCATGACGTTGAATTTGGACAAATTAAGTGGTGGTATCAGTTACGTGGAGAGTTGGTCTGTCTTTTTTTTTTCTACTCCTTCAGTGACTGTTTATAATATGTTACTTTTGTGCACTTTTCTCTTCCAAACCTTTTGTTGGTCTTTTTAAGATCGATTTGGTATCGTGTAAAGTATGTGCTGACTGATCGATTAGGCATCGCGTAAACTATGTGTCGAACTGCTGATGCATCCAAGCTTAATGGGGCGAGTCTGATGGGACTACAGCTTCTGCCTCTTTTGAAACTCTGTATGAGGAACTTCCCCACTGGTGCAGTTGAAAATAGTCTTTGCAGATGCATAAAGAC
Organism: Eucalyptus caleyi; assembly: GCA_014182885.2. Lineage (NCBI taxonomy): Eukaryota > Viridiplantae > Streptophyta > Magnoliopsida > Myrtales > Myrtaceae > Eucalyptus > Eucalyptus caleyi. Next base: position 30,788,718 of record CM024466.2, read on the forward strand.
ATGGTGAATTTCGGCCAACATGCTGTGTTCTGTCGCATGAACCTAAATTTTCTTTGATCTTTTGCATTTTCTTGTTGAAGTTGGGATTGGATCGGTGTTGCTTGTGAAGGACATTGGATATCGAGGAAAATAATGAGGAAAACCTCAGTTATTTTTGAAGTTAATGGGCCGATGGCAGAATGTGGCGGTTGGTTTGCTGGGGATGGCGGCATAGCGAACTCAAGCTTCACAATGAATTATCTAGCTGAGAGTGTAGATTGTCGAGTGCCTCGTGTTGCTGGTCGAAGGAAATTAACCTTATTCGAATTCCAGAAGAAAGGGAACTAATCAATGAGCGATGCTGAAAACTACATAAAGGCGCATTGATCACTGGATTTTTTGCTGAAAAACTTCTCACTGGGTGGAGGACTTCTGTTCACGTAATCAACTGAAATTAAGTAACATGATTAACTAGCGGGCTGGAGCTGAGCTTGGTGAGATATATGTAGTAGGTCCAGTTGATGGGTTAAGGCCAACGATTAGGCCTTCGCCAGGACCGGTTTTCAAACTGATCACTCTTCGTCAGTTTAAGTAGAAATTCCCGGGCTCGGGCGGACCGGGCCTAGCCATTTGCTCCAAGCCCAAATGACTGTCAGTACCGTCACGTCGTCCCACTCTTTATCGACCGCGGCGATGTCGTTGGCAATTTGGAGCACAGGTGTTTTCTCATCTTTCATTAATTTTATGTTTCGTCGTCGTCGTCGTCATCATCATCATCAAAGGAAAAACTTGGGACAAAAAGACCGTCACTGGGACAAGCTGCTTGCCATCAAAGATTGAAAGCATATTCTTAAGTTACGTTCTTTTTAAAAGCATAACAACATCAATTGTTGCAGACAACTCGTATCGTTCTTCCATATGCAAAGCAATAAAAAGTGCCCAAGAGGGAAAAAAGGAGAAGAAGAAGAAAAAAACCCAAATTTGAAAGCATCAACACAAGGAACACACATCCTCTCTTTCTTAATTTAGCTTAATGTCCTAATCTGCAATTCATGTCCAGAGCTCTCTCTCTTTCTCCATCGCTCGCGGACCGATCGCTCTCAGGGCTCGTGCACCTCCTCGCTCTCTTGGTACCCCTGCTTCTTGTAGTACTCTTCCATTGTATCGAACTCGTTCGAGTTCGAACTGTTCTCATCATAGTTGACGTAATTCCCAGTAGCCGCCTTTTCTGTCTCGTACCCGTTGAGGTTACTATTCTCGCTGCCCACATGGTAGTAGTACTTGCCATTCGCCATGTACCTGGTGTCGCTCATCCCTTGCCTCTCCGTCCCATAGCCATTGTTGTTGTAGTTGCCGGAGTAACCATTGGTGTTGTAATTGTTGGACTGGCCGGTGGTGCTGTACGTGCTTGTGAAGGTGTTGGGTTTGTAGTTGTTGGCGTATCCGTTGGTTTCCCTGGTGTTCACGTAGCCATTGTATTTGTTGTTGTTGGAGTAGCCATTGTTGTTGTTGTTGTAGTTCTCATTGTTGGAGTAGCCATTGTTGTTGTAGTTCTCGTTGTTGGAGTAGCCATTGTCGTTGTTGTAGTTGTAGTTGTTGTTGTTGTTCGTGTAGCCCGTCTGGAAGCTTTTGCCGCTGAGCTCTTCACGCACGAATTTTTCCTCGAATTTGTCGTCCTTAGCGGTGGTGGCAGTGGCCGGAGTGGCGGTGGTTTCCCTTTTGTTGACGTCGGTGGTGGTGGTGGTCACGGGGGTGTACGTCTCTCTAGCCGGCGGGAGGATGTCGGAGTCGTGGCCGTACAGGCCGTAACCGTACTCCTTCTCAACATAAGCCGGGGCAGGGCCAGGCGCGAGGCTATACTCCGGCGCAGGCGCAGGCGCGGGGATCTCGACTTGGTGCGGCTTCTTCTCTTCATAACGAGTGAGCTTAAACCTGGCTTGGACCTGGGAATGAGCAAGGACCAACACAAGGAACAGAACGGACAGGGGTTTCGTCGAGGCCGCCATTTGCGGGCAACAGATCAAGAAACGGAGCAAAAGAAGAAGGAAAATGGCGAGACCTCGAGCTGGTTGTTTGCTACACTACTGCTACGTGATGTCTGGTCAGTCCTCTTTTATGGAAGCCCCAGTCTGAAATTTGGCCGAGGAACGATGCGGTGATTGAGGGAGATAAAAGGGGTCGTGTGGGGTCGAGATATATCATGTCACGTAGCACGCTCCATGTGCATTTCTTTGACAAGAGTGTCCAGCAGGGGAGAGACACCCGCACTTAATTAAAGGAACGACATGGAGTCACGGTCAAAAGAGCTTGCAGTTTCTTTTCTTTTCCTGGTTATTAAAGGAAGACGCCTCCCTCCGTCTTCCTTTGCTGTAATCACTCGATTGGAATGGAGGCTTTTGGAGGGTCCTACTGCTCCTTCACCTTCGTAGCAGTTAAGTTTGTTGGGCATCTAAGAGGAGAGGGGGAGAAGGGGGGAAAAGAGAAAAGGAGAAAAAAGAGAAAGAAAGACGAAATGATCTTGTCGGATCGAAAGCTCGGATTCCCTGTAATCATGGGGTTGGTGAGGAAGTTTCTCGTCATGGAAGAACCCTACGTCTATGTCACACAGGAGTTTGTAGTGTAGGTAGTGTTCAACATTTGTTACTCAACTAAAGTCCGCATCTCGATAAGCTGTCGCTGACCTATTGCTAATCCTACAAAATGGAAGTGAATTCCGACGATGGTTATTGCAATATTACAATGGTTCGCCCATGATGGGATGTGTTCATAAGGCACCTGTTCACCTATGATGTGAATGCATTTGAGAGACACCTTTTAAAGAGTTGAGGGTGTTTTGTCTCTTAAGGGAAGTTAAGGTAAGTACCTCACAACGCAATCCTGAGATAAGAAAAAAACATTCATGAAAATGACGTTTCTTTCCTCTCCACTAGAAAATATACAAATGATTTTATTACTACTTTGAGAGGGTAATTGGCATTAATATTGCGAAATAATAATACTTTTCTTTTATTGTATTCGAACTATTATGAAGTCGTTGGTTCGTCGTTAACGATTCAATGTATATTCTTGATAATTGCTTTTGTTGTGCATCGAAAGGTTAGTCATTTCTTCTTCGACTTTTATGATGTAAGTTTTCTGAAGAGTATGGATTGTGCTCATACATACGGCTGTGCGGCATGAAGCCGAAGTTTCTTAGCTCGACAGTCGATTGCCCTCGATTTGGCGCTACTCATCATGTACCCCAGCGGGACCAGATCTGTATTCAATAGGCGGGAAAAGCAAGCGGGTTTTATGACAATTGATTGTGGAAGGTGCGAACTATTAAAGGGGAAAGTTCGGTTTGATTGTTGACGCTCTCTGAAGCAAAGCAAATTAGTCCTGGCCGGTAAGTAAGCGCCATGATTGGAGGGAAAGGCGGGCGTATTAGTCAAAGAGAGGATGGGCCTAGCGCCTCCAATGATTTCAAAGCTGTTGACTCCTGCGTTCCTGTGCCTAATTTGTTAATTTGGAAACCAGCTACTTTGACTTTAGATCTGGAGGACTGGAGAAGGTTGCCAAGGAAAAAGCTTTCTCTTGAGGGTTGATACTCGACTTGCCCTACATTCTAGGATCAACCACGCAACACAACGTCGACTAGAGACAGCTTCGACCGAGACCCGATCCATGGGCGAGCCTGGATTGGCTTGGTAAATTTTTGTGGCGAGAACGGACCCAGGGCCCGAAAAATTACTGCCCTGATTTGATTCGGAAAATTGTTAAAGGATGGTTCATGAAATAGAATTAAGTACAGGCATCGGGTAACAGGCCTACTATCGCTTCTATTTAGGATGATCCTCCTTGATATATATATATTTTTTGGTCGGTCGATCCTCCTTGATATAAAGATAACAAAAGAACCAATGATTTTATAATTCGGTCGAATCTAATGCAATTCTAAATACACTTTGACTAATTTCAATACTAACTATCACGGAGTTAATTTCTCACGCACATCGATCTGCCTGTGAGAAGGCATATTATAGAAAATAGATGTCACGGTTGATGCGCTCGAAAGACTCGCGGATCTTTCATCATCATTTCTCAAGATTTCAAATGTCTGGCGGATGATGGAAGGCGATCGTCATTTCAATTTTGGGGAATGGGCTGTTTCCAGGGCCCATTCCAAAAGGTTCCAAGCCCGACGACCCACCTGCGGGCTGAAGCCCTATCCCCACAGCAGAGTTTTAGCGCACCGGTAATGCTTTAAAAAGGCTTTTGGTAAATTCCAAAATGGGTCGGCGACTGAATTCGGGCCGAAAGCTTCTTCCGCCCATTAGGCATTAGTAACTTACCAACGGTTATTATTAGGGGTGATAGTGGGGCGCTGGTCCAATTCCCGATTCCATATGCCCGTATTAGATCGATTATTTTTTAAAAAAAATTAATTTTATTCTTCAAAAATATTAAAGAAATAATTTGAACTCTTAATTATTAAGGATTTGACAAAAAGCCAAGTACGGTATGCTTTGCTTAGGTGCATGGCTTGACTTTTAGTCAGAACCCCTCTTATGCTATTTACGTTCTCATTCGATGTAGGACTCTCAACATGTTTGACTTGTCTCTTCTGTGGCATCCAGCCTGCCATGCAAATGCCTTCAATGTGAGACTCTTGGCTTGTCTCTGTTGTTGTATCTAGCCTTCCATACGAATGCCGAAAGTCTCACATCAAATAGGCATGCGAAGACAATAAGAGGAGTTGTGAATAAAAGCCAAACCATGCTCCAATTGCTGCCTTTTGGCTGAGATTAAGTATGGTATTTGTTAACTATATGATGCTCACACAATTTTTGAAGCATTTTGTGGGTAAAGAGTAATAGCTTGAATCGGTTTATCATCGTAATTCATCGGTTCCTTGTTTCACAACCAGTTTGTCCCCGATCCTAGAAACGAGGAACTGATCCTCGAGTAGGATCAGATCATACCAAAAATCAATTATTCTTAGTTATTATGAAGTGCCAATAGTTATAAAATCTGTGATATATTAGTAACTCGCCGATAATTTTGTTGAAAGTATCGAAGATCAATCTGATTTTTTTGAACGATAGATTATCAATATTCATCCGTGTAATTTACCAAGGTGGTAAGCAGAAAACTACAAACCATAATTTTGAGTCCATATACAATTTTTCTAGATAATAATTTCGAATTAATCGATTATTCGAATCAACTTACCCAAAATTTATGACCAAGTTATACTTGAAACGGCAAGTCTATCACATACCCCAAAAACAGCTTCTCTCTCGCTAAGTGGGAGTTTTCTGGCAAAGACAAAGACTGTATGGAAAGAAAAAAGAAAAGAAGAAAATCATTGTAAGTCGCTGTGCTGGTCCACGGCGGCCGGGGTGTCGCGGTCGGTCACGTGCCAAAGGAAAGGAGTGCGAATTGCATGGGCTTCGACGTTGGATTTTAGGGTACGGCCATTCATCCCGCTGAAAGAAGGGGGGCCACCCCTCCTCCTGTGGTTCTCCCTTCTTCTCCCAATTCGAAAACCTAAAGCCAAGCCCCTCGTCGACCTCGGATTCGTGCTTCATGGCACCCCGTGCACGGGAACCAGATTCACATATACCGTTAAATGAGCCAAGCCGAGCTAAGCTAAGTCTTTGCATGAGGTTCCCATGATCGAACGGTGGATGTGAACTCCACTCACATGATCCGAACGCATCAACGGATGGCTCTTGAGGTTTGGTCATTAGTTACCGCGTCGCATTTTCGGCCCCAACACTTGCCAAGAGAAGTTGTTGCATGGGGTATTGAGTTCCCATGAACAATAATATGTGGCAGTCTACATGATTTATAAACCATGCAATATTTTTCTTGACAGTAGCTATGTGTTGAACTGAATCTTAATATGTAACTCTTGAATTAGTAGAGTCACCTGAGATAATAGTTATCTTGCTATGAGCGAAAGCATGATACCTCAAAGTCACTTTAACGTGAGATAGGACCTCGCGCACATCATTTATACAACAACAACGAAAACCAACGAAAAAGAAACTCTAGCCAGATTTATTAACTTAAGGAGTTAACAAGAAAAAGGTCTTGTCATTCGTCATGTAACTTAGCCAAGCTATCAAGTTATGAACCAATTCGATCTCTTAATTCACTCCATTAATTCCTAATCATATTATCTGAGGAGGAATTCTTTCGGCTAAAGCCCTCACAAATACGTCTTTAACATATCTAATTCGACTTTGCATAGTGTCGATAGATGGTACAAGTATCTTGCAGCATCCACAACTGTGAAAAGGAAATTGTCGCAATTTTTATAAGGTGTTTGAGGAAATGCTTTGCAATTGCACTATCTTCACGGCAACAAGGAGTTGAGATGTTGCAGCAATGAGCCATGAAATATCACCACATAACCAAAAGAACATAAGACTTCATCAGTAAGAGTTACACCAAACGGACTTGGCGCGAACGCAAGTTTGGGTGCGCGCGCGAGATAGAGAGAGAGAGATGGACATCCATATGTTGCAGCGACGGTAGTGTGCAATTGCATCGGCGTGCGACAGCGTGCTAGGACGCGACGGTGGCCATGTGCAATAGCATGCGCTGGAGGGAAGCGGGGCTCCGCATTACAGATTTATCATCACATGCACGCACACCTACTACGACGATTCTTGTATGCATTATCCATTTCAAGTGAAGCCTGTTCTGATTTATCATTCTCTAATAGTTTGACATAACCCCTTATACTTAGATTGAGAATTAATCCATGAACTTATGATTAGGTAGCTAACGTTTTCCAGCACGACACAACGTGAGAAACTCATAGCACGAGAATTATCAATGGCAAGGAGCTAAATGACAAATTGGCCAAGTCGTCAACAGTTACAAACTCTACAAACCTGAATTATTCGGTCAATAACTTCTTGAGAAGCAAAACAGGGTAACTCTTTAGATTAGATAGTTCTCATGGCCATGAGATCAGTCTCACATCCACGACAACCACTACAAAAAGACGGGGAAACAGACGAGGGCATGTTATCTGGAAATGATTTCATCTCCGGCAACCAATCGAGCTACAAATGAGCACCAAAAGGGTCGGGAAAAGGTGGGTACTTGCCGATTAGATGTTTGCGTCTAACGCAGGAAATGTCGTCGAATTTTAGGCTTGAAAGCGCTGTGGGGGAACAACCTTTGCAACCGAAGGATGTCCTTTGAGGTTTTTTTTTCAAGCACAAGAAGGGGGGAATTTGGGTACTCCTTGGCGTTGAAGCTCTCCCACGACACTGTCCGTGGAAGGAGGCTTCAGACCGAGTGGAAGCGGCAGCCACGGCTTCGCTAAAACATCTCCGATAGCTGCATCTAATGTCTCCTTCGAGTGTTCATCGAACGCATAATCCTATATAACCATTTAGAAAATTCGTCAGTCATGCAATTGCAAAGTCCATGCATAGTATACAACAAAAGGCTTAATCTGATTATCGAAATCAGGTGGGGTAAACCATATTACCATACTTTCATTACTTGAAAATTAGAGATTCTTCTAGTAAAAATTTAAAGATAGATAACAGACCCGGGATTGTGAACCTAAAGTAATAGCATGAGGAATTAGAGTTTCATCTTTTGGGTATTTGTAACGGCAAAAAATGGGGTATCCTTTGAGTAATGCTAGAGATAAAAAGATCGGTTTCCTAGATTGATTCAAGCAATAATGAGATATATTGGAGATATGCATTTGAGCTAGTGACTCTTATTCATCTATCCAATAAACTTTCGTCATTTCACTTCTTATTGTATTCTCCACGAGGTTATAGAATGCTTCTCGTCAACTATTTCCAAAAATGTCCCTGAGACTATAAGCTACTAGATGTGGCACGAACCGAATTGGTTTTACCATGTAATAATAATAGTCAATCATATGCTCAAACAGTAGTGCATTGACCTAGGAGAGTCTATATATTGGCGGCTAGCGTACTAGACAATCATGTCCGGAAGCAAACTAACAGTGCCTCATCGAAAACCGAAGCTGAAAAATCAAGAGCAAACAACATCAAACTTAGAAACCTGCAAGCAGTACTAACCGGATGAAAATCGAAAGGAGGATGGGAGGCCAATGGTCCAGGTGGCGGCACGCCATAGGCCCGATTATTGTTGTTGTTGTTGTTATTATTATTGTGCTTTCTCTCGACTTTGTACATGGCGTGGGGTGGGATGCCCGGCACCGGTGGAGCTCCGAACCTCTGCAAAAGAAAATTCCGACACTTCAATAATTGACCGTCCGACATAAGCCGAGAATTCGTTCTCCCCGTGACCAAACTTGGATAAATGCCAAGGATGCGGGGGGTATCGGCTTTTTTTCCGTGGACGATGCTAAGCTAGGAAAGAAGAAAATTATAAAGTGTAAGGACAAGGGTAAGGACTGAGTAGTCACCGTCGCTGGCAGGGGGGGGTTGACAAAGCACGGCGTTCCCGGCATTGGCGGATTTAGTACCTGCACCACCACCACGAAGGGAATAAGCCAACTTCATATACGTGAGGACAAGAAAAGGACAAAGTTGATATCATTGCTATGGTAGCCTGTGTAATTCGAATTCTCAAGTCAACTTGAAAATTTTTTGGGGATAGGGGTTAATTTGAGAGGAACTCAAGCTACTTGTCAGATGAAATAATGGAGATTACAAAGATTGACCCAGTTGAAATTAAGCTTGCTAGCAACGACTCGCATTCATGTCCAAGCACGCTATGGTGGGGTTTTCGATGATTTGGTCAAGCCAAATTCAAGTTATCAGGCAATGTGAAACGCGGGGCTGGTTACACAGCCCTTGAACGGTTCGCTATTAGCTCGGAGGCATCTTTAATTCACAATGCATGGCTCATAAGAAGATGGAATCAGGTCCGAGTCTCTTACCCGTTGGTGGCCGTAGGGAGCAGCGCCTTGCGGTGGGGCGGCCCAGGCGGACGGCAGCGGGGGCTGGAGCAGGGAAGGTGAGTGCTTGGGCCACACGTGCATGAGGGAATGGTCCGCGGGAGGGTGGCCCCACACGTGGAGGGGTCGGAAGTGGGGGGGCATGGGGGTCACGGATGGGAATCCGAGGGTGGCCGGTGCGAGCCAAGGACTCCCGTTGGTGGGGGTGGCGGAGTGGCTCATCACCAGCATCGTGTCAGGCCTCATCTTGTGGCCTCCATTGCCGTGCATGTGTCGCCTCTGACTCCAGTTCGCAGCCTCCGCCTCACGGGCCAGCATGTGCTTTCTATGCGATCTATACTTCTGTAAACATGACGATTCAGCAAATCACTTTCGTTGCGACGATGCAGCTGCTTAAAAACCTCTGTTGAAAAGGGAGAAATTGTGCATTCTACTCTACTTCCCCTCCCTATATATCAAGCCATCCACTCATCAGCTTAATTTGTCAAACTATGAATAGTGAAAAAAACCTTTTAGCTTGACTCCGGGATGGTTAATTCATTGTTCTCTTCTCTCAGTCATGAGATACTCATTAGAATGTTTCTACAGATTCGAATATAATCTGATGAACTAAGCAGCTAAAAGTCTTCTCTTTCTCTCTCTTTCTCCCTAATTGTTTGACTATTCTTAGCAGACACGTCTGTCCACAAGAAAAGATGGAAAGATTCTCGAGCTCGACTTTCTCGTGGATTTGGAAGGAAACCCACCTTCTTATTACCCTATGCCTTTTCAGGATATACTCTTTCTCCCAACCCCATTTTCACGAAACTAGAAGAAGCAATGCATCATTTTGCTCTCGCATGGATTGTCACAGACGCAAACACAAAATGAAGATAGACAGTTAACGTCCACCCATTGGGGAGAAAAAAGAGTCAGCAATTCATGCCATAAACATCATCATGTCCTATCCATACGAACATATGCAAATCAATTATGAAGGACTAGAGAGAGACGAGTACTTGGAGGTGGCTGGCGATGTTGTGGCGAGTGAGACAATCGATGCCCATGAGCTCCAGGATTCTTGAAGGCACCGCCTTGTCCAACCCAAGCTGCTCCACTGCTTGTACAAACCTCCTGTGCAACTCTGGCGTCCAATCCACCTAAATACATGTCACACACTTCAAGATATAAAATTCGAGTGAAGCAAAAAAGTAAAAATAAAAAGAAAAGAAAGAAACCCTAGATTTCGCTCGAAAAAGAGGAGCTATATTCGTTCCAAAATTCATATGATTTACTTGCGACTTTGAAGAGACAATTAGTCTATTGGAACAGATGAGCTGCTGTTTTCGGGTTCTTAACTCTTTCTTTCTGCGCTAAGAAGCGCTGGAACTTGCAGATCTTGCTCGAGAAGGCTCCAAAGGTTCACGTGAATGCCATCTATCTACTTCGTGAAGAATAAATGCATACCGACTTCTAGACCTATTCAAGATAACTCAAAAAGACAGAAAGAAAGAAAGAAAATACATCCCATCATCATTTAATTACCTTCACTTTTCGCTTCCCTTGAGCTTGATGGTTACTCTTAGATGATTGAGCTGATGATTTCTTTCTCTTGTTGTCAGTCTCTTCATTATTATTGGGGACTGGATTGACCACCACAGAATCATCCCTCTTGCTCACAATTTCTTCCCCTCGGCTCACGCTAGAGATGTTATCCAGCTCCGAGGCCTTGTCCTCGTCGACTTCTCTCTTGGAGCCGTTGTTGACCTCGGCCTTCTCGACAGATATCGACGAGCACCCTGTCCCCGACTCCTCGCCGCAGCTGGCAGAGAACTCAGCAAGCAGCTCTGGGTCCATCTCCAGGTCGGGCAACACGTCCCCATCGTTGATCACCATGAAGAGGTCGTCGAAATCAATGCTGTCGAGCAGGCTTCCGTCGGAGAAGTCAGGGAAGTCGCCGCTGCTGTCAACGCCGCATCCGATTGAAAAGCTCTCCATCTCTCCTTGGTTGTCTTTGCTGCCATCGTTCGGGTTCCTCAGAGGCGACACAGCAAGCATTAATCCCAAACTCAAGACTCCTCTCGAAGCAACAAAAATTGTGTAAGCTCAACCTAGTTAGGTCAAAAACTATATGAGCCCGCTATATAGAGGCACTATATAGCTGGTGCAATTGCGTTCTAATGCATGAAAGTGTGTAAACAGAAAACTTTTAGTAGAAAGATTGCTGTTGAAAAGTGGGTGTTTGATGAATGCTTTTTAAGTCTCTGGGGTGTTGCAAGAAGAAGGGAAAACGAGAGGGACAATGAATGAGAGCGTGGGTTGAAATGGCTTTTTGATGAAGTTAATTATTGTTGTTGTTATTATTATTATTATTATTATTATTATTATTATTATTATTATTATTATTATTGCTGCTTCTTTTTCTAAAGTTTGAAGTGTGAGAATGATTGTGGAGAGATTGGATCTCCACCACTTGTGTATTTGACATGTCTGTGTGATTTTTGTTTTTATGTTTTTGTTTTTGTTCGTTCTCGCAGTTGCATATTATTATTTCTTCTGTCTTTTAGGGTTTGTGGTTGCTCTTTTTTTGAAGGTTTTGAAAATCTGGTGGAGTGGCATTTGAGCTTCATTTAATATTCCTTTCATCTTATGTCTCTAGAGAGAGAGCGAGAGAGAGAGAGAGACAGAGAGAGAGACAGAGAGAGAGGGTCATGTTGATGTCAGTGAGTAGAACTGGATTTGGATTGACATAGGCTCGTCTGTCGCTACTCGCTGTACAGTGAGAACGATAGTGATGTGCCCAAGTGGATGATTTAATAGAAGCTCTCGCGATATCAAGAGAGAGATAATCTCCTCTCGATATGCTTATTAGCTCATGATTGAAATATATTGCGCGAAAACTACGAAATGTTGAGGGAATGAATTTATATAGTCATTTATCTATCGACTCTTAAATGTTTTTGTTATAATCTTTCATTTGTATGTGAGCTTTTTATCTATACAACATAGCTGGTTAAGGTCATTACTTTGTTAATAAATAATTTGCATGTCTCTTGCTCATCATAAGAAATATTAATTTCGATTTTTCTGAGGAAAAATATCACACTTTCTACGCACATCGTCACAAGATCCTTTGGTATTACGATTGCACGTTTTGCTTTTGTCATGAGTTCAATCCATAATGGATACAACTAATTTAAATCATTTGCTATTTTAAATATACAATACATAGGAAAAAAACCATGAAATTTTCTCATTAGTCATTTAAATGGTGTCTTTGAAGTACTTTTTAACGAAATCCTCTTAAACATATTTTTTTTTCTTAAGTGTGATGGTTTAGACTTGCCATGTTTTTGGGGGCTTAAAGTTTAAGCTTGTTTTCTTTGTGAGGAATGGTGTCACCAAGGGATAGGTTTGAGACTTGAGATTGCAATTTTCTTTCGATTTTCAGAAATCTTAGGGTTGTTCGGTAAACATTTTGTTCGGGGAACAATTTTTGAATAAAAATAATTTTTTCTATTTATGTTCTGGGAATAATTTATGAGTATAAAAACGCGCTTAATAATCTGCAAAAAATTTATATTCCGGGAATAGAAATGCGTTTAGTAAACTTGTATAATTTTATTGTTTCTTTTAATTTTTTCAATATTTTTATTATATTATTTTTTATTTTTTATTTTTATTTATCTTTCTTCCTCTTTTGTGGTCAGTCGCTGGCCATGACGGTGGTCGGTGATCGGCTGGGCAAGGTCTGACGAGCTCGCCAGAGCCTCGCTAGGCCACCATGAGGCTCAGCCTCGCCAAATCTAAGCGAGGCTGAACCTCGTTGGTGGCCTCGATGGCTAGGCGAGCCTTGCCTGGGTGGCACGAGATTGGCCTTGCCCTAGCCCGATGAGACTGAGCCTCACGTTGGCTGGCAAGGCTTGTTCTTGCCTGATCTAGGGGGAGCTCGAGCTCGCCCAGATTTGGCAACCTGACAGTGGCCTGCCAGTGGCTGGGTGAGCTTGGCCTTGCCAAGGGCCGGTGATACTCTGATGAGGTCGCCGGCCCTCGTCGGCCGGTCGCCGGCCATGGTTGAGGCCGGCGATCAGCTAAAAGGAAAAAGAAGAAAAAAGAGAATAAAAAAGAGGAGAGAAAAATTGTTTTTAGGAATTGTTCCTGAAATAAGAAGCTATTTTTTTCTACTTGTTTCTATTCCAAATTTGTTCCTGGGAACAAAAAAAATAGATTTATTTTTTTTGTTTCCGGGAATAAAAGTTTTACCAAATATATTTTTGTTCTTTTCTTGTTCTCCGGAACAAAAGAACAAAAAATTTTGTTGCAGGGAACATAAACACTTTTTAACAAACAGCCCTTATTAACCTCCATGTAGCCATGGATTACATGAAGCACACCAGATAAGTCTCTAGGCTCTATTTTGCTGTTTCTGGTCAATTAGTTTTCACAATTAAAAGGCCGAGACTGAGTTGTATATCCCAGATCCCTAGCTTTAGAAGTGGATGGTTTGCTGTTGGCCAGGTTTAGAAGGTTAATGTTATGTCTGGATGAGAAAACATTGACTGTCAAATATCAGCTGAGCATCCTACGGAAAAACATCAACTCCATAAGATTTTAGTGAGTACCGGTGTCATCAATGTCTTCAACGACGTGACTCTGCCCATTCTTTCAATAAATGAAGTCACAGGTGTAAGTAGAACCGCCGCTGGATGATGGAAAAGTCCACCTTATTAAATAATATCTTACATACAGGGCTTGTGTTCTTTGAGTACATTTTCATGTCACTTCTTCAAAAACATCATTTGCACCATGCAAACCATAGTACAATACAATACCATCATAAAGATAATGGCATAATCGCACACATACATTCACTACTTTTATGTTAGGATCTTTCCATGGTTTAAGCCGTCCTAATATTGTAAAGTGTCGTACTCCTCTTTCCAATATATTGAGTATCTTAAAAATTTAGTCGAAAGCGGATTCTCTAGTCCAAACATCAACGACTTGCCTTTAACTGGACCAATGAGAGAAAAGTTAATCCCATGCATCAAAATCGACTCGCACTACCATTTCATTTGTTATACGAGCCCGTAAAAGAAAAGAATGGTTCGTTTCAATTGCTTTCTTCCTCTTTCAAGAAGTCATTTGAGGGTAAATGACTACGGACCTTGTCTTCCCTTTTTGTTTAATTTCATGTGCTAGCAATACATAAATGTTGCATAGAGAAGTGTGCTTCGACAGGAACAGGCAAGGCACCACTGCAGGCTATCCAACGTCTTCCCTTTGTTTTTCGTGGCAGTGTCCGTTCAGATTCACCCGACTGCATGATGCACCATTCCACTTTCACGCTTTTCAATAGGTAATTTAGAACTCGGATCTTGGGCCGGCATGCATGTACATTATCATCTTGAGAAGGATTTAAAGGACTAAGATGATTATAAACGACAATAATTTGTATTGGCTTACATGTCAATAGTCAATTAGTACTTTAGGTAATGTTTAATAATTGTAGAGATGAATGGTTGCTTCATCTTTTAAGTTGGGAGGATTCTAAATTCATTTTTCTAAAATATTTTTTTCTTTCTAAGTGTATTTTTTTTTATTTGCTCATCTCATTAAGATAAACGGAAGAATATTGTACTGTCTGCATTGATGGTATATTTGTTCTTTCATTAATGCATAAATATTGTACTCAAACGTTTGGTTGCTTTAAAAAATGCACGTTAATATTGTCAAGTCTTGTCACTTTGATCATGGTTACACTCATGTTCATCTTATATGTTCTGCATTGTTGCATTATATTGAGTAAGGTATCTAAAGTGACCAATTATTGTAATTTTTTTTTTCTTTCGGTTAGCGATCAAGTGATTTTCGAGTCAGTTTTTATGCACCACATATAATCTATACAAAGACCATTAAAACATTTTTTTTTTTGTTTGGTCTTATGAGGTATATTATTTCCATGTATAACCTAGATTACTTAATGCAGTTATAAACCGGTCGACAGCGAGAAAATAGAACAAGCAATTGTCCTGATACAAATGGATCAAAAGTTAACATTGTCGACTCATATTAATCATTTATCTTAATGGGAAATAGATACACAGTAAAAAATGAAAAAAGAACCAAAGGAGGCAAAGGAGGCAAACTTACGTCACTTCACAATCGGCTGTCAAAATTCTCATTTCAGGACATCATGAAAGTATGCATAGGCTCTTCTCGTGTTCGAAGACTAGTGCGAATGAAAACAAATTTCGGGTTGATTTATGAAACCGTGTTAGCGGTTCATACCGCATGTTAGAATATACCACTTCCGAAACGGGAGGGACCCCAATGTCTTAATAATAGGTCAATTGAGGAAACCGCCAATTCGAGGTAGGGCCATGTTTCTTTCTCCCCATTAGCGACTTGAATTCTCGTTGTCTTTTTTTCTATAATTATCTAAACCCATCGCTTTCCACCTTTAACGGTAAATTCTCTCTCTCTCTCTCTCTCTCTCTCTCTCTCTCTCTCTCCCTCCGACCGATGCATTGTCAATGTCGTTCGAATTTCTGAAGGGCACTTCCTGCCATTGCAGTAGACGATGATGTACTGTGATATTGAGAACATATCCAGTTTCGCTGCTTTTATTTTCCATGCGTGGAAGCCAGGTTTACTTCCTAATTATTGGTTTGTGACATGGAATTGTTAAGAATACCTCTTTTCCCCCAAAATCTAAACCGTTAGAAAAACGGGCCACCAATATATTTATAGCATATTTCGTAACACTCCCCTCATGGATAAGCAGAGATGGAACAAAACACAAGCATTGTAAAAGGATGGAGAAAATTGAGAGAAAGTAACAAGATTTGAACATTTGACATGTAATTTGATATCATGTCGGACAAGCTAAAAATTCAAACTATCAGAAAACGGTTCAAATATGTACTTGTAGCATCTTTTTCAACAGGGACGATACACCATATTGAGTTGTAAAAAATGAGGGAAAACCCTAAACATTTTTAGTTTTACAAATTAAGTCTTAAATCTTTTCACATTTAACCAATTGAATCAATCAAGCTAATTTTAGTCGCAATCGCTAATATGGATGTCGGCCGTCCTACATTGCACAATCAGTCTTGATATAGATAATTTTTAATAATATATTTTTAAATTTTTAAATTTTCTTTTTTTTTTTTTTTCCTTCTCATCTTCCTCTAGTTAGTCACTATGCTTTGGCAACGGTAGACAACCGGTCAAGGGCAAGGGCTAACAAGACCTCGCCATTGTTGGCCAAGGTCAACCTCACCAAAGATAGGTGAGGCTCGACCTTGTCAATGGCTAGTGAGGGCGAGCTTCGCTAGAGGCTAGTTAAGTGCCACATCAAGCCAATCGCCCCTATGACATGCTAGAGAAGGAAGGAAAGAAAAAGAAAAAAAGAAAAAAAAGAGAAAGGAAAAGAAAAAGAAAATAAAAATTAATAAAAAATTAATTTAACAATAAAAAATCAATTTAATAATAAAATATTATTAAAAATTATCTACATCAATACTAGTCATGTCTCGTAAGACTATTGGCATTTACGTCAGTGCTTTTTAACTAAAATTGATCGAATAAACTCAATTCGTAAAATGTAAAAAAATTTATGATTTAATTGGCAAAACTAAAATGTTTGACTTTTTGGACAATTTTCCCTAAAAATGATGAAATTATTTCATAATACAAAACTATGTAATAAACTCGGCTATGCTAGACTCAAAATCTTATAGCATCATCCATCCTTAGTTGGAGAAGGGCTCTAATTAATGGGTGACAAGTATGATATCAATCACATTTAACATTATACTTAAATTTGCATATGCATGATGCCCATAACTTGTAACTCACCAACCGGACATATGACTAGAGGAAATTTCCTCTAACTAGGAATGAAGCAAATAGTTGCCATCTCAATAATGTGAATAGAGATTTATGCACAAAAGAAGTACATTTAGGAAAATTTTTATTGCGTTCCTTTTTACCAAATAGGTATCAAATAAACATAAAAGACGTTGTTGCTAAAGCGTAGAACAAATATATTATTAGTAGCGATAAATAAATGCAAAAAATAGATGCATGCTGAAATCTTTGTGGTTCGAATGGTTTTATCTAGGAAAGAGAATGACGAGATATTCCATTGTAAGGGTGCAAATAATAATCATTCTCTTCCCAGACCCTATTTCTATTTCTTGGACAAGTTTATGAGAAAAATATGCGTTTGATAATAACACAAAATTTTTGTCCTCGGAATAAAAATTTGTTTGATAAACCTTCTTAAATATCTCCTTCTTGAGCGGCTGCTCGAGGAGGGGGATGGCAGATGGCTAGCGGCGAATGATGGACCGGCATCAACGGGTGGATGGTTGACGGTAGGCAGACAGTTGATGAGTAGGCGATAAGGGTAAAGATAAGAAGAGTTTTTATTTCTCATTTATTTATAAAATATGTAAGAATTTCTATTTCTTAATTCTATTCTAAACTTATTTCTGAATTTAAAATTTATTCCAAAAATAGAAAAATGAAATTGTATTATCAAACGGATTTATGTTCAAAATCTGTTTTTAGAAGAGAAAAATAAAAAAAAAAATAAAGAAATATAATGGTGATCATTCGTGCTTTAAGTGTTTTTCAAACCACGGTTGCAAGTAATAATACTTGCGATATTAATCCAAGAGATCCGGTTCATGTCGCTCACAAGCTCTTGCCGACGCCTTTCTACTCCTCTTTTCGTGGTTCTGTAGTGTGCACAAGAGAAATTAGGTCAAAACCACACCAAAAGTCTAATTACGTGTGTCCGAAAACATTAATTTTTCATTCGTCGAGGCCAACATATTATTTAAATTAAAATATTCGAATACCCTCCTCCTGTGTTTTTTTTTTCTTTTTTTTTTTTTAAAATTTACAAATAGCTTGGCTACTTACATGATTTCATTTCCAGCAATGATTATGGTTTTGGTCTTTTTTATGAGAATGTTACCACCATTCCAAACCATCTTAACATGGAAACCCGCTCATCCAAAACCCTACCCACAACTCACTCCCTCCCCTCCTCGGCATCACTGAGGCTCGCGGCCACGAGCAGGGCCGCCGCCTCGTTGCCCATATAGCCTCCCCCGACAGTGTTCATCTTTCCCTCCCCCTATCTCTCACCTTCATCTTCGTCCGACGCCTCGAGCTCAGCGGCTCCTACGTGACTGTCAAGATCATGTCCACAATGTTAATCTCGACAGCCAAGTTAGGGCCATCACCTTTGGATCTGGTTGAGCTTCTCCGCTTTGTCGACCACGCCAAACCTGGTCGAGAGCTTGATGCCACGGTTGCCGAGTCTGGACAGAGGAAAGAGAGACACATTTACACAGAGGAGGCCGCGCTCGACAAAGTAGGCTGATTTCTATAGGCCGGGGTGGACTGGCGTCGGTCGAGGTCGGCGACGGCCTCGGTGATTGCCCAGGGTTGGTCGAGTGAATGGTGAGTTGGCGAGGGTTTGGGTGTATTTGAGAGGTAGAGTGGTAATTAGATGACTTTACAACTTGCGGGTTTTGTCTGGAAATGAGCATTGTAGGTCCAGAAAGCTGGAGTCATTAAGGGTAAAAAGGCTTAAACTGATGATGATATCACTTAGATTCTAAATACGGAGATCTTGAGCCTCGACATTGCATGTGCAATACTTGTCTTTCGGCCTCGGTCGACTTAGATTTTGTCTTTTTGATGGCCATCGTTTTGACATGTGTTTTCCTTGCTCGTGAATGATTCGTACTCCTTTCCTTGACACGTTGATGTCGAGGATCCTATATTCAGTGCTTTGGGCATCCGAGCCAATTATTGGCGTTGGGCATATGAAATCGTTCGTGCCCCGACTTAGGACTTACATGGCATTGGATCTATTCCTCTATTGGAATAAAAACAAGAAATAAAAAAAAAAAGTAATTTTTATTATCGGGAACAATTTCTAGAATTTTTTTTTTTCTCATTCTTTCTCACCACCACCCGCCACCCAACCCCGTCGCATGGCTTTCCGATGTCAAGTGGTGGCAAAAAGAACAAGAAAAGAAAAGAAAATCTTAAAAAATTAAAAGTAATTCTACGTTTAAAAACATTTATAAATAATATTAAACACATTCTTATTTATTTATTTATTTTGAAAATAAAAATTTATATAGTTATTAAACGCGTCGTTTTACTCAAATATTATTTTAGAAAGTAAAAATAAAAAAAAAATTAAAAAGAAATTATTTTTCGAAATAAAAATATTACCCTTCCCATCTTTATATGTCAGAAACATGGACTTCGCTAATGCTCCTCGCGTAGGTTTGAACTTTCAAAACCTTTTCTTGCCCATTCAATTTTCGAAATCAAGTCTCGACTTTTAATATAGGAAACTTCAAGCAAAACATATGTCAAAACCTTACTAGTCGTCAAGCAACATCAACGTGGGTATCTCGGGTCGATGGTACGATGATAAACATAGCGCCATAAAGATAAGGCCGACGTCGGATCACGAGTAAATCTAGCACAAGATGAATTGAGTTCCGGTTGTGGATAAGGCTGTCTTTTCTTGACTTGACTTGCTTTTAAGTTTTCGCACCTCAACACTTCCAGAAAGCCTCTGCTTTTGTGGTTGGTCAGTGACAGCCACCGTGAGAATCACCTCCGATGATTGGGGTTACGTACGGTGCGAAGGGCACGAATCCTAAAGGAAGAACACTCTTAGGTCATGGAATTGAGAAGAAATAGGGATTTGAGTTTGCGTTTCACCATAAAAATGGAAGGACAACGAGTGGAAGAAACAATTCTTTTCAAACTTAATTTTTTTACAAGGAAAATTGAAGGCCATATAACGGTTTCTACACCATCGTGCATGAAGAGGTGGGATGGAGTACCCAAAACGGCCTAAACATATTAAACTTACATCAATTTAATCATAACTCTTTTTATTATATAAATTGAATCTTAAATCTTTTAATAATTTATCAACATAATTTGTCTGACCAATTTATCAACGTGGCATTACAGGTGTTAGTATAGACCAATTTTATCAATTTTAATTTTTTTCCAGATTTTTATTATATTTTATTCTCTTTTTTTCGAGAGAGTATACTCTTTCTATTGAGAGACATTGGTTTCCTTAACATTTTCTTTCGACTAGAATGCCATTCATGAATCATCTTTTAATTTCTATTATATTTTACTATTTAAGTCTATTTTGTAGTTGAAATCATAGGAGAACCTATGCGAGTTTAGTAGAGAGTTTAAACAGTATATTCTATTTCCTTTTATTAACTCTATAGCTTTTAGATGGATTAACGAGACAATTTGGAAGAAAGTAATACCCATAAAACACTCATCAAATCCTCTATGTACCAAGAAATATCGAGAGCTGCTTGTTTGGAATGGATTTGAGCCCGGACCCAATTAGTAATGTTTGAAGTAAAGCAAATTTCGTTATGTAAAGAAACTATGATACGCTTTTAGCCACTTTAACACTTACATGATTCAAAAATCGTGAGTGAGCAAATACTGAAAGAAGGTATAATTTACATTCTAAACGTTAATGGAAAAAAGAAAAGCTAAGGGTCTACGAAACCGAGAGCTCAACCCTTTTATGGGTAAATTTCCCAACAACTGTGCCTTTTAAAAAAAAAAAATCTTTTGGGCTCAGTTTGTTTAACGGAAAATAAATGGTTTGGAAGACATTTTCCTAAAATGATCACTTATATGTAAGCGATATAAGTAACCGTTCATTTTTCATAAAACAAATAGAGTCTTAGTTTTTAAAACTTTTCAATCTATTGGATTTTAAGGATAAGTGCATTGAGAGTCTTAAGACTTCTTACAAAAGTGCAAAAGGATTAAAAAAATTTCAAAATGTGCAATTAAGTCCTAAAATTTTCAAAAGCGCAGTTAAGTCCTAAAACTTGTTAGATAAATCTAATTAAGTATTTCTATTTATTGCACTTTCATGATAATTTTATAGCTCGATTGTACTTTCGTGACAAGTTTTAAGAATAAATTGCAATTTTTGATAATTTTCAACTTAATTGTACTTTCGTAATAAGTTTCAAAACTTTCAGTATGCTTATCCTAGATTTTATAAGATGTCTTTACAGGCGGATATGAAATGTTTGTACTTAAAAAATCATTGGTAGTTAAGCACTTGGAGACCCTTAGGTGCACTTACATGCTAGCTAATAAACTCGAGAGTGGCTAGACATATTTGGTACGCAAACAATAGAGTCGGAGTAGATTTTAAATTAACTTTATTGGATAAGTGACAACGATATATATATATAAAGAATCTATCCTACTTGTGGTGGGTCCTACTAAACTAGGAAGAATTTTAGAAATATTTGTATTGACCAAAATATGAAGGAAGCGAAGAATTATAAAGTTTTGTTTTGTGATAACATGTTCGGGGCAATTGAAATCTTTCAACTTGGCAAGCCCTAAAGATGCATATACAAACCGTTCTGTCTATATGCATCAAAAGTAAGAGTACTCCGAAGGGATGATATTGCAATCTCAACACAGATGAACATCACCAAAACCAAGCATTTAATCATTTATCACTTTAAAGCTTTGAAAATTATAGGTTGTTGTCATCCTTTTGGCCGTTATAACTCATTTAAACAGGCGTACAACCAACACAAACACAGCTGCATGCATAACATCAAACTTTTCACTTAGCAAGTTCTTCGCAAGGGAAGTACTCAAACAAGTATTAACGTCGGCCTCCCTCTCACTCTTTACGGACCGGAAATTAATTCATGAGAGAGGCAGTAGCCGACTGCTCAATGCAGTAACAGTGCAAAGTACACACTGTCTCTCTGGCTTTTAGGGGCGTGGCCACTACCACCATACAATGTCGGAGGCACTTTTGCGATACGTTTTTGTGGATTTTGGAGTCAAAATCCCTGCAACCTCGCGAAGGGCCAGGACAAATGGGGCTTTTATTTTCAGCCATGTGGATCAAAAGGGACCATCTTCTCCGATCCGCGCGACACGATTCGTGACGCATTTGTTGGTACCAACAAGAAAGGACAAGGGCGGTTGTCCTTGGCGATGGTCCTACAATGGAAGAAGATAATGGCATGCATCATATACTGTATGTTTTATTTCAGATGGGTCCTCCCGAAAAATAGCAATAATTGCTTCTTTGATGAGATCGTGACTGAGAGAATCTATGAGTCTTTTTCAGTGCTGGGGTCCCCCCACCCTTTGGCCCTAGACAAATCTATAGAACGAACACAGCTCTATAGCAGCCACCTAATTAAAAGTTTCTACTCTTAAACGGGCAGATCTTGCTTCCGTGCTGTGCAGTAAAAATTTCAACTTCAGGAAAACTCCTATGTATGTGGAAAGAAGGAAAAAGAAAATTGAAAAGGTGTTTCAGGTGCAAGTCAATTATTATCAGGAGGCCGAGCTCTATTAAACTTGTTGACACTTAAAATTACTCATGACATCATGTGTTAGCCATGAGGGAATAATAAGAGCAAAACGCCCCATTTTGTTCATAAAAGTTAAAGACAAACGGGGTTCGTGAAGGTTACTTGAGCTGATCATCAACAGAATTCTAGAAGCGAATTCCAAAGTCGACGGCTAAGTAGTTAATTGCCACGTCTCAAGCTATGGGAATAATGCATCAAATTTGAAGTTTAAGTGAAATTAGTATCGAAGCTCAAGCAAGAATAACTGCTATGTGAAATACACATAAAAATAGGGAGCCGTCATTTACTTGATGAGCAAGCTGCTCGAGCAAGCCACGTGAGCATTGTTGATAAGTTAGGAAGCAGTTACCTATGGATAAGAGTGCTAAGAAGAAATGGAAAACATGGAGAATGTTAAGAGTAGTGCCCAAGGAAGAGCTAACCAACTAATAGCTACCAGTCCGCCCTATAAATACCACAACCTATCCAATGAGGAGGCCCCTCCCGAACAATACAACAACTATACTTTTTCGCATTTTAGTTGTAGTTTTCAAGATTTTTGTTGTTGATTAAATTCCGACATGCATCTCTATCCAGTCCAACATTATCGATTAGATTTCGGTGTTGTTTCACAAGCTCTGTGTTGTTGATTAAATTCTGACGTTATGTTTCCTATCCAAGAGTACTGCTGTTGATTAGATTACAGCTTTGCGCTTAAAACAAGCTATGTCGTATATTAAATTTCAGCATAGTTTGATTTTGAAGCATAGACTATCTAGCTACTTGTGTCTAGATTGCATCATTAATTAGATTATGTTGTAATCTGTGGTAAAAAAATAGTTAGTCTTTGAGCCATGTAAGTATTAGTTGTCAAGGTTGTATATACAAGTTGATAATAAAATTTCCTTGCATTTGACATTCTCTGTCCAAACTCAACACAAAACTTGAGTCTCTTATAATAAAATCAAAATACAAAGTTTGGTGAAAGATTTTCGCGAGAACCAAAATTGGCAAAACATAACTATATATTATTGGAAGAATGTCCATCTTATCACTCCTCTTATTTAAAAGAAAATAATATAGAGTTGACATGGTAGCCGATAAGAAAAAAAAATAGGAAGAAGTGAATCGAATTTGAAACATGAATACACTATCTTTAAGGAATTGTTTGCTTCACAATATTGCTATTGGTACTGGAAAAAAACCTCAATGATCAATAAAATCTCAAAATAAGAATACTAAATATTAATTGTAGTATTTCTTCAAGAATTCTCAAAAGAAAAATAATTGGAGAATGAAGGCTGAAAATTAAAAGTAAGAAAATATTGAACAAGAGACGTTCACTTTTACTATAGGGTCCCGCCCACTTAACCCATAGTCTTCAATTATTAGGCTGGAAGACTTCTTACACTTATATATTGAACACACTCATCTCTTTTACGTGGGACAAGATGCCCTCTTTTTGCTTTACAAACAAACTATCTACAGTATTTACTTTATCTGTGATATATGAACTATGTGAGATTTTTTTTTTTTTTTTTATAGAATAAATATGATATGTGTTGATATATGACATGCTTAATGTACCAAATTAAGTGTACATAATAACTTCTCCTAAAAGAATAGAATATTTTTAGGATATTGGATATTTGCTGAAATACATACAAAATACTGTGACCCGACCCCCACGTGAATTGATTCCTTAAGATGTGTGATCTAAAAAAAGTGGACAACATCGTTTGATTCACTCATGAGAGTATGCCACATTGTTTTCTGAAGAGTGTTTTCAAGTAGATCCGGCATATCTCCATATGGAAAGATTGGCTCGTTCGTTTAGCATCCTCTACTTTTCTGTCCTTCCTACACCTATTAAGTTTTAATTAATTTTGGGATTATGGTGACAAGAATCGTCTGCTAATGTTGGGCGATGAGCTTCCATAGCCTTAAATTAGAGCATTTTATAATAGACGCGCTAGTTGCACTTGCACCATCCCATCTTTTTTGTTTAGCATGACCGAAATTTTTTATGAGCCGAGGCTTATACGGCATCTGCTCAAGGAATGTCGTCCTCCGAAAGTGAGAAACCTTTAATAGACACTAAATCCTTACTTTTCCAAATTTATACTCCAGTGTAGAGCCAAATAGGAGAATTGCTAAGAGAATTTGAAGTGCCAAACAACCTATAGTCTTGAAAGTTCAAAGAACTTCACAAAATTACATCAATTCACGAGCTAAGACTCTGTTTAGATTTCAGTTTAATATTCAAAATGAATCGACTCTATTGCGGAGTTTAGCTATATACATTAGCTCTAGCTCCATCATCACTACGGGCACAGCGGTCGGAGGATGTGACTGGCATGCGTCTTCAGCCTGATCGTGCCAAGGTCTCTCAACTAAAGACCTTGACTTACTAAGGTATCTACCATTGCTGCCAGCATCTTCACATGGTACCAAATCAAAGCATTGTCTAGTTAGGGCACGAAGTAGACTGATATTTTAAGGAGGAAGAAAATGCCAATAACCCTTTCTTTCTACTTTTTGTCTCTCTCTCGTACCAAAAAACAAAAATCTAGAAAAGGTTGTGTGGCGAGCAGCAGTTTGGTCAGACCCTTAGGAGAATCGTGGGACACACAATAAATAAGACCATAGTGCCTAGCAAAATTTAATAATAACAATAATTTATTAGCTACTTGATGTTTGTTTGGATCTTGCACAAGTTCAGACCATTCAGAAGAGGAAAAGATGAAGATGGATTTAGTTTAGGTGTCGTCCTTAGATGCTGTTCTCTTTCTCAGCTTGCCTGTGTGGGGGCAGGTTTCCGTAGCACATCGGAGATGACTTTCAAGTTTCATGTCTCGTGTTCACAGGAAGGGATATGAAAGCTCTCTCCTCAGTTTGACTCGAGCGGCTTGTCAAATTTATATGACAAGTTGCAAGTAAATGTTAATAAACGAGTTATACTCAGATATTTGTATATTTGATAGAATTAAGATACTGGAAACTTGTTATTTTCTTCTTTAACTAAGTTAAGTTTAGGATATTTATATAGTACAGGAAATTTGAATACATTGTCATCATTATTCTAAGTTTTCAAATTTGTTAAGCGTGTATGTTGATTGGAAGATCCCGGGGGATCTAGTTGTTCTTTAGCTTTATCTAAGGTTTCATTATTGTCTCTTTATTTCCTTGTCCTACTACTTTCTTGTTTAGTAATTCCTAGGGTTAAGGTAACAACAGTTTTTGTAATGTATTTTTTGTTGGAGCACTCAGTTAACCTCATTTCAGAAGTATAGAAATTCGGGATATTTATCTGTGTGCTTCGGGCACGCGTGTTTATGGGTTGCGACTTGTGCTTTTTTCATTTCCACTGCGTCATTTTGGTTCTTCTAATGTAGCATAACATGCTATTGGGATCACAGTGAACGAGTGGTGATACACCAGAATACACAACATTTATTCATAGAATTTCCATACCCATGACAAATTAATCGTAGCTACTTAAGTTTTCTTCGTGTCGATTGGCAATCGCTATAAGATACATTGTGTCTGTTACGCTATTGGTCTATACCCAATTCAGATCTAAAAAAGCATCAGAAATTGTCAATGTCTCCTTCGTTTGTCCTAGATTCTGTTTTTTTTTAATAGGCTTTTTTTTTTTCCTTTTTTAAATTTGCTTAACTGTCATTAAGGTGTGGGAATTGCTAACAAAAGTGTTCAGTTTTTAGAGTAAAATAAAATTAATAATTACATAAATGATCCATAAATTTTGACCAAATGTGCAATATAGTCGGGGAACTTTTAATTTGTTCAACATGAACTTTAACTTTTAGCATAATGTGCAATGTCGTCCTTAAATTTTTAATTTGTTTAATGTAGTCACTGAAATTTTGGTAGATATGCAATCTAGTTCCTATATTAGATGAAAATGTCCAATATTGTCTCTAAACTTGAATTAATAAAATGATAATATTGAGCGTTTTTGTATAGTTTAGGGTCATGTACCAAAAGTTAGAGAATCACATTGAACAAATTAAAAGTTCTCGGAAGGCATTGCGCATTGAATTTAAATTCAATGGTATATTAAACAAATTAAAAATTTAGGAATAACGTTGTATATTGGGTCGGACTTTATGGACCATATCTATTTTTTCCAAAATAAAATGTTCACAAGTGCTTAGGGCTTAGCCCAAAACATTTCCGGGCCCATAATCTTATTAGAAGTTCAGTCCAACCCAGGCCCAACTGCTGTCTTGACTTACGTGCCATTTTCTTTTTGTGATTAACTTGGTTTAGTCGCAACAAGGTGGAGCCAAGAAAAAGAAAAAGTGGATCTTTTTAATACTAATATAACTCATACGAAAAAAAAGGAGTCGAGGCATTCACTTCGATAACAGATTTTTGTCTGCACGACAACTACGTCCGTTACTCGCAACTCATCATTAACATCCAATTTCTTTTTTAATTTTTATTTTTGTTTCCCTTTATGCAATTTTGATTTTCCATTGGTCTGGAGGCGGAATCGTTAGAACAGACACCTTTTACCCATTTTATTTAGCAATTTTTATTTTTATCTCACTCAATCTGTCATCCTCATGAAAAATTAGAAAAGGGAAGAGAGACAGTAGTGTGGTCCTCCAAAAATAATCACTAAGAATAGGCTTGATCTATGTATTTTGATCCGAGTTGTCGCACGTTAAGTCCTTGCTATAGTCTAAATTGCCATTAATGGAGCTGCTAATGAACCTAAGACCGAACGAATCAAGATTCTTTTAGACCGACTAAAGATCTAGTCAATCTTCCATATTTAGGGACAAATGTTGCTAAAAAGTGCTAATTTTGATTTAACTTTGCCTATGTGGGGTCTACCTATAGAAGAGTGTATAAAATGTTTGCTTTTTCAAAGGTAGGGGTGATCAGTTTTCGGTTTGGTCCAGCTCCACCTAGGAACCAAGAATCGGACCAGGAGAATCGGTTCCCAATTTTTGGGATTGGGAACTGGACTGTCCCATGGAACCAATTTCTCAGCAAAAAAAAAAAAATTAAAAAGTTAAGAAAAACACAAGAATTATTACTACTTTTAAGAAATTAAGAAATTTTTTTTTTTAAAGGGTCGGTTTAGTCGATCCAGTCCGATCTGGTTTGGTTTGGGCAATTCTTAGTTTGGGCAGTTTGGTGTGTTCACCTCTATTCAAAGGCATGTCTAGGCTGACCACAAAAAAGGCATGTCTAGATGTGCTAGACTAGACCATAGAGTGATAATTGTCTTTACAAGGAAAAATGATCATCACAAAAATGAAAAAAAAAACAATCAGGATTCATTAAAAACTCGAGAGTAGGAAAAAAAAAAAAAAAACACATATCCTTTATATATCTAATGTCCGAGCTATATGCTATGCATAGTTGAAGGGATAAGCGTGGATATCCCAAGAGATACTTGTCATCGATTTAACTAATCAATGACAGCAAAGAACATTATGCATTATGGTGTCTTTCACCAAAAAAGTGTTATAGGCTCATTTTTTTATACTTAGCAATTGATTAAGTGGACAGCGACGTAATCTTTCGAGAGCACTAAAAAACTTCATTCCCATGAATACGTTGGATTTGTGTGCATATATATGTGTATGTGTGTCTATATATATATATATATATATATATATATATATATATATATATATATATATATATATAGTGTAGTAAATTGCACTAAGGACCTATGAACATGCGAACATGTTTGTGACAATCTCTGTGCTAGCTTTTCTCCTTTGGGAATATGCCAACAACATCCTATGAACAAATAGTTGAGGGAGAAGTAAATCAAGGACAACGATTCTTCATTCAAAGAAAAACATTATTTAAAAAATCTTAAATATATTACACTTTTATTAATTCAATTATAAATCTTTTAATTGTGTCCATTGAATCTTAAATATATTCATATTTTATTAATTGAGTCAATGCCATTAATTTTGACTAAAAATTGCTAACATAGATGCTAGTTATTCTACTCGACACGACTAACGTTGATGTTAATGAATTTTAATAATTTTTGATAGTTTTTTCAATTATTGTTTTTCCTTTTTTTACTTATGTCTTTATTCCTTTTTCCTTCCGCTAGCCATCACCAAGCCTCACCTCCACTAACCTCAGGTGAGGGCATTCCTTATTGGGGGGATGTGGGCAACCCTTGCCTTCCCTTAATTTGGCGAAGGGTTGCCCTTGTTAAAGGCCACCAGAGGGAAAAAATGAAAAAGAAAAAAAAAAAAGAGATGAAAAATTAAAGAAAAAAAAAAAAAAAAAAAATATAAAATATAAAAAAAATATATTTTTAAAAATAAAAAATATATATTTAAAAAAAAAATAAAAAATATTATTAAAATTGTTGACATTGACATTGAAAGTGTCATATGGGATGGCTAACGTTCATATCGGCGATTTTCGATTATAATTTAATTTGTTTAACAAAAATGAAAATATTTAGAATTTTAATTAATATATTAAAATATTTATAACCGAATTGATAAAAATGTAATTTATAACTTTTTTTCAAACAATTTTTCCTTATTTAGAGCGATGTGACAATTCGGGATTTGCTCTTCTTGCTACATTTTTGATTAAGTGTTTACAAGAAATCGCAACCTAAAGACGATGATCAGCCTACAAAGAGATTATCTACTAAAAGCTAAGACAAAGATTCGTACGTAGAAACATGCGAACTGGTCGGATCTTAACTGACGCAGCTTCTATTGCACTGTTTTGTACAAGAAAAAAGGCAAAAATCAGTGGCTTTCTTCTCGGACATGGATAGCTCTTCGACCCCATCCCATCCGACCAAGGGGGACGAGAGGGGTCGTGAAAAATCTAGCCGCTGGCGCTGGGGGTATGCACCAATGATTGATTGAATATTTGTGGGCAGAGGAATGCTAAAGTCCAGTGAGCAATTGAAGAGTGTTTATCAATGGACGTGAACTATCAGGCCAAAATTAATATATATGCGTTTCTTATTTTAACGTGTTGATACTCACTATGTATTTATTTATCTCGTGCTTAGTAATATCCTCTCTTCATTTTACATTCAAGGAGAGTGTTCATTTATTAACGAGAATTATTCTCTACATGTTCATTAAATATGTAAATGACGGTGGGCTTTGCGAATCTATTTTTCATTTTAATGTGTCGGTGTCCATATATTTTGCGCCGCCAATTGGTATGGTATGTTTTTGTTGTCGTTAATGTCTAATGATACCTTATCTTTATTTAAAATTCTGGAGATGCCAAAATCAGGACATGAATTGTGAGTAGTAATGGACGAGAAATATGGTAATGGGAAGGTCGTAAAAGGAAGGGAAATCAGAGCACCATTGAGAGGGTCGCCAATAGAGATTGAGAGACCGGGGTGACGATATAGACTATTGGGGAGGCGTGGGGGTTCTGGAAGCTTCCACTGGATTCATCACCGGACATAAGTCCTGAGCTCCACCGCAACAGGCACCGCACAAAATCACCACGACCACGACCACGACCACGACCACCACCGGCATAACAGGAGCAGTTCAGGTTTCACAGATTGTTTTGGACATAAGAGCTAACTTCTAGGGCGAGGGGGGATTGGTGGGTTGGGTTGGGTTTGGAGAGATGGGGGTGGATTACTACAAGATGTTGGGGGTGGAGAGGGGCGCCAAAGACGACGACTTGAAGAAGGCCTACAGGAAGCTGGCCATGAAGTGGCATCCCGACAAGAACCCCAACAACAAGAAAGAAGCTGAGGCGAAGTTCAAGCAGATCTCCGAGGCTTATGAGGTGATCGGCAAGTTCTCTTTTTACCCCCCGATTCGATTGGTGGATTCTTTTTTGTTTGGGTCGGTCTCAGTCGTAAGACTGATTCGAAGTTGATCTTGTTTGCTTCTCTGTCGGCATTGATTGAAGTTGGAAATTTGAAGTCTCTCTATGCGAATTTCGTTCTAGATTGAAAGTCTTGACAGTATGATCGTGTACCCAGATGATTGATGTTGTTGTTTTGATGGTTTTGCAAATCAATGACGCTTCTGAGCTTGTGATGAATGATGGTGTTGTTTCAATTGAATTGCTTGTAGGTCCTCAGTGACCCACAGAAGAGAGCAGTGTATGATCAGTATGGCGAGGAGGGTCTGAAGGGTCAAGTGCCGCCACCTGATGCAGGTGGCCCTGGCGGCGCTACCTACTTCTCGACGGGAGAGGGGCCTACATCGTTCCGGTTTAACCCTCGGAATGCGGACGACATCTTCGCTGAGTTTTTTGGGTACTCAGGCCCCTTTGGCGGCATGGGAGGGATGGGTAGCGGCATGGGAGGGATGGGTGGTGGCAGCGGTGGTGGAATGAGAGGGTCGAGGTTCTCAAGTAGTATTTTTGGGGATGATTTCTTTGGCTCCTTTGGAGAAGGAGGAGGGTCAATGCACCAAGTAGCTCCCAGGAAAGCTTCTCCTATTGAGAACAGGTTGCCCTGTAGTCTAGAGGATCTCTATAAAGGGACTACCAAGAAGATGAAGATCTCCAGGGAGATTGCTGACATGAGTGGGTAAGTCTGAGAGGCTATCTCATTTAAAGAAATTACTTGTTAGTTTGTCAAAAATGTATATTTCTTTGTTCACGAGAAATCCACGAGTTTTGGGTCAGTATCGGCGGAGAGAATTTGACTGAAAGCTGGAAACTATTTTAGGAATGCATTAATTGTCTAGTGCTACTCATTTGTCTTTTTAAATGGAACTAAGAACAAGACAACGGGCTTAATAAGGAAATTTGATATCGGAGACAATTTCGTGACGTTGTCCATGTTAGCCTCATGCACTCGGGGTACCTAAATTTACGTGGTTGTAACCAGGGCTGATCATTTTGTTGGTTAGCCTACTTTTTTCCTTCTTCACAACTGAGACAATGCAGCTTGGTGTAACCCACAAATGATTGCTTGGGTTCATCTAACAGTTTCTGTTAAATACTATCTTACATATTGGGTGACTAGGAACCTTGGCAGGTTAAATCCTTGAGTTGGAGGACTTTGTCTTCAATGACATCATGAAGAAGTTTTTGGCTAAAAGCTGTAATATTAATATAATTTGAAATATCACTGTAATTGGTTTATGCACCTTCTGTAGATAGTCCATGTTGTCTATGCCACTGTACAGAGTTGTATTTACAAGGTAAAATACCGGTAAATAAATTTCCTACAGGTGCTTTGCCATGGATATGCAGTGTGGACGTGTGGGTTTCGATGATTATTGGTCTTCATTCTAGCATGGGGCCGCAATCTCTTGTTGTCCAGTGAACTTTCTTTTATGGATTAGTATTGAACTTGCTGCCAATATGATGCCATAAATTTGAGAATAGTTAAATGGGTGTGCAGCGAAAGACATCCTGTCTTTATGAATATATACAGCAATTGCTGAGTGCCATGTTCTCGTATTGCTACTCTCAACTCTTTGCAGGAATGTCTGCATTTTCTGCAATTATATGATGCAAATTTGGCACGTTATTCGCGGAAAAGCATCTGTTAGTGTCAATATAATTGCATACCCTGAATAAGGCAGAGTTTGTGCGGGAGGAATTACTGATGGTTGTTTGGTTTACTGGCATATTCATGATAGACAATCTTTTGTGCATGCAGATGCATGAGGATTTGTCGGGAATGTTTGAAAGAAACTAGTGCTGTCTTTTTCCCTCAGCTGAATTCTTACCCTCCATGTTTGATTAACTGGGGCAACGAATTCTGAAAGCTGGCAACATATCAACTTTTGATCTATGCTTATGAAAGAGTATCACATTTGAGTCTATGGATATCCTGAGATTAGATGTTGCATGTTCAGCTCTGAATAGGGTCATTGCATAACTACTCCTGCACCCTCTTAAGTTTTTAAATGTGAACCATGTGATATTGGAATTTTGTGAGGTTTATGAGCTCCTTGTATGATGATTTTTTAGGGATATGGCCTTCACACTCTTGAACTTAGGCAATCACTTTGATTTTGGGTGATTTACATTACCTTGCTGCCTTTTTTTTTTGGCCATGATCTATCCTTCTGACTTCTGCATGTTATGGATTGATGCAGAAGAACTATGCAGGTAGAGGAGATCTTAACCATTGATATAAAGCCGGGTTGGAAAAAGGGAACCAAAATTACCTTCCCTGAGAAAGGCAATGAGCAGCCAAACGTCATACCAGCCGATCTTGTCTTCATAATTGATGAGAAGCCTCACAGTGTGTTCACCCGCGATGGAAACGACTTGATCGTCACAAAAACCATATCCCTGGCCGAGGCCTTAACAGGTCTCACGGTCCATCTCACAACGTTAGATGGCAGGAGTTTGACCATCCCTATCAGCAATGTGATCCATCCAAACTATGAAGAGGTAGTTCCGAGGGAGGGGATGCCTCACCAGAAGGACCCAACAAAGAAGGGTAACTTGAGGATGAAGTTCAACATCAAGTTTCCAACGAGGCTGACATCGGAGCAGAAGGCTGGAATCAAGAAACTTTTGGGTGCTTGAGAAGATGTAGTTGATGGGAGTCTAAACGAGCTAATGTGAATATTAGGTCAAGTTGCTTGGTTTTGCAAGGTCAACGAAATTATATGGGATGTTCTTTCTGGCATTAATTTGGGGTTTAGTTTATTGTTATACTTAAATTACAATCTTAATTGAGAGTTACAGGTTCTTTAAACATTAAAAATAATAGTCTTGGTTGTGTTTTAGAGGCGGTATCTGCAGATTCAAGCAGATTACTGTCTGGTCGATTGATGTTGTTACCTGTATGTATGTAACAATGTATTAGAAATTTATGTTTTACTTAAATTGCTGATACCGGCACAATCTGCTGATAGTGAGGCTTTACATGTTCCTTGTAACCGTATTAGTCCTTGCATTTAGCAAAAAGAGATGTGCTGGTCTGAGTCAAAGTTTATGGAATGAAGAGGGACCGTGGGAAATGGTTACCGGATATGAATATGTTAATGTGTGGATTTTGGTTACCGATTGAAGGGACTGTCCGGAACTTAGCTGGACAAAGAAGATAGGGAGCTGCGAGATCCTTCAATACCCCTTGATGTCTGTTGGTAACAACGAGAATTGCAAGAAAAGCGAAGGCTTCTTTGCCTTGCTCGCTTTTCTTATTCGATGAGTGAACAGCGGCAAACTTCATTGCTTGCTCACTATCTTTGCGGTAATTCAAACGTCAGTCCAAGTTTGAGAAGTTTGGTTGAGCGTAAGTGATGGAATTGGCTATGGACGAGTTTACACTGCAAGTATGGTCAAGTTGCAGATCAAGCTTCTGTTATGCTTAATCTATCAAAATGTGACTAGACATATAAGCGAGATTGCAAGGACGACGATTATTTCTGTCACCGTAAAATTACCAAACGGAGAATCGATGAAGATTAGATTTGGTGATTCAGTTGTTGCTAAGTACACCCTCCAACTTCATTTTTCCGCTGCTGCGCATTGCTCGTATAAAGAGGCGCATCAAATTATATGAAGCGATACACGCGCATTTCGAGATACAGATACACATAGATCACAAATGAAGCAGAGAGTAAGGTAACGATACATGCACACGATGTGAGGCATCAGGCACTTATTGTTGCTGCTTCTACTTCTCACGTGAAAGAGGAAAGCCAATTCCATGGCGTGTAGTTGGACACAGCAAAAAGAAGATGGAACAAACACCTCCGACTGCCAAAGGCACCCCCTCCAGGAGCCCCTTGGCTAGCTCCGACTCCACTGGGAAGAAGCACTTGATCACATTCTGATCAAAAAACGCGACGACCACAAAGACCAGTGCCGACATGAATGCGTGCCAATAGTCGATCGCCTTCAACTTATATTTATCTGCATCAGCTTGTGAGAGCTTCAGTGACGCAGCAATCACCCACAGCCCCTTAGTTGTGGCGAATCCATACCGGACCTTGCCTTTTGCGTCCCGGACACTGTCAGTGAAGCATAAAAGGGAACATGCAGTCGCACAGACTGCAAGAAGGCATATGGTGAGGATGTGGGTGAGAAAGCTGGTGCATTGGCCTTTGTTAGTGAAAACAGGAGAGAGAAGCGAAAAGACGAAGGTCGTGCCCGTGGGAAGGAGATTGGAGAGAGTTGCTGTGCCTTTCAGGGTTTTTCTCAAGGCCTTCTGGCTCCGGGTTTTTGGTTCTTTTTGGACGGGTAGCAAATGATCTTGGCCTTCTGGCATGGTTGGCTAGGTATAATTTTTCAGTCCAGTGTATGTGAATAGCCAAAAATTCGAAGAACTATTTATAGATGTAGAAAAGCATCACATATGATGTATGCGACGCACAAAAGCTCTTAACAATTTGATGAATGTGACATGATTAAATGAGTTCACCAGTCTCTTTCTTGTGCGTAAAGGGGAAAGGAAAATTACTTCGGCAAAGACTCACACTGGAACAGGATAAGACTGAGGTGACAAAATTGATAGGCATGATAATTGATTAAATTGAATGGAACCTGACCCATCTTTAACGGCCGATAGATAATATGCTTGAGTAGTCTATCTCAGGGCTCGATCTTTCTGTTTCCATTTAACAAAGAAATAGAGTAGTTGTTAACAAAGGGGTAGAGCAGCACATGAGCATAGGCTAGGCTACTCGATAACTCAAGTTATTATGCCAAAAATTTGATACATTAGCCTTTTTAAGGAACTTCATCTGGGCAACGTCCGTATGCAAGCTTCTCTGAGAAATAACAACCCACTACCGTCAAACGATATCATTTGCGCATCGGTTCCCAAAGTGTCCTGGATGAGATTAAGCTGCAGGGCAACTTTAGCAAGGAAGTCATCAGCACTAGCACATGCAAATCTACTAAAGTACTTTATACTGAAATCCCATAAGACTGATTTTCATTACTTCTGATTTGACTAGTTTAAAACTACTCTTTCTGGACATTCTCTCAGAGCAACAGGATGATTTAATCTCACTTAGCAATAGAAAAGCTGTAGTAATGACTTCAGCGGGATGGTAGTTTACAACAACACACGGACAGTCATGTAATTGAGTTACAGGAAAGCAATCATAGTCCATTCCAATGTTTATCGGACATAAGTGTCCTTTTCCAAAATGGTCACCTGTCGTATGATAGGCAGAGCTTTCAAAATCAAAATCATCATGCTCATTATCTCTTGGCCAATGGCCTCAACATTTTAGTGGGGGAATCGAGGTAATGCAGCACTAGAGAGAGTGGCAATGGACCAACTACCAGCCCAACCCCAAGCTGAACGTCCAAGCCTTCACTTTTTCTAGGGTCAAAATTCTTTTCGTTCCCATCTAACTTTTACTTTTGGGCCTGAATCAGGAGCAAATCCTTGTAATAGCATTTTCGTTTACTTTTGTTCAAAAAATCAACATTGACATCCCGTCACCACTCTTTCAGCCCTTTCAATGTTCATCTTCCCCTATGAGAGTGATCAGTGTTACTCGAAGTAGAGGTTTTTTTTTTTTTTGGTCGAAAGATAACATATATTAGATTATAAAGTAATACAAGCAGATGCACTAGCGTCCGAAGAGAGAATAGCTTGGAAAATAGACGGAGGGAATAGAAGCCAGTTTCTAGGTGGGCCTTGATCCCTGTGGGCTTTAGCAGCCCAGTCTGCTGCTAGGTTTGCCTGACGTCTAACATGTTGAAACGAGAGATTAGGGCATTGCTGAAGAAGATCGCTGAGAATTGCGAAGAGATGGCGTTCCGTCCATGGCGGCCTCTGTTTCCGTCGAACGATCGCTGAGAATCGCGAAGATGGAGTCCCTGCTGGATCAGCCGTTGAAGAGCGGAAATGAGGGCGTAGATCTCGGCTTGGAGAGCCGATTTGGCAGGCACAGATCTGGTAAGCACATCGGTAAGAATGCCTTTACTATCTCTGTAAATACATGTGATTGATCCGTGCTCCGACCCCATGCGAAAAGCCCCATCAATATTACACTTTATACATCCTTCTGCAGGCGGTTTCCATCCCTGATCTAAACTGACGATTTCGTTGTTGATCTTCTGGACAGAGGGGTTTAAAACCTTGAAGATTCTACTTTGGGTAAGGGCATCGTTGACGACTTGGAGTGGATCCAGTGGGTGATGACGAAAAACCGCATTATTTCTTTGACGACAGATCTCCCACAGAACATTAGCGATCACTTCAAACTCTGGATACGCTTGTGGGATAGAAGCTCTGGTGGCCACCCAGGCGTCAAAACAGCTAACTGAGGTAGGTAAAATCTCGATCCTAATTTCTTCGTGACTCCAGATGTCTTTTGTCCAAGGGCAGAAGAAGAACAGATGCTCAATCGTTTCTGGAATATTATTGTTGCATAGAGAACAGTAGGGATGTGGGGAGATATGGCGTTGATAGAGATTTTCTGTTGTAGCAATGGCATTTTTGCAAGCTAACCAGAGAAATACCCGAAGCTTTGGAGCAGTACGCATATGCCAGATTTTCCTCCATAACTGGGTAGGGTTGGTATAAGATGATGATGCTTGATTCATTGGGGTTTGATTTGCCAAAGAGAGATAATGATAACAACTTTTCACTATGTAGGTACCAGAAGACGTAACTGTCCAAACCAGTTGATCATGCAGGAGTGAAGGATTAAGAGGAGTAGTTAGAATTGCTGCACTGACCTGGGCATCAAATAAGGCAGTAACAAGAGATGGCTTCCATGCGGAGTTCGATAAGTCAATTAGATCAGCAACTAGTTCAGGTTCTCCCTCCTCTGCGAAGCCTCCTATCTGACCTATCGGTAACCAGTTATCTTCTCTGATGCGAATTTGTGATCCATCCTCAACTAACCAACGTAGTTTAGGAGTAATAGCTTTGCGTCCTTTCAATAAACTCTGCCACCCACAAGAAGGACGATATCCTGAGGGAGCAGTTTGAAAGGATGAAAACCGAAAATATAATCCCTTAAAGAGCTGACTCCAGATAGCATTAGGTTGCTGAAAAAGACGCCAAGCTTGCTTGCCAAGCATAGCTTTGTTGAAGTTAATTAAATCTCTGAATCCCATCCCCCCTGATGCTTTTGAGTGCTTTAATTCTGTCCAATTTTTCCAATGTATTCCAGATTGACTATTATGTTTACTCCACCAGAATGCTGATATCTTTCTTTCTATCAATCTGCAGAGAGACAGTGGGAGCTTGAAATAGACATGGTGTACTGAGGTAAGGCTTGAATTACTGATTTCAGTAAGATTTCCTTGCCACTTTTCGATAAAAATTTTTCCTGCCAACCTGCTAATTTAGCATTGACTCTTGCCAGGATCCAGGAGAACATCTCCCTTTTGGAACGGCCCCAATTCGAGGGAATGCCCAGGTACTTACCATATTTACTAATAATAGGAATTCGAGTTCTTGTGCTAGATTGTGTTGTAAAGTAAGAGGGCAATGTTTGCTAAAGAAAACACCGGATTTGTTTCGATTAATGAGCTGGCCTGTAGCGAAACAGTATTGGTTTATGAGATTGGCAAGGTTGTGGCATTCAGTAAGTGTGGCTTTGAGGAAAAATACCGAATCATCAGCAAAAAACAAGTGAGATAGCTTAGGACAGTCTCTATTAAATTGAATCCCCTGTATATGTCCCATAGCCACAGCTTGAGTAAGAGTAGTGGACAGAGCATTGGCAAGTAAAATAAAGAGATATGGAGATAGGGGGTCACCTTGGCGCAGCCCTCTAGTAGGCTTAAAGTAGGGAAGTTGTTTACCATTAAAACGAATACTGAAAGAGACTGTATTAACGCAAGCCATTACCAGAGATACCCAACTGTCAGTAAAGCCCAAATGCTTCAAATAGGCTTCCAAGAAATCCCATTCAACCCTATCGTAGGCCTTCTGCATGTCTGTTTTGAGAATAAGGTTGAATCTTTTCTTGCATGCTCGCACTTTAAATTGATGCAGCACTTCTTGCACTACCATTATATTGTCCTGTATCTGTCTATCACTAATAAAAGCTGCTTGTTCTTTTGAAATCAAACTAGATAGCCAAGGCTTAAGTCTGTTGGCTAGAATTTTTGAAATAATCTTATAAGCGAAGTTGCAAAGACTTATGGGTCGGTACTGTTCAATGCTTTCTGGATGCTGAACTTTAGGAACTAGGGCAATGATTGTTCTGTTTAGTCTAGGAGGCATACCACCTGTTGTGAAGAAATCTTGAATTGTTTGAATAATGGTTGTTTTGATGACATTCTAGTGTTGCTGATAGAAGAGGCCATTTAGACCGTCAGGTCCAGGAGCCTTCGAAGCCCCCAACTGGAAGGTAGCCTGGTAAATCTCCTCCTCTGTTACCCTACTCATCAAGTGGTTATTCATTTCAGGTGTTACCACTGCTAGACATTGCTTTAAGAACGGACGAAAATCCCGGTAACCCACTGATTGGTATAGCTGAGAGAAGAATCCCATTGTTAGAGCTTTGAGCTGTTCTGGTTCTCTGGTCCATTGTTGGTTATTGTTCTTGAGCATAGTAATTCTATTGCGTTGTCTTCTTTGCATAGTGTAGGCATGAAAAATTTTTGAATTATGATCTCCCCATTTCAACCATTGAATGCGAGAACGCATAGCCTATAATTGTTCGTCTTGAGTCCAGAGTTTTTGAATTTCACTTCTAATAGCAGTGGCTTGCTCCTTATCCCCAGCCTGATAATATGTTCTATTAATAATTGTCTGCAGTTGAGATTGCAATTGAGAGATTTGCTGATGGCAATTGCTAAAACGTGCCCTGCTCCAGCTTGTTAATCGAGTAGCAACTGCCTGTAATTTTGATATCAATGAGGTATTACTTCTCTCCCATGCCTGTTTGACCACTTCTTGACACTCCTTATCGTGATTCCAGAAAGCTTCATATTGAAAAGTCTTGGCTCGCTTGACAGATGGTGGACTAGCGTGCAGCATTATTGGACAATGATCCGATCCGATAGGTGGTAGGGCAAATACTTATGCAGAAGGGTAAGATATCAGCCATTCCGTTGAACAAAAGACACGATCGAGCTTCTCCTTTACCAGAGCATCCCCAGCTCGATTATTGGACCAGGTAAATTCGCATCCTTTACTTTGTAGTTCTAGTAAGGCACAGTCATTAATGACACTCCGAAAGGATGTCATGCGCGAAGTGATTGCTAGCCTCTTGCCCATTTTCTCCCAGGGGGAAAGGAAGTCATTGAAATCACCTACACACAGCCAAGGTAAATGATTTGCAGCATGGATGACTCTAATTGTATCCCAAAATTCCTGGCGAAGCTGATATGTTGAAGGTGCGTGCAGGCACGTGATATGCATCGAGGTTGCCGTCCTAGGCTCAAGGGCTATGAAATCAACAAACTGAGCATCCGAATGTACAATAGTAATTTCAAAGGTATCATTCCAGAACAGAGCAAGACCACCCGTTAAGCCAAGTGGGTCCTTCAAAAAAGAGTGAGGAAATTTAAATTTTCGCTGTAACCTATTCACAAGAGGTTGAGCATTCTTTGTTTCCATTAAAAACACAATATCGGGCTTGTCAAAGGCTAACATCGCCTTTAATGCTTGAATTGTCAGGGGATTGCCCAACCCCTGACAATTCCAACTTAGGAGTTTCATTGGGAACACGGTGGCTGTTGAGGGCCAGCCGCCAAAGCCCAAGGAGCAGGATTATCTGCCTCCAACACCGGTGTGTCCAGAAGGAGAGACTTATCAAAAGCTGTTGAGGAAGGAAGCTTAATGTCATAGGGTGAGTATCGTTTCGGTTTCTTACTTGATCCCCCAAGTGGCATTGGGCGAGGAATTTTAGGTTTCTTCTGTTGAAGTATGTCCACTGGAGGGGGCTGAGTGCTTTTCATCTTTGCTGTTGCAGGTACTAAATCAGTGGTAATAGCAGTTGGAGTGACAAGATTCAGATGCTTGGAAGTCCCTTTTGGTAAAACAGGGGCCGAAGCAGCATCCTCTGAAGCTGGAATGGGAGGGAGAGCTGGGATAGCAGGTTGCATTGGAGGTGGAGTTTCAGGTACTGTCTCTTCCATTTGCTCGATAGGTACTGTAGGGTGATAAAAAGCATCCCAATAAGGGCTAAATTGTTTAACCTCTGCTCTGAGCCAGGGTCCATAGACCATCGTATCACGGCCTTCAAATTGGGCTTCCTCATAAGGGTACTCTGGACATGAAGCTGCATAATGATCAAGCCTTCCACAGGAATAACAGTAATGGGATAGTCTCTCATACCTAAAGTCGAGCCAGAGAGTTTTTCCTTCAATATTGATGAGTTTTCCTGACTTTAAAGGATTTTTCAAATCTAATTCTATCCGAATTCTTGCAGATGTGTCATTTTTCACTTCCAGAACTCTTCCTATCTGGTGCACAGCTCTTCGGAGAATGGGAGGAGTAGTCCACTCCAAAGGTAAGCCTATCACATGCACCCAAAACAGACATTTGCCAAAATCATAGCATTGTAAGGGAGTATTAGGTTGCCATGGACGTAGGTTAACCAATTGACCTGAAAACAACCAAGGGCTACCGTCCAAAATGCGTCGTTTTTCCACTTCAGATTTGAATTTAATTATATACAGCCCAGTATCAGTTGGAGAAATCTCTACATGATCAACTCTCCAAGCTTTCTTCATCGCAACGTGAAAGGCAGGTAAATTGACCGTAGGATTTGTAAAGATATTACCCACCAGTATAAGGCGACAATCCTTCAGTTTGTCCGAAGCAGGGATGTCATCCCAGAAGTAGAGTTTAGTTTTATGAGAAAGAATGAAAAAGTACATTCAGGAAAAGGTGAAAATGTTCTGGTACTAGGATGATATCACTGGCTCACCATAGATAATAAGACATTTAATTACTATTTCTGCTCATTTCTCACAAGACGAGTTATTATCATCTTTAACAATCCCCATTTTGTGAAAAACTGATGCTTCCACGCAAGATGGTATCAACACTGCCATTAAACCTTCAAGGAAGCCACTCTGACAAGTACTTTAACTTCATCCCACGGTAGCTTCGGGAACAATTGTCCATTTTATCGCATGATTTACTTGGTATACATAATGAATTGGCCGAAGGAAAGTAAAGAGGCAGAAATTTTCTAATTTGCAACCGGATCTTTTGCTCGGTAGCCTAGCCAAGATAATTCTCTAATAAATGGTTTCTCCAAAACATGATTACTCTGTCATTTAATAGGTACAATTTAACACGACATTCATGATGTCAGGACTTTCATCAACAATTGACATTGATTTAGACACTAAGGTGGAGTGCCTCATAGGTTCATCCGTGCATCTCTATCTTGGTACTACCTCCATCAATACTAAGGCATCGCACGAATGCTTGCTTTGGTTGTCGCCAGTACGGTCTATAAGAATCGAAATTTAATCAAAGAAAATTGGTAGCATGAGCACCATCACCACATGATATTCTATCTGCCTTTTCACTTTTCAGAACTTGACAAGAAAATTTTAAAGGAGGCCTTCCTAGCGAAATATGAATAATTCAACTAGGCACAACATTTTCACTGCCTTCCCACAATCAATCCTATGATAACCATTCACCACTAAAGTAAACACAAGCAATCGAGAGTCGACTAACCAAACTGCTGATTAGGATATGTTTTATTCGCTCATAGACTCTAAAATATCAGGGAAAACATAAGATAGCTTATGTATAGGATCCATCAATTTCTCTGAAGTACAGGATGATTTGAACGCTAAAGTCGTTCTAGACTTGCATGTGCGGTCAGCAAAATTGGTAAGCATGTACTAGCTACTCTTATACAATCTAGCTTACTCTATGTCGTTATATCTCATTAAAAGAATTAACTAATAAAAAAAGGGCTATGGAGCACCTATTATGAGATCGGAGGACGTGTCTTCAAGAATCAAGCATAATGGGCGTTGCGCAATATAAAGGGATTTATGTCACTTGCCATTCTACACTCTGCGCTCACTTAACTCCTAGAGATATTTTTTAACTAAAGCACGGATTGTTCGAACCGGAAGACTTTAACATTCTATAAGATAGGCAAAAGATGAAAAAACATCAGGGAAAGATGATAAGGTTACTACAGTTGAAGAGAGAACATCTCAGGGAGAGTCACTGCATTTATCCCAAAATCACATGATGCAAGGTCAATATCTAGAATCATTGGTTTCATCCAACCCCGAAAGAAAATTATCAGAGAGCTCTGCTTCGGATGATCCACTGGCAAAGTACTGCGGACGGTGAACGGAGTAACCACGTCAAATGTTATACATTCAAACATAAGTCGGTCTTTGTTTTTTGAAGCAAAACATGCCTTTCTTTCCAAGTAAGACTCATGGATGCCAAGGGAAGGAAGCCATCGACTCATCTGAATCGACTAACGCACCCAACATTTCAACTTCGACGATCCAGCAATCAGACGGAACCACCAGACAAGTCCCCAAGAAGAACTAAGAGAATTGGCAATCCAAAAATTCATGGGAACAAGATTTATCAGAGGAAAGTTTAATTTTTTTATCCGTTAATGAACGAATACAACCCATTGCCATATTTCTACCATCGGAAAATCGTGACAACAAGCGAAGTACAAAACTATCGGAATCTCCGAAAGAACAAAAAGAACTGACAACTAGTCCTCCTTGTCCTTGTCTTCTTCTTCCTAGGGACGTGTTTTGCCAGTTTCGGATCTCACAACGAAATATCTTTACTAACTATTATCTTTGGTATTTATTTAAAAAGAGTTAGGTTTTGGGCTAGTTTTGGACAGAGAAGGTCAAATGCAATGACACATATACATATATTTTGATTCCAATGAAATCATTCAATATGAATCTAGAATCAACAATATCGAATTTAGACTTCACTGGAATTAATCAATGGCTCAACTCCAACATGCTATTGGGAGTCAATTATGACTAGGTAGATTAGTGAACATAAAGTTAGAATCTAATCAACAATGCTGAACGATGGAAACAATATTGGGAGAGCACTGCTCCTAGGTGGGTATGAGGACACAACGCCAGAACCTAATCGACGACGTTGAACGGTGGAAACAACATCGGGAAGGCACTGCCTTTAAATGGGCATGACACAATGCCAGAACTTAATTGACAACGATGGATGGTGGGAACAACATCGGGAATCCACTGCTCCTAGGTGGATATGAGGACACAGTGTCATAACCTAGTCGATGATGCTTCACAGTAAGAACAACACCCAGAAGGCAATACTCCTAAATCGATATGAGAACATAACGTCGAAACCTAATTAACGACATTGGATGGTGAGAACAACATTGGGAAGGCATTGCTCCTAAATTGATATGAGGACAAAACGTCGAAACCTAATCGACGACGTTGGATGATAGGATGGCACTGTAATTTAATCAACAACGCTACTTGAGATATTGATGCTCGCCAAAATTGGAGCAATGACGAGAATCTAAAGCTACAGCTAAACTAGACTAAGTTAAGATAACTAGAGAATAAGATAAAAGACTTTTGGTGTGTTGTTCAGGGGGTCTTTCTTGCTGCAA
This sequence comes from Eucalyptus caleyi, assembly GCA_014182885.2. Classification (NCBI taxonomy): domain Eukaryota; kingdom Viridiplantae; phylum Streptophyta; class Magnoliopsida; order Myrtales; family Myrtaceae; genus Eucalyptus; species Eucalyptus caleyi. Next base: position 30,832,520 of record CM024466.2, read on the forward strand.
GACTCAAGGTATTTATAGGGATGCCTTATAACAGTTGAGTGGCTATTAATTTGAATTGTTGCCTCTAGCTCTTGGCACGTTCCCTATTCTTCAACCAATCCATTATGTAACTACCTCGATCGTTCATTTATCCACTAATGATAACTTTCTTAGCTAGATCTTTGATCATCAACTACCTTCCTTTCGCACGCTATTTGGTTCCTTTTTGTAATGTTTTCGAAAGCCTTACTTTCGAATTTTACCACCAAAAGTACTCCAGGACTTGCATCATGATGGCTAGCCTTCAGTACACCTATCGACGGCCAATAGTACACCAATATTCACAAGGCATATATGTAATTTGGCTCTGAAGTGATTTTCACCTATGTGACCAGCACGTGATAGCATGGCTAATTTAAGATGTGACGAAAATATCAGCCTCCTCGTGCGTAAACTCATGATGCAAATCCTTATGCCTCACCTTCTCCTTCATGAACACCTCCTCACACAGCTCCCAGAACCCTAGTAGCACCAAGCCGTCGCTCTTCACCAACACCACCATCGCCTCCACCAGATGCCCCACCGACTCTTCGATGTACACCACGTTGGTGGCCACCACGATGTCAAAGGGCGGATTCAGGGATCTGATTTGGTCACTATTGCTTCCATGGAGGACGGAGGTCTACAGGGTCTTGTGGAGGACTTGCTCATTGCACTTGGGGTTGGGGCGGAGCACCCTTCGCACCATCACGAAGGGGGTGAATTTAATTATAACATTTTGATTGATTTAGTTCCAAACATTTTTATAATTTGCTAAATAAGTTATAAATCACAATTTATTATTTTAGTTAATTTGGCTAATTTTGTTGGATTTGACTAATCAATGTCGGTTGTAATATGTTGTATGGTTGGCGTTGATGATGAGTATTTTTACAATTTTTCTTCTTATTTTTTTTTTCTTCGCCAACCATCGCTGAATCTTGTCGATGGCCAACGACCACAAATGGCCTCACATGAGGATAGCGCTCCCATGGGTGGGGGCAAGGGACACTAGCGAGGGTTGCTCGCACCACCCTAGGTGGCCCTCACATGCCTAGGTGTGGGTGCCCCTTGCTTGAGGCTAGCAAGGGTGGCTCTAGCTTGAGATTGGTGATTGACAAGGCCCAATAGAGGGAAAAAGGTAAAAGAAAAAAGAAAAATATTAGAAAAGAAAAAAAATCGTAAAATAAACAATATTGCTAAATTATCCACATTAACATTGGTTATGCTACGTAGAATGGCCGATGTTGACTAGATTGTTATATCAACGAATTTCAGTCAAAATTGGCCGAAATGATTTAAATTAGCAAATCGTTAAAAAACTTTAGGACCAAATTGATATAATCAAAATGTTTATTACTAAATAGATAAGTTTTCAAAATGATTAGGATTAAATGAAAGTTTATGATTGATTTAAGGGTTAATACCCTAAAAAACTTCAAATCGGTACACCTATGATAAATTTATCTCAAACTATTTTTTTGATCATGAAAAATCTCAAATTAGTACACCCATAACAAATTTACCCCGACTGACCGTAAAAAATCCTAAACGGATACATTTATGACAAATTTACCCCAAACTAAATTATTCAACCACAAAAAAACCCCAATATGGTAAATTTGTGACAAATATACCCTTTGCTAAATTGGATTAATACCACAAAAAAATCACAAAAAATTGTAAACTGTGACAAACGGAGCGTAAAATCCCAAATTAGTATATCAGTCAATTGTCACGTGTCATTTAACTGAATAATTTAATAGTAAAATTTAACGAAAACTAAAAAAGGGTAAAATGTCATAAATGTACTAGTTAGGGATAAATTCGTCAAAGGTATACCAGTTTGAAGTTTTTAGTGGTAAAAAAAATAGTTTATGATAAATTTGTCACATGTGTATCAGTTTAGGGTTTTTCAGGGTATTAACTCTTGATTTAATTGTTGTACAATAACTTTCGAAATTTTTTGACAATTATTCTATTTTTCTTTGTGTTAATCCGCAATTGCTATAAGATGTTTTGTGCCAGAAGCACTATTTGTCTATAGTCAATTCAGATCTTCTTTCAACAAAAAAGAAAAACATCGGAAATTGTTAATGCCTCTTGCATTTGTCCTAGATTATGTTTTTCTTTTTCTTTTTTTCTAACGGGCTTTTCTTTATTATATAAATATGCTTAGCAGTTATTAAGGTGTGGTAATTGCTAACAGAAGCCTTCAGTTTTAGTGAAAAAATAGAATGTTCACTAGCTTAGGGCTTAGCCCAGAACATTTCTAGGTCTATAATCTTATTTTAAGTTCAGTCCAACCCAAGCCCAACAACTCCTGATTTACATGCCCATTTTTTATTTTTCTTTTTCATTTTGTGATTAACTTGAGCATGATTTAGTCGCGTCCATTTGGAGGTCCTGCCTTCTGTAGTTGCTGAAGTAGTTATTAGGTGGATCTTTTTAATACCAATATAACTCCTAAATAAAAATTATCGACAAATGTGCTTTGGTACTAGATGTCGCTCATGAATTCCTCTATATAGTTCGAAATGCCAAATATGAAGTTGCTAACAAAGCTATGACTCAACGTATCTGGTTTCTTTTAGACCAACTAGAGATCTCGTCAATCTTCCATGACAACATATAGGGTTAATAATCCAGAGACCTATGTTTCTAAAATTCTAATAATGATTTAAATCTGCCCATGTGGGTTTACTTATAGATGAGTATATAAAATGTTCACTTTTTGAAAGGCATGTATGGAGGGATTAGGGTGGATATCCTAAGTGTTGACAAGGTTTTAGACAGATTCAAAGACGGTTTTAGATGCTTCGAGCGTATTATACTTGTCAGCTATCCACTTAATCAAAACATTATATATCATCATGTTTTCTACTCATAAAGTGTCATGGGTTTGACATATTATACCCAGTAATTGATTAGGTGGATGGACAACCTGATCTTCGATTGCACTGCATTCCCGTGAATATGTTGGATTTGCGTCCATAAAGGTCAATGCAGTAAATTGCAAAGAGGACCTATGAAGTAATGAACATGTTTGTGACAACGTCTCTGCTAGTTTTTCTCCTTTTGGAATCTGTCGATATCATATCCACATGAAAAAATGGTAGAAGGAGAAGTAGAGCAAGACAAGGATTCCTTATTCAGCCCTAAGCGGTGCCACAGTTCAGGGTTTGCTCTTCTTGCTGCATTTTCTGGTAGGGGTTTTCAAGAAATCGCAATGAAGTTGATGATCGACCTACAAAGAGATTATCAGCTAAAGCTAGGACAAAAATTCATGTAAGGAAACATGCGAATTAGTGGGACATTAGCTGAAATGACTTTTACTGCAATGTTTTTTTTTGGTAAGAGACTTTTACTGCAATGTTTTGTAAAAGAAAAAAGTAAAAATCAGTGGCTTTGTTCTCGGACAAGGATAGCTCTTCTATCCCATTCCATCCAATCAAGGAGAGTGTCGTGAAGAATCTAGCTGCTAGGGGTGGAGGTATGCACCAAGACGAGTGATCACCGATCGCTAATCGATCACCAGTGGAAGTGAAAGCCACGTGCACTGCTTCTTTTCGCTTGAACATTTATAGTTTAAGGAATGTGACGACCGGTGAGTATTCAGGGGAAATCAGAGCACCATTGGCCGTCACCAATAAGACTGAGACACCTTGGTGATGGTAATTGGGGAGGTGGGTTAGCGAAGCTTCCTCAGGACTATGGAATTCTCGGACCTAAAGCGTGATATTAACATCAATGGTGATTCTCAAATATTAAAGAATAGAATGTGATGCCATGAGATCGAACGCAATAGACATAAAGACTAAAGAGAATGGATTCTTAATTCTATCATCTGACACAATCCTGAACTCCACCACAACAAATATGACCATTACAAAAGTAGTACCAGTTTTACACTGAATTCAAAAGCTGCAACCTTTTCCTTTCGGTTGGGATTTTGCAATAAGTGTGTGTGCAAGTGTGTATTTGTGTACGTGGAATATAGTAAAGGAGCAAGGGAATGGAGGAAGGGACAAATGAAAGCGGAAAGGATATACTATTCAAGGACTAGTGTGGTACAAAAGTTTAGGAGGAGCTCTCTTAGGCCCTTTTATTTTTGGTTGAAACTTAAGCCCTATTTGATAACTATTTTATTTCTTTATTTTTCTATTCTACATAAATCTGTTTGGTAACATGAGCTAATTTTATTCCCTAGAACAGATCAATGGCCGAGAATAGGTTTAGAATATAAATAAAAAGTAGAAAAAACCTATTTTTTTATTCCGAGAAATAATTTCTAAAAAGGCTTTGCAAGCATAACAATCTTTAGGCTATTGTGAAAATAACGGTTGGTTGTGAGTCATATATTTTTAAAGGAATAGATCTCATATCAATTTATAATTATTTATTATTTAGTTTATTATTTGTTATCTTTATATTTGATAGCAAACTGTCATACAATCATTTCTCTTTCTAAAATAAGGTCATTTTTTTCATTTCTTCTTCTTCCTCCTCTAGCCAGTCCTTGGGCCACGACGATGACCGGTGACTCGCCAGAGACACGAGGGCCCACAACTAGCTAGAGGAGGAAGCATAATGGAGGAGGAAAAGAAAAGAAAAGAAAAGAAACCAAAAAAATTAGAAAAATCTTGGGAAATTACAATTAAAAAAAAAAAAAATTACGTCACAAAAAAAAAAATTAATGGTTGTACCAAACGCATTTTCATTTTTTTATTCCATAAATAGAAATTTTGTACAATTACCAAAGTCATTTTTCTGCTTAGAAATTCTTTCAAGAAATAAAAATAGAAAAAATATTTTAACAAAAATTATTATCAGGTACAAAAATGTCACCAAACTCACCCTTAGTTTCTAGTTGATGTAGACTATAGGTTGACTGCTTAAGGTGTATTTGTAGACTTGAAATTTCAACTTGCAAGTTGTCTTTTTGTATGTTACTGCTGGACGTTCCTTAATGACTTCAAGATTCCCTCAGCAAATATTAACCGACTTCCCTTGCTCCTGCTTGTTGCATTTCTTTGTTCCCGACTTGGCAAATTATTTCTGCCAACTCTCTCCTTGGTAAGCATACTTCCTCCCTAAGCATGTGTAGGCTAGTCTGTTCAAGGACTTCCCAAAAATGGATCACCTTTTAGCACTTTCTTTCTTTCATTTTCTCTCTCTTTTCGTTTTTGCCAAGCTAGCTTTCACAGATTGTTTGGATATAAGAACCCCCTGGTATAGTCCTCAACTTCAAGACAAGGGGATTGGTGGGTTAGAAAGATGGGGATGGATTATTACAAAATGTTGGGGGTGGATAGGAGCGTCAAAGACGACCACTTGAAGAAGGCCTACAGAAAGATCTCCGAGGCTTATGAGGTGACAACCGTTATTCTTGCAATATCGCCGTTCTTGTTTTTTTGGCTTGTTTCGTTTCCAGCAAGTTCTTTTTCCCCATCTGATTGGTAGATTCTTTTTTATTTTTGTCGGCATTAGTCGGGAGCTCTGATGTTTTTGGATGATACTGATTTGAAGTTAATCTTGTATGCTTCTCTGTTGGGATTGATTGAAGTTGGAATTTGAAGTCTCTCTCTATGCGAATTTCGTTCTAGATTGAAAATCTGACGGTATAATTCATGCATCTAGACAATTGATGTCGTTGCTTTTGATGCTTTTGCACGTTAATGACCGTTCTGAGCTCGTGATGAATGGTAGTGTTGTTTCAATTGAATTGCTTGTAGGTCCTCAGTGACCCCTTGAAGAGAGCAGTGTATGATCAGTATGGCGAGGAGGGTTTAAAGGGTCTAAAGGGTCGAGTGCCGCCACCTAACGCCAGTGCCCCTGGCGGTGCCACCCACTTCTCGACAGGAGAGGAGCCAACGTCGTTCAACCCCCAAAACGTGGACGATCTTGCTGAGTATTTTGAGTTTGTGAACTCCCTCGGCGGCATGAGAGGGATGGCTGGCGGCAGCGGGGGTCAAATTAGAGGGTCAAGGTCCTACAGTATTTCTCCTGGGGACGATATCTTCATCTCCTTATTCCAACAAGCAGCTCCCAGGAAAGCTCCTCCTGTTCAGAACAGGTTGCCCTGCAGTCTAGAAGACCTCTATAGAGGGACTACCAAGAAGATGAAGATCTCCAGGGAGATTGCTGACACGAGCGGGTAAGTCGGAGAGGCTATCTCATTTCAAGAAATTACTTGTTGGTTTGTCAAAACTGTATTTTTCTTTGTTCATCAGAAATTATACGACTTTTGGGTCAGCATTGGGTGAGAGAATATAACTGAAAGTTGGAAACGATTTTAGGAATGCATCGACTGTCTAGTGCTGCTCGTTCATCTTTTTGGATAGAACTAAGAACTAGACAACGGGCTCAATAAGGAAAAAATCGATAACGGACACAATTTTGTGCCAGTGCCCTTGTTAGCCTCATGCCCTTGAGGTACCTCAAATTTCTGTGATCGTGTCCTTGGTTAGCCTACTTTTGTCCTTCTTCATAGCTGAGACAATGCAGCTTGGTGCAACCCACAAATGAAATATTACTGTAATTGGTTTATGCACCTTCTGTAAATAGTTCATGTTTTCTATGCCACTGCACAGAGTTGTATTTACTAGTTAAGCGCTTTGCCATGGATATGTAGAGTGGACGTGTAGGTTTCGGTGTTTACCGGTCATCATTTTGGCATGGAGCCGCAATCTCTAGTTGTCGATGAACTTTCTGCTATGGATTGGTTTTGAAAATGCGGCCAATATGATTCCATATAGTTGGGAACTAGTTAAATAGGCGTTGGCAGCGAGAGATGGTCCCTGCCTTTACGAATGAATGTATATCGTGAAAAGAATAAAACAGCATGTTCTTATTGCCACTCCTAACTTTCTATAGGAATAGCTGTATTTTCTAAGAAAAGTTACCAAAAAAAAAAATCATAAACTTATTGCAATTGTGCTAATTTAATCATAAACTTATTATTTTGGCCAATTGAGTCATAAACGTTTTGCAATTATATCAGTTTAGAAAAACCGGTCAAATTTGGCTAGTGGGCACTAGCTATCGGGCCAGCCTAACATAGACAATTATTTAATAATATTGTTTTTGAATTATTTATTTATTTATTTATTCTTTTATTTTTCTCCTTCCTCTTTCCTCTAGCCGGTCGCCGGATTGAGGCGAGCTCGCCGTCGTTGGGCCAATCGCCAAACTGGCCAGAGGAAAAAGGATGAAGAAGGGAGAAAAAAAAAAAGAGAAAGGAAAAAAAGAAAAAATATTAAAACATTGTCCACATTAGTGCCAAAGGCCAAATTTGACCTAATGAACTGAATTGATATAATTGTAATAGATTTATAATTTTTTTGATAATTCTTCCATATTTTTGCAATTATATGATGCAAATATGGCACGTTATTTGCAAACAAGAAAAATGCCTTTGTTGATTGTTTCGATATATTTGCATATCCTGAATAAATCGGAATTTGTGTATCCCCAATAAATCGGAATTTGTGAGAGGGGAGTTACCGACAAGATTTGTGCATGCTCTGCAGGAGGATTTCTTTGGGAATGCTTGCAAGAAAGTATTGCTGTCTTGTTTTCTCTGCTAGAGGCTTATACTCCATGTTAGAGTAACTGGGACTATGATCTAAACTTGCAAGAGTATCACATCACGTGTTGAGTCTATATGGATAGATTTATGCGACACGTTCAGCTTCGAATAGGCGTTGTTGCATGAGTACTCTTGCTCTCAAAAAATAATTTCTTCTGAGGTTTTTAAATGCAGATCATGTTGTGATGTTGGAAACGTGCGAAGTTTATGAGAACCCCGTATAATGATTTTTTCAGGGTGGCCTTTCATTCTGTGAAGGTCTTGAACTTAGGCGGTCCACTTTGCCTCGGTGCTTTTTTTTCTAATCTATCCTCCTGACTTTTGCATGTTATGGATTGATGCAGAAGAACTATGCAGGTAGAGGAGATCTTAACCATTCACATAAAGCCAGGCTGGAAGACTGGAACCAAAATTACCTTCCCTGAGAAAGGTAATAAGCAACCAAACGTCATACCGGCCGATCTTGTCTTCATAATTGACGAAAAGCCTCACATTGTGTTCACTCGAGATGGAAACGACTTGATTCTCACGAAAAATATATCCATGGTCGAGGGCTTAACAGGCCTCACAGTCTATCTCACAACCTTAGATGGCAGGAATTTGACCATCCCAATCAACAATGTGATCCATCCAAACTATGAGGAGGTAGTTCCGAGGGAGGGGATGCCACTCCAGAAGGACCTAACAAAGAAGGGTAACTTGAGGATCAAGTTCAACATCAAGTTTCTGAAGAGGCTGACCTCGGATCAGAAGGCTGGAATCAAGAAACTTTTAGGGGCTTGAGAAGTAGTTGATGTCCAACCGAGCTAATTTGAATATCAGGTCAAGGTGCTTGGTATTGCAAGGTCAGAGAAATAGCACCTGATGTTTTTTTTTTTTTTTTTTTTTTTTTTTTTTTTGGCAGAAATTTGGGGTTTAGTTTATTGGTATACTTAGGTTGCAGTCCTAATTAAGAGTTACAGACAGGTTTATGGAAAATGATAGTTTCGGTTGTGTCTAAGAGGCAATATTTGTAGATTCAAGCAGACAAGGTTGATGCTGCTGCTTGTATGTATGTAATAATGTACCATGTATCTATGTATGACTTATTTTATATAACTTAATCACTGATGCCAAGACGAAACGGTGATGGTGAGGCTGTCATGTTCCTTTCATTTGTGTTAGTCTTCGTGTTTAGCTAAAAGAGATGTATTAGTCTAAATCAAAATTTGAGGAATGAAGATCGACACTGGTAAATGGTTACATGACACGAACTGAATATGTCATGTTGTGAGCGCAACTTGATTAGTCGGATATTTTTCTTACAATAACAATTGAGATGGATTTTGATTACCAATTGGAAGAACGTCCTCATGTCACTGGACGATTCTTTTGATCATGACCCGTGTGACACTTAAACCCGGAATCGCTTTGTTTGGCAGTAAGCCTTGCTCTCATTCTCATACTCAAGGAATGGAATTCTTAGAGATAGAAAGTAGAGAGAGATGCTCTAAAATGCCTCTATTGCTAAAATGAAATAGAAAATACAAATGAGAGGGAGGGTCTCTTATTTATGAAAAAAGTTCATCTAATTACAACAATTGATATTCTACACGAACTAATGGTAGAGGATGTCAATTCTCATCTAATCAATCCGACGGTAGAGATCCATTTGATCTAATGATAGAGGACATCGATCCTTGTCATATTATTATGACGATGGAGATTGGCTCTATCAAAGGGTTGAGTAAATCCATCCTTGTCAAGCAAATCCAATGGTAGAGATCGAGTCCCCTTAGAATCTAATGACTTTGATGAGCCTTCTTGGATTGATGACTTTGGCATTTCTTTAGATTAATGACGTGGTGGTGTTTGACCAGTGACACTCACCCCCTTGATGTTGTTGGGGAAAATAACAAAAAAAGTTCTAAATTTATCGCACTCGTGTCAACTCGATTTTCAGTATTTCAAATGTACTAATTTAATTATAAATATTTTTACATTTTGTCAGTTAAGTTTATTCAGTTATTGTCGCCGCAGGCAAGGTTGCCTCCCCAAATCTGGGCAAGGCCATGGCCACCTTTGCCTATGACCAGCAAGGCCCTGGCCTTGCCTGTCCAGACCATTGCAAAGCTTGCTGCCTCAGTAAATCTAGGCGAGGCCAACCTCACCAGCTGCGAGTGAAGGCGGCAAAGGCAGCCATGGCCTCGCACTCACTGCCACAACCCTCGCCAGCCACGTTAGAATATAAGAAAAGAAAAGTATGATGGAAAAGGAGGAAAAGAAAAGGAAAAAGGAAACTAAAAGCTTCTTCACCTTCGCTCATTTTTGTTTAAAACGGCAAACTTCATTGCTTGCTCAGTCTTTGTAGTAATTCAGACAATAGTACGTGTTTGAGAAGTCAAGTTTAACGAGAGTGATGGAATTAGAATTAAACGAGTGTTTAAACGAGTGTTTACCCTGCAAATATGGTCAAGTTCCAGATCATGCTTCTGTTGGGCTTAATCTATCAAAATGTGATTAGAAATAAGCGTGATATTGCATGGATGATCAGAACAGGCTAATTTATACGTAGCCTAAATTCAATCCATACGGTTCAGGGATTTCTCTTTAAGAAAACAGACGGGTAGTCGGTTTATCATCAAAAAATTTCCTGCAGAGAATCGATGAAGATTATATATGGTGACTCAGTTGTTGGTGAATCAGTTGTTGCCAAGTATACCCTCCAACTCCATTTTTCCTCTGCTGCATTGCATTGTACGTATAAAAGAGAAGCACCAAATTTTCGAAGCGATACATACATACTATGAGATACATAGACCACAGATGAACCACGGAGTAAGGTACCAGACATGCACACACTATAAGGCATCGAATGTACTATGATGTTATTGTTACTGGTTCTACTACTCAACGTGAAAGAAGAAAGCCAATTCCATGGCGCAAGGTCGGACACAGCAAAAGGAAAACGGCACAAATACCGCGGACCTCTAGGAGCCACTTGGCCAGCTCACTTGATAACAATCTGATAAAAAACACGCGGCCACCGCAAAGACCAGCGCTGACATGAATGCGTGCAAAAGAGTCCATCACCTTCAACTTAATTTCTCTGCATCAGCACGTGAGAGCTGCACCGATGCAGCAATCGCCCACAGCCCTTTAGTATTGGCAAATCAATACCGGACCTTGCCTTTTGTGTCCCTGATGCGGTCAGTTAAGCACAAAAGGGAACATGCAATCGCAGAGACTGCAAGAAGGCTTATTGAAAATTGGAGAGAGAAGCGAGAAGACGAATATTGTGCCCATAGGAAGGAGATACGAGAGAGTTGATCTAGTTATAATTTTCCAGTCCTGTGTATGAGAATAGTTGATAAATCGAAGAACTTGCTTAATACCATACTTGTATACTTAGAGAAAAGCACATATATGATGTCTGTGGTGCACAGAAGCTATAACAATTTGATGAACGTGACATGATGGGATGAGTTCATCGTTCTCTTACCTGGGCATAAAAGGAAAAGAAGCATTACTTCAACAAAGACAAGCATGTGGAACAGGATAAGACAGAGGTGAAGCAAAATTGATAGGCATAAAAATAGATTAAATTGAAGGGAACCTGATCAATCTTTCATGTCCAATAGATGACATGCTCAACTAATCTACCTGAGGACTTGATGCATCTTTCTTATTTAACAAAGAAATATAGTAGTAATTAACAGAGAAACGGAGCAGCACATAAGCCTGGGCTAGGCTACTCAATAACTCGAGTTAATATGCAGAAGAACATTATTAACCATTGCAATAAACTTCCTCTGTGCAACATCAGGATGTGTTTTCATAGTGGACATTTGAGCTTTTCCGACTCATGACTACTAACGATTTCATTTGTGCGTTGGTCCCTAGATTGTCCTGGACGATACTAAGCTGCAGGTCAACTTCTGTAAAGGAAGCCCTTAGCACTAGCGCATGCAAATGTCCATATCTACTTCATAATGAAACCTCCTGAGGTTGCTCTTTGTGACATCTGATATGACTAGTTTAACACTACTCTTTCCAGACCTTCTCACAGAGACACAGGTTGACTTAATCTCACTTAGAAATATGAAAGCTGTGGTAATGATTGCAGCTGAATGGTAGCTTACAACAACAGACACACAGTTATTTAACTGAGTTCAGAAAAGCAACACAGTCAATTCCAATGTTTATCAGACATCATTTTTCTTCCCCACGGTCGTCACCAGTCTTTGTGATGGGCGGAGCAGTCAGAATCATAATCATCATAAATTTTTTTTCCCCAATGTTCTCTTGGATGGTGGTCTTGACGTTTTTACATTTGTTTCACAGCAAAAAGCCATAGACATGATCTTAGCTCATGGTGATGTCAAAAAGAATAGTGGGGGTTTTAGTGGGGGTATCATGGTAACACAGCGCTTGGGAGTGGGGCAATGGACCAACTACCAGGCCCACCCCAAGCTGAATGTCCAAACCTTCACTGTATCTATTCTGTTAGTCCCATCTAACTTTTATTTCTGGGTCTGAAGCAGGAGCAAATTCTTGTAAGAGCTTTTTTTTTTTTCTTTTGTTTAAAAATCAACATGTAACTCTTTCAGCCCTTTCAATGTTCATCTTCCCCTATGAAAGCGATCTGTGTTACTTAAGTGGAGTTTAGTTTTATGAGAAAGAATGAAAATGTACATTCAGGAAAGGGTGAAAATATTGTGATAATAGGACAATATCACTGGCTCACCACAGATAATAACACATTGAATTACCATTTCTGCCATTTCATTAGTAAAATCTGACATGACATTCATGATCTCATAACTTTCTTCATTGATTGATATTGATTTAGAAATCAAGACGGAGCACCCCATTGGCTCATCTGTCCATCCGTATCCTGGAATACCCCTCCGACAATACTAGCTTTTTAGTTGGCAGTTGGCACTAGGACTTATAATAGATGGTCTGTGAGAAGTGAAGAATTATCCCAGCAAATTGGCAGCATGAGTACCATCATCAGATGATTTTCTATCTGTCTTTTCACTTTTAAGAACTTGACCTGAAATATGAATAGTTCAACCAGGCACTACACTTTCACTGCCTTCCTGCGGGCCATAATCATTCCCGTAATAACCATTCATCACCAAAGTAAACACAAGCAATCCAGAGCTCAACTCACCAAACTACTGATTAGGATATGTTTCATTCGTTCATAGATTCTTAAACATCAGGGAAAACATGAGATACCTTATGTATAGGATCCACCCATTTCTCCGAAGCACAGGACTATTTGAATGCTAAAGTCGTTCCAAACTTGCATTTGCAGTCAGCAAAATTGGCAGGCATGTATTAGCTACTTTTATGCAATCTAGCTTACCCTATATCTTAAATGCTATACATTCAAACAAAGGTTGGTCATTGTTTTTGAACCAAGGGTATGAAACCATCAACTTGTCTGAATCAACTTAAAGCACCCTACATTTCAACTTCAACGATCCAGCAATCCACCGAAACCACCAGATAAGTCCCCACGAAGAACCAAGAGAATAGGCAATCAAAAAATTCACAAGAGCAAGATTTATCAGAAGAAAGTCTAATTTTTTCGTTATCCATCTATGAATGTTTACACACCATTGCAATATTTCTAGCCGACGACATACAATCGCGTATAACTAATGAAAAATGGTAGCAACAAGCAAGGTGCAACAATATCAGAATCTAACTCACAACTCGTCCTCCTTGTCCTTGTCCTTGTCCTTGTCCTTGTCCATGTCCTCGTCCTCCTTCTTCTTCCTAAGAATGAAAACATCAGCCTCCTCGTACGCGTAGTCGGGATGCAGATCCTCGTGCCTCACCTTCTCCTTCACGAACACCTCGTCACACAGCTCCCAGAACCGCTTATCGGCCTCCGGCGACCTCAACTGGTACCCCAGCAGCACCAAGCCGTCGCTCTTCACCAGCGCCGCCATCGCCCCCACGAGGTGCCCCACCGACTCTTCGATGTACACCACGTCGGTGGCGACCACGATGTCGAAGGGCGGGTTCAGGGATTTGATCTGCTCGCCGTTGTTCCAGTAGAGGACGGCGGTCTTCAGGGTCTTGCGGAGGACGGGCTTGTTGCGCTTGAGGTTGTGGCGGAGCGCCGGCATGACGGGGGCGATGTCGGTGAGGACGATGTCGGCGAGGCCGAGGAGGTAGAGGCCCATGCCGGCGGCGCCGCAGCCGGTGCCGAGCTCGACGGCGCGCTTGCCCCGGAAGTCGAGGAGGTGGGCGTAGGGGTTGTGGGCCGGGTCGGGGGGGCGGGCCCAGCGGTCGAGGAACTTGACGAGGACGAGGGAGCAGGGCCAGACGGAGGTGCCGACGTGCATGGAGCCGTTGTCTTGCTGGACGGAGAGGCGGGCGTCGCCCACCGGGAGCTCGATCACCGGCGAGTCCGTGAACTTCATCTCTCTCTCTCTCTAGTCTCTCTCTCTGCGCGATTGTGTGTGTTTGTTCGGGTTGAAACTCGAGCATTTTGTTTATGGGCTTCCTGGAGTGGATCTGAAAACGGGCCTTCGACATGGACCTTTGATTCGCATTCGTTCATAGGAAATCCATTTGCTAAAATGCTAAACTCAAGTTTTCAGCCAATAATGAGGAAAATCACAAAACAGAAAATATATATAAACTTATTACACTTGTGTCAATTTAGTTCTAAATTTTTTGAAAATTTTTCAATATAATTAACCGAATCACTTTTTGCTGAAAATTGTGGAAGTGGATGCTAGCTTTCTCATGTGGCAACGTGAACACTTTTTTTGCAAATTTTATTATCTTTCTGATTTTTTATTTTTATTTTTTCTTTCTATTTCTATGCCTGCTGAGAAAAGGCAATGATTGGCAAGGCTTTCCCCTTACCAAAGGCTAGCAAGGGTTAGCCTCATAGACTTTTGGGGTGAGGCTTGACCTTGTTGAGATTGGTAAAGGGCGACCTCACCAACTTCAACAAGGCTTGGCCTCACTAGATCTAAGGAGGTTGACCCTTGCCAAAGCTAGTGAATCTTGCTAGCACTAGGTGAGAGTGTCATAACCCTTGCAATTGCCACGAGGGTTCACACCTATGGTTGTTGAGGGCCTAGGTGACTATTGTGATGCCCTCGCTAGCCAAATCAATGGTTGCGATAGGGCTTGGTGGTCCTTGCAAGGTCTGAATGAGGGCTACCACACCCTTGCTTTGGCCAACAAGGGTGTTGGCCCTCAATCTAAGAAAAACAAAAAGAAAAGGAAGCAAAAAAAAAAAAAAAAAAAAAGAAAGAAAAAATTCAAAAAATTATTTACATAAGCGACGGTCATGCCACATAAGACGGCCATCACCCACGTCAATAATTTTCAAACAAATTGGTCGGATCGATTCAATTGGCAAAATATGAAAATGTTTAGTACTTAATTGACAAAATTGTAAATTTTATGACCAAATAGGTAAAAGTGTAATAGGTTTAGGACTTTTTGGATGATTTTCCTACGAATAATGACATTACGTGCCAATTCATGGAACTTGGTTTGGACTTTCTGACATGGGTGTGCTTTTGCGCAATCAATAGGGGTAAGAATACTGCATTGGTTTGGCATTTAAAAAGATAACAAAAATAAAAACACTAGCTTTTTTTTTTTTTCACAGAAAATAAATGATTTGCATAATATTTTTCTAAAAATGATTAGTGTATTATTTATAAAATGAATAAATGGAGAATATTTTCATTGCTTACAAAAAAATTTATATATAAATTGTTATTGATAATAAAAATATTTTTTATTAATTAATTATTCCAATCAATACAAGCAATTATTTTTGGAAATATTTTTAAAATCATTCATTTTTTGCTAAATAAATAGAGCCTTAGCAATTAAATGAGTAATTGATTGACCTAATGATCTTGTTACTCTGTTCATTCATCCAACCTCTTGTGGATGCAGTTGCCGGAAAATAGTGGTCATATGGGATACTTTTTTGCCACATAAATTGATGAATTGAGTTTAGTATCTTTTGTGATTATTAATGAGTTAGAGAAAGTTGGACCGTCGAGATTTTGAACAGTGCAATAAAATATTGTCAAAAGGAACAAATCAAAGACGTAAATTTACGTCATGACTAGTCATGAGGGAACACGATTCTATTCATGATGTGCCGAATCGCCTCCCTTTTGAGCGTTGGCAGCTAGGTTTGACTCCAAACCTTAGTAAATGCTTGCTGCAGCCACAACTTTCATTGTGAACAACGTCATTGCAAACCATTATTTTCTTCCCTCACCAAAGGTTAGGAGAAGAAAATAGACATTCCCATCAACCTAGTGGTATGTTGCAGCTCACGTTTTCTATCAATTTGGCATAAGCTACACCTAATTAAACCATTGAGAACCAAAACCTAGCCACGTCGAAGAGGCACATGTAGTTAATTAGACCCATTAATTGCCTGTACCGAAAGTCTCCCATCTATATCTACTTTAGTGGTCAACTGCTTTGCAGATCGATATCAATTCTCACGTGTCTTCGGACTGATGGATGTGGGAAATGAGTTCTCCGTTGAGTAGACTTCACGAGGGAAATGAGGCAAGGCTTAGATCAAATCTGGTAGCTTAGTTCGGCGGGAAGTGAACTTCTGAATCTGTTTGCTGCAGAAACATTAATTCTGCATTGATACAATCTGGCTTACAGATTATGAAGAGAACAGAGTCAGTGGGCAAGACTTTTTCTGTTTCTTGGATCAAGAGCTTTGTTTTGGTGCCATGGCAATTCTCCTTCTCCTTATTTTCGAGTAATTCTCGACTTTATTTACGCGTCGTTAGTATCCTCCGAGCGAAAGAGAGAATCCTCTTAGAACATCAAGGCACGCTACTGTTCTTATGTAAAGTCAATGGACTACATGCAACATCAGGTCACTCTCTGAAAATGACGAGTTAAGTTTGTGTAGGCTGCGTTTGTGCTTAAAGAATCAATAAAAAGCTTATGCAGGGGTTCATTACATGTCTCGGGTCACATTACAAACGTATTGACCATTGAACAAAGATTAGGATCTTCTAGATTTAGGTGGATAAATTTATATCATCAATTTACCTTCTAAATAAATGACGTATCATCAACTTAAAATGAAAGATTGAGATATGTTTTTTCGCTTTTTCCCCCTTTTTCTTTCTTATTCCCCGAGCAAGCCCTTATAATGCCACCTCCTCCTTTCATGCGGACATCACTTCCATCACGGTGCTGCTACGCGCATTGTGGTATTGCCTACCAACTCGAGGTCGCGATCCTTTACTGCCTTTGCATGCCATCGCATTAGTTCTAATAGGGTGGGGGCCGGGGGGTTGGTGTTGTAGCGAAGTGTGTTGGAAAAAGAGAGGCTAGCGATTGGCAATGGTGGCGGTCGAGAGGGAGGGACGGGTGGTAGTGGAGGTCGAGGGGAGTAAGAGAGAGGGGGCCGGGGGAAGAAGGTGTTAGGGTTTTTTTTTTTTTTAATAGAATTACATAAAAAATGAGAATCTTTTGATCATTTTGAGAGTTGATGAAGGATCCGGTTCATGGAATAGAATAATTGACGGGTTAGAGCTTGCAAGAAAACTAAAAGACCTTTTTGGTTGGCACATAAAAGTCGAACCCCATTTTATTTTTCCTTGTAATCGACATATAGATGATAGAAACCTTCTCAGATCTTGCTTTCCATGACTTGGGCCTCATTTGGTACAAAGCGTTTGACAAGTGTTTTGAAATGCTAAAAAGCCAATGCTATATTTTGAAATATAAGTCCACTGTCCATCGTCAATGTTCATCTTCTTTCTCCTTTGTCCATGATCATTTGTCTTCCTCAATCCGCCACCTAAGAGTCAAACTTCTCTTGCAACCACCACTACCGCTGAGGGTTGCGTGTCCCTCGGCGACCATCGCCTTGGGGTGGCACAACCCGCAACTCAAGCGGTGTCACCTAGAGACACGACCTCAAGCCATCAGATCTAGCCATCTAGCAGCCAAATCTAATGCCGATGGTTGACTAATGGTCAAGCTTCGCGGATTTAATTTTCAAACTTAAAAATAAAATAAAAAATACCAAAAATCTTTTATAAATGTGAGTTTTACCGAATGGTATTTACGCCAAAACTATTTTCCATTTCTGTATGTAGTTACGATTTACAAACTATATAGCATTTTGAAAGTTCCTTTACCTCGAAAATATTTATATTTTTCTAAAATCATTTCATCAAAGTTGAACTAAATGGGCCACCCTTGGTACCAATATCAAGTTGCTTTTCGCGTGCATACTAGTTTGGGATTTTACTTTTCATTTGTCACAAATATACATTTTTTGTAATTTTTAGTGGTATTAATTCAATTTAACAATGTACCAGTTTAAGGTTTTGGCGGTCGAATAAATTAGTTTTGGTAAATTTATAACAAACATATGGGTTTGGAATTTTTTATGATTAGTTGGATTAAATTTATCACAAGTGTGTCAATTTAGGATTTTTCATGGTAAAAAAATTAGTTTGAGATAAATTTATCACATTGTATTAGTTTTGGGTTTTTAGAATATTAACCCTAAAATAAAAAAAAGAAAAATATAATAAAATTATTTTAAAAATTTAAAGAAATTCTAAGTAAGTCATTTTTGGGGATTGTAATAAATGCATTTCTATTCCGAAGATAAAAATTTTATGCAATTACCAAATATGTTCTTTTGCTCATAAACTCGTCCAGACAATATAATATAAAAATGTACTTTTGAGCAGAAATTTTTCCCGGGAACACTAGTATTACCTTGCGCAACCTAATTAATCAAGGGGTGAATGTGTAATGATTTTAGAGAGTGGAAGTCTACTTTTCCCTTTGAAGGCATGCCGGTTTATACACATATCAGACGGGATTCAGCTTTGCAGAGCCACGATGATTGGGTCTTCGTGGAAAAGTGTCTTCCAAAGAAGCCATGTATCTCAACTCAAAATAATAAAATACGTTATCATGCTGAGTTTGAATAACTTGACACCGAAAAAAAAAAAAGTTTATAGTGAGTTTATAGTGTTTTCTCGATACTAAAATGACATTATTTTCTCTAAACTTGAGTGAAAAAAAAAAAAAAAAAACCATCTCCCTTTCTCTTTCCCTATAACAAGTACTTAGAATCTTTTTTCCGAAATAAGACTTTTCGAATAAAGGTCTGAACTTATCGATCATAGAGGAAATACTAGCCATTACTAAATATTTTACACAGACCAAAGGTCGTGTATTTCTTTTGTAAGTATGAAAAATTTTGTTGAATTTGTCACTCTGGTGAAATGTTGCATCTCTCTTGCATGTCTCAAGGGTCGGCTTAGATTAGTCAAGATGGATATTGTTGTGCTTTTTTCTATTTTCTTGGTCTCGAACTCATTATTTATATTTTGGCATCTAATATATATTTTTAATCATATTCATGAAAATTGATTGTGTAGGCCAATTTATGGTTTTATCTCTCAATTTGCAATAAGAACACATAAAAATAAAAAGGTCATATCCTTAACGGAATTCTTTGATTGATCGAGATTGACTCGAAGATTAAGGATCCGATGATTGCCTAAATATTATTGGAAGGTTCTACTTATGGAAACCGAGATCCTGATTGTATGGGCGAACAGGATTGATGAGCTATCGACACGTTCCTTTTATAGCTCGAATAATCTTCTTAATTGATTCCGTCCAACAGGTAGATTGGAGGAATTCCTTTGGTAAGTGCCAACGGGTATGATGGCGTAAAGGAGTATATAAGGAAGACGTTTTAAGTTGTTCGAGGTGTGCGCGATAGAAGAATTCCAAAGTCTGAAGCTTCCTGTTGTTTAGACAACTCCTTTGAGCAAATCCTTGTATACAAAAGAGAGTCTATATTTTGAGTCAATTGGACCCCACTAGGATGAATCGCGGTATTTAGCGGATGACAGTTGATGAAACTTCTCAGCCCTATTGGCAATGGCAAGGAAGTTGATTTTTCATCTGAACATCGACTTTTTCAACCACTAATAAAATATGTGGAGATCCAGCCACAAATGGTGGAGAGCACAGAGCAAACGTGACAACCTAAAAGGTTGGAAAAAGCTTTAGCTGACCGTTCACTTTGTCAACAATGGAGTAACCGGTCGGCTAAGGACCCTCGTTTTGGATGGAAAACGGCTCTTTTTTTAACTGGTTTCCGTCTTCTACCCAATTTTATTTTTTTATTTTTATGTTTTCTTATTGCAAATTGAGAGATAAAACCATAAATTGGCCTACACAATCAATTTTCATGAATATGATTAAAAAAATATATTAGATGCCAAAATATAAATAATTTCAAGTTAAAAAATATTATCACATACTAAATTTTTTTTAAAATATCATTATATACATCTATTAAATGTTTTCCTCAACCGATTTCATTTTTACCCCAAAAGCTGGTTCAAAAAGTAAAACTTTCCCTCATAATTATAGAGCGATCATCAGCCCATTCCATAACTAATGATGAATAAACTCCAACAATCTTCCAACAATCTCCCCCTCATAGATCTAGCTCTATGTCGAAGATCAAACAACCTGTATTTGTCCCCCTCACACTTTTGGCTTTGAATTGGAGTCGCAACAATCTGTATCTCTTGTGTGACTATTTGGTTCAAACTTATTATTAACTTTAGCTATGATGTTGAATGGTCTTGAATCTATCTCACTTAAAAACTAACTCAAAGGTGAGGTTTTTTTTTTTCCTCACACTTATAAACTGACCATCAATTTATTTCACAACCGATGTGAGATGAAATCCAACAAACTCCAACATGGAGAAATGTGAATAGTAATGCAATCCTAAAACTATATTCAAGTGTGCTAAATACGAAATGCAAAAATGTACTGTAAACATTTTGTCAAGGGTCAAATTTCTATCATTATCAACGGATTTGATCCCTTCAATTTAGAAAAAATGAATCACGTGGGTTGTCACTTTCACTTTAATTTTTGCTATATGCCTCTTGACATTTGGGGTGACTCCAACCACATTTTGTTCGAAGCTCCGACCCCGCCATGACATGACCGGGGCAAAGTGTACCTCTTCCGCTTGATTTTCGCTTTGATTCGGCAACTCCCTTTGATGAGTGGTAATACTCGATCACAAGGGCATAGACACAGCATTGAGAGCGCTGCATATCAAACTGCAATAACTTTGTATTTATCGTACTAATATCATGCAAATAATTTCCAAATGTATCGGATGTGAAGAACGTGATATATCTTCCTACAATGAACTGGGCTTTTGTTGTCCGGTATCTAACTTCAAATTTTAGAAAAAAGTATTTCATGGTGGCCCCAGGGTTACCTTGGTTCATTTACGGTCCCCATCTTTCGTCACTTCGATTGACTAAAATCCATGTCCCTTTCCAGCAGCACTAGCTATCTTACTTCAATTACCCATTCTTTTGTTCGAAGCTTTCCTCAATGGTTGGCATTAAAGAGTGACGGCTGGCAGAGACAATGAAAATACTCCGTCAAGCTTTCCAAAGATTGGTCAGCTGATGTATTAACGTATCGACAGTGGATTAGAAAGAACAGAATATGTCTAGGCCATCACGATCGTTTACCTCGTGTAGGCCGCCCCTTCAAAAGGCTCAAATACCTACCCAAAAAAAAATAAAATAAAATAAAGGGTTAATACCTGAAAAGCATATTTGATACGTTTTTGATAAATTTCCCCAAACTATTTTTTGACCACCAAAAACCCTAAATTAGTATACCTTTAACAAATTTACCCCAAACCTGGTACACTTGTGACAAATTTACCCTATGTTAGTTTTCGTTAAATTTTATTATCAAATTATTAAGTTAAATGGCACGTGACGGTAAGGTATACCAATTTAGGATTTTACGCTTCGTTTGTCACAGTTTACAATTTTTGTGATTTTTTTGTGGTATTAATCCAATTTATCAGGGTATATTTGTCACAAATTCTACAATTTATGATTTTGCAATCGAATAAATTAGTTTGGGGTAAATTTGTCGTAAATCTTAGGTTTATGGTTTTTTATAGTCGGTCGGGGTAAATTTGTCGCGGGTTTAGGTTTGGGGTTTTTATGGAAAAATAATTTGAGATAAATTTATCACAAATGTCTAGGTTTGGGGTTTTTCAGGGTATTAACCCTAAAATAAAATCTGTTCCCCTTTGACCGAGAAAAAAGAAGTTGATCCCATCTTTCGTGGGTCCCACTTCTGTCATCTTCCTCCTCATTTCTCCGTTCTCTTTCCTGGTATATTTCCTGATATATGACCCGTGCGCGAGGTTCGATGACTGCAGAAAGTAAGGTGCTTTCGATATGGATTCGGGCAATGGAGATGGGAACGCGACCGCCGGCGAGCTCCTCCAAGCTCAAGCCCACGTATGGAACCACCTGTTCAGCTGCATCACCTCCTTGTGCCTCAAGTGCGCCCTTCAGTTGGGCATACCCGACCTCATCCACGACCATGGCCGACCCATGACCCTCCCCGAGCTCGTCTCCGCCCTCCGCATCCCTCCTGCCAAAGCTCACGGCCTCCGCCGCCTCATGCGTGTCCTCGTCCACTCCGGCTACTTCGAGCTACGGGACCTCGAGGACGCGGACCGTCGGAGCGGGTACACGCTCACCGCCGCGTCCCGGCTCCTCCTGAAGCACAACCCCTTAAGCCCGGCGCCCTTCGTGCTCGGCGCGTTCCATCCTTTCTTCATGGGGCCGTGGCAGCATCTGAAGGCGTGGCTGGGGGACGGAGAAGGCGTCACCCCGAGCATGATCGAGATGGCGCACGGAGGGCCCACGTGGGAGGTCATGAGGCGCGATCCCGAGGTCGACGGCCTATTCAGCGGGGCGATGGATAACGACTCAAGACTGATGGCGAAGGTGGTGGTGGAAACATGCGGGGGAGTGTTCGACGGGCTGAACTCGGTGACCGACGTGGGAGGCAGGTCGGGGATGATGGGCAAGGCCATCACGGAGGCATTCCCCCACTTGGAGTACACGGTGCTGGATCAGCCGAACATAGTGGATGGTTTGGTCGGAAGTGAGAGGCTGAAGTTCGTTGGAGGCGACATGTTTGTGGAGATTCCCCCGGCGGATGCAATCTTACTCAAGGTAAAGTAGTAGCCTACATCTCCGTTTGGGTCAGGGATCATAGAAAAGAAAATGAAATAGGATAGTTCTTGGTTGCAGTTGAATTTACCTTATCATTTATGAGGTCAGCAGTTTTTCATTTTCCCTCTAGGTACTCAAATGATATAGGCAGTTCATTACCGATTAATTTGATTCTACTTATACAAACTTGAATTTTTAAAAAGAGTTTCTTTTTTCCTTTTCCATTTTTCCGTGGAGAAAAACATAGTCTCCTTTTCTTTTGTTCCTATAGAATTTTAGGAAAATTATGAAAAAAAAAAAGAAGAAGGTCATATATAAACTAGTTAAATTGGAAATCATAAAATGGGAAAATTACCCAAAAAAATATCATAAATCTATTATAATTGTGTCAATTTAGTCCTAAATTTTTATGGCTAATTCGGCCATAGAAATCTTGCAATTATGCCAATTTATTGCATTTGGCCAAAGTTGGCCAACGAATGCTCACATGGACAATTTTATTTTATTTTCAAATTTTATTTTATTTTCTTTTTTTTTTTCCCTTCTTCCTTCTTCGTCTCATCGGTCGCCGCAGGCCAATGGCAAGGCTCAGCCCCCTATGGCCATTGATGAGGCTCGGCCTCCCAATGCTTGGCAAGTGTGGTCATCACCATTAGCCAGTGAGGTCATCCTCATTAGCCAAAGGAAGAAGAAAGAAGGCAAAAGAGAGCGAAAGGAAAGAACAAAAAGGAAAAAGAAAGAATAAAAATTCTAGAAAAATTATTAAAAAATTATTTATGTCAATGTTTGTCGAACAATCGGCGCCGACTAGTCAAACTTGGTTTGGATGAACTAAATTGACACAATTGTAAAATATTTAAAATTGAATTAGCAAAAAAAAAAAGTTTATGACTAAATTTGTATAATTGCAATAGGTTTAGGATTTTTTTTTTTTTTTGTTATTCTCCCTATAAAATGTGCCTATATATACATTGAAGAGAAAAAAATTCTCAAAAATGAAAAAGAACATAAAGTGCTTCCTTTTTTTTTTTTTTTAGCTTATAATTTAATACTAAAAAGCACATGAATTAACGCTCTATTTGTTTTGTAGAAAATGTGGCGTTCTTGGAAAATATTTTATAGAAAGCCGTTTCTAGGAAAATATAATTATTTTCTAGTATTTGGCCAAAGCATAAAAAAAAAAAAAAAAAAAAAAAAAGCGAAAAATATTTTCCATCGTTTGATAAGGAAAATTTTTCTTTCATGCACTTTTTTAAAATATATATATTTTTATTTTTTTAAATTACATTTTTCAATTATTTTTATATTTAAAAAATCTATTTTTTAGTTATTTTATTTTATTTTTCTTTTCTTTTTTTTTTGTCTTCCTCTTCTTGACCAATCGCTTAGGCCATGGTGATGGTCGGTGATTGGCTAAAGGTGGGAAGCAAACTCGAGTTGGTTGCTCAGCAAATCGGTGAGCCAAAGGCTTGTGCTCGTCCATCTGGCCAAGCCCGAGCTTGGTGAGCCAGGTGAGTGGGCTCCTAAGGCCTCGAGCTTGCTGCTCACCAAATCAGTGAGTTAGCGCTTGAGCTTGTCGTTGATTGAGTGAGCGATGAGTTAGAGCTCAAGGCTTACTTGTGGCTAGTTGTTGATGGTCGTGGTCAGCGACTGGACAAGAAAGAATTTTAAAAAAAAAATAAAAAATAAAAAATAAAAATAAAAATTTGATTTTTTTTAAAAAGGAAAAAAAGATATAAAGGTTAACATGAGTGTGAGGAAAATGTTCTCTTCTTTCTCAAAAGTGCAAAACATTTTCCCTTATCTTAAAAGACTTTTTCCCTTTATGAAAAATGTTTTCCCTAACTAGTTCATCTTCCGTGAAACGAACACCAAAAAATTTAGAAAACATTTTTTTGGAAAATATTTTCGATGAAACGAATGGAGCCTAAGTATGATGAAAATGTGGGAAAAAAGCTTAAATTTATAAAAGAAAATAAACACAATATTTAAGGATTTTGGTCATTTATTAAAATATCATTTCAATTGGCATAAAAGGAAATGGGAGAGATTTGTGGATTCCTTTACAATCCTTTTACTTATCAATCATCTTAATTACAATAAATTAATATTTTATCCATTTATAGTTACGTTTGGTCAGAATATGCGTTTGGGTTTTTTCATAAAATATTTTCGCAGTAAATTGGAGTTCAAAGTGGCTATAAAATTTGTTCAATTAATGATATAGATGAAACAACCAAATTTGGTTAGATTTTTCAACATTATTAGCGCATATACGAACAACTCTTTTACCTGGACACGCTTCCATTTTAGTGCAAATCTTGGTAACCAACGTGAAGAGTGAAAAGGACAGACTTTCACATATGGCCATTACTTCTGTTCGAATGCAGTGGGTATTGCACGATTGGAGTGACGAAAAATGCATCGAGATACTAAAACGGAGCAAAGAAGCGGTATCGGGGCAGGATGGAATTGGAAAAGTGATCATAATCGATGTAGTAGTAGGGAATCAGCCGGACGATCATAGATCCACCGAGACGCAACTCTTCTGGGACATGTTGATGATGATGTACGATGCGAAAGAAAGGGACGAAAAGGAATGGGAAAAGCTGTTCGTCGACGCTGGCTTTAGCGGGTACAAGATAATCTCTCACCTGGGCCTTCGATCTCTCATTGAGGTTTATCCTTAAATTATCTTTCTACTCATTCGATCTGTGATGGGTCAATCCTTGTTTAACTTTTGCTGTTAAACGATGCTGGATGCAATCTCTCGTTGTTTTTATCGTATTGGATGTGACAACTTATATAGGTCCTCAGACCTTATGTTGGTGTAATAATTGAAGTCCACATGCTTTATTATCCAATAATCAAGTAATACTTCCAAATACGATCCCTCCGTCTCTCCATCAGTTATGCCGTTATTTTATTTGTAGATTCATGCCTAACTGAGAATGAATAATTTCTTTGGTCAACCTTTATCCATGATTTTTTCAATTTTCTCATCTTATTGGGGGCTGTAATAACGATGAGTGGTCATCATCTTATTATAATTAAGCTTCGATATTAGTTCATTTTAGGAGATTGAATGTGTTGGCTTGAATACCTTACCCGAAAAAAAAAAAGTGTTGGCTTGAACAAGCCATAGCTCGACCTCAATACGTTGAGATAATGCGAGGGAGGATATGACCTGGACACAGAACAGATTGTACCAAATTCATATTGGACGCATTTAGATAATGAGGTCAAGCTCAAATTGTAACTATGGAAATCCAACTCCAAAACACGACTCGCCGCCATTGCTCACCCGATCACCATTGTCCACCCGTCATTTGTCGTTTGTGCACCAGCGGCTTCCCCCATCGCTCGTCGCTTGCACACCCATCGTTCTTCACTGCCTCATCTCGCTACCGTTGCTCTTCAATTGAGCACCACAACCATCCTTTGTTCTCAGATGCGATGCTGACGTAGATGTGTTCCGTCTGAGTCTATACCATCTGAGCAAGGACTGGCAGGTGCTAGCGCTCCGGCTCCAGATGGTGGCATGCTACTGGGTGGCAGTGGTGGTGGCGGTGTCGACGTTGTTCAGGGAGCTACTGCCAGCGGCGGAGGGGCGAAATGGGGATGGGAGGATGAGACCAATCGGTAGATCCAGGAACTCATTCCGAGCGGGAACGCAAACAGGCCGTTCTGGGTGATAAGTTTGGATCAGGTTTTATTTTTGGGTCTTTTCCATGGCCCGTTTTGGCCCACTAAGTAAACGGAGGTTGGTCTTTGTTTTTTAAACAAAACATGCCTTTTTTTCCACGTTAGACTCAAGGACGCCAAGGGACTGAAGCCATCGACTCATCTGCATCAACTCAAAGCATCCAACATTTCAACTTGGACGATTCAGCAATTAGACGAAACCACCAAACAAATCCTCAAGAAGAACTAAGGGAATAGGCAAGATTTGTGAGAAAAAAGTACAACAGTATCAGAATCTCCGAAAGAACGAAAAGAACTTACAACTCGTCCTTTTTGTCCTTGTCCTTCTTCTTCCTAATGATGAAAACATCAGCCTCCTCGTACGCGTGCTCAGAATGCAAATTCTTATGCGAACACATCCTCACACAACCCCCAGAACAGCTTACTAAAAATTATTTACTTCAACGTTGACAATGCAATATACATATACTCAGTGCCTAAGTTAGTAATTTCCATTCAAAATTAATCGAATAAAGCATTCAATTAGCATTATTAAAAATGTGAAACCAAGTTGGTAAAAGTACAATGAACTTAAGATTTTTTTTATATAATTTTCTTCTCCTAAATTTGATCCCACCACCACCTCTGCCTTCATCAAGCATAAAGTTACTCCATTTGTTAGGATATCATTTTTCAATGTTTTACAATTTTCTCATCTTATTATGATTTTGCGTAAATGTTAGCTCGTTTAGGGAGAATGGATATTGAGTGGCTGATGTGACGTGGAGAACTTTAAGATGCGATTGCTCAACCCCAAGGGATCGGCCTCCATGATGCGCACCCATCACGTCGACATCGCGATGGCAGCCCTAAACTCAAGCAAAAGTACAACTCTAGCAAAATCGGGAGAGAAAAGTTAGAAAAGCCCTCCTCCTTCTTACTTCGCTTTGTCCTCTCGCTTGCAAGTAATTCGAGAAAAGTTACAAAAGTCTGGAATCGGATCGGACTAACCTAGAACAGATAATTTCTAGGGCATTGGTCCAATTCTCAGTCAATTTACTAGAATCGATGAGTCAATGTTTGTTTTCAAGCGTGGAAACCCCCACCTAAACTTGACTGATTTGTGGACAAATAAAACTTTTATCAAGTTTGAACTACTAAGACATTGTCTAATCTTTCAAGATTTGAGGACAAATAAAATCATTTTGTGAGTAACAAACATCATTTAAACACTCATCATTTGAATAATTTGCGATTTGTTTGATGTGTCATATACTAATTGAAGAGACATTATGGCATTAAGATTTCTAAGATATAGCCATCATTTAGGCTTATTTGAAGGTTGTTTTCTACATATACTAATTGAAGAGACATTATGGCATTAAGATTTCTAAGATATAGCCATCAATAGGGAAGGTTGTTTTTCCTTGATTAATCAAAGACCAAACAAATCAATTTACACCAATCTTAGATATAAAAGATCGATTTTAGGACCCAAATAAAAATAGGAACCAACGAACAGTTCCAGTTTCAATTTTTCAGAACTAACTTTTAACGGCGCGGTTCTTGATTTTAGGATGAAAACCACTCATCCGAACCATACTCACCTCGATCCACCACAACAGTAAACTAGTGGAATAAAAATTGATAACCTTCCATTTCTCTCTTACTCCATTAACAACCAGCCAACCTCCGCTACCCTCGTCATCGCCAGGGTCGTGGTCCAAGCCGAGCACTGCTGTGTCCAGTCGCCACCTCCTCCGTCATCTTCGCGACCCGGCCGCGAGCGACTCGTCCATGGACAAAAGGAGCAAATTTTCGGTTGATCTTCTGGTGTTCCTTTTCTTCTGGTCGCCGTCACCTCCCTTGTCTTTCAGTGCTCTTTTAATTTTCTTTTTCTTTTTTTAACGATTTTTACGGGGTCGATGCTTGGGATTAGAGGAAAAGTGAAAGGGAGAGTATCATTATTATTATTATTTTAATGATTCTTTCTGAGTATAGTCTTCTACAGATGAGAGGTGAAATAAATAAGAGAAAAGGAAAAAAAGACAACTTGTGGATGAGCTGCGGTCGTTGGATCCTTCGCCCATGGCCATGGAGGAGTAGGCACAGCATCCGGATCCGGCTTCGGACAAGCACGACTCTGGATCCAGAACTGGACGATCGCGGAGGAGTGGACCGCCACCACTTAAGCGACGGCGCTTGGTTTTGACAATAAGGAGGTAGGGATGGTGGGGCAACTCCAGTGAAGCGAATTTTCCATGGCCGAGCATATAATTTTTGCTTTCCTTTTTCATATAATTCCACATCAGCACACACCTAACGAGATCTGTGGTTGAGAGAAAAAAAAAAATATTTTCTATTTATATGTGAAACGACTAAATATCTTTATATATGTGTTTGATCATATTATATATTATATAATCATTTTGAACATGCCTCAATCCCAATGCTATGAAAGTTTAGTTCTTTTTTATTAAAGAAATTGAAAATAAGAAGAAAAGTGGTTCCCCAAATATTGAAGTAAAAGATACCACGATTCAATGAATTTGAAATCAAACACGTTCGGGATCCATATATTATCTTATCATTTATGAATTTTGACCGGTCCAAATCCATTTGATGCATGCACAAGGTTTCCTGCCTCCGAGATAGTTGGCCTCCGGGGATCCTGGTCCTTCAATTTCGGTCAATAGAAATTTAATTTTTTTCCCAATAGAAAGCCAAACAATGAGAACGCCATCGATGAAAAAAATTGCGGACGTGGGTCAAGAATATCAGCATTTGACGCTACGAAAGCGATTCCATTTTTCGTGGGTCCCGCTTTCCGTCGTCTTCCTCCTTATTTCTCTCTTACTCCTACATCCACACCAGCCCTCCGCCCAGCGTCGCAGTCCAGTCGCCACCTCCTCCGTCGTCTTTGCAACCCGGCTGTGAGTGACTCGACCGTGGATAAATGGAGTAATTTTTCGGTCGATCTTGTGGTGTTTCTTTTTTTTTGGTCGCTGCCTCCTCTCTTGTCTTTCAGTTTTCTTTTAACGATTTTTTCAGGGTTGATGCTTGGGATTGGAAAGAAAAGTGAAAGGGAGGGAATCATCATTTTTCTTTTTTTTCTTTTTTTTTATGATTCTTTCGAGTATAGGGTCTTCAACAAATGAGAGCTGAAAGGGAGAGGGGTTGCTGAAAGAGATGAAAGTTTGAAGGGAGAGGCAAAGAGGGTGGTGGGTTCTCTAATGACCCACAAAGAAAAAAGACTACCCAGCAATTTTTAATGATTCTTTCTTGGATGTCTTCCTCTTTGTCTGGTTGATTTCGGCGGCCTAGCCCTTCATTTTTGACAAGCAAAAAGGAAAATTAAAAAAGCACAAAACTTGTGGATAGAGGGGTCAAAATGGGTCCTTACATTTTGAAATGGACCATATTTGACATTCAAATTATAAATGGATTATTTATAGATCACTTATATTTTGAAATTGATCATTTTCTTTTTTAAGATACTTGTTAAATGGGTCTTAAATGGGTTGAACTTAAAAACCCATTTCCAACTCAACTTCTCCCTTTAGCTTTATAAAAAGTTTTTTATTTATAAAAATCGAAATTAAAATTATTTTTTATATTCCATTTTCCTTTCTTTTATTTTCTTTTCTTTTTTCCTTTTTTTTTTTTTTTTCTTTCTTCTTCCTCCTTCCTTAGTCGGTGGCTGGCACAGTGACGGCCGATGACCGGCTAGGCAAGCTCGAGCTCTCACGCCTCATCGATCTAGCGAGACTCGAGCTTATCGGTGTCGGGCGAGCTCAATCCCACTAGATTGGTGAGGCTTGAGCCTCGCCAATCGTTGGTGGAGCTAGGGCTCCTTGGATTTGGCAAGCCGCAAGCTCATCAACCACGACAGAGCTTGGGTTCACTCGGATCTAGTGAGTTGCGAGCTCACCAGCCTTGGCTAAGCTTGGGCTCACCTAGATCTGGCAAGCCGTGAGCTTGCTCGACGAAAGCTTGCTTGGGTGACAAGCTATAGAGGAACAAGGGGAAAAGAAGAAGAAGAAGGAGAAGAAAAAGAAAGAATATTAATAAATTCAAAATTTTAAAAATAATTAAAATTTTGATTTTTTTGATTTTTAATTTTTTTTATAGATAGATATCCATATACATACTAGAGAAGTATTTTTAGAGGAAACTGATGTTGTCTAGATCGAAATTCAATTAATATCAAAATAGAAATTCTAAATTTTATAATGTAATTTTTAATTTGGTAAATACAATTCAAAAAGTTAGGCACTCTCGCATTCTAGAAGATTTGTTATAAACAAATATTATTTTCATGTCAATTATTAACTAATCAAACTTTTTCTTATCAAGAATTTTTCCAAAGTATTTCAATTTAAGATTTTTCACTTTTTTTTTTTAAAATTTTATTTACTAATTTTTATTGTGTAATTTACTTTTTTTAATTTGATGTGAAGTTTTTATTCAAGTAACAAATGTATACATATGTGTGTGCGTGTGTGTGTGTGTGAAGAGCTTAAAGTGAATTAAATGAGTAGGAGTGGATTTTTCTAGATCGAGTTAAATATTAATGTGTCTCAATAATATGAGTTAGATCAAATTGAGTATGGATGGGGTTGGATATGGGTTGTCAAATTTACATTACATGAAAATGGATCAAAACGGGTTAAATGGGTCACTATGAGTCGGACCATTTTCGACTCGATCCAAATCCAACCTGACCCACCCATTTGATAGCCCTACTTGTGGATGAGTTGCCGTCGTTGGATTTACCGCCAGTGGCCCTGGAGGAGAGTAGGCACAAACTCTAGATCCAGCTTTGGACGAGCACGACTCCGGAATCCAAAACTGACGAGCGTCTGCAGAGGAGCGGGCTCGGGCTGATGGCCAAGGCTTTGACGCTAAGGATGTGGTGCTGGTGACTCCATCAATGGCGATGGCGGGAGTGGCTAACTGTGGAGCAGAAGAGAGTAGGGGTGAGTGCAGTTCCCAGGTAAAACCGGAAACCGGAGAACTGCACAGAGGGTCCAGTTCGATTCCCGGTTTTAAAGGGACCAATTTCGGTTCCCGGTTCCCGGTTCCCTTTTTCTGGGAACCAGCAATTCTTGGTTTCGGTTCCCGTTCTTATGGGAACCAGAATCGGCCCATTTAGAACTAGTTAAGGTTCCTTAAAAGTTAAAATCCCCAAATCAACAGTTTAGTTCTCCTCTCTCGTTCTCTGCCTCTACCCTGACGCCACTCACCCTCAATGCCACCGCCAAACATCGCTCGTCCCGTCGCTAGATGATAGGCGCCCCCCGCTCGCCCCGCCCTTTCCTCCCTCGGTGCCATCAGCCCCCGCTTACCTTGCAGCTCAGCCGCTAGACATCGCTCGCCCTTGACTCTGCTGCTGGATGCAGCTCGTTCCCCTAGTGGATGCCACTTGCCGCTCGGCCAGTCGCCTCTGATGCCGCTTGCTGCTCGCCCAGCCATGCCCGACACCTCTTACCGCTCGCCTTTCGTGCTAGTAATCTCTGCTGCCCCCTCTCTCCGTTGTTTTGTGAAGTGTCACAAAACTAAGCAAAGCCCTTTGTTGTCTTGCATATTTCAGTTCTCCTTTAATGTCGTTTTTTTGCGCGACCTGTGCATTTTGTTCAGAAGAGAGGAGTCTGAAGGTTGGTATGCTCAGGGGAGCATTTACGGCATTCAATCAAGTTAAAAATTTTGGACAACGTATAAATTGAAAGTGAGTTGAGACAAATCATTTGCTTATTAACAAAGAGTTGGCTTCTATTGTAACTCATGATATGCTATGGCTTTTCGTTGATTTACTTTCTTGGAACCATTGTCTCCTAGCGTATCTTAGCTTCAATCGATAGTGTCTTAGTTCCCTCTTTTTATGTTATGTGGTGAATGAGTCGGAAAATATCAAAAAGTCATTCTTGGTGATTTCATCTTCAGGATGCATTCCCTGTGTCATACAAATTTTGGGTTTGTTCTTTGTTCCAAAGTCTCCTAGATGGCTGGTAAGTTGTTAGTGGAGTAGAGGCATAGGCATTAACATTTCAGTGGCAATCCACTTTGAGACACAATCGAATTGGTGCAAATTGTCATTCTAAGTATATGCTAGTTGTGTAGAATCATAGAACTCAATGACGAAGCCAAGATTATAAACTTTTCATTGTAAGAATAGCAGAAAGTCATTCGCAAGTAAAAGTCCACCGAGAGAAGGAGTTTTAAGTCATATTACAAAAACTCAGAGGCAAAAGTGTCCATATTACTCAAGAAGCAACCGATATTAGAGTAATATCTGAATCTTGCTTGTCTTTCAGATAATTTGGAAGCATCTATTTTTTGCTATTGAGGTTTCTCATTTCACTTGTCTTATAGGACTATATAGAGACCTCTGAATGGTAGTCTCAGTCCAGAATTTTGGATATGTTCCAAAGACGCTATGCTTATCCACTTATAGTGAGAATGCCCTCAAAATTATATGGGCCGACCAAGATATTACTATGTGGATCAAATATACAATCACTTTTATGTTCTTGTCCTTGATTCCATATCAAGTCTTCTATAAGATCTAAGAGCTCCTTAGTTATATTTTCTAATCTTTTCCATTCACATCTTTTTAGGTCTTTTCTTACCCTTTTTAATCTAAGTGTATTCTATAAGCTCCTAATGAGTTGCTCGAATGTAGAGAATGTAATATAAGGGAATTGTTTTATGGGCATAACTAGTTTTTTAACTGTGTAGTCAACATTGAAATCCTATATTTCTTTCATCGGACTCTCTATGCTTAGCAAACTGTTGAATTCTTCCTTGTGGAGTGTAATCCTTTCGAACATGTCCAGTCAAACCGAGTTGGTAGCTTTAACTAATATAGCCAATTGCCCATTTATTCAATGATGATGTAATTTGATGATGAATCTCTTTACTTGATAATTTACGTATTTCCTAAGTGGATGCCTATAGTTATTCTCTGTGTCTAATGCTTTTGAAACCAGACCACTATCTCAACTTTTACTACTATTATATGTTAACTTGTATGTGGTTCTCTAGTTTCTATCACACCAACCGATCTATTCCTTTTGACTTCAAATTTGATGGTCCGGCTAAATTCTAATTGGGAATGGATTGTGAAACAAACAAAGCTGCACATGAGTCTTTTAGAGCCTTTCATTGCTTTTAGGGGGTTTTGCTCAATATTTTGAGTTGCAAGGACTCCATGGTGCAACATTTTTTGCAGTCTGCCTCCACCCTTCAATAGGTATAATTTAAATTGACTAGTTTCACATGGTAAGTCATTGCAATTCTTTGTCTTATTTCTATTACATGCCTTTCTACAGGGTTCTAGGTTTTCTCAAGCAATTGCATCTTTACATGAGTTTAAGACCTTGTGGTTGAGTGCAGAGAGCCAGGCTCTTCATTATATTGGATAGGAAGGGTAAGATTGTCTGGTTTAGTTGAGATTTGCATCATTCAAATAACAAATGGACATGCTAATATGAACTTTGACTGTCATGCTGCCTTTTTATGCCCTTATTTTTTCTTCCTATAACTGTTGTTTCATCTAAGAGATAGATCTTCTCCTTACAATCTATAAAGAGTAAAGCTATACTTATGAAAATTTAGTTTGTTGATGGAGCAGCATTAGTCAAAGGGATAGAAAGGTGTTTTTTTTTTTTTGGGATGTTTCTATTCTCAATGAACTATTTTTGGCAATTTATGGATATAGAAGCTTTGGTTTGTCTATTTCCTTTTTTGTTATAGTTCAAATCTGAAGACAAAAAAAATCTGTTGGAACCTAGAATTGACCCGGAAACTTATAACAGAGTTTCAGGTTCTTGATTTTGACGGGTAAGTTCTAAGTTCCAAAAAATGAGGAACATATACTTGAAGATAGGTGCCGGGTTCTAGATGGAATCTAATCAGAATCGGAAACCGCTCACCCCTAGAAGAGAGTTTCTTGAATGTGGAACTCAAAATTCCACATCAACAAACACCTGTCGAAGATTTCAGTGGTCGGAAGAGAAAAAAGTATTCTCCAGGTGACTGAGTATATATTCTCGCTTGGACATGCCCCATCTCTATCGTTTAGTCATATCATTACCTCATGTAGGCCGCCTCTTCAGAAGGCTCAAATACCTACCAAAAAAAAAGAAAAAAAAAATCGATTTCCCTTTGACCTAGAAAAAAGAAGTTGATCCCATCTTTCGTGGGTCCCACTTCCGTCGTCTTCCTCCTCATTTCCCTGTTCTCTTTCCTTGTATATTTCCCTATATATAGCCCGTGCACGAGGTTCGACGACTGCAGAAAGTAAGGGTGCGTTTGTTTGCGTTTCTGTTTAAAAATTGTTCCAGGGAACTGAAATAGAAAAAAAATGTTTCTGTTCCGAGAAACAATTTTTGAACAAAAAAACGCGTTTGGTAAACTTGTTCCGGGAATAAAAAATAAACAGAAACACGTTTGGTAAATTTGTATAATTTTTTTATTTCTTTTATTTTTTCTATTTTTTTCTTATTTTTCCTTTTTTTCTTTTTTCTTCTTTTGGCCGGTCGCCGGCCTCGGCCATGCCGGCCACGGCCGGCGAGGGCCGGCGGCCTCGCCCAGCCACGGCGAGGCTCGCCGGCCCCCGGCGAGGCCGAGCCTCGCCGTAGCTGGGCGAGGGTCGGCCTCGCCTTGATCCGGCGAGGCCAAGCTCGCCCAGCGGCGGGCGAGGCGCGGCCTCGCCGGGCCACCGCCAGGCGACGCCGACTCGCCCAGATCCAGCGAGGCCGAGGCTCGCCGTGGTTGGGCGAGGCCGCCGGCCCTCGTCGGCCCTCGTCGTCGGCCGGTCGCCGGCCATGGCCGAGGCCGGCGACCAGCCAAAAGAAAAAAGAAGACGAAAATAAGAGAAAAAAGAAAAAAAAAAGTGTTTCTCAAATGTGTTTCAGAAATAAGAAACACAAATTTTGTGTTTCTTATTTCTGTTTCTTTTTTGTTCCTGGGAACAAAAGAACAAAAAAGGAACAAACGCGTTTGGACGCGTTTCTGTTCCTTTTTTGTTTCCAGGAACAAAAAAACAGAAAAAGTGTTTAAAAAAAAAAAAAAACACAAACACAAACAAACGCTGCCTAAGGTGCTTTCGATATGGATTCGGGCAATGGAGACGGGAACGCGACCGCCGGCGAGCTCCTCCAAGCTCAAGCCCACGTATGGAACCACCTGTTCAGCTACAACACCTCCTTGTGCCTCAAGTGCGCCCTTCAGCTGGGCATACCCGACCTCATCCACGACCATGGCCGACCCATGACCCTCCCCGAGCTCCTCTCCGCCCTCCGCATCCCTCCTGCCAAAGCTCACGGCCTCCGCCGCATCATGCGCGTCCTCGTCCACTCCGGCTACTTCGAGCTACGGGACCTCGAGGACGTGGACCGCCGAAGCGGGTACACGCTCACCGCGCCATCCCGGCTCCTCCTAAAGCACAACCCCTTGAGCCCGGCGCCCTTCGTGCTCAGCGCGTTCCATCCTTTCTTCATGGGGCCGTGGCAGCATCTGAACGCGGAGAAGGCGTCACCCCGACCATGATCGAGATGGCGCACGGAGGGCCCGCGTGGGAGGTCATGAGGCGCGATCCCGAGGTCGACGGCCTATTCAGCGGGGCGATGGATAACGACTCAAGACTGATGGCGAAGGCGGTGGTGGAAACATGCGGGGGAGTGTTCGACGGGCTGAGCTCGGTGGCCGACGTGGGAGGCAGGTCGGGGACGATGGGCAAGGCCATCACGGAGGCGTTCCCCCACTTGGAGTACACGGTGCTGGATCAGCCGAACATAGTGGATGGTTTGGTCGGAAGTGAGAGGCTGAAGTTCGTCGGAGGCGACATGTTTGTGGAGATTCCCCCGGCGGATGCAATCTTACTTAAGGTAAAGTAGTAGCTTATATCTCCGTTTGGGTCAGGGATCATAGAAAAGAAAATGAAATAGGGTAGTTATTGGTTGCAGTTGAATTTACCTTATCATTGATGAGGTCAGTAGTTTTTCATTTTGCCTCTAGGTACTCCAATGATATAGGCAGTTCATTACCGATTAATTTGATTCTAATTATACAAACTTGAATTTTTAAAGAGAGTTTTTTTTTTTCCTTTTCCATTTTGCCGTGGAGAAAAACATAGTCTCCTTTTTCTTTTGGTCCTATAGAATTTTAGGAAAATTATGAAAACAGAAGAAGAAGAAGAAAGGTCGTATATAAACTAGTTAAACTGGAAATCATAAAACAGGAAAATTACCAAAACAAAAAATCATAAATCTATTGCAATTGTGTCAATTCAATTCTAAAATTTTGTGACTAATTTAACTCTAAAAATTTTGCTATTATGCTAGTTTAGTACATTTGGCCAAAGTTGCAGTGGATGCTCAAGTGGACAAATTTATTTTATTTTCAATTATTTATTTATTTTTTCCTTTTTTCGCTTCTTCCTTCTTCGTCTGGTCTGTCACCGCAGGCCAATGGCAAGGCTCACCCCTATGGTCATTGATGAGGCTTGGCCTCCCAATGCTTGGCGAGTGTGGTCATCACCATTGGCCAGTGAGGTCATCCTCACTACCCAAAGGAAGAAGAAAGAAAGAAGGGAAAAAGAAAAGAACAAAAGAAAAAGAAAAATAAAAAATAAAAAATTCTAGAAAAATTATTAAAAAAATTATTTACATCAATGTTTGTTGAACAATCGGTGCCAACCAATGTCTAAGAACACTAAAAATCCAGAAAACATTCTTTTGGAAAACATTTTTTATGAAATGAACGGAGTCTAAGTATGATGAAAAATGTGGGAAAAAGATTAAATTTATAAAAGAAAATAAACACAATATTTAAGGATTTTGGTCATTTATTAAAATATCATTTCAATTTTATAAAAGGAAATGGGAGAGATTTGTGGATTCCTTTACAATCCTTTTACTTATCAATCATCTTAATTACAATAAATTAATATTTCGTACATTTATAGTTACGTGTGGTCTATATATGCGTTTGGGTTTGTTCATAAAATATTTTCGCAGTAGATTGGAGTTCAAAGTGGCTCTAAAATTTGTTCAATTAATGATATAGATGAAACGACCAAGTTTGGTTAGATTTTTCAACATTATTAGTGCATATACGAACAACTCTTTTACCTGGACACGCCTCCATTTTAGTGAAAATCTTGGTAACCAACGTGAGGAGTGAAAAGGACAGACTTTCACATATGGCCATTACTTCTGTTTTTACATTAACGTTCCTGTAAGAATATGAACTCCAATTAGTTGAAAAAAAAAAAACAAAACATTGTTCGAATGCAGTGGGTATTGCACGATTGGAGCAACGAAAAATGCATCGAGATACTAAAACGGAGCAAAGAAGCGGTATCGAGGTGGGATGGGATTGGAAAAGTGATCATAATAGATGTAGTAGTAGGGAATCAGCCGGACGATCATAAATCCACCGAGACGCAACTCTTCTGGGACATGTTGATGATGACGTACGATGCGAAAGAAAGGGACGAAAAGGAATGGGAAAAGCTGTTCGTCGACGCTGGCTTTAGTGGGTACAAGATAATCTCTCACCTGGGCCTTCAATCTCTCATTGAGGTTTATCCTTAAATTATCTTTCTACTCATTCAATCTGTGATGGGTCAATCTTTGTTTAACTTCTACTGTTAAACGATGTTGGATGCATTCTCTCCTTGTTTTGATCATATTGGACGTGACAGCTTATATAGGTCCTCGGACCTTATGTTGGTGTAATAATTTCAGTCCACATGCTTTATTATCGAATAATCAAGTAATACTTCCAAATACGATCCCTCCATCTCTCCATCAGTTATGCCGTTACTTTATTTGTAGATTCATACTTAACTGCGAATGAATAATTTTTATGGTCACCCTTTATCAATGGTTTTTTCAATTTTCTCATCTTATTGGGGGCTGTAATAACGATGAGTGGTCATCATCTTATTATAATTATGCTTCGATATTAGTTCATTTAAGGAGAATGAATGTGTTGGCTTGAATAAGCCATAGCTCGACCTCAATACATTGAGATAATGCGAGGGAGGATATGGCCTGGACGCAGAACAGATTGTACCAAATTCATATTGGACCCATTTAGATAATGAGATCAAGCTCAAATTGTAACCATGGAAATCCAACTCCAACATAGCTTCCGAAGCTTTGGACGAGGGACACGACTCGCTGCCATTGCTCACCCGATCACCATTGTCCACCGTCGTTCGTCGTTTGTGCACCAGCGGCTTCCCCCATCGCTCGTCGCTTGCACACCCATCGTTCTTCACTGCCATCGCTCATCTCGCTACCGTTGCTCTTCAATTGAACACCACAGCCATCCTTGGTTCTCAGATGCGATGCCGACGGAGATGTGTTCCGCCTGAGTCTATACCATCTGAGCAAGGACCGGCAGGTGCTAGCGCTCCGGCTCCAGATGGCGGCATGCTACTGGGTGGCAGTGGCGGTGGCGGCGTCGGCGCTCTTCAGGGAGCTACTACCAGCGGCGGAGGGGCGAAATGGGGATGGGAAGATGAGACTAATCGGTAGATCCAGGAACTCATTCCGAGCGGGAACGCGAACAGGCCGTTCTGGGTGATAAGTTTGGATCAGGTTTTATTTTTGGGTCTTTTCCTTGGCCCGTTTTGGCCCAGTTGAAATATCCAAAAAATTTAAATTAGTCTTCTCAATTGAACAGAAAAAAAAAAAAAAAAAAAATAGATATATATTCTAAGTTGTATATAGTATATATTATGCAGAATCGAACTAACTTAAGTGTATGAAACTTCATTC
Source organism: Eucalyptus caleyi (assembly GCA_014182885.2). Lineage (NCBI taxonomy): Eukaryota > Viridiplantae > Streptophyta > Magnoliopsida > Myrtales > Myrtaceae > Eucalyptus > Eucalyptus caleyi. The sequence continues at coordinate 30,871,702 of CM024466.2, forward strand.
TTTTTCTAATTTTTTCTGTTATGTTATAATTTGCCAATTTTTCAGATTTCCTTTTAAAAATTGTTTTTTGGCTCTTTTTTTTCTGTTGATTTTTTGGTCCATTTCCATATTTTTCTCTTTCAATGTTACAGATCTTGATGAATGTAAGTATTTTTAAATTTTTAAGTATTTTTGAATCTTTAAGTGCTTACATATCTTTCCAAACATAGCATTCTCCGCAAGTACCAGGAGCAATAATACAGGCATTCGTAACCAAACCAAAACCCGTCTGTAACCCAACTGTCTAAGCGTGACACCCTTGAAAAGCGCCACATGAAGTCCTACTTCACAACTTGACCCGCGCACTCTTGATTTCTCCCAACGATTGAGTAAATTGATTCATGGAGTTTCCCATTTCTAAGGAAAGTAACAATTTTAAGAGAAAAATAACTTAGCATGAATTGTTAAATTTACATCACATATAAATGGATGTAATGAATCGATTAGAATCGCATCATTTCAACTCGACCGGCCCGGCCCGGCCCGGCCCGGCCCGAGTGCCGGTTCTCCAGAATAGTCCACGACAATTGCCAACAACTGGTGAAGTTAGGTGCTGAATTAAGCAATCCATCCGTCCGTTCTGTCCCGTGTGCCGTGCGCAACGCGTTAGGTGGGTTTTGCATGTGAATACTGTCTGGCATTTTTTCCCATGCGGATTTCGGTGCGTTTCCACGAAATCAAAGCTCTCGCAGCAGGTCGCACAAACGATCGGTCAAAGCTGTGCGTGCGTGAGAGAGAGAGAAGAGAGAGACCTAGAAGAAAAAACAAATCTAACGGAGTCGAAACTCTCTCTTTGTATTTGCTTCCATCGCCTGCGAATTCCATATATTTTGGATGAATTTCTAGGTACCCAAAACCGAGGGGAAAAAGACAGAGCTTTCTTGCGTTTTACAAGTCGATTTAGACCTATATTCAATCGGAAAAGAACCAAAATCCGAAAAAGGAAAACGGGGTATTGATTAGCGCATTGATCAGTCATAACCACAAGGCCCCGGCTTGCCTCAAGATGGGCACCAGTTCGCCGGAAATATGAGTGGCCATGACCCGATCCAGCCCCCCGAACAGCCTCCCCCCAATGAAGACCGCCGGGAACTGGACCTCCCCGCCGCCGCCGCCGCCGATCCTCTCCAGCTCGCCGGCCACGCCCTTCTCCTCCTCCTCGTCCACCTCGTAGACCGCGGGGTTCACGCCGAGTCCCAGCAGCAGCCGCTTCACCACGTGGGCCATGCAGCACCCGCGCCTCCCGACCACTATGAGCGCGTTCTCCGACACCACCTCCCGCACGCCGTCCGGCCTCCTCAGGGGGCCCCGCGCCCCACCTCCCCCTCCTCCCCCAGCTCGAGCTCCCCGCCGCCGTCGCCCTTTCCCATGCCGCCGTCGCCGGCAGCGGCAGCGGTGGCGCTGCTCTGGCTCGTCCTGTCGCCGAGCAGCAGCGGCCGCCCGGCCTTGAGGGGTCCGCCGGCGTGGATCGGCGGCCATGGCTTGTACGAGATCGCCTCCTGCATGGTGCCTCTCAGCGTTTCGCTTCCGTCAGCGTGTGTGCGTTAGAGAGAGAGAGAGAGAGAGAGAGAGAGCGAGGGTGGTTGTGATGGTGAAGGTGGGCGATGGAGGGAGGACGGTATAAATGGTGATGGCAGGGGGAGAGGCCGGGCAGGCGGACGGATGAGGAGAAGACTTACAAAAGTCCTACGTCAACGGTAGTTGGGAGAGAGGGGCGATCCATGATTTCGTATTTCCGGACGGACGTGTGCGTGTGGGGATGCTGCGTGGCTTACGTCCGACCCACGTCATCCCTCCTTTTGTCGCCTTCCAACAACGTGGTAACGTGAGGACAGAACAAAAGTACACCCCACAACACCTCAATTTTCAAGTTTTTCTTCTTCTTCTTTTTTTTTTTTTGGGCCTAACTCAATTTCAAATTTCAACTTTGGAAGTTACAGCGTATTCACATGGATAATAAATAACCTCAATTCCCCCAAAATTCAAAAAATTCAGATAAAGCCGGACCCGATTCGGATTTCGAGGTTGCCCGTGATGAGAAAAAGTCGCCGGATTCTGATGAGATTTTGAGGAGAAGAAAAGAAAACGGGTTACGTCCATGTCGTGACGAACCGGGTGACGTGCGGGGGGGCTGATGATTTCTTTTTTGGTTTTTTTTTTTGGCTTTTTGGTGCGGTGAGTGCGTGGATGCGGACACGGAGGGGTGGCGGATTACGTACCTCGTAACGTGGAATTCCTGCTTCCGCGTGGGGCCCACACACCGAGTTGGCGACGTCGCTGGCGTCACAGCTTATGACATCGACGATATTAAAAAAAAAATGGATTTCACGTTGATTATTCCGCAAGAGACAACGAGAAAGAGAGGGCGGTTCGAGGCTTGGACTGTAGCCTATGATGCCCGAGAGTTCCATGCACTTATATTTTAATATCGTGATCTACACTTAGGGAAGACAATCCGCATTAACTATGATTTAACATGTACCGCGATGATGTGTGGATGATTCGGTGTCGGTATTATTGTGCACTCGCGGTATGGCTCGAACAACAATAGCATATTCCTTTCATCAATTTTCAAGGCGTGAAAAAAGAATTATAAAATGACCTTGGACTTTCTCTAACTATTTAGATGTCTTTAATGGCAAAATGATAAATTTTCTTTAAAACAAGATGAAGATATTTTTGTTCCTTAAAAGTCACACGATCTTGTGCAACGGCTTAAATTTGGAGCGCAAAAATGTATTCCCCAAAATACAAGGGAAGTTGCTGTGGGTTTCTTGTCCTCGTAATTTTACTATCAAGTTATGTTCAAATTGACAATTCACCTTCCAAATTAGAATTGATTAAAAAAACAATAGCTTCAAATAGCCGGCCTACGGTGCAATTACTGATAAGCATCAAAACATCACACGTCAGTCGCGCATTGGAATTATCACATTCATCGTTGTTGATGTCAATGCCACGTGTGAAACTGGCGACCCCAAAAAAAAACATTATAAAAAACGAATCCGGGGGCAACCGCAAAAACCAGCCGCCCCCGGACGGTCCGCAGAAGCTGACGTCACGGCCAAGGTGGGGGCTCCACCTGGGGACTCGAGCACGGCCCCTGGCGTCATCATCCCCGGTCGTGACGCCAGCGGGCGTGGGGCCTTCCCCCACGTGGCCACCAGCAGGCAACCGTCGACGTCACCCGCCGAACCGAGCAGTGACCCCTCCGCCCCCGCCATTATCCCCTCCCTCCACGTAGAAGCTACGCGGAAATTTCCCCCGGGGGGGGCGGTGACGTCACGCTGCGGGGCCGCCCACGTTTTCACCGGGGCCGGACCGAGGGTGGAGGGGAGCGCTCCCGATTGGCTACGCGGAGGAGCACCCCCGGTTTTGGTGGACCCGCATCGAATCCGGAGATTACCGTCAGATACGCACGCCAATTAGACGGCGTCGTGTCCTTCACGAGACTTGTCCTTGTCGATTAGGCCATCGGAATGTTCCGACCCGTGCGGTCGTTTTTGGTTTTCTTATTTATTTCTCTTTTTAATCCCTTTTTGGGACAAAACATTGTGTGCACTCATTTCTCGCGTATTGAATTATCGCATCGTTATCCATCAGAATCCAAGTCTTTTAGCCAAAGATGAACGATTAAAAAAATATAAAATTTTCAAAATAAGTGCGTAGACCACATATAAAAATGTATGAATAAAAGATTTTTTTCATTGTGAAAATATAAATTATAAAAATATCTAATTCTTTCCACCTTTTAAGCACGCAGAAGCGTAAATGAGTAAAACAACCCAGGACAAATGACGCATAAAGGAATGCATGCAAACAGGGCAATCTCATTTTCTTTTTTTATTCCTATTTACATATCTTAGGTGACAAGGTTGGGTACATTGAGGAAAAACCAAAAGAATCAGTACTCCTAATGACATCCGGCAATAGATCTGTCATCTCATCCCAACCTGACTATATACATAGTCACCTATTCCTTATCCTAGTTCCATCAAAAAATTATCCACATCCTCAAAACTCCATCGTTCTCTTGCCTCCGTCACTCTACAATGCTACTACTGTCCCCTAGCCCATCGTCGTCGTAAAGTGGGACGGGGCCCATGAGACACCCGCCAGCTCGAGCGTATGATGCAACAAAGCTTAGGAGCATTGGCCTTGAAAGGTGCTCCGCTATCGATAGTCAAGGTAGATATGAATCTGAAAAAGACAATGTTTGGGAAGGTGCGGTCAACAATCTTAGTTTAGTGCCATGGAAAGTCCACTGGGGCACTATGTCGGATCATGGGAGAGGTAGGTGGAAGTGATATGTCTACTAATTTGAAAGACAATAATCCACCAAAAGTGAGTATAACACTCAGCAAGCAAATTATTACCCAATTTACGCTATTTATGTCAATAATAACATGTGCGAGGAAGTTTAGGCATAAAAGATAGAAGATCATCATGATATTAGCTTACTTGAGAGTCTTTCCCAAAATCAAGATAACAAGTGGAAAATATTTCTATTGAAAACAGTAACCCAATAAAACTTGATTGAAATTTGAAAATGCCAATGATCATTTTTACTAATAATTAGCTACCACCATCTTTTGGGAAACTCGTTACCCTTAGCATCTCACACTCATCCGGCATCACAAAAACATCTAAAGGAACCATGTTACTCCTCCCAAACATCTGAAGAAATTCAATTACCCCTCTAGGCATCCTTACTACCACCTGGGGCATCATCATCTTAAAGAATGACGGCATTCCCAAATCACTCATCCCATGATGTGGTAATTCCATAATTCAATTTGAACATGATATCCATTGAGTTAATGTTCAGAAACAGTTTAGTATCTACCATCAACTACCTCTATAAGCCATAGAAATAATACAAACATTTAGTTCAAATTATGCAAAAATTTCATGTTATAGTTTAAGCTAAAATTTTCATGAAAGGGCGCTAGTCCAAATTGTTTATTGAAAATTCCATAGAAAATGGAAATCGAGCAAAGGTTCGGTAATGGGTTATGAAAATAGATTTGGACTTGCATAGTTTTTGAAATATATTTTGCATGTACAAAGTTTGAATAATTTGAAATTAAAGTATATCATTAAAAAAAGGTAGAACACATAATTTTCGTGAAGAAAGTCCCTCCAAATTTGAATCACAAAGCTTACACAAAATTAGTAAAATACCCACAATAAATCGATCTGGAAATAGTTGTAATCTCGGATTTTTCCACAACTCATGCCAATTAAGTTCAAACCAGCTCACATTTCAAACTCCAGCAATCCCATAACACATTCACATAGTACAATGCACATTTTCCAAAATCGTCGACTAACACAACTAAACATGAAATTAACCGAGGTGACTAAAACTTGAAGAAATCAATCTTGACATACGGAAATTAACCTATGTAGCATAAACAGGAAGTAATTCACTTGCCTCGAGTCTGAAACAAGTGGTTTCTATTGCTTGATTTGGTTTCGGAGGTCCCGAGGTCGCGGCTGCCTTCTATAATGCGAAGTTCGGCTGAGGTGGGATAGGGAGCATCACGGGAGCTGCTGGGCGGTCGAGGGCACGGCACTGGCGGTCGATGGCATTGGTGCGAGGCTGAGAGAGTGTGAGAGAGTGAGTCGTGCGGCTGGGCGAAGAAGGGTTGGGGTTTGTGCGCGATTGGGGAGAACGCGAGTTGCTCTCCACTTTTTTGCTCCGTTTCCTCCCTTCCTCCGCCGCTTGGATTGTTGCGTTGTCGCCCGATGGAAGAAGTGGCTGCTGCGGTTGACTCAGAGCGACGCCAGCTAGGAGGGGGATTGTTGCCGAGAGGGAAGGACAGATGGCACGGGAGGAAGGTGGACAGGGGAGCAGATGGTGTCGCGATGGTAGGCTGGTGGTGAGGTGGCGGGGCTAGCATGTCGCTACGGTGGCGGTCCGAGGGTGATGCAGCGCTAAGGTGTGCATTGAGGTGGCATCCCACGGAGGCTGAGATGTCGCGGTTGGTGACTTGGCATGGCTTGAGGTGTCCAATCCTTGCAGTGGCACAATGAGGCACGGCAAAACATGACATGGATGGCGTGGTCTGGTGACGAACTTGGTGGTGCAGCATCAACCATTGAGCATCCGAGGCTCACGATTCCATTGAGTGAAGACTCGGATGTCATATAATGTTGGTAATGAAAATATTTCGATTGCCTTATTATTTTAAGCAATACCAATAATTATTTTTTTTAGGAATGTTTTCCAATTCATTCATTTAAATTGAATATCTACATAAATCAATATCATCAATAGTTTATTTCCCGGAACCTCATTATAAGCTCCATTAACTAGAGCAAATCATTTTCAGTTTTTTTTTTAAAGCAATGCTCTATCGGTATGTCCTTGATCTAGTAAGAAGCGAGTCGAAATTGGATCTCTTTAGGTGACATGGCGTAATGAACTTGTGCTATGCGCATAATCAATGAAGCCAAGATGGTGCCCCAACCGTTTTCGCGGTTAAGTTCCTAACCTTGACCGTTCTATTTCACTAAATAAACTTCCCGGTCTGATTTCCTCCACAGAAAAACCTTTTCCCTACCTTTTAAGACATTGCCCATAAAACGAAATTGACAATGGAAAACGTAATCGGTGCTTCAAGATTTAAAAAATCACGCCTGATGTAACGTGAAAATATTTATATGTTTCAAAAGATTTCCCGAGTTTTAATTCAAATGAACAACAAATTACGAGGGATGGGGAAATAATTTAAGAAGACAATAAAATTAAAAGCAAAGTGTACATTATCTTATGCGTTACCATGTATAGGTGTAAACGGTTCTTCCAAGTTCTTTCTTCCCTTTGCTTTTCGTTCTCTTTTTCCGTTAAGAAAGGGGAAGCCTTTGGACGACTTCCGGGCGTGTCGGTGGGAAACCGGTCAGCGCTGGAAACGCTGGAGTTTGGGCCGTTCGATGTCGGTGGGATCGACACTAATCGCGTTCTTAAGCAACCCATTTAAACAAAAAAAGATCAATGGAGAATTCGAATTAAAAAGGTCGTCGGCATTGATTGAGCAGCAGTAGGTGGCGGGCGGGGCAGGGGGATGTGTTTTCAAATATCTAGTTTACCTTTAGTCTTACTTAAGGTATCTTTACGTTGCAGGCGTGGATGCGCCAAAACCTCTCGATGGAAAAGCTGGCGCGCCGACACGTCAAGGCGTGGTGCACATGCAAAGCGACGCGGACCCGACGGGATCGTCAACTCGACGTGACGCCAGGATTAGGTTTGAATACGCGCGCACCGGATATCTGCTTCGCCTTTTAGTTTAAAGAACAGTAGCGACCGACGTGTTGAGAATCCCATGGAGCAACGCTGCCTCGGCCGGTGGTCGTTGCCTGTCTTTCGGGTAACCCCCAGATTGGCCAAATTCGACCGCAAACGTTCTAGGATGGATGATTGCTCGGCTTATCAATCATGGGTGTTGGGACCACGTATCGTTAAAGAGTGGTTCGCGGCAAGATTGTGAACGAGGGATGTGTGACGTCTCGTAGTCGGATTTTCTTGGTATCTCGGGTTCCGCCTTGTGTGGTGCTCTTATCTTTGTGAACAGGCCGAATCGAATCGTTGCTAGTCTGCAACAGGGTGCATCATTAAAGTCGGATCGCAGAAAAGAGTCCCATACGGCCCGATTTCTCCTGACCTCCGAGCTCGTTCACACTCTGTTGATACGCGTATCTAGATCTGAGAGAGAATCCGAATATGAAACGGTGAAGGAAGAGGACAAAAGGAGAGGCCTCGCCCCTTCGAAGAAAAGCAAGAGGACAGAGGACAGGACAGGACAGGGTACACGCAAAAGATTTCTAGAAGCCCATCATTTTTAGGCCATCCAATCGATTCGTCAGTAGACCCATCTTGCGCCGACCAAGGAAAATGTTATCCGAGTGACGCTGGCACTGAACAAACGGTCGCCGCACAATTTGGACTATTTTCCGGGGGGCCAAAACCATGGTACAAACAGGGCTGAATCTAGAGTCATTACAGAGAAGCAGGAGTGGGAGGAACAGAGGATGTATGTATGTACCCATATGAATCACGCACTGTTGAAGGAAGCAACGCCTTCATGTATGCACGGAGAAGATGAGTGCATCAACGGAAAGACCTGGGAAACTCACTCTGGTTTCACATGGTAAATTTGGGATCTGGAAGGGAAGTCGGAAAACCGACTATACTTGTAGAATTCGCTTCGGTCGCATTAAACCAACAAGCTTGGAATTCTCGGCATCACCGTTCAAAGAATTTCCCTTGCTCTTCCACGAGAGAGACAGAGGCGGCCCAAATATGGGAGAACAAACTAAATATCCAAAAGTTGACTGAATGGCATTTTACACGATCAAAGAAGTACGTAAACGATCCGGAGGAGATGGAGTTGTTTATCAAGGGATAGTACATAACTCACCGAGAACAATTTAGTTTTTTTGCCAATCCAAAAAACGGCAATGGCCATTTACTTTGTCCGCTCCATTCTAAAATCCTTGCTTGGGATAAGGCTTAATAAAGAAGGGAAAGCAGAGTGACGAGTTTCTACATGCTTTATTTCTTGCCACCGGCTAAGCTTTCCAAATCCATGTCGTGAAGGTTCAGCAAAAGATCGTTGGAGTTCAAGAAGACCCTGTTGTTTGAGTGTGAAATCGTCTGCGCAATTTCTCTCGAAGCTTCAATTCTCCTCAGGGTGATGAAAGCAGGATTATTGGCAATGGCTTGCCCAATTAGCTGAGCGCTCGTTGCCTCACCCTGTAAACAGCAAAATGCACATTAGCAGTTAGTTCAGAAAAAGAGCTGAGAGAACACTGAAGCCGCCTTTTCTTTTTTAACTCCTAAGCCATCCCGACAACCAAGCTCGTTATCAAAGAGAAACATCTTTCTTGTCCTCGAAATGTTTCACTAAATAGACTTCTTAACACTTTTCTGCACTCACCTGCGCTCTGATAACGGCACTCTTCTTGTCTTGCTCAGCCTTTTCCACAACAAATTTCGCTCTTTCAGCTTCTTGTGCAGCTACTTGCTTGGCCTCAATAGCAGCAGTAAACTCCTTTCCAAAAGTCAAGGTCGTGATGGACACATCGTCCAGGGCAATGTTGAAATTAGCAGCTCTCTCTGTCAGAATTTTCCGTATTTCTCGACTGACAGCCTTAAATAGATAGAAAAAAACATTCAGCAAGGTACATAGGAGTAGAGAAGGGGATTGTGAGAATATTCTCTGTTTGAAAAGTGAGAAATTACAAAAATTGGAGTAGAGAATAAGATAGACAAGGAAAGAGATCAGCAAAATAATTTCTTCTCCATCATACTTTAGGAAAATCTTCCTTATAAATTGTTGCTTAAATAATAACGGTTAAAAAATAGGAGCATCTGAATGCTAGAGCCCTGCAAACTAGGAACAAATGCCAGAATCTCCACTCCTATGTTGTTCTTGGCAATGTACAGCAACATTGGACAATCATAATAGGAAAATCTTTCTTATAGATCACTACATAAACGCAATTAATATATAGGACCATCTGAATGCACAGGCCCTGCAAACAAGGGGCAAGTGCCGGAATCTCCACTCCAATGTTGTTCTTGACACGTAGCACTGTTGGACAAACATAATAGGAAAATCCCTGCGAATGCAAATGCAAGAAAATATAGGAGCACCTGAACACACAAGCCCCGCAAAAGAGGGGCAAATGCCAGAATCTCCACTCCTATGTTGTTCTTGGCAACTTACAGCGCTGAAAACACTATTAAACGAGTGCACCAGTGACTCTAATTCGTTGCCTTCATATTTCTAACATGTTAGCCCCCTCACCAATTAACAGGTGAGAGCCACTAAAATAATGAGCTATTTCAGCTTATGAAAAATTCTCAATTTGCAGTGAGTTGGTGACTGAAACAATTGTCAACTGCCTTTTGAGCATACCTCTCTCTGAGTAATGAGCTGGCTAGCATTATATTGTGCAACTACAGCCTTCAGAGTTTCATGGATGATTGACGGCAGAACCCTTTCACTGAAATTTTCACCCAGTGTCCGGTATATTGTGGGTAGCTGGTCTGGCAAGGGACGAGTGAGAACCCGAAGCCCAATTTTAACCTATGAGACAAAATGCAGAATGACTTCAATGCAATCAATAGATTTAAAAGAGGATATCTCACAATGGGCCAACTATTTTCATATGATAGTTTCCCTTTGTTTGAATCAAATGGCACCACCATTACACTGACTTCATAAAAGCAGATTGCAATTTACCAAGAAAAAACCAAAGAAAATACAAATACCACATTTATCGACTATATCTATCTGAATCCTTGCTATCAAACAGCAGGTAGAAGGAAAAAGAAAAATTTAGAAGAGCGGTAGAATTGAAAGATAACAGATAAGTATCTCAAAGGCTGAATTAAACCCAGATAAGATACTCAAGAGACCACTGGAATAGTTTCTCAAATTGTGAAGGACAACATGCACGGAGGTATTTACCACTGACATTCAATCAGAAAATTCATGCCTCTTCTAATGGAAGCTTTTATTTATATCCTGCAACTCAAGACTTCTATTCCACGGTGGGTATTATCTACTTAGCTAAACAGAAAGTAACACGTGACTTGTCCCAGGAGACTGGTTTGAACACAGAAGTACAGACTAAGAAGCTCAAAAGACAAAGGAAATGGGGAGAAAGAAGCAGTTCTTTTTCTCTACTTGTTTTTTTTTTTTTTTTTTTTTTGGGGGGGGGGGTGGGTTTGTGTTGGCGTGGGTTGAGGGTAGGGACAAAATAAAAATAAAAAAATAAAAAAATCCCATAATCAAATCACAATCGACCAAAGATTTGAAAGTACATACTTCATCCTGATCAAAACTTCACTACAGAAGAAAGACATAATTTAGGATAACTTAAGTCCAATGCAGATCAAGAAAATTAAGTTTATGTTGAATGTGTAGAAACTTTACGTTATCCAAAAGAAATGAGAAGGCATGAAATTTAAGAACACAATGGAGAACAGTGATATACTTCTTCCATCAGCAAAGTCCGGCAATAAGAAATCTCAAGCTCTTTATTTAAAATTTCAATGGCTTTAGCCAAAATACTAGAGTCGAAATGAATCCGAGTTTCTCAGTCTCATTCATGATCAAGTCATCCTTCTGAATCCTTTGAAAGATTAATCTAGAAATTCAATGTGTATTTCCCTGTCTAAGAACCAACCGCAAAAAGCAAGTATATTAGCAAGCTTGGATCATCTGGGAACATACGAATAAAAACTAACCCAGTCAAGGTCCCACAAACCAAGTAATATTAAGTGATTAGTTAAGATAAGCAGAGGCATCCTTGCAAGAAAAATTTCAGAAATAAGGCTAATCAAATTCCACAAATGCATTGTCCAGTGCCCAATACAACCATAAAAACCTTATTTGGTGAAATAACATCATAAAAGAATCCAGTGCCAAATTACCATAGGGAAAGCTAACCTTTAGTTTCCTACAGGCAAAGTGATTGTATGACTTCAATAAAAGGAAAATGACATTCTCAGTATCATGATAAAGTAAGAATTATATGTTTTAAACATTCCACAGCCAAATGTCGCTGTTAAGGCTATTTCTTAATGTGGAGATTACCATTTGGAGATCACGACTCCCAGAAGTACTCTCCACTAAATGAGGTCTTGCACGGACATCGTAGATAACTGGCCTCTCAAACCACGGGATCATTATGTGCGTCCCTTCAGGATAAACCTGCAATCAGTGATGCATGAATAGTATAATGTGAACTTCATAGGTCAGGTAATCTTTGGACCAAGAATGTAATCAAAACTCAGTAGCATTCCCTGTTAAGGGGTTATATAGAAAAGCATATGCAAAATTCATTAAGATTAAATGTTGATATTGTTCTGATGATCCGTTGTTCAGAGAAAATTGAACAAAAATGACAGATACAGCTAAACCAATTCTGACATAGACCAATCTTTTTCAGATGGGATGAAACTTGAAAGCAACAGCAACACCTCTTTTGGCAAAGATTTCGAAACCATTTGCTGCTTAAAGACTCTGGTCTAGTCAAATAATTCAAGATCACAAAGCCAACATACAAGAGTTTTCTAATTTCATCTCTTTGTCCAACTCCTTAAAAGTAGAAGCATGATGAATAATAAGGACAAAATATTACAAGAAGGCATGTGAAGAAGAAAGATGAGATCAGATACTAAACAAGGCAAGAAATTTCTATCTGCTTATTTCAAACAACCATAGGTGTATAAAAAAATGATATACAAGGTGATAAAATCATATAAATTGTGACTAAACAACACTTTAGCTGAGCTCTTATGCAAGTCAAATGGGAACTACCACAAAAATCATAGGATTGGTGATTGTAATCAAGCAAAATATATTTCAATTGCTTCGAATCTTCTAATAAGAATTTTAAACCTCAAGGAGAAAGATAACCTTGTCCTTTACGCCGACTAGCCGATTGAATACAATGGCTCGATGACCTCCCTCAACGTTGTAGAGACTGTTTGTGGCTGCATAAAGGGCTATGCCACCTATGACTCCCAGTTTGAGCAAAGCAGAAGCAGCCCCTCCTCCTGGCACTTTTGGAACTTTGACATTTCTAAAATCCATTTCCTACACCAAGTGCAAAAATGATGAAGTGGCAGCATGACTCAAATTAAAACCTCAATGACAACACAAAATATGAGCAAATATGTAAATAACTATAGGACTTAAGCATATGCATCGTATGAGCTAACGAACTGAATGAGAAGACTGACTTCCAGGTGAAAATGTAGAGAAAAGAGAGATTCCACTTTTATACCCCTTCCCCAATACAAAATGCTAATCGATTCACCAACATTCTGTAAAAAGCATAACAGCATAAGAGCAGCAGAGGGGAGCGATGGAAAATAACATAGCAAACAATTAGTGGAAGGGCACCGATGACCACTTAAACATAACCCAACTCATGAAACACTGCTCAAAAGAGGAACTTTTTGCACGAGGATATCCCAACCGAGACAGCAAGAAAGTTAAGAAAATTCCATCTCAGCTATCTTAGACTCTTCATCGTTTGTCCAGTAGGACAGAAGAAAAGTGCTTCCCCCGGCAATTATGAAATCCGCACATCCTTGGTGGCAGGACCAGAGGGTTCAAGCAAAGCATAATGAAGAAAAAAAAAATTCCAGCCACTTGTCTTCGAGCTCAACCCGCAATAAGAAAAAGAGTGAATCTTCCAATTCAATCAAGCCGAAGTATCATAACAGGCGTCCAGAAAAATCCCCCAACATTTCTTTTGCCCTTGCAAGACCAGCCAGGACGAAAAATGCGGAGCTCGAAAGTTTCTTCAAGTAATTCTAAGCTCCATAAAACAAGCTCACCGCAAGCACACACACTTCCGGTTATCACAATCCTCAGGCAATGAACCACTAAAAAGGCAACCAAGCAGCGCCCACGCGCGATTCCCGACCCCTGCCAGCTCACGCGCCTCATTATCACGCACCACAACGGCTCCCTCCAACCGGAAAACATCATTCGACTCCGAATTGGACCGCACAGGCGATGCGAACGAACCCAAATGGAGAAACAAGCAAAAAAGAAAAGAAAAACTGGTCCGCAACGAGAGAAACGAAAGCAGATCCCCGATACCCAGTTTGGTACGGCATGCATACCCGAGAGAACTCGCCGACCGGTCGGAGGAATCGGAGAAATGGGTCGCAGTCGACGCTGAACTGAACCAGCCGGAACCTACCGAGCGAGGAGAGGGGGGTGAGAGAGAGAGAGAGGTTTTAAGGGTTTAATGGCTTCCTTTCTCTGCCGTGACGGAAAAGCCAGGGAAGCGGTCTTGGGCTCCCGAGAGAGGCAAATTCGGGCCCATTACCAGCTTCCTTAATGGGCCTGTCCAAAATAATCCCCTTGTTTCATCCCGTGATTCTTCTTTGAAGAAAGTTAAGGAATTTCAGAACACTTAGGCTCGTTTGGTTTGTGGAAAAATAGGTTTATGAAAATTGATTGGCAACGTAGATTCACACGAATTTTTATTACGTGTGTCGTAAATAATAACTTACAGGATATCTCCACGTGAATTTAATGGAAGAAAGTTGATAGTCACGCTAAATTAAGTTGGTAATTTCTAAAAGGAGTGGGTAAAAATATGTGTGGTTACCACCCAGGGCAAATAAAGATTAGCAACTTGATAGAGTAGCTCATGAATTTCAAAGAATTAATTGGTAACTAATTTAAATGAGAATCTATTTTTTGGTCGAAATTTAAATGAGAGTTGGCATCACAAAATTATGTAATAATTTATGGAAAAATGATACAAATGATTTCTAAACTTTGGGTCAATGTACAATGTGGTCCCTAAAATTTTAATATGTTCAATGTGGTTTATGAACTTTTAACCAATGTGCAACTTAATTCCTGAACTTTTGGTATATGTTCAACTTAGTTCTTGAAGTATATGAAAAAAGTTCAATATTGTTATTCCATTAATTCAAGTTTAAGGATTAATTTGAACATGTAGTGAAAGTTCATGGACCATATTTAACAAATTGAAAATTCAAGGATCACATTACACATGGGACCGAAGTTCAAAGATCATTTGTGTAATTATCTCTAATTTGATCTAATAAAAGTTGGTAAATCACTATTATATGTTGGTAGTTCCCTATGAGAGTTGATAAATTTGAAGTTTGGTAAGGTACGGAGATAAAAGTCAGTAAGTTAGTACGAAAGTTGCTTTTGTCAAAGACAATTGATAATTTTATAAAAGCATTAGTAAGTTACCAATTGACTACGTATAGAAAAAAGTTAGGATCATTTTTCTATTATTAATAGTTTTGAGACTTAGTTACACTTTTCAAAATATACAAGTACGGAAAAGAAAATCCAAATATTTCTTGTCACATAGACTTTATTAAGATTATGTGATTTGAAGGATAAGCATCTTATCTTGGCGTGTTTTCGTCTCTCAACTGTTATTTTACATTATCAGGTGTGTCTCATATATCCAAATTGATTTTATTAGCTTAGACTATCACATAAACCACCACTTTCACTCAATCAGGTCATACCGTGGCTCCATTGTCACACCACCTCCGTTGTTTATCTCCATTCCCTCTCTCTTTAATAATTTAAACTATTGGATAGTAACATGATTTAATATTTGAGAATACTATCACAAGCATACCTAATTCACGTGCTACGTAAAAACTAATGTGCATGGCAGGAAATTAAACTGATGGCGTCGTCACTCATATAAAATTCGAGTTCCAGCTGCAATGTCATGTGCTGTGGATCTGCGATATCCCATTTCGCAAGTTGCCACCATTAATCAATTCATTTCTGTACTATTTGATCTAACTGCCCATATTTTTGGTGCCACTCCAGTCTGACACCCTTACAACCAGTCAGAGAGAGAGAGAGAGAGAGAGAGAGATCCATGGAGTATAATATGAATAAGGTTCTCCAAAGTTCAAACAAATAGCAATGGAAATTCAATGAAGCTCGGATGTAACAAAAGAAAAGAAACACAAGATGTGCCAAGACATGCTTTATATGCAAGAACTCACTTCATCTTCACCTCTCACGACAGAAATCCCATGCACATCATCCCAACCCCAACAACAAACCCTAGCCACATGTTGCTCTTCCCGCTCGCGCCTGAATTGCTGTTCTCTGCAGACGGTGCCTTTGAGGATGTCGTCGAGTTGCTGCTGGAGGAGCTCTTCGGTGCAGCGGGAGTGGATGATGCTGGGGCTGGAGCCTCGAACAGCTCCGGTGGAAGCAAGACCTTGTCCACCTGGTACACGGCCAGCGGGGACTGCTGGTACAGCGCGTTGTTAATCGGTGTCTGGACCATGCCGGTTGAAACATTGACCTGGTTGCCCTGGCTGCTGAAGTTGAGGCCGGCAAAGTTGCCCTGCGTTCTTACCGGGTTGCTGACGCTCTGGAAAGACTGGAGGCTGTAGTACTTC
Organism: Eucalyptus caleyi; assembly: GCA_014182885.2. NCBI lineage: Eukaryota > Viridiplantae > Streptophyta > Magnoliopsida > Myrtales > Myrtaceae > Eucalyptus > Eucalyptus caleyi. Next base: position 30,887,705 of record CM024466.2, read on the forward strand.
GGGGCGACGTGGTAGAGAACGAGTTGGACCTGTTGTGATTAATCATGGATAGGGGCAATTTAGAGTGCGAATCGAGCAATAATTGCTAGACATGAACAATGATGCACTTTTCTTGCCAAATCGATCTACTAGGCAATATGATAATTGATAGTCAAAGTATAAGTCAGACTGAGTTTGATTTATATCATTGTTGTGGTAGACTATTAGTGAGTGTTGAATGCGGCCCACTTATAATACAACATCACTCGGCAAATGAATTTTGTAAATCAATCTAGCCTTACTCAAGCTTACGTTTAGCATTAATCTAACGACAATGGAACTGGAAGATTCAGGGTCTAGACCTGTTGCTCATTGCTGAGGTCGTTGATGGTGCCGGCCTTGAGGTTGTTGAAGGCATTGTCGGTGGGGGCGAAGACGGTGAGGCCCTCGGTGGAGGTGTTGAGCTGGTTCTCGATCTGTTTGTCAACCTGTGTGGCGGTGAGCAGCCGGATGAAGGACGTGTACTGCCCGTTCTTGGCGAGGATCCCTGTGAGGTTCGCGGGGCCCGAAGGGGATGGTGCTGGGGCCGATGGGGACTGGGCTAGGGCTTGAGGTGGGGAGAGAGTGAGGGAGAAGATGCAGGCAATGAGAATGAGAGAGAGAGCAGGAGAAGAAGATGATGATGAAGCCATTGGTGTGGTGTTGAGTGTTCCTGGGAGTGGAATGATGAGAGCGATGCTTGCGGGAGGGGAATATAAATGGGTGGATGTGGGGGTGTGACATCGTTGGCATGAGCTGGCTTCTAACCTCGATGCCCGGATCAAGACAAAATCATATATAGACAGACAGAAACTGGATGGAGTAGATACAATCATGTTTACCACATAATGCCTGCACCATGACTACTTTTATCATTGAAAAGCAGCCCTAGGCGTTTGTCATTAGGATGGATTTTGTTACCGGGTGTCCTAGAATACTTGTTAAGCAATTAACCATATACATTTTACGATTTTCAATACATTGATCGTCCTCATGTTATACATAATTGGTGAGCTTGAGAATTATATTATTGCTTAACAAGTGCACGCGGGACATTTATTAACAGAGCTCTGTTAAAATTATGGTCAAAGTTAAGCTTAAAATGACAGTTCTACCATCTTGAAGGAGGATCTTGAAACTCAAAAAACATCCTTACAAATTCAATTGCAGAGCACCTAAAAAGGAAATGGACTTTTTCTATGACTTCGAAACCTTCATGTTTGAGTTCGATATCATGCTATATGCACCACTTCATTTTCAATTTGGACTAATTGAACTCCCAATACGAAATAGGAATATTAAGCAATAATAGCATGGTGCTTCAAATTCGATAGGAGACACTTTCTTTTTTCAAAGCATTAGATTATATATTTTTTGGAGGCAAGGACTAACTGAACTTATTAAATGATATAGGCGCAATTTGAAGACGTTCATCACATCAGTTGCCAGATGAACCAGTAAACATGCATGTAATGCATATTTATTTCTGGGGAATATAAGCACGTTCTGCAACCACCATTTAGAGAGACTGGACAACCACCAGTTGTAAATCATTTTGAACTTTTAAGTAATGACAAACCTTGGTTGGCAGTAGCAAGGAGAGGATCCTTTTCCATGTGAGAAAATTAGAATGCTCTTCATTCGCAGACTGTAAGGTTGACCTAACCTCTCTCGACCAATCGCGTCCTTGTATTGCTGATGTGAAAATCGTGAAACATTCCAAGGCTGGATATCAGTTAGCAGGCATGGTGGTGGCCATTTGAAGTCAAACGAAGGCGATTGGGTGCAAGAGTAGCCCCAGGTGAGGCAGCGCCGGCGATATGAAAGTGGTGTCAACACCTTTCGTTGGTGCTGCACTGCCCGGCGTGCCCGCACGTTTGAAGCGTCCAAATCTTGGGACGAGGATCCTTCTACTACGGGGATCCTTTCTAATAGTGAATTTACGGCACGAGTTTGTATCTTATTTAGAGTTTGATCACACCCGAAATAGTCCTACACAAAGCCTAGTTTTTCTTCCATTCTCCCTTTTTCTTTCTCCTCTTCCTACCCTACCCAATCCTGACTCTTGCAATTGCCATCTTTGCAGCCTCTAACCACGCAGCTTAGGACCCCCCACCCCCCAAAATCCCCCCTCTCCTAACAAAAAAGAATTGGGCTCTCTCTCTCTTTCTGATGTACCGAGTTAAGGATCGAGCTGCCCTTGAACTCGTCAGTGAGTGCCAAGCTTTAATTTGTCTCATTGCTATTAATTTAATTATAAACATTTTAGTCATATGAATTTAATCCTAGATCTTTTTCACTTTGTTGTCAATTCAATTCATCTATTCAATTTAGGTAGGAAATTATTAAAGTGGACACCGATTGTCTTATATGGCACATTTGTGTTGACAATGACATTATTTGATAATTTTAATAATTATGTCCCCTTTTCTTTCTTTTTTTCCTTTCCATTCTCTTTTCGTTGATGGCCGGCAAGGGCTAGGCGAGGTCCCCTTGCCATATTTGGCATGAGGGGAGGGGGGCCCTCACCACCACTCGCCCTCGCCTAGGCATGGCTTGGTGAGGCTGACTCTTGTCTGCCATGGCCAGTGGTCAATGGCCGAATAGCAAAAAGAGAAAGGCAATAAAATGAAAAGAAATAAAAATTAATTTAAAAAAATTTAAAAAAATCCCTCTAAATATCAATGTCAATCATAAGACTAAATAAGAAATTTGGCAAAAGTGGATGGGGGCAATAAATACAACGGGAGGGACCACATCTGGGTTCTTTGTTTAATTTATGGATTAAATTGTCAGGAGGTGGGGTGGACACATATTAAATTGGTATCAAATTATCATTCTTACTTTTAGTTCTTATATGGATCATATTAGGTTATGAAATATTCAATTAGTAAACATTCAACTTAATGAATCATTAGGGTTTGCCTCAATTACCACCCTTCTCACATGGGAAGGGAGAGGTGTGCGGAAGGTGGGGTTCGATTCCCAACCTTATCAAGAGGGGTTGTGGTGGAGATAATTTAATTTTAAATATGGGTTTCGACTTCCACATCCTTCAAGAAAGTAAGGCAAAAGTCTAAAATTTAGAGTAAGAGTTGAGTGAGATTGGCTAAAAAAAACTTGATGAATAGAATGAAAAAGATACAAAATAATTTAAATTTTAGAATGAATGTCAATCTAAGACTATCATCTCGAATTTGATTCCAACATCACTTCATCCTTTTATCCTTTTCTCTAGCTTTTCTCTCTCATTCCGTAGACAACTTCATAGAAATTGATCATATGAAGTAATCTCCTGCTAAGAATGAATGGGGTCGGGTCCGATCGCAACCCAGCATCCGTCAATTTGATTTCTTTTGTTTTAAAATTGTATTGTGGACGGACAAGGGGCGTTTGCAGTTGCACATTCCCTGGTTGGCTGCCTCGCTGGAGCAAACAGGGCATGAAGGGGACGCACTAGCTACTCTGCAGATACTGATGCCAATGATGAGATATATGCTGGAAGAAAAAAAGGAGAATAACAATCTGCAATACATATGAATTTAACTAACGAATAAATTTTAGAAACATGAGAAATGATTTGTCAAGTTCATTCACCAAATAATGTCCAGAACTATGGCATAGAGTGAAAGGAAGTGACTTATAATTTATGCATCTGGCATCCAACATCCAACATCAGTCTATTCACATCTCATTTTAGAAACTGCTTCGGTAAGTTAGTTTGGGTTCATCGGCATTGTTTTTATTTCTATCTATGTACTTCGTTTCTTGCATGATTCTGCCAACGGAGGTTGCTACACATTCATTATTTTATTTAATGTGTGATGATGATGCCTTGTCTTTGAGTTGGACAGTATGATTTGTGCCCTTGCCGACTCTCGAAGAAATATGGGGAAGTGGGACTCTCTCCTTTTTTTGTCTTTTTTTCTTCCCGATAAGTAAGTAGGACTCATCTTAATCAATTTGAATGTTATCCTTTAACAACGTTATTATCAGCACCATTGTCTAAGGACTAAACTTTTAGATAATATCTTTCATTACCCGATATAATGGATGTTCATCCTTTTCGCTCCACATTTAGATTGAAATTCCTGCGCATTCTCTTGGGGTCATCCCAAGAGTAAAAGCTTATGTGTCTCCAATAATTATCCGCTATAAGCAATGAGGGATTGCTGCATTTGATAAGAATTAGTAAAGTATTCAAAGAGTCTCGAAAGCACCATCAGTATAAAGAATTTAACTTTTTAGATAAAATGACTATGCATTCAGCTTTGAGATGATAGTTAAAAATCGGAGAAATTACCTACAAAATTTTAAATCTATCATACGAATGCTAATTCAACAATAAACTTTTCGATTTAGCCAATATAGTTTAAAATTTTTTGACAAACTTTCAATGTCTATTTATAAAATTTAATCGAAAGTCTAATCGATTGTTATCTGAAGTATGTGGCTTCATTCAAATGACATTGTTATGAGAAATTATAAAAATAATTGATTTTTTTTTCTTTTTTGTTTCCTTTTCTTTCATTGTCTCCTTCGCCATATCTAAACTTTTTTCTCTGATCATTGTCTCCTTTTCCACTCGCGACCTCTTCTGGGGTCATTCTCTTCTTCGCCATTCTTTTTGCTCTTCCGATCTTCGCCCTTCTACGTCCTTGTCCACAGTCTGCTTCCCAGTAGCTCTTCTCGCTCTTCTTTGACAACGAGGAGTTCACTTGGTCAGCTTGGTTCTCCATTGTCTTCTCCAAATACTCGTACTTGTCTTGGAGCGATCTCTCGCCTCTCAACTTCTTTACATAGTAATTTTGCCTCCCAGATTTGGTTCTTGGTACCACTTCCGCATTGTTAATATGTTTTCCCTTTTATAGGTGATTAATAAACGTAGAGGCGTGATTCAAGAATACCATTTGTGCATAGAAATAGGATGATGCTCATGTAAAAGTAGCAGTCCGACTTTATTGTAATGATTCTTCTTTGGCTATTCCTTTATTCATGTGGATCTTCGGAATACGACATTTTTCGACAATGATGCCAGAATATACAAATGTTAACTACCAAGAGAATAATGATTTGGATCAAATATACAAATGTTAACTACCAAGCGAATAATGATTTGGATCAACTATACAAATGTTAACTAATCACACAGGTAGTATTGGGACCGGACAAGGGTCACATCAACATGCGTAGAGCTGGAAACATTATCACTACCAACCACCTCGGCCACGTAGCTAAAGCCAAGAAGAATCTCCCTTGCGCATTTCCACTTGGTCAGGTTGCGAGGATGTATGCATTTTATTGTGGGTTTTTTTTTTGTTTTCTGGTCTGGTCATTGTTTTGTGGGCTTGTCAGGTCATCTTTTTTTTTTTCGATTTATTATAGGAATAAAATAAGTTTTTTAGACCTTTCTTATTTTTTTCTTTGCACATCTTGGTTTTTAGACCTTGAGAACTGTTTTGTTTACAAGAAATATAATTATATGCATTTGAGAAAACAAAAAAGTGCCCATTTTCTTTCTCTACCCAAAAATTCTATCTTATGAAAGGTAGCTCTCCCATGTTGGTCCTAAAAATTGTCAATTCAATCCTAAATTTATTATACGAATGCCAATATATTCCAAAATTTTCTAATTTTATTAATTTAGTCCTAAATTTTTATATGAAATTTCAAATAAATTTATGACTAATTAGGTAATTTTTCTATGTCGGCCAATTAGTCTGCAACCACACCACCTTGGTCTAAGTCGGTCCCGCTCCCATTGCACATCCCCTCATCCTTCTCGCTAGAAGCAAGCGACTCTCCCTCTCTCATATATGGAGGTCGATTTGATTCATTTTGGGGCCTCGTATCAGGCTTGTTACGAATTTAAAGCCCAGTCGACAAAGGCCAAGCCTCTGGGCTTGATAACCTCGATATAGGCCCAAAGCGATTTCTCTCTCTCTCTCTCTCTCTCCTCCTTTTTGGTCGGTAGGCCAAAGCGATTTCGAGAGTTAAAAAAAGTCAACATGCTAATAAAAGAAGTATACCGCCTGCAATCGATCTCTACGGAAGCCAAAGATAAATTCTAGGCATATATATAAAATAGCGGTGGTGGGATTGGAAAGCCAACCACGTAATGATGATGAGAACTTGGCTTGAAACAATAGCGAACTAGTGCGTGTCGAGGTGGAAAAACATGGTCCCCTCTCCCCCTTAAAGTAAGTCCGCATCGATTGCTCGACAAGTGGCGTAAAAGAGACGACGGGCCTCGCCGGCGCTCTCTCGATCCGCCGCGGTTTTTGCCCTTCCTCAAGATCTCCCGAAGGTCCATCACCGGGCCGAGCTCTCAGACTGGCTTTTCGCAAATCGGAGCAGGAAGAAGAAGAAAGATGAAAAGCACGACCGGAACAAGCAAAACCCGTTCGGAGAAGAAACTACTTGATTTATTGGCCCAATGGGAGCTGGCCAGCGCAGCAGGAGCTCCGTGGGTGGGGCCCGGAGTGGCCCCCACCGCCGATCTAAAAATGAAATCATTGAGCTCCCAATACAATCTAAGCGCAGCCCACAGACAACGCCACCACCTCCCTCAAAAATCCACCGAGCTCCTTACTAATTTCTGTCGTCTTCTTCTTCATCTTCCTTCTTTCCTCTCCTTCAGATCCCCCGTGTCTCTCTCTCTGTCTCTCTCTGTACTTGTGTTGTGTCGAGTGCTTTTGGTGGTGGATGGCAAGAAGCAACAAGTTCAGTTCCATCAACTTCAACGACATCTACGAAAGAAGATCTCCTCCTCCTCTTCCTCCGCCACCCCCACCAAGAACCACTCTTCCAGGCCCTCCCCTTCTTCTTCCTATGCCTCTGCAACATCCCCTCATAATGGCCTCGCCGCCAGCAGCAGCCCCTACAAGGGCCACCTCACCCATGGCCGCATGCTCGTCCTGACCCGACCCGCCCCCACCCCCGCCCCCGCCCCCGCGCCCAAACCCGTCGCCGCCGCCGCCGCCCTTCCTCCTCCTCAGCCGGACCCGTCGCCTCCTCACCCTGTCCAGAACCGGCCCGAGCCGGACTCGGACCCCATCTCCCTCCGCCCGCTCGGTCGAACCGGGGCCGGCCCCTCGGCGGCGCCGCTCCCCTCCTCTCCGGCCCCGGCGCTGGAGAGGGACAGGGAGGTCTCGTTCGCCGTGACGTCGCCGAAGCCGGACAAGTTCGTCCCGCCGCACCTCAGGCCGGGGTTCGCGGGGAGGGAGAAGAGGCCCGGACCGGACGTCCAGAAGCAGGGCAGCTTTCGGGGAGGAGAGCCGGTCCCGAGGCAGCAGGGGTATTACGGATCTCCCGGCCGGTACGGAGAGGATGGGCGGCCCAAATCGGGTGGGTACGACGCGGTGAGGAGGGGCGGCCAGGCGGATCTGAACCGGGAGAGCTCGTTTGGGAGTAGACCGAATTCGAGCGGATGGTAATGATCCTCACCATGAAGTTCTATTTTTATTTTATTTTATTATCTCCGTTTTGTGTTGGTTTTGCTTTGTACTCTCTTGGGCTGTTTTCATTTTTGAGATTCGGGATGAGTCTGGGTCCGATCCATCTGTCAATCTTGTCTTGTGGCTGCGAAATGATTCGAGTTTTACTTGATGGGTTCATTTGATATGGTTTCCACATCGAATTGATGATCTTGATGCGGCAAGCAGTCTTAGAGATGTGTATGTTAGCATGAGAATAGTGAAGCATGTTGCAGTTGGTTGGTTTGTTTGATGAGCCAGGTTACTTGGAAAGGGGTTTTGGGTAAACATCTAGGGTGGATGAAAGAATGTTTAAAATAATTACCTATTGTTTGTTCCTTTGTAAGACAGGAAGCTAGGACAGCGAAGCGAATGTAGAGCGGTGTGACGTCTAATTTTTTTGTCGACCTGTCATACTTCTAAAGTAAGTTTGAGCGGTTGTGCTTTTTCAATCTCTTAATGTTCGGGGTCGGACCACGTTAGTTGTAGAGACTTAGGTAGAGGAACAAAGATAATCTTTCCTATATCTGCCCTTACGGGTGTGATAGTTAGCATGACAACCTTCCAAATCCTTAATCTGTCATTGAGCCAAGACTTCTTTTCTTGTTTTGTTCATTCTAAACTGGGAATTCCCATTGCCTATTGGCAAAAATGATCTCTTTGCTTGATGTGCCATGTGCTATTTTCTCTTTGAAGATGCATGGTCAGCGGAGGTGCATACACAGTGCTTACTCAGGTTCTTCTATTATGTGTAATCTTGTGAAGGACCGAAGAGTAATTTTAATTATGGGTAGGTGCATGGCGTTGGCATAATTTGATACCATCGTGTTTCATTTGGCAAAGTATCATCGATGATGTGATATGTGGCATAAAACCAAATAAAATGTAGAGAATTTATATTTAGCTTGACTTCACTATTGGTTTGGCTTTCATTTGAATCTTTTCAAAGGTGTGCAAGAATCCATGACCACATCTTGTATAATTGGAGCTTGATTTTGGTGATTACCTGGCCTTTAAACATCTAGATTAGGAAAGTTCTGTGGACCCAGAACAATTATTCACTATGTTGGTCTGTTAAGATAGAAAATCTGTTAATCAGGACCTTAGAGCACTCACATTCGTTATCTTTCATTGTTTCTTCTTTAAACTTTACCAACTTGGAATAAACATATTGGACATATTTGTGGTCATTGTCTATTTGTCTTCCTTTGATCCTGTCTGAATTGCTTTTGCACATGCTTCTATTTGTCTCTATCATCATATGTCTGCACTTTCCTACTGTGCAAAGCCTGAATATCTTTCTTCTTGGATATTGATAAGCAAAACTGCACTGACTAGCCTTTTGGCTTCCTAAGACTGAACTGGAGCTCTGTTAGACACTCATTCCTCTGAGTTCCATAAATTGTGCCAAGTTCTAATGAAGCTAACAATTGCATTTTTTTTTTTTTTTAATGTTCCAATGCCCATCAGACTATTGTTTAAAGCTTGTATCGATAGTGATAAATTCAGCACCACGGCTCATATAGAGAGCATTTTAGCTATTTTTATGAGGTTGGAGTTGGCATTTGAAAGGCATTCTTGAGTTTATTAGGACAATGAAGGAAGATAAGAACAAATAACAGCTCCCTGGAGTTTTAATCATGGGCTTGTTCGTATCATTTGCTTGGGGAAACTCAATGATGAGTTACGGATTTCTTTTTCCAAGCAACAGGGAGCATCTCAGCTCTGCGAAAATTTTTGCAGGCTCAATCTGAAGCAGTTTCAGCTAACGGTCTATTAGGATTTAAGTGCAGCTAACCCTTAAGATTGTTAACATATGTCTCACTTCCATGTCGTTTCATATCCTCCTCCTGCGGTAGAGAAACGGCAAATCTTGTAATGTATAGACTTGACTAGAATTGTAGTTGTTTTGAAAAATCGAACCAGTGTGTTGCATACCATCAATCTCAGTCACATATCGTTAGATCCTTTGCCTTATCATCATTTGTCTCTCACTTAACTATAGCTGTTGTCCTGAAATTTTTGCCTCTCTGATGTTATTTTGTTACAGATGTGACGTGGGAGAATTTCTTGTCGAGGATCAAAATTGGAACTTTGCTGAAGCTGGAGATGCATGCTTCATCCTGATGCTCCTGGCTCAATTATCTCCAGAAACGGCTTCAGTTGTCCATACAACCCCGATCATCTGACCCAGTGTCACCTCATGACAAACATTGTTTAGTACATCTTACATTGATGTGTAGAAAATGATGCTCGAGACTCCAAGTCTCCATCTTGCCCTTCTGTGGGCTCTGTTTAATGTTTACATTATGACATGGACAAATGCACAAATGAATTACAAAATTTGTTTTTGCTGTTTAATGTGTTTGACTTCAGTTAAGGCAAGCCGGTATGTCTGGATCCCTTTTGTATGAATACTTTGCTAAGGTTATACTTGAAGCTACTGTTTTGTTCGTTGAGATATTACTTCGTGCTTTGCGTGTTGTGGAAGTATTTATACCAAATTCTTGCTCAACTGTCTATTGGTCTAGAAGACGACCGCATCATTTATGCAGTGAAGCAGCAGCTATGACTCATTAGATTGTGCTCGGTTCCGAATGAATCTTGAATTTTAGTTCTGTTTCAACAGCTGAGGATTGATTTTCTTTTAAGTGTAGGGAGCACTTAACGTTTCTGGAAAAGAGTTTTTTGGTAAAGAACGTTTCTGGAAAATATTATTATACACATTTTTTGGAAAATATCATCGGTCTGAACTTGTCCTTGGCTTCTTTGTTTTTTTCATCAGGAGTAATAAATTGGGAGCAAGATTAAATTCTACTGACCGTTTGGAATCCTCTATCTGGCCTCCAACATTGAAATGAAACTATGTTTAAGAATATTGGTAGGCATCATTAAAAGTGATTTATAAAATTGACTCACAGAGTGACGCAAGAGACTCTAAGAGAGAGTTTAATATGATTTAGTTACAATTTGTCATACCAATTTATACATCAATGATCTAGTTACAATTTATCATATCAATTTATACATCAACCATTTAAAAGGTATTTTACCACATGGATTTCAAATATGATTGGTTGTACTATCATGACCATGCATTTGCGAAGGGCACCATTACTCGAAAATTAATTAAAGAAGGACAAAAGGTGGACTATTTCCAAACAATTATGGCACAAAGAAATCACATAGGAGTACCAACAAAATATACTTGCATCAACAACAAAAAATCTAGCTATTCTTTTTCGTACTTTCTTACAGATAAAACATCTCATACCATGAGGACGACGAGCCATTCTCGCTATCGCTCTTGAGCCACTCGCTCATGAAGTGAAATGGTTCGATGAATATCAGATCAAGCGTGAGCAGTATGATTGGCGACAAGTTCAAGGATTGGCCCTTCGCAATTACAGTTGGAGTGAGAGAATACTCAAGCCCTGGTTCGTCGGCCTTGTCCTCTGATACTTGGTTTTTTTCAGAGGCGAGTTTTCGCCAGGAGAGGAAGCCGGTGTACACGAGGACAGCCAAGAAGCGGCTGAAGAAGCCTGCCTTGGAGGCCAGGACGGACAATGCTGTGGTAAGCTCAGGGAGGGTCATGGGGTGGCTGCGGCTGTGGAGGGCGCCGAGGATGCTGAGCTCGATGGCGCATTTGAGGGACGTGGAGGAGATGAAGTTGAAAAGTGTGGCTCCATACGTGAACGTGGGCTCTGAAGATCTCGCTCTCTCTCTAGCTCATCCCTTCGTTATTAGCCGAGTCCATCGTCGTCGAGAGGAGATGAGTTATTGTTTATTCAATAACATGAGACATTATAACCGAGCGTTTAAATGAACGTAATAAGTATCAGTCATGTCAATTAATAAATTGTATATATGATCCTGTCTTTACTTAGCTTTATTTTTAACTTAGGTTTGATTAGTCTTTAAAATTGATGTTACGTAACATTTTTGTGTAGTATGATAAAATAATTCAATTACAACTTGAGAAACTTCAAGTTGTGCAAAGTTGAAGAATATTTTGTGAGAAATTGTTAGACATTGGGAGTACTATTTGATATTTCGTGATATCCTTATGTTAGAGAGAGAAAAGTGTTTAGAGGAAGAAATTCTCGAGAATACTTTACATTATATAGTTACATTATTTAGTTCTAGGATGATCAAATTGAGGGGAAGGTATTCTTATTTATACATGAGTCCATGTCTTTTTACAATCGTCAATTCACTTTCAATTTAAAGGTGAAGATCCAATCTATATGCTTACAACTTACCTATTAATTACAAGTGTACGTCACCTATTATACCCTTGAAATATCCTAAAGTCTCTTAGGAAACCCTATACACAAGAAGGTTCTTGGTTTCATGGTTCTTTGGGCCCAATCTTGGGCTATCTTGGCCTATTTCCTTGGTTTGGAGGGCCTTGAAATCTCTGATCCGTGACAGCAATATAGCTGGTTTCTATGTTACAAAAGGACAGCTAGACTTAGGTTGTTTTTTCCCTGTACAAATACGTGTTGATTGTGACACCTTATATTGTTCAGAAACACAATAACCATTTTCTTATTTTGGTTCTGACTTGGTATTAGAGCTAAGCAATCTCGAGGAAATTACACTCAAGTGCACACCAATAGCATACCTAAAGCATATCTTGAATCTCATTTTCAATTATTACTAAGTATCCCTTTCTCAATATCAATCCTCATATTGTTTCTCATTTGACTGTGTTCAAGCAATGTGATCTTATGGCAATTTGTTCATTTCCATCAGTTCAATTTTTACTCGATTCAATGATATTGTCACTCCCACATATTGTATTGACAAGATTATGTGTACATTTTGTTTGTTTCATGTAAGGCTTATGCTTACATGTGATTGGAAGTATCGACTCGCTATGCCTTATACACAAAGATATAATTGGATCTGATGCAATGCTGCCCAAGTTAGTCAAGAATTAGTGCAACTTTTCATGGTATTGGAATTTTGGTACTACCAAAGTTAGTTAAAAGTTTGTACAACTTTTGATGGTATTGGTAATCAACAACTTGATAATTTATTTGATGTGATTACATATCTATTTTGTGTAATGACCGGCTTACATACTGAGCGGGGGAGAGCTTGCACTTAATTATTATTGCTTCTTGCATTTTTTTTTTCAAGTGTCAACAGTATTCAAAAATAATATTTGCAAACTCAATGTTATATTTTAGGGATATCAATCAAAATTTTGTTATATCCTAGGATAAGTAATTTCCTTGTCAGATCGGGATATTTAGTGTTCTTGTGCTATTAGATTACTTCGTTTTTGTGCCCATTGTCCGAATACAAACACCCCTTAATTGTAACACATATAAGATAAACATTTTTTTTTTATTTTTTATTTTCACTTCTAACTCGCAAAGTTCTCTTACTGCGGTGCGCAGGTCACATAGAATTCAGAAGTTGCACCTCAGTCTATTTGACTAAGCCTGGCTTATAAGTTCTTTTAAACAATGCGACAATTGCCTTAATAGATCAACTAAACAATCTTTTAAAATCTTGATGAATATCTTCATTTTCTAGCTTCAATCATTTAGGAAATCTTTGAACAAGATAATTGCTAATTGACGTGAGATAGCCAGTAATCATAGTTATTGACTGAAGTTGAAGTGGACTTTATGTAATCAAATGGGGAAATTGTCCAAAAAGTTCTAAACCAATTATACTTTTATTAAATTAGTTATCAACTTTTTGATTTTATTGATTAAGTTCTAAATCTTTTTGTACTTTGCCAATTAAGTAAATCTAACCAATTTCAATTGGAAATTGTTGATGTGGATACCAGCCATTTTACATTATATGGTTAATGCTGGTGTAGATAATTTTAATAATATTTTAATACTTTTTGAATTACATATATATATATATATATATATATATTTCCTTTTTCCCTTTTCTCTTCTTTCTTTTCTTTTTCTTTTTCTCTTTTTCCCTTTTTCCCCTCTGCCAGACCTTGGCCATTATTGGCAGAGGTTGATGGCCTCAGGTGAGGATGACCATTGACGGCGAGATTCACAATGGTTGACAACAGTGGGCTTCCAAAGACCGGCAGCAAGGTTTCACCGTTGAAGGGCTGCTTGCGGTGAGGGGGCTTACGGTATTGGAATGCCACTGATTTTGGTGTAAGCCCAACAATGCAAGAGGGATTGACTGACTGTAGGAGGTTGCGGTCGGAGGTTGCTACCTTTGTAGCGTTCGCTTGGTAGGGGCGAGGCCAAAGACTCTCTGGAAATTTGTTGGACACCCGGGAACTCGTTGATATGGCTTACTTTAGCCGAACAGTAGTTGGTAGTTCTTCAAAGTTGCTGGCTTCCCTGGGGATGCTCTCGGAAGTTAAGGAAAACAAAACTCACGGTCACTGGACTTCGCTGCAGATGCTGGAACTTGTTGGGAAAATATGCTTTGAATTGGGTTGAACAATGAAGTCGGATCGAGTAATCAAGTCGGACTTTGAGGCGTGATATCACTTTCTTTAAGGATTTATTTGCCCCACTACGTTGCTAATGGTCACCGGCAAATTTTCTCTAGGATACAACAAAGTCTTAAGTGAGAATACTAGATAGCAATTCTAGTATTTCTCTATGGTCTCTCATGGGAAACAATTAGAAACAATGGCTGTAATTTCTCTCTAAAGAAAATGAAAAAATGGAAGAAGATGTATATATGATCTCAAAACAAATGTACTTATATATGTCTTTCGAATAAATGCAACTCTTCAAAAGATTGCAAAAGAACAAAGACAACCTTTTGGGAAAGGTTGTAAAATAAACAAGTATGTCTCAAAGGTTACGTTGAAAAGACATAAGAAATTCGGAATTAAATAAATAAAAAATAATTGTAACTTTTCGTGAAGCAGTCGTACTGTTTCAAACAAGACGTTATAATTATTTTTTTTTATAGAAATAAATCCAAATTTTCAATAAATAAAAATAATGATCGTTGGTTAGTGCCAAACTCCGTCCACATGCGCACTCACATCTTTTCGATGTGGGACAATGCACCTCTTCATTTGTTTTATAAACAAATTACCAACAATCCCCCACTTTTGTTTATAAAACAAAAAAAAAAAAAACAAAAAATAAAACGTTAGAAATATACAGCCAAAATTTCCGTGAGATTAATACACATACATAAAGGTCTCTTTCGAGGTAAACCTTTACTTAGTGCAAGTATCTCAAAGCTCTATCAAAGTGACAAGTAGCTTGGCTTTAAACTTGTACTTTTATGTAATAGAACCGGACATACCGCACATACACTAACCTCTTGTTTTAGCGAGAAGTTCTATATTACTCCGCACTATTATGGCCTTGTGCTTGATCCTGTTTCATGAGCTCTCTAGAAAGCAACCCTAACTTTCGTAAGAAGCGGCACCACTTCTAAGCTCATATAGGTGAAGATTCTACCATGTGTTTCTGTTACTATCAACACATTACAAGTTTGTACTATACTTCATTAAGAATTCAATTCAACCTACAAAACGTAACAGACGATATTGACTTCTCATATCAGGGCTACGTCAATATCAAACAATCACATTCAATAACTTGTTTTTACCCATTAAACCTTGTAACTAGTGATGTTCTAGAAAAAGGCCGGGTTACCATTATTGGTGATTTCAATTAAAGGGTTTCAGCCCCGTTTCTTATGAGGTCATTATTACCATATGTTTTGGTAAAGCCTTCGTCAAAGGATCGGCAAAATTATTACTTGACCTCATATAAACAATTGTTATGGTACCATCTTTAATCAATTGTCTCATATACTTATGTCTTAGACTAATATGTCTAGACTTACCATTATAGATGCTACTATAAGCTCTTGCCAAAGTAGTTTGACTATCACAGTGGATAGAAATAGGAGACATAGGACTAAGTCATGAATTGATATTCAACAACAAATTCGTAATCCATTTAGCCTCTTTCCCAAATTTTGCTAAAGCAACAATTCAAATTTCATAGTTGAGTGAATTATGCACATTTGTTTCTTGCTCGTCCAAGAAACAACATATTCACGTGATGTGAAAATCCATTAAGAAGTTTCATCTCCCACACTTGTAATCCAAGTAGCATCGGCATATCCTTCTAATATAGCCGGATTATTATAGAATAATAACATAACTCTCACATGTTCTATATTTGGATTATTAGTATTTACTCAACTTGCATATACAAAAAGTAATATCAGGTCTAGTATAATGTATCGCATACATTAAAGACCCATAGCACTCACATTAAAAACTCTCTACCAGGAATCAAATGGAATACTTATATATTTGAAAACAAGATGTTTAAATCTATATACCATCTTCTCCATGTAATCACTTTAGCTCAAAGGATAACCCCCACTATTTTTTTAATTTTAACACTTAAGATAGTATCTGTATCACCCAAATCTTTCATTTTGAAAATGAAAGTCAGATACTTCTTAATTTCAATGATTCCAATCATATTAGTTCCAAAGTCCCCTTCGGACATAGCCCCACTTCGAGAATATTCCAAGAGGTAATTAATCAAAATTTTATGCATCATCAAATTTTCATCCTCGATGAAATACATACATCAAAATAGTAAATCAATGCAATTCTACTCTCTTGGCTCATTTATGCCATTCCATAGAATCAAATCTATGAGGGGCAAGGACAACAAATATAACACATTAGAACCAAACAAGGGACACCTGAAAACCCATTTGATATCTCTATATTGCCTCCATAAATAGAGCACTACATATTAGC
Source organism: Eucalyptus caleyi (assembly GCA_014182885.2). NCBI lineage: Eukaryota > Viridiplantae > Streptophyta > Magnoliopsida > Myrtales > Myrtaceae > Eucalyptus > Eucalyptus caleyi. The sequence goes on from CM024466.2 coordinate 30,903,959, forward strand.
CCATGCATGTAATGACATTCTCTAACAATCTAATAAATGCGAGCAAATCGAGTATGGAGGTATCAAAAGCACATAAACTAGGATTGAAAAGGGAAAAAACAATTCTTGGAACGGAATCAGCAATATCATATAAGCCGAAACCTTCTGAAATATATAATAAGATCCATACCTTGCGCTTGATCTTGTGGATCGGAGTCTCGGCTTCCTCAACATCGAGCATGAAGGTCGTGGATTGCTTGGGCAATATCAGGGCTATGCTACATAATGTTGAATAGAACCTTGGCACTGATCAGCATCGAGACCAACGTCATCAAACGCAAATCCGATAGACCTGCATGTGTCACGGACAATTTTCTCATAGTCTTCATTGGCCTTGGTGGTAATTTCTCTGAACACCATGACCATGTTGGTCTTGGTGCATGTTTCACAAGCAGCCTTGCTGTCGGGGTTCGGTTTTGTAGAGTTTAATGTCTCCATCCCCGGCAAGGCTCTTATCAACAAGATCAATCTCATTCCCAAGTAAAAGCCACCGTGGATATCAAACAAAGGAAGAGCATGCCCACTTTCTTCCTGCCGGTGAATTTGAAATCCAGTGAATGAGCCTCCCCAAGTAATTTGGCATCTTGCTCGGCTTTTGGAGCGGCAATGGAAGAAGCGGGATCGTTTGCATTTGCAACCCACCATTTTGGAGGAGCAGCTTTTGTTGTTTTAGAGATCCATAGCTACCAAAGCGTATTCCCAATGACCCTTTAGTCACTGTTCCTCCGAACCCATATTTGGCGTTATCATCTCTCTCCTCATTTTGCCAAACAAATCAAAATAGATTCCATCGATTCAATGAAATTTGAGCAAAAAGAATCAACGTCCCCTTCACTTAATCAAGCCAAAAGTCTCAAAGGGTGCCTCCGGTCCATCTGCTAAACGGTATCTTTCCCCCGGAAAGTGTACACGTCACATGGCAATTTTGCTAGACACGCACCACCAACAAATTTTCGTGTCTACCTCATTGGCCTATGCCGATGCGTGTAATAATCATCATTTAGGACTTGGATCCAGCAGCATCATCTCACCCATAACCACCATTAGTAACCACGGGGCATAAAACATAAGACAAAGAAAATGATGAATTAGAAAACACATTTGATCATTGAAATGACCGAGAAAATAACTAACATGACTTAATTCAAGTCAAAAACAAAACCAACTAGCATTAGAGATATCGTGACAAAAAGTATTAGCAAATGGCAAGTGTGGAGGCGCTGACCAATTGGCGAGCAGCCTTGGCAAGAAATAGTTCCAATCCTTTGGTCATGGGTAGAAGCAATCTTCTGCGCCGTCATTGCTCACCCAAGAGGAACCTGCGTGGGATGAACCGGCACCTTTGTTCCCGTTACCATGTTTGTCCCTTAAACATGTGCCAAACGACGGGATCATCAAATGGGTTCGGGTTTCGAATCCCATTATCAGACCAAGGAGTGTTGTCATTGGACTTCACAATGAATTGCGGATCGAGGAGCAACGGATCATCCTCGTGACTATGGTTGGGGTTTAGGAGGAGATCACCGAGAAAGCCACTCCAAAGTTCCATCAATCTAAGCCACCAATGCCCTCTATCCTGATTCTCTCCCATAAAGGGAAAAGAGGAATTTCTTTTGTCCCTCTCTGTCAAATAGCATCCGCTTTGCCTTGCCTCCTTCACGCCTGATTCAATTTCATGATCTAAGTACCATCATGGGTGAGCGAGCCCATGGAGCGCGTCCGCGCGTGCCTGTGAAGCGGCGATTGCCGACCCTCTCGGCGTCCCGGGGCTGCTTTGCTGCCTGACATACAGAGGCCTCATCCGGTCCATCTTTTTATTTACGCAATCCGCGAACGTGGCGTGAGAGCCGATTTCGACGAGAACGCGATCGACGGGAGGAAGATCCTTATCATCTCGGCAGAAATCGCTTGTTACGAGCGACACGTCGACCTTGATCATTGCTGGAGGGAAGTAGGAAGTAGGCCCCACGGCCTGACTTCCTTCTCAAACCCAAACTGATTTTTGAGAGATTAATGGGGAAGAAACCTGTGTGTATCCTTCAATTTTAGCAAGTTACGTGATCCAACTGTGGGGGTTTCAAACGAAATGACAATCCTGGGTCCTAAATTTCTGGCCACGAAGGTTGATTCTGGAACTGCACTTCGCTGTTGCGCTTTGCGACGTTGGAAGTGTAGCCATGTTGTAGTTGTTGGTCCACCATGACTTTGTTTGACTCTAACTTCATTGTTGCACAAATAAATCCTTAAAATTGTTGGGAAAATATGCTTTGAATTGGGTTGAACAATGAAGTCGATCGAGTAATCAAGTCGGATTTTGAGGCGTGATATCACTTTCTTTAAGGATTTATTAGCCTTACTACGTTGCTAATGGTCACCGGCAAATTTTCTCTAGGATACAACAAAGTCTTAAGTGAGAATACTAGATAGCAATTCTAGTATTTCTCCAGGGTCTCTCATGGGAAACAATTAGAAACAATGGCTGTAATTTCTCTCTAAAGAAAATGAAAAAAATGGAAGAAGATGTATATATGATCTCAAAACAAATGTACTCATATATGTCTTTTGAATAAATGCAACTCTTCAAAAGATTGCAAAAGAACAAAGACAACCTTTTGGGAAAGGTTGTAAAATGAACAAGTATGTCTCAAAGGTTACGTTGAAAAGACATAAGAAATTCGGAATTAAATAAATAAAAAATAATTGTAACTTTTCGTGAATAGTCGCATTGTTTCAACAAGACGTTATAATTATTTTTTATAGAAATAAATCCAAATTTTCAATAAATAAAAATAATGATCGTTGGTTAGTGCCAAACTCCGTCCACGTGCGCACTCACATCTTTCGATGTGGGACAAGGCACCTTTTCATTTGTTTTATAAACAAATTACCAACAGAACTTGCTACTGGAGGGTTCGCTGGACGACGGAATTTGATTATTTTTTAAGGTGGTACGACGAGGTGGCAAAGCTGGAGGTTGGGCTGGAATAGGGCTACGTCGCTGCATGTAAGCTGGAGATTGTCGTGGTGGCTTGTAGAGAGCATTGAGGCTGGCGAGGGCGAGAATTGCCCACACTTGCCCAGGTGAGGTTTGGCAATGGCTAGTGGAGGGAAAAAGGAAAAAAAGAAAAAATCAAGAAAAGAAGAGAAAAATGAAAAAAAAAAAAAGAAAATAAAAGAAGAGACGAAAAGAAAATAAAGGGAATATTAAAAAAAAAAAAAAAATTAAAATATTTTTAAAATCGTCCATGTTAAGCTAGTCGTGAATTCACTTCAATGATATTTGGTCAAAATTGATCAATGAACTTAATCAATAAAATATAAAATGTATAATAGATTAAAATTTTTTTGGATAAATTCTTTAATAAAAGGGACAAAACATGGGAATATAAACCATGCCATGAGATTCCTATCACAACCCAGGGGTATCAATAAAAGATTTTTTTTTTTTTTTTTTTTTTTTTTTTCTGTTTTAATCTTTAAGTGGCTTATATTGGAGTTAGATACGAGACAAAAAAATAAAAATCAAGCTACCCTCTCTCTCTCTCTCTCTCTCACTGATAGCTCCCTATGCTTGGCATTGAAGGCTATCGCCAAGCATTTACGACAATTGGATTAAGGTTGATTCGAGATGGCAGCTTTGGGCTAGGACTTAACACTTGATTGCACTAGATATATTTATATCGATCGTTTCTAAGTTTTTTGAATTAAGTGAGTTCGATAAACCCAATTAAATAGATTGGATGTATATGCAAAGGCAAATTCTCTTTAAATTCGTCAATAAATAAGCGGGAAGAATTATACTAAAAGCTTTGTCAACAAGCAAGCCTCAGATCTTTCAAAATAATAACTCATAATGATAGCATTTTTTCTTTTGTGGGGAAAACTTGAGATCTGATGCTTGCAGGTGGTCAAGACCAAGGCGGGGGCAATGACCCTTGCTAGTGGCTTGTGAGGGATCGCAAGCCCTCACCTTGATCAAGATGACAAAAAAGTATTAAAAAATTATAAAAGTGATTGCATTAATATTGTCCATACTATGAAAGATAGCGGTGTTCATGTTAGACAGACTATACTAGTAAATTATCGAAATGTTAAGATAAAATTAACAAAATTAAAAGGTTTATGATTAAATTGACATAATTTTAAAATTGAAAGGTTTGGGATTTTGGTTCGAAAACCATCTATAGCATGATTAATTTTGGAAAGTAAGTTTCTATAATTGGGTTTATTGAACTCCCGTGATTCAGTTTCTTTTTTAGCGAACTCACAAAACATGGGAATGTGAACCATGCCAAGATCCAGTCACAACCTAGGGGTATCAATGAAAGATTTTTTTCTATGATTTAATCATTGAGTGGCTCATATTGGAGTTAGATACGAGACAAAAAAATAATATCAAGGTACCACAGCTCTCTATCTCTCTCTCTTTCACATAGCTCCCTATGCTTGGCATCGAAGGCTATCGCCAAGCTTTCACGACAATTGGATTAAGGTTGATTCAAGATGGCAGCGGTTTGGGCTAGGACTTAATACTTGGGGTGCACTAGATATATCCATATAGATCGTTTCTAAGTATTTTTAATTAAGTGAGTCCGATAAACCCAATTATATAGACTTGCTTTTAATATAGATTTTCGAATTGAAGACACGACTCTTAAACCCAATTTCCACACATGATTTAGTTTCTTTTTTAGCGTGATCTAAGAGTCGTGTCTTTATGTACCCAATTAACTTCCCATGTAGCATGACGATCTTACAACCAAAGGATAGCCACAACAGTTTTCTTTCTCCAGCACAAGCGTGTGGAAATTGCCAAGCGAAACAGAGTTCTTTCTCCCTCTCATAGAAAATGTGTGGTGGAAGGTTTACCGTTTGTTTTCCAAGCTGACAGTACGGTTAGCCAATCATTTCTGATGTCCATATCGACGGTGATAGAATGACTTCTATAAGCAATTAATTTAGACAACCTACGTAACTTGAAAGGATTCAATGTAACGTTATAAACACATCACTCAGAAACATCAACGTCTCGTACTAAAATATCATGCACGGTATATCTTTTTTATTTAGAAACGTACTTAGTTTACACCCATATTCAAGCACAATCCAGTGATAGATATTCAAGGTCAGGTTTCCTTGAATGGTAGACCAAACAAACTAAAGACACTACTCTTAAATCACGCTAAAAAGAAGAAAAAAGAAAGGAAAATTGCAATACAACCACACCAATAAAAACCAAGCTTGATATACCGGCACCAGTTACTCCAATTAATCTCAATCATCAAGGATAAACCTCAATGAGAGACCTAAAACCCGCCAAAGGAGTAATCTTATAGTCACTAAAACCAGCTTCACGAAAGAGCTTCGCCCATTCCTTTTCGTTCCTCTCCTTGCCTGTGAGACACCCCATTAGCATCATGTCATAGAAGAGCTTCGTGGTATGGAGTTCCTCCAGTTCATCTCCTATCACTATCTCTACTATCATCACTCTTCCCATCTTGCCAGTGCTCGTGATCGCTTCCTTACACCGCTTCAATATTTTCACGCTCTCTTCATCGCTCCAGTCGTGTAATATCCACTGCATAATTAATCATTCATAAATACATACCGAGTAATTCTTATTAGCATAGTAGTGACAGGATGTCACTTTTATTGACTGTACTATTCAAAATTGAATTACTAGAAACGAGCAATTATGGCAGAAAGAAATCATATCCAAGCACCAATAAAAAAATACTTAGCACAATAATTTATATAAGCTAGTTATATTGTCCAACCAGTCCTAAACCTATTATACAAATACTAATTCAGTTTTATATTTTTCAATTTTGCCAAATTTAATCCTAAACTTTTGCATGAAATTTCAATGTTTTCTTCCAACCAATTTCCGTTGGAAATCGTTGATGTTATAGTGTGTTACGTAGGATAGTTGGTAATGATTGGACCGCCACATCAATAAATTTCAAATTTCCGTTGGAAATCGTTGATATGATGATGTGTTACATAGAACAATCGATGATGACTAAACGTCATATTAGTGAGTTTCGATGATTAGAAGGATTACCTTAGTATTTCATATAAATGTTTAGGATTAAATTGATAAAATTGAAATAAAACTAAATTAATTGATTGAATAATTTTCTCCGTGTGAGTATATATATTTATTTATTTTCTACCAAATAAAGTCTCTCCAACCTTGAGCAAAATGGCGTCCGCCGGAGGTATAGCCCCAAACATGTCACCACCTACATACTTCAAATTCCTCGTCCCTTCCATGCCGGCCACCACGTGCACCAGGTCGAGTACTGTCCACTCCATCTCCGGGAAAGCCTTTGCCAGCTCCCTCGCCAGCCCTCCGATGCCTCCCGCCACGTCGACCACCGTCCTCAGCCCCTCAAACAGCCGCCTACCACACTTGTCCATTATAAGCCTCGCCATCATCGGCCCATCACTCGCCATCCCCTCGTTGAGGCACCGGTTGAGCTTCTCGTCCTGGCTGGCGTACTCCCACAGGCCCTTCCCATGCTTCATGTCGAAGGGTGTCCGCAACGACGATGGGCCAACGTCGCTGTCGCTCTTGAGCCACTCGCTCAAGCAGTGAAAGGGTTCCACTAATAATGAGTTGAGCATCACCATTGCGATCGGCGACATGTCCCAGGGTTGGCCCTTCACGATGACACGTGAAGCTGGAGTGAGAGAATACTCAAACCCGAGTTCGTCAGCCGTGTCTTCTGATATTTGGTCGTTTCCAGGGGCGGGCTTCTGGCAGGAGAGGAAGCCGGTGTGCACGAGGACAGCCACGAGGCGGCCAAGGAAGGCTGCCTTGGAGGCCGGGACAGACAACGCCGTGGCAAGGTCAGGGAGGGTCATGGGGTGGCCGCAGCGGTGGAGGGTGTCGGGGATGCCGAGCTCGATGGCGCATTTGAGGGACATGGAGGAGATGAAGTTGAAAGTGTGGGTCCATACGAGAGCGTAAGCTCGGAAGATCTCGCTCTCGCTCATCTCTCCGCTGTTAGCCGCGTCCATTGTTGAGGGACAAAGATTGGATTGAGTTGGACTTATCGTGCTTAGTGAGACGGTTTGAGAAGCATAATAACTTAAACTCCTTATATAATGCGAACCATATTGTACGAACTGAACGTAACGTGAGGGACTCGACGAAAGCAGGATATGACATGTACTTTCTTCAATTTTAAGAGTAAAGCTAGCGACAAAGGATAGGTTTTACACAATATTCATTTTAATGAGTAACATGATGGGTTGTAATCGAGTTTTTAAATAAACAGTTTATATCAAATACCGAATAAGAATTTGTCGTGCTACTTAGACATACTCTCTTCTTTCTAATCCGCTCTCGATACGTTAATACATCAGCTGAGCAATCTTTGGAAAGCTTGACGAAGTATTTTCATTGTCTCTGCCCGCCATCACTCTTTAATGCCAACCATTGAGGAAAGCTTCGAACAAAAGAATGGGTAATTGAAGTAAGATAGCTAGTGCTGCTGGAAGGGGGACATGGATTTTAGTCAATCCAAGTGACGAAAGATGGGAACCGTAAATAGACCCAAGGTAACCCTGGGGCCACCATGAAAGACTTTTTTTTTATTATAAAATTTGAAGTTAGATACCGGACAACAAAAGCCCAGTTCATTGTAGGAAGATATATCACGTTCTTCACATTCGACATATTTGGAAATTATTTGCATGATAATAGTATGATAAATACAAAGTTATTGCAGTTTGATATGCAGCGCTCTCAATGCTGTGTCTATGCCCTTGTGATCGAGTATTACCACTCATCAAAGGGAGTTGCTGACTCAAAGCGAAAATCAAGCGGAAGAGGTACACTTTGCCTCGGTCATGTCATCACGGGGTCGGAGCTTCGAACAAAATGTGGTTGGATTCATCCCGAATGATACATCGCACCTGATTCCAAAATGTCAAGAGGCATATAGCAAAAATTAAAGTGAAAGTGACAACCCACGTGATTCACAACAACCCACGTGATTCACACTTTATAAATTGAAGGGATCAAATTCGTTGATAACGATAGAAATTTGACCCTCGACAAAATGTTTACAGTACATTTATGCATTTCATATTTAGCACACTTGAATATAGTTTTAGGATTGCATTACTATTCACGTTTCTCCATGTTGGAGTTTGTTGGAGTTCATCTCACATCAGTTGTGAAATAAATTGATGGTCAGTTTATAAGTGTAAGGAAAATAAAACCTCATCCTTTGAGTTAGTTTTTCGAGTGAGATAGATTCAAGACCATTCAACATCAGAGCTGAAGTTAATAATAAGTTTGAACCAAATAGTCACACGAGAGATACAAATTATTGCGACTCCAATTCAAAGCCGGAAGTGTGAAGGGGACAAATATAGGTTGTTTGGTCTTCGACATAGAGCTAGATCTATGAGGGGGAGATTGTTGGAGTTTATTCCACATTAGTTATGGAATGGGCTGATGATTGCTCTATAATGATGAGGGAAAGTATTGCTTTTCGAACCAGCTTTTGGGACAAGAGGCCCAAGACTACCTAACAAAGTTGTATCCATTCAAATTATATGACATTAGTATCTTATAATGAAACTAATTATTGCACCAAATTTAAATGAAGCTAATAATTGCATATTCTTTAATGTTCTAATGCCCATCAAAATATTATTTAAACCTTGTATTGATATATGTTAGAATATTTATATAATAAACCATACTTTTATCTAGTAATTTAACTTTTTAGAACAGTTGGTTGTTCTTATAAAATCTCACGTGATATTAAAGTTATAACTCATGAATTTAAATCTTTCTAGGACCTATTTGCCCCCTAATTAAATTTCCACGATTAGTATTGGACAAAAGACCAAATTAAGTGTGATGAAAAGTGTTAAAATATTTAAATAATAAACCACTCATTTATCTAACTGCTTAAATTTTTAGAATAATTATAAATGATCACACAAAACCTCACAATTTAGCACGATGGTTTGCATAGATCAAGTTGGCTATTTTTATTAGGCATTGTGTTGGCACTTTGAGAAGCATTCCTAGATTTATTAGGACAGTGAAGGAAGGATACGAAGAAATTACAGCTCCTCATTGGCTTGTTCTTATTATCTGCTTAGGGGAAGTCAATGACGAATTGCGCATTTCCAAGCAACAGGGAGCATCTTAGCTCTGCGAAGATTTTTCTTGGTCTCAATCTGAAGCAGGTTCCGCTAACAGTGTATTGAGATTTAAGTTGCGGCTAATCCTTAAGAGTCTTAACATATGTCGCACTTCCGAGTCATGTTTATCTCCTCCTCCTGCGGTAGAAAAACGGTGAATCTCGTAATGTATAGACTTGACTAGAATTTTACCCGTTTCAAAATATCGAACCAGTGTGTTGCATACCGTTATATCCTCAGTCACACATTGTTTGATCCTTGCCTTATCATCATTCGTCTCTCTCTCTCTCTCTCTCTCTCTCTCTCTCTCTCTTAACTATAGCTGTTGTGCTGAAATTTTTGGCCAATCCCAATGTTATTTTGTTACAGATGCGAAGCGGAAGAATTTCTTGTCAAAGTACAAAATCGGAAAGAACATTATTTGCCGTTCACAAGGGATTTTTTAATGGGAAAAAAGATATTCAAAAGGCTCCCAAGATGACCAAATTCGAAAGTTCCACACCATATAGGTTTTTCAAAATCCTAATTGGGACCATTCTTGTTTTAGAAATCAAATCGTCGAGATTAAGGCTTCATACCCCTGATCGCACCAGCAATTCATTCTCAACATCTACTACCGTCGCAATTTGAAACCCATTAAGAGAGGGCCGGTAACCCTAGCGTATTCTCTTGAACGGCATTGCCGATGATATTCAATCTTAGCAATTTAACGGAAGGACTAGTAGCAAACACCTAAATATGCTTTGAATAAAAAAAAATAAAAATACATGGACTGTTTTCATTTTATAGAGATTATATTAAGACAATTGGTGATATTACGAGGGGTGAGCGGTTTTAAATTCTATACAATTCCACTTGAAACCTAGAACCTATTTTGCACACGTTGGAACTTAAAACATATCCTATCACAAGTTCCAAAGTTGGTTCTAACATTCTACCTGTATTATTAATCAAACAATTATAATGAATTATTACTTTTCATGACCATTACTTATTACTATTCAACTGATCACAACTTCTATTTAAATAAGAATATGAAACATTAATAAAGTAAAATATTAAAATAAAGTTTTATATTATAAACTCATCAGTCATAAAATAGAAATTTAGATTAGTCACCAGGAAACAAAGGTTTTATATTATAAACTCATCATTGGACGCCATAGAACACTGTAAAATTACATCAAGACATAAATCAAGAAAAACACAAAAACTTATTCGAGATTCCATGTTCTAGGTTCGGGGTTCCATTTATCTAGAACTTTGAACCTACTCGTCAAAACAAGTTTTTCAATTTTTGAAACTTGAAATTTATCCTGCATACCTCGAAACCTAAAACCAGATAGGATCCCATTGATTCAGTTCTCCAGTTCCAGGTTTTATCCTAGAACCATACTTACGTCGAGATACTATCCCTTAGAAAAGGCAAGAAACATTGAATTTGAACCACTAATAATGATATCAAATAAAGAAAGATACTAGACATAAATAACACGTCACTATGTGAAATTGATTTATTAATCAAATTATTGTTTCTATAATGATTTTTTTTTTATAAATAAATTCTCATTACAACCCCTTATGACCATGATGCTCTCTTGCTTTGTTCCCAAACCATTTGCGGCGGCAATGGCACCGGTTATGTCACCGCAGAGACGCTCCCCATGCAAAATTAGGTGACACTTAGACTTAAAAAAAAAAATACAGAAAAAGGAAATCAAGTCGAGAAAAGAAATTATTTTCTCTCATTATATGAGAAAAATAGTGTTTCGAAAATGAGAAAAGAAATTATTTCTCTCATATCCTGTGGTATTAAGCATAGTGATATATGCACATTGACGGTCCTGTGTTTATGCGTCACTTGGCAATGGTCACCACCTTCGGCGTTATCTTTCCGTCACTTGGCAATCGTAATAAGCACAATAACTTGAACTCCTTAAATAATGCAAACCATATCTTACGCAGTGAACGTGACGTGCGGGACTCGGCAAAAGCAGGATAAAAACGCGTGGTCTTCAATTTTAAGAATAATATTAGGGAGATAAGATAAACTTTACACAATATTCATTTCAATGAGTAACATGACTGGTTACAGCCAAGTCTTTCAAATAGCAATTTATATCAAATATAGAAATAGAATTTGTTACGCTACTTAGACATATCCTTTCTGATCCAATCACGATACATTAATTCATCAGTTGAACAATCTATAAACAGCTTGACAAAAATATTTTCATTTTCTTTCACCCGCCCTCAATCTTGCCAATAATTTAGGAAATCTTCGAACAAGAGAATTGGTAGTTGAGTTGAGATAGCCAGTGGTTCTAGTTGCTGCTGGAAGCGGACATGGATTCCATGCAATCAAAGAGAAGAAACATGGGAACCGTGAATCGACCGAGTTAACCCAGGGGCAACCATGAAAGACGTTTTTTCTATAATTTAAAGAATGATACATTGTAACTGATTCCAAAATGGCAATAGGTGTATGGCAAAAGTTAAAGCGACAATGACAACTCCAACGTTGTTAATCACGTTTTTTAAATTTAAGGGATCAAATTCATCGCTGTCTTTGGAAATTGACCCTTGTTAAGATGTGTACACTATATTTTTGCATTTCCTATTTAGCAAACATTTGAATATGGTTCTAGGATTGCATTGCTATTCACGTTTCTCTACGTTAGAGTTGTATCTGCTTGAATTATATGTCATTAGCATCTTATAATGAAGCCAATTATTGCGCCCAGTTCTAATGAACCTAATGATTAAATATTTTTATAATGTTCCAATGCCCATCAAACTACTAGTTAAAGCTTGTATTGTTATAGATAAATTTAGCACCACGGTTTGCATAGAGCAATTTGGCTATTTTTATGAGGTTTTGTGTTCGCATTTTGAGGGAAATTCAATGATGAGTTGCGCAATTATTTTTCCAAGCAAACAGGAAGCATCTTAGCTCTGCGAAAATTGTTCTTGGTCTCAATCTGAAGCAGTTTCAGCTAACAGTTTAATGGATTTAAGTTGCGTTGCAGCTAATCCTTAGTGTCTTAACATATGTCGCACTTCCATGTCATGTCTATCTCCTCCTCCCTCCTGCAATAGAGAAACGGCAAATCTCGTAATGAATCGACTTGACTAGAATCTTACTTGTTTAAAAAAATTCGAGCTAGTGTGTTACATACCATTATCCTCAGTCACACATTGTTTGATCCTTTGCCTTATCATCATTTGTCTCTCTCTTAACTATAGCTGTTGTGCTGAAACTTTTCGCTACTCCTAATAATCCTTTGCTGGATCTTCACTAAGGCTGGAGATGCATTCTTCATCCTGATGCTCCAAGCTTGGGAAAAGTACCAAAAAGTCCTAAACTTATTGCATTTATACTAATTCAATCATAAACTTTTCAATTGGATCAATTTAGTTATAAATATTTTCACATTAGTACTAATTTAGTTCATCTAGTCAATTTAGATTGTAAATTGATGACGTAAATATCGGTGATCCTACATGGCATCTCTAGTGCTGACGTGGACATTTTAAAGAAAATAATTTTTAAATAATTTTTATGTTTTAATTATTTTTCTTTTTTTCTTATTTTCCTTATTTTTTCTTCTTCTTTTTTCCTATTCTTTTTCTTTGGCTTGTGGTTGGTACCGGCCATGGCTATTGGCCATAGGCAAGGGACTAGCGAGGGCATCATGGCTCTTGCTTGATCTAGCAAAGGCTCGACCCTCAGCGTGGATGAGGGCTCGACCCTCATCACCATGCCCCCGCCAAATTCGATGAGGGCCTCCCACGCCTAGGCGGCAAGGGTCGAGCCCTTGCTCCTTGCCCGATTTGGCAAGGGCCACCCTTGCTCAACGCATGAGGGCTACGATGCCCTCACAGCCCCCACCTATGGCTGGTTGCTAGCTCGGCCAAAGAAAAAGAATAGGAAAAAAAAGAAAGAAAAAAAAGGAAACATAAGAAAAAATGATTTTAAAATGTCCACGTTAGCACTGGTGATGCCACATAGGATCACTGGCGTCCACGTCACTAATTTCCAACTTAAATTAACTGGATGGATCGAATTGATACAAATGTGAAAAAATTTAGAATTAAATTTGTCTAATTGAAAAGTTTAGGACAAATTGGTACCAATGTAATAGGTTTAAGACTTTTTTGGTACTTTTTCCCCTTTAGACTCAGTTATTGCCAGAAATAGCTTCAGCTTTCCATACAACCTCAATCAAATGAAGTTAGATTGAATCATCTAACCCAGTATTGCCTCACCACGAACATTGTTTAGTACATTTTAGATTGATGTGTAGCAAATAAAACAGTGCTCGAGACTTCCAAGTCTCCATCTCGCTCATGTGTGGGCTCTGTTTAGTGTTTTACATGATGACACGGACAAAAGGTGCAAATGAATTCTCAAAATTGTCTTTGCTATTTAATATGTTGACCTCAATCAAGGCAAGCCGGTATGTCTGGATCCTTTATTCATGAAGGCCTTCTGCTAATGTTATACTTGAAGCTACCGTCCTGTTCGTAGTGATATTTTGCGTCTTGTGGAAGTATTTACACCAATACATATTCAACCGGGCTATTGGCTGAGAAGACACTGCATCATATCCACTGAAGCTGCAGATGTCGCATGCCGTGTCATTAGATTGCAACCGGTTCCAGACGAAGCTTTGGATTTTAGTTCTGTTTCAACGATTGAGGACTGATTTGCTTGGGAGAGTTAGGCGAAACATCACTTCATGTTTCTAGGAAATCTAATCATACACGCTTGTAGAAAATTTCTTCTGCCTGAATGCCTAAAATCTTCATGCTTTTCTTTAGAAATGATTGTCGTGACCTCCTTTTTGGTGCCCTCACACATGGCATGTGTAGGCTAATGACTCACTAAGTATTAGGCTTAGCCCAAACCCTCTCAAACCCACCAATTCACAACTTATGATTCAAGTTTTTTAACCTACAAGTCAATTTCAAATAGGAGTAATTACTAATCGATTTTGGGTGAGTCGATAAAAAATCCAAGTAATAAGATAGGATTGGATAAGACATGATATGAAATATAAGAGATTTTTTTATCCTATCAACTGTTAGTGATTGCAATAATAAAATCGGATATATTCACATTATATTATATACATTGTTTGGTATAAATGCCTATATGAATCACAAATTTTACAAATGGAGATGGTAAAAATCTCTCGTGACACTCTTATCTACTTTATTTTTATTTTATTTTACCCTCTTTTTAATTACTTTCTTCTTCCCCTTCCATCATTTTCTAATAAAATTTTATTAAATATAAAATTGTACTAATATACCTAAAATACTAAAACACCTAAAATATGTAATAAATATATATTTATATATTGAATTTATATTATAAGATAGCATTAAATTCAAATATATAAATAAAAATAAGATTAATTTTAAAAATAAATTTTATTTTTTGTTATTTTGAATTTCTTATATTATAATTCAAATATTATTTATATTGAAATATAATTTTTATTCATTAATTTAAGAAATTTGTTACTTGAGAAAAAACTTTAATATTATGGATATTAGAAATCCTATCATTCTTTATCACATCTCCCATGAGATAATTTTATCTTGTCTATATTCACTTTATATCCAATTTTGTCTTATCTTGAGTAGGCACCAATTGCATGATATAATAAATTTTATTCTAGTCTTGAATTTTATCATGACCACCAAACTCAACCTAAGGCTTTTTAATTTTTAATGATTTTCTATGCATTTTTGGAGAATAAAAATCATCTTTTAGGAAATTTTGATTTTTTGGTGAATATAAAATATTTTGGGGTTTTTCTATTTTTATTATTAAAATAATTTTTTAATATTAAATTAATAATATTATAAAAATTGACTTGGGTTGGATTCCCAAATTCGGACCGACCCATTTCATCAACCACCAACTTAGATGGGCTTGTAGCATGGGCCTAACTTGGGCTTCTCCTTTATAAAAAAAATAAAATAAAATTCTAAGCACATAATTTAAAAAAACAAAACAGGCCAACATCTTCCTAAGCTTGTGCAAAACAACCCCTGGGTCTACTAGACCTGCGAGCCAGCCTGATCCAGCCTACCCAGCATCCCCCTTGTGTCCTCTTTGCTCCTTACTCGGGGCTGCTCGTTGCAACAGAGACAACCGTGGTAGGAGGCTCCGCCTGTCTCCACTAGACCAAAGGCACGTCTCAACGTCGCCTCAGCTTGGGCCTTCATCCTAGATGGCTACGACACTATTGACCGATGGTCTCCTCCCCTACAAATGAGCAGGAAACAACAAAAAAAATCAAAGGCAATGACAACGACAAGGACTCTATGAAACGAAACAAACGACCGACACCCATAACACCAAACACAACAACGTCGTCTCAACAATGCGAATCAACCGAAGGATGCTCAGTTTTGGCTAGAAGCAAGGGCACAAAAAATAGATCTTGTTGAGGCATCGCATCAAACAAATGGTATACGCCACAAAATAGAGAGTTTTTCAACTTGATTGAGATCCAAACCCAAGTTGGGACTCTCGACGGACGAACCACAACACCTATAGCAGCAAATCGAAGGACAGATGGAGGTCGGAGTTTGAGTTGCCGGACAGCCACAAGCTTTGGCCCAGCATGCCTTGAAAAAAAAAAAAAAACTGGATGGGGGTTTACAGGCTTGGCTTAGGGAGGGTGCAGTGGTAGTTTATTGGCGTTGTTTGAGTGCAATGGTCGTTGGAGGCTCGCCACTAATCTCACTATCTCTCATGTTGGGGTTTATCCCACATCACTTGTGGAAGGGACAAGTGGTCAGTTTGAGCTAGTTTTTTTGGCGAGAGAGGCCCAAGACCACCCAACACTAGTATTAGAGCCTAGGTCACCAATGAGTCTAGACTCAATAGTCACTCGGAGGTATTAGAGCCTAGGTTACTAACAAGTCTGGACCCAATAGTCATTCGAAGGGGGTTGTTGCAGCTTTTGACCTAAGCTAGATGTGTAAGGGGGAGATTGTTGGGGTTTATCCCATATTGGGTGTAGAAAAGATATACTTGCTAATTTTCTGTCTAGATCAAAAGAATTTGCAGCCACCACGTCCATAAACATGTATGTGGTAAGAAATCTAAAAGGCTATTTTAAGGCCAGAGAAATCAAGCCCAAATGGCCTTTATATTCATGTCCACCAGAAATCCCTAGGCTTATCCAAGATAATATCCTTGTTGAAAATCTTGGAAGATTTATGTGGCAATATCACTTCCATATCATAGTGAATATGGTGGTCTTCTCCTCAGGCCAAATGGATTACACCCGAAATATCCATTTATTCATCATCTCACTTTCTTTCCAAAAGAAGAATTTCCATAAAAACTCAAGTGGTTTTATTAGTATTTATTTAATCTTTATACCATTGCCATTGAGTTTCCAATAGACAACATGCCCCTTATAATTAGCATAATCATTGAAGGACAAACCAAGTATAAATGTCTTGGGGAAATGCTTAGTTGGTTTAAACCATTAGGTGCATAGAAAAGTATTTTTCAAGCAAAACTCAGAGCATGTAGGCATGACCCATAGCTCTAAACAATTGTTTTATTTTTCAGGTCATGGGTAGTTGTTCAACCTAGTGGAGATATATGTAAAACTCCAGCAGATGTTGGGGTATCTACATATAAGCCCCAACCTGCTTCAAATGAGATTTTTGCAACACTTTATTGTAGAATCTCAGCTTATTCTTGATAGTATTAAGAATTGCAAAAAATATTGTGCTTATGTAATCAGATCATGCCACCAGATATATGGCCAACAGAACATATTCCTATTTCTTGGGATTATTATGATGACTATCGCATAATCTGTCCAACGATTGATGATTGCTTAAAGAGATACTACGGAATGGATGTACCGCACACTTGTAAGTCATCATCAAATTCATAGGATTTAGCTTCATCATCACAAGATCCGTGGAGAGGTCCACTGTTACAATATCCTTTTGATTATGGTGAGCTACAACTTGAACTCAATCTAGGCCTTGACAAAAAAAGATCCATCACATTAGCTTAGGTATCTTTACCAACTCGGTATTCTAGCATGTTTTGCCGATGCTCATATGGGTTCTCACCAGTTATCCAAAAGACAAAGGCCAATTGAAACAATTGAAAAAGTAGAATAGCTCCTCGAGACACCCATGCAACAATATCTAGAAAATGGTACTCCTAATCCTCTTGACATCCCATCTAGCTCATACTAGTCTCTAGATGATTCAGACACCAAAAATCTCAAAGCTTTGGAAATTGAAAGAATACTTAAGGATTATCGAAAATAGAAGTATGGAGAAGACTCCGATGACTCAAACGGCAATATTGAAGAGTCTATTCATAGGCATAATAAGTAAAGCAAGACTCTACCAGAAGATTATTCAAGACAAAACAAGAAAGGCAAAAGACCCACATGAAGAAGACGAAAAATTTGACCCCAAGTACCGTAGCGCACTGTTCATGTACTATTTGGTACTGTAGCATAGTACTATAGCACTGTAACAGGAACAAAAAAAGCAGGATAATGTGTGCAGAAGTTAGTCTATCAGTAGAAAATTTGTTAGGTGTAAATAATTGTCCTTTGTCGGCCAAGCTATAATCTTCTAGTGTGTTGCTTTATGTTTATATAAGGCAAGGTTTGTAAGCGTTAAGGGGTAGAAGAGAACGCACCCTCTCTAGAAATAAAATCATGTGGTTTGCTATAAATCCCTAAAATCTCTCCTCCTTCCTTTATACCTAGTATGATTCTTTAAAACTAGAAATGTTCTAATAATCTTGGTAGTATGCTCTGCACTTGCCATAATGTGGAACCTGTGTAACAGAATTCTGTTACCTTAAAATTTTCTATGATTTAAACCAATATATGAACCATCTAAAAATGGATCTTTGTGCATACACTCCCTTTATCCTTCCATATTTTCCTATAAAATATACCTATCTAAGTTTGATAAACCTATTTCTCTTGTTGCCCTTGTCAACATTGGAGCTAGTGCTTCTATTTTTGACACAAAGATACTTCCAGAAAAATACTGGACGCCATACACCCGGTATTTTAATTTTGCTTCTAGAGATACCTTTGCTACAAGAGTATGAAGTAAATACATCACCATATAATTCTTTCCCCAGTGTTCAATCACCATTAAAATCCTTGGCTCGAGCTCCCTAGATAAAGATATCATTATTGGTTGAAATATCCTTACGCAAATTCCTAAACTCAAAATTGTGCCCAATGGACTATGGTTCAAAGGACGATTCCAGGAATTTGTAGACATCTAAAGATTTTTTACTATCCAAATGAGCATTCTAGATCCTATTTTGCAAACCCTTCTTGAGGAGTGTGTAGACTCTCATTTAGACATTGTTAAAAAATGCTCCAACCCTTTGTGGAAACATCTCAATTTCTTTATCAATCTTTCTTTCAAGAAAAATGAGAATGTCAATTCCACTAAAGCTAGTCACTCTGGAATGCATCCAAAACATTTGCTTTTAGGCCGGAAGGAATGTTCGCATCTGCTTCATTAGGGATTAATCGAGCCCTCAAACTCTCAATGGGCTTGTGAAGCATTTTATGTCAACAAATGAGTAGGGCAAAATAAAGTAAAGATGAGACTTGTTATCAATTATCAACCTTTCAATCAATTTTTACAGGATGATGACTTTCTTTTACCACATCGGAATTCTTTATTCTCCAACTTCACTCAAGCCAAAGTATATTCTAAGTTCGATTTTAAAACTAGATTTTGGCAATTGGGTATTCATCTTGAAGACTAATACAAAACTGGATTTTGCATCCTGAATCAACATTTCCAGTAGATAGTGCTCATTTTTTACCTCAAAATAGCTCATTTGTTGTTTCAGAAGGCTATGTGTAGAATTTTCCAGCCCATCCTACCCAATGCTCAAATTTACATTGGCGATATCCTCTTATACAGCCTAGATGAGGACTCTCATTGTAAATTATTAGCTTAATTTGCAAACTTGGTATGAAAGCATGGCATCATGTTATCCTAGAAAAAGATGATCATTGCCTATAGAGAAATTGAATTTATTGGGATGCATCTCAAGGATGGAACTTATTATCCAGGTCCTCATATTACTGAGGAATTGAAAAAATTTCCTAATGAAAATCTCTCTCATAAGTAGGCTTAGCAATTCTTGGGGATTGTAAATTATCTCCGGGACTTCGTTTCAAAGATTATAGAGTTTGTGAGTCTACTACAACAAATGCTTAAAAAATATGCTCCTCCATCAGAACCACAACAGACTAAGTCTGTTCGCAGACTTAAGGAGATTTTGTACCGTCTTCCTTCATTGCAAATCCCTTCTAAAGGGAAAAGAGTATTGTAAACAGATGCCGGTGATGAATATTGGGTTGCTGCTCTTTTTGAAGAAATCAATGAAAAACGATGAGTTTGTGGACACAAGAGTAGAAAATTCACACAAACATAAATGCACTACCACTCTACGTTTAAGGAAATATTGGTGGTAAAATAATGCATCAGGAAATTTGAATTCCATCTTACAGATATGTCCAGTTTATAAATGTGAAGGAAAGTCTCACCTCGTGAGCTAGCTTATGGGGTGAAAGAGGTCTAAGATAACCCAACATCTTAGAGTTCTCTCTCTCTCTCTTTCTTGAATCTCATAGATCGATCTCTCTCTCTCTCTCTCTCTCTCTTCGACTCCCTTTGCCTCTACCTCACCTCACTTAGCCTCCCCCTCCTTTTATAGGTGAGGAGGCCGGTCAATGGAGAAGCCTTGACCACCGGCCCTTGGCGTGCCAACCGGTGTCTGCTTCGGCCGAACCGGCGTCACCTCTCTCTCGTCGACTCCCTTTGCCTCTACCTCACCTCGCTCAGCCTCCCCCTCCTTTTATAGGTGAGGAGGTCGGTCAATGGAGAAGCCTTGACCACCGGCCCTTGGCGTGTCAACCGGTGTCTACTTCGGCCGAACCAGTGTCACCTTTCTCTTCCGTGAAGGCCTGCTTGGCATTGAAGATGACGCCCCTCTGTTCGGGTTGCTCGCTTGATCTCATGTTGCTTTATTCGGCGGCATTGATGACGCTTGTGAGACGTCCCCTCCATCGTCGGTCTACTCTTGTTCCTCTTCCTATGTCTCCAACGCTTGTGGCTTGCAGGGGAAGGAGGGAGGAAGAAGACAAGGGGGAGGGGGGCTGGGCCAAGGGAAAGAGTAGGTGGGAATAGGCTTGGCCCTCGACGAAGTAAAAAGAAATAAGGAGCTGGGGTCAAGCCCAGCCCCAGGCTATTTTGCTTTTTTTTTTTTTTTTTTTAATAATAAAACCCTTTTAAATTTTTTACTTATCTGAAATAAAGGAAAATGAAAAAAATAAAACCAGTCAACGCAAATAATACTAATATCTACGTGATTTAATGGAAATATTTTTGGGGAGGGCCAAATTGGCACCTAATTTTCTTATCAACTTAAATATAAATATTTAGTTAAAATTTAAGTTTAAACAGTGATAAATTGGGAAACAAGCCCAAGAGTTCACTTCTTTGCAGGCTGGTGCAGATCCTGGATCATTATCTGATTCTGGTCAAACAGTTTCATACGCAGTGAACGGTGAAATTTTGACCGATATCAGTTGATATATTTGGGCCATCTACTGAGGAGTCTGTCTTTGGGAGGTATCTATCTTTAGGTGATGTTTTCCTATTGCATTTTCCATTTAATGAAAATCAAGTGAGCCATGTAGTACAAGTTATAGAACAATAAATTGTCTGTTAGCTTGTCATTGACCAAAACTCTCAGGTCATTTTCAATGATGTCGATCTGATTATGTTTACAATCACTAATCTTTAATTATCCTCTTTAATTTCTACTGACCATTTGGGATCTTTAATTTAGCCTCCAACACAGAAGTGTATCCATGTATGAGAATATTATCTGGACTGATCTGTAAAATTGACTCATAAAATGATGCAAGAGACCAAGATCGATGTCAAGGCACCGAATGATCTCATTTCTTACGAAGCATCAAGTGTAAGCCTCAATGAGAGATCTAAAACCCGCCAAGGGAGTAATCCTATAGTCACTGAAACCAGCTTCACGAAGGAGTTTTGCCCACTCTTTCTCGTTCCTCTCTTTGCCCGTCGTACCTACCATCATAATCATGTCATAGAAGAGCTTCATCGTCTCACCTTCCTCCGGCCCATCTCCAATCACTGCTTCTACGATTATCGCTTTCCCTGTCTTGCTATTGCTCGTGATTGCTTCTTTACACCGCTTTAGTATTTTTACGCTCTCTTCGTCGCTCCAATCGTGTAATACCCACTGCATAATTTATCAGACATATTGTAGCGTCAAACATGGAACTAATTAAAGACGAAATACAAACGTAGTATTATTCTCAATTCAAAAAATAAGTCGAAATATCAATTGTTCAATTAGGGACTATTTCCAAGCAATTATGACAGAAAGATATCATATCCAAGCACCAACATATAAAAAAAAAAAAAAACCAAACCCATTAATTTATGCAAGCAAGTTCTTTTTCATATTTTCTTACAAATAAAATATCTCACACCTTGAGCAAAACAGCGTCCGCCGGAGGAACAGCCTCAAACATGTCGCCACCCACGTACTTTAAATTCCTCGTCCTTTCCAAGCCGGCCACCACCCGCGGCAGATCGAGCACCGTCCACTCCATCTCTGGGAACGCCTCTGCCAGCTCCCTCGCCAACCCTCCGGTCCCTCCCCCAACATCGACCGCCGTCCTCAGCCCCTCAAAAAGCCGCCCCCCACACTTGTCCATTATCAACCTCGCCATCACTGGCCCGTCGCTCGCCATCGCCCTGTTCATGCGCTGGTTGAACTTCTTGTCTTGAGCCTTGATCTCCCACATGCTCTCCCCGTGCTTCATGAGTAAGGGCGTCCGCGGCGAGGGCGAGCCAGTCTCGCTGTCGCTCTTGAGCCACTCGCTCATGCAGTGAAATGGGCCGACGAATATCGGGTCGAGTGTGAGCAGTACAATCGGCGACAAGTCCAAGGGCTGGCCCTTCACAATCGCACATGAAGCCGGAGTTAGCGAATACTCAAAACCTAGCCCGTCGGCCTCGTGTTCCGACATTCCATTGCTTTCGGGGGCGGCCTTTTGGCGGGAGAGGAAGCCCATGTGGACGAGGACGGCCACGAGGCGGCCGAGGAAGGTAGTCTTGGAGGTGGGGACCGACAGTGCCGTGGCGAGCTCAGGGAGGGTCGCAGGATGGCCACGGCGGTGGAGGGCGTCGGGGACGCCGAGCTCGATGGCGCATTTGAGGGACATGGAGGAGATGAAGTTGAAAGCGTGGCGCCATACGTGAGCGTGGGCTCGGAAGGTCTCGCTCTCGCTCGTCTCTCCGTTGTAAGCCCTGTCCATTTTTTGTCTGGAGGAGATAAGATCGGATTAGTTTGGAGGTAATTCGGGCGTTCGGATGGAGAAACGCTGAAATTTCGATTTTAAGAGTAATCCAAGGGAGTAAAAAAGATAGGTTTCCACGTCATTTGTTTTACTGAGGAACGTGCGGATTGTAACTGAAAGTTTACATGAGCAATTAATGTCAAATACCTAATAATAAGAATTTGTCACGCTATTTAGTACACTGTCTTTATGATCCTGTCCCAGTTCATTTAGTTTAAAGCTTTATTTTTACAACGTATGATTTATTGGTCTTTAATGTTGATGTTATGTAATACTTATTATGTAATGAAAAAATTATTCCTAACAAAACTTTTAGTTGCGCAATGATAAAAAAATATTGTTAGAGATATTATTAGATGTAAGAGGTATTATTGTATCGCAATATACTATGATAGCTAGTCCTCATTAGGTTATGATAGCTACTTTCTTTGTTATATTATGTTTTCTCTTCTTCTTTTTTTGTGCCCGTTGTTCTTATAGAGGTCCCCATTAATCAACGCATTATAGTGTCCATTTTTACAGTGATACTTTCCTTATTTTTGGTTCTAACTTGGTATTTCAGAGTTAGGTGATCTTGGAAATTTTGAGTATGCATACCTCGCATTTCGTGTCATTCGATTCTCTGGTCGATATAGCTGGACCCATGTTGACATGACTATATACATGTTCCA
Source organism: Eucalyptus caleyi (assembly GCA_014182885.2). Lineage (NCBI taxonomy): Eukaryota > Viridiplantae > Streptophyta > Magnoliopsida > Myrtales > Myrtaceae > Eucalyptus > Eucalyptus caleyi. The sequence continues at coordinate 30,927,303 of CM024466.2, forward strand.
CTTGTTTTTGTTTGACGCTGGTGCTTACATGCGATTGAAAATGTAAAAGCCACACCTCCTGCACAAAATACGATCCCATCCCTTTCGATGCAGCCAATGTTAGTCAAGAATTACCACAAATTTGGAAGGTATTGCCAAATTGGTGTTGCCCAAGCTAATCAAAAGTTAGTGCAACATTTGATAGTATTGGCGACCCACAACAAATGTTGTTGAATTTTGCCTAATGATCGGCTTTCACACCTAGTAGGAGTATGCGCACTTCAGTGCTAATGCTTCTTGCATCTACTGTTGCGTCAACAGGATTCTAAGACTTTATTTGCAAACTCGATATTCTCATGCGTCGATGGTATTCGAAGACTTTATTTGGTTATATCTCTCTATAGACTAGGATAACTGACTTTCTTGTTATATTAGATTACTTCCTTTCCTATGCACCCAGTGTTAGGATATAAATATATTTTGATTACGACATATCGTAAGATTTGTTGGAAGATATGCTCGAGATGTGTAATATCCATTCAAATTTAGATTGATTTGTTATATCAATCAAAGATTAGATTTGATTCTTGGGACATTTTCTTTCCCTTGGTTTTTTTTTTTTTGATATCCAGGATTAGGCCTGGCACACCTTACGGGTGCTCACAGCCGCCACAGGCCCAATAGACCCAACGGAGACCACCAACTATATTTGGAGAGAGGCTAGCACAAGACCCTATCACCATGACCTCCCACTTAAGAAGTGACCTCCCATCTTAAGAAGTGTTAGCAACGCATAAAAAGGATTAGATTCAAGGGAAACATCATTATGGCCCCTCACTAGCTCAATGGCGGCCCCCCTCACGTTTAGCGTTAGGTAAACGCCCTTAGGTGAGGATACATGTGAAAATTCGGGTAGTAGAGCCCAACCAGCGCAGCTACCCACTAGTGAATATCTTTGATTATTTTCTTTCCCTTCGTTTGTATACATCATGTACTATAATTACAAAGCTCTGTACACTTTCAAATTCAATAAAAAGAAATACAAAAATCTTCCCCTAAAATCTGTTCTTCTTACTCCTTTTTTGTCTTCCTCGTTTTCTTTCATGGTATTAGAGCAGTTGTGCTCCTGATTTAGCTTATGCCTTCTTCATCGATTGATTGCCTGCTGTCTTCCCTATTCTTGCAACAAAGGGCACACTAACCTACAAAACAATGTTAACACTATGGCTAGGAATTAGTTACTTGAAACCACAAAGTGAGCAAGTTTTTTCTAACCATTACTATGACTAGAATCAGCCATCCGCTTCTGAAGAACACATCTCAGAAGAGATAGTGCCAGCCGTCTTGGATGTTCAAAACAATACCTTGAGGCTACATTTGGTCGTTCGGATTTCTAACCAAGATAGGACTAGATAAGATAGGATATGAAATCTTGAGATTTTTCTATATTCCATCAACTGTTTGGTGAATCATAGTATTAAAATCGGATATATTTACATCATATCATATACATTTTTTTTAGTATAAACAGCATATCATTGTAAATGAACCTAAAAGTTTATAAACGGAGATGGTGAAAATCTCCATGACACTATTCCTTAATTTATTTTTATTTTTCCTCTTTTTAAAATTATTTTCTTTATTATTTCTTTTTCCCCTTTCATCATTTTTTAATAAAATTTTACCAAATAGTAAACTGTACTAACATACCTAAAATATATAATAAATATAAATATATAATTGATAGATTGAATTTTTATTATAAGATAGAATTAAAGTTGAATATATAAATTAAAATAAGATTAAATTAAAAAATAAATTTTTAATTTTTAATTTCTTAAATTAGAATTCAAATAATATTTATATTGAAATATAATTTTAATTTTGTTAGTTTAAGAAATTTGTTATTCGAAAAAAATAACTTTCCTATTATGAACGTTATAAATTCTATTCACTTTTATTCCACCTCCCTCATGGGATAATTTTATCTAGTTTATATTCCTCTTATATTTGACTTTATCCTATCCTAAGCAAGCACCAAACGTAGGATATGATATCATATTCTATCCCAAATTTTATCCTGACTACCAAATGTAAAGTGAACCCACTTGCTGGAGTCGTTAGAAGTCGAGAGCAGCCCATCCAAGCCCAACATATGCAATGGCCATCACCACAAGCCCAGTTGAATTTGGGGCAACCCTTTATGGGCCAACCATTCCAGTGGCTGCCCATTTAGTTGCAGCCTAATCCTTGGTATTATGGGCCAACCCTAAACGCCTCGTGGTCAGGGAATCAAACCCACGAGAATAGCACCCGGTCCAGTGGTGACCCGCTAGCCGCAAATGGGGCAAGTCCAACCACTGGGACGGGATCCTTCCTTGCGGGGCAAACAACCGGGTTGAGTTTTCACAATGTGGGACAGACAACCGGGTTGAGTAATCCAAGTATGGGTGGAAATCCCTAACCATTTCCCCGCTTGGTTTTTTCCCATATTCAATCTTGGCCATGACTAGTCACCCGAAGCATGGCGACCTCCTGTTCATCTCCACAGCCGATGGACTAGAAATTCGCCTAATCACTCTCCAGTTGACCGGATTGGAAAACTACTCGACTTGGGCACAAGAACTTCGGTGAGCTCTCGTCATGAAGGATAAAGAAGGTTTTATTGATGGGACCATTCCAATCCCGACGGACAAAAGGATGATACGAAAATGGAGTAGCAGTTGGCTTACCTCCCACAGAGGACGCAAAAAATATGTGGGACAACATTAAGGAGATGTACGGCAATTTGGATTGAGCGAAAATCTTCTTGCTCACCTAGGCACTCTCAGATTTGAAGCAAGGAAACATGTCTATTGTGATGTGCTTCAACAAGCTGTGGGCTCTTTGGAATGAAAGGGAGAAAGCAACTGGATTCCTTCTGATTTTGAATGATTCTTACCTAGTGTTTCGTTCTCAAATCTTGGCAATGGATCCGGTACCACCACTTAGAAGGATATATACCAGTTGGCCACTTAAGAAGAAAGCTAATGGCTTGCTTTGTTGGAGTACATGAAAGGCACCAATGGAATCGCGCTCATAGCTCGCCACAAACAGAGAGAAGCTGTAGACAAAAACTGAAGTGAAGGGAAAACTGTGGCATTAGGGTTTGTTGAAACAAAACCCTTTAAAAGGCAAGGGACGGATGGCTCAAATTGCGCCTAGTGATCGGATGGCTCACGGCCGGCTGATCTCACATTAGAATTAGATGGTGGATATGGTAGCAAAATTAAAGGATCCAACGGTCAGATTTTTGCCACGTCATCCAAGAATTTTGGGCAGCAATCAAAGGGAAAATGTAAATTATTTTGTGAATATTGTAAACGTCCACATCACACTATCGATAATTGTTGGAAATTGCATAGTAAACCTAGAGAGAAAGGAAAGAAGGAAAAAGAAATTTTTTTAGCTTACACCTCCTAAACCCCTATTAGAAAGAAAATACGCCCCGGGTGGCTAGCCACGTCTGCACGAAGACTTACCTCGCATTAGCCTTTATCGCGAGGTTAACACAATTTATATAATTCAACCACGTACAATTATGATAACCAAACAACCATGGACAATCACATCATCAACAATTCAACCACTTGGATCGTCTCAGCGATCAATCGACTTGGCCGATTACATGTCATTCTAGCAAATCAATCATTGCTCAATCACGGCTCTATAGGAAGGTTTAACAATGAGTGGCAATCACGGCCCACTTCACAGCACGACCTTTAATTAGGTGGGGTCCATCAGGCCATCTCGCCACTCAGGCGCGGCACTCTCATAGGTGGTTCATCTCGGCCTCACTGGGCACGACCTCTAATAGGTGGTCAATCACGGCCTCACTGGGCACGACCTTCAATCAGTGGTTAATCACGGCCTCACTGGGCACGACCTCTAATAGGTGGTTAATCACGGCCAATCTCCCATCAATTTCAACACTTGGATTTTATAAAGAATCCTTATCTATTGCAATCACACTCAATTCACCACAATCAATCATCAAATCCAAATTCTAAATACACAGCAGCGATCGGCACAAAATTCTAAGAGTTTAGAGGTCCCGACAAAATTTTCGGAATTTAATAAATAATTAAATTTATTCCGAAAATTAATTAATTAATAATATCCATAGTTTTCGAAATCCACACTCAATTTATAATATCCAATCATCAATTTCAAAATCCGAATGTACCATGGCAATAAGACGAAATTCGAGAATTTAGATTCCGACAAAATTTTCGGAATTTAATAAATAATTAAATTTATTCCGAAAATAATTAAATAATAATATTTTAATAATTTCGAATAATAATATATTATTTAATTATTTAATGATTTCGGAATATTTAAATAAATCAAAAGTAAATTCCTTTATGTCACATCAATATTTATATTAATGTAAACATTCACTTAACCTTAATTTAATCACACTTTAAGTTAATCAAGCACATTAATATAATCTATACTTAAATAAATTAAACTAACCACTTAATAACACTTAACATAAACTAAACACACCTAAAGCATCATTAACCCTCTAAGCGAGATTTAGTGAGTTAAATTCACCGGATTAACGAACCGAGCGGACCAAAATGACGGGGTTGACGTGAGGATCGACTTTCCTCAAAGTGGGCCGAGCATCCGGGCTCGGGAAGGCGGCCAAAACGGGCCAAACGTCCGCTGCATACCCATTTTCTTACAGCTGCTGTCCATGGCGGTTTGAGGCCGAGGAAGGGTAGATCCGGCGCCGGTTCGGGTCGGAAAGGGCGGAGGAGCTACGGCGGTGGCTGGCGGCGACGAACGGCGGTGCACGGCGGCGACGAACGAGCTCCGGCAGCTCTTGCGCGAGCTGAACAACAGCTCGGGACGACGAGCTGGGCGAAGCGGGCGGAGCGGCGCGCGGCCAGGCGCGGGCGAGCGCGAGGCAAACGCGCGCGATTAAAACAGGTCATCGGACCAACGGGTCCCAATGCCAATCACCCATCACATATGGACAATATCAACAACTTATGCAAGCATTACAAAAGTTGGACACTTCCAGCAAAGGGGGGGAATTTCTTAGGTATTTCTCATTGCCTGATTGCTTCTATTTCGAGAAATACATGGATAGGTTGATTTGGGGGTTAGTGACCACATTGTTTGTGATAAAGGTTTCTTTTCTGTTATCCATGAAAAATTACACTTGCCCATTTCTGTGCGACTACCAAATGGAAGTGTTACTCATGTCACAATGACAAGCCCAATAATCCTCAGTCCTCAAATCACTCTACAAAATGTCCTTTATGTCCTTGAATTCCAGTTCAACCTCATTTCTGTCTCTAAAGTTTGCAAAGAAAATTCATGTCAAGTTATCTTTTATTCTGATGGTTGTTTGTTTCAGACCCTTTCGACTAGCAAATTGATGGGCTTGGGTAATTTCTTTGAAGGACTACTTTTTTGGACTAGGTTTCCAAGAACTTTAGGTTTCCGCTTGCAAAATAGTCACGTGTTCCCTTTCCCCTCAGTAAGACTTGTGCCAGTGGTATTTTTTTTTATTAATCCATGTTGATGTTTGGGGACCTTATCATACTCCACATCGAGATGGGTCTAGTTTCTTCTTGACGATTGTGGACAATTACTCTCGTGCCACATGGGTTTTTTTTTTTTTTTTTTTTATGCAGTCCAAACATCAAGTTTTTTCTCATTTAAAATTATTCATTTCTTTATCAAAGAATCAATTTGGGAAATCTATTCAGCGCATTCGCACTGATAATGGGAAAGAATTTTTCAACAATGATTGTGCTTCCCTCTTCTCATCTCATGGCATTCTACATGAGAGTTCCTGCACCCACACCTCACAGCAAAATGGGGTAGTGGAAGGCAAACATCGACATCTTTTGGAAGTTGCACGTGCACTTAAATTTCAAGCCTCCATTCGGAAACTTTTTGGGGAGACTGTGTGGTCATGGTTGCTTATCTGATCAATCGCATGCCACTTGAGTCCTTGATGGACGAGCCCCTTTCGAGATGCTTTTCGGAAAGAAGCTAGAACTGAGTCACTTGAAGATTTTTGGTTGTTTATGCTATGTCATTACAGTGGACCCTCAGGACAAAATGGGTCCCCACACCCGGCGTTGTATATTTATGAGGTATCCAAATTTAAAGAAGGGATACCATGTCTTTGAACCTTCCACAGGTGAATTCCTTTGTAAGCAAGGATGTTTTCTTCCATGAGGATATTTTTCCGTTTTGTGAAAATCTGCTCTCAAGTGAAGTTTCGGGCGATCAAGGGAACTCTCGTCAATTTTTATCTATGGAGGCATTATCTCCAGCTCCAGAATATGTTTTGAATATACCTTCATTCGCTGCTCCTTCTTTGATGGATTCTGGAAGGGTTTCTGGGTAAGCCGCACCACTGACTGACTTATTGATCAATGATATTTATTTTGCTTTCATCTAGAAAGTATATAGGGAGAAATTGCTAAGAAAGAACTTTGAATCTTAGGAGGGAAACATGGTTTGACTTTGATTTTACCTTAGATGGCAGTTACTGTAATAATTTAGCAGTTGCTTGATTTAACCAGTGCTTAGAGTAGGACAAACAATTCCTTCTCTTATTTAGGCATACATACTAATTGGGGATTCTGCTTGTAATATTTCTAGACCAGGAAAAATAATTATGGAATGATCATCTTGCTTTGTAGTGGGTTTTTCATGTGGAGATGTCCTGAACATTTATGTCAGTATTTGTTGTTTGGCGGAGCTTTTTAATGTGGATTATGGAATGATCGTCTTGCTTTTGTTGAGTATGAATAAGCAGCATTGGAGCATTGCTACTTAACAAGAATGACTTTCCTAACACTTATTACTTTTCCTAGGATACTCAGCGCGTATTCAAAGGTGCCCTAAAAAACAAAGCCTTCAACCAAAAGGTAATTGATGATTCAAGCCTTTGAAGTAAAATGAATGTTGGATGAACGTCTGTGCCTGTAAGTTATTGTCTACACTGACACATAGTTATTCTAAGGAAAACATAGTTTATATTTAGTTGCGAAAACTGTAGGCACCTCATGTAAAACATTTTGGATCCAGTTGCATGTGGTCTTGCATTTTAAACAAAGAAAAATTGGTCTCTTATAAAGCTGTAGAACGATTATACCACTCTACGGGACAACAACGACGCATTCGAGAGTGGTATAATCGTTCTATAGCTTTTTTACACCTAAAGAGACACGTACTTCGGTGCATGGAAGTAACCATTTTATGAGGTGGTTTATATGCTTCTCTTATATGAGAAATGAATGAGCTAGTTTAGTGGCAAACATAGTTGGACCATATTATGTTCCATTACATTTACTACTTATGTGATAGATCACTTCATTAATTACTATGCTAAATACTCTGGTTGTATGGCTGGAAATTAATCCTTCTGACTATACCGAATGGTGCTTAGCTTTATCTTGAAGGCTTGACTACTTATAAGATCATTGTTTATACATTATTTCTTTTCTGAAACGGATATATCCTCCCATCAATGTCGCGACTGATGAAAGTAAGACCTTTTTTACTAAATTTGAAACTTCCCATTTCCCTTTGGATTTACTTCAGGTGTTTGATCTGTACCCTTTACCTTGCAGAGATAGGCGAGGGAATGACGCGTAGAGATCATGCTGATGTCTCCAACCGGGTATTTCCTTGTGAAATAGATAATTTAGTCTTTATTGAAATGGTGGCAATTGGTATTAAACTTTTACCGGTTTTTCTGCAACTATATGCAAATTATGCAATTGGGAAAGATGTTCAAGCTATGAAAGCCGTGGTTGGAGAAGAAGCTCTATCTTTTGAGGATCTGCTCTCTCTCTCTCTCTCTCTCTCTCTCTCTCTCTCTCTCTCTCTCTCTCTCTCTCTCTCTCTCTCTCGTGCAAACCATTTGGATTCTCCTAATTCGATTTTATCCTCCTCTTGCAAACCATTTGGATTCTCCTAATTCGATTTTATCCTCCTCTTCCTATTTTTTGTCTTCCACTTGATATTCTAAAGTAATTTTACGGGATTCTCTTTTCGTAATATATCAGCTTTATCTGGAGTTCCTGGAAATGTTTGATAGGAAATTTGTGACGCAAGAGGCGTACGACACCTGCAATATTTATCAGTCTCTTGACTTGGCATGGACTTTGCTTCGTATATTCCCTTGCGAGCTGCTTCACCGTATACTGGCAAAGACACTGGACTAGTACTACAGTCGTGACTCCACAAACTGATTTAAAGAAGTTGCATGATTGTCACCAATAATCAGTTCATTGTAGAACATGACTAGTCTTGATGCTGTTCACCGGTGCTATCATCCTTTCTTGGCTTGCCTGAACCAACCCCAATTTTGAGGAGCAACTTGTGATGGCTCACTAGCTTCTCCAGCCAAATAAATGGAATTCATCCTCTATGCTCCTCTCTTATACATTGTCGCATAAAGTACAATTCCTCCCTTATATTTTCAGGGCAGTATATATTGAATGAACTGTTCCGGAAACATGTAGAATGTTGGGAATTGGGAGAAAGATACACTTATAATCCTTGTCTGAATTACTGACGGTTGATACAGAAAATTTGTTTGCATTTGTTTAATGGGAACTGCAACTATAGTTTCTCAGTTCTTGTCTTTGAAGTGGATGTGTTATGAACTCTCGAGTCACTTGTCAATAAAATGTTCATAGTGAAACTAATTTAGGAACCATAGAAGCTGCATTTGCCAGCAGATTGGTGTGACATGGTGACTTGTTGCTGCATGATAAGCGACACATGGCTGTCGTGGTTCGATATCGTCTTATATATGTTAAAATATTTTGTTATATACCAAAAGGATAAGAGGGAATACATATATGAAATGTCATCAGTACCTAGAGCAAAGTCTTTGAATATCTTTGACAAGTCTAGACATATTAGCCTGTCCTAACAACGGGTACGTGTAAGGAGAGTTGTGTCTAAGTACAATTTATGACCCTCCTGTTTGGATATATTTACAAGTGTTGTATTTTGAATGCAAAAGCTCTCTTGTAGCATCTTGACCAGAGTTTGCAATGTCAAAATAGACCAAGAAATGAAAGAATGGGCTATCTTTTGAATTGTCTATCTTTTGAGTTAGAGTTATGTCTAAGTATAATTCATGACACAAGCTTTTGAATTGTCTATCTTCTTTTTTTCTTTTTTCTTTTTTTAAGATTTTGGGCGTTTTGTGTGAAAGAAGTCAACCATCTAATTAAAGGTACCAGTAAAAAGCCAAGTGTCATAATCCAAAAGCCAAACCAAATAGCCACTAACAAGGTTTTGGCAACCTGTAAATCAGCTTCAATCTGACGAAAGCACCTACTCGAACTTTCAGTACAACATCATCAATGTTAAATCACGAATCATAGGACCATGAGGAGAAAAAATTCAACATATCTAGCTCACTAAAGGACAGACAGTTCTCAATGGCTCAAGCTCAATAGCCTATAGGTACATGAACACAAATTCGCAGGTTTGAAGGAGAGATCATTATAAGAGACCAATATTTCTCTGTTTAAAATGCAAGACGACATGCAATTGCATCCATAATGTGTTTATATGCTTTAATAGAATCTATACTGAAACCGTAAACTAAGAACTGTACATTGAAGAAGTTCATAAATGCTGTTGAATCTTCAGGACAATCAATTGCAGGAGCGGTTGGGCATGGTTCTAGCAGTGTTTCCAAGACAGACAAGCTTGAAACTCCTTCAAGTTCCTCAAATTCACTGATCCACGTGTCCACAATTGAAAAAAACAAAGAACCGTGAAAATACTAGTTATCATATTAGAGACAAATTAATGTCAACTTTTATCTTGTCCCATAGGCCAATTCAAGACTTCACAAGGAAATAGATACACAACATCTAAAGAGAACTTATAAGAAAAGATCTCTGGAGAGTTTATCATTGCAAGTTTTTCCTAGCTTTAGACTTGGTCAGTCTAATCCGTGATTCCCATTAGTAATACAACAAGCATATTTCTCAGGCAGCCTGAACCTACTCTAACTTCCAAAGTGTTTTGCATGAGGTGCCTGCAGTTTTTGCAACTAAATATAAACTCTGTTTTCCTTAGAATTACTATGTGTCGGTGTAGACAATAACTTATAGGCACAGACGTTCATCCAACATTCATTTTACTTCAAAGGCTTGAATCATCATTACCTTTTGGTTGAAGGCTTTGATTTTGAGTGCACCTTTGAATACGCGCTGAGTATCCTGGGAAAAGTGAAAAGTGTTAAAGGTAAGCCATTCTTTTTAAATAGCAATGTTCCAACGCCGCTTGTCCATACTCAACAAAAGCAAGACGATCATTACATAATCCATATTAAAAAGCTCCGCCAAACAGCAAATACTGACATCAAATGTTCAGGACATCTCCACATGGAAAACCCACTAAAAAGCAAGACGATCATTCCATAATTATTTTTGCTGGTCTAGAAATATTACAAACACAATCCCCAATTAGTGTGGATACCTAAATAAGAGAAAGAATTGTTTATCCTACTCTAAGCACTGGTTAAATCAAGCAGCAGTAGCTGCTTAGCACAGTAACTGCTGTCTAAGGTAAAATCAAAGTCAAACCATGTTTTCCTCCTAAGATTCAAAGTCCTTTCTCAGAGCGAGGCGGCAAACCTGCGCTTCGCCTATTCAGCAAAACGAACTGAAACCGCGGCTGAGTATTCCTATTCAAAAAGTCACGGATGGAGATCGTCAAACACAACTGTCAAGAAACTTATTTCCTGAAGCAGAAGATTACAACTTTTAAACAACAGCTGCCTCTTAACAACAGACAAAGATCCTTCACGTCTTTGCGACTCTGCAATCGCCCCACACAACTTTCTCATTCTCAATGTAACAAGCAGCCAGAAAATAGAAAGAGAAACAACCGAGCGTTGTGAAAAACCTTCTCCGAGTTCATCACAATCCGAAGCAAACCACAAACAATCGACGGCAATTTCTTATTCCAATTCAACGTGAATTCTGCCAAAACTGGAAATCACCTAAAGTGAGCGCTATAAAGAACCGCCGAGAAATAACTAGAGTCAACCGGAAAACGACGAATTGTTAGAAAAAGAACCTCTCTAGGTAGGACTCCGATTCATGCGCGCAGCGACGAGTACTGGAAGACTAACCCATTTTGTTGATCTGGTTTTGTTGTGCCAGTGAGGCGACTCCAGAATCTTCACCTTTCCTTTTTTGGGTTGAATCTTTTGGTTGCACCTAGGCCAGCTCATCGACGCAAGAAACCACTGCCCATGAGTTTGCCACTTTTCACTCAGAAACTCAAAGGGCCGCCTGACGAACCACGCCGCCGCCGGCTGATGGACCACTCCACCTCCGCCTTCGCCTTCCGAAGCGCGGCGGCAGGCTCCGTCGTCCGTCGGAGAAGGAGAAGCGCGACGAAGGGGAAGAACGAACGAGAAAATATCAGCTGCAGCTCGGATGCAGCGGCGGCCGACGAGGCGGACGCGGAAGCGGCGGCGGCGGCGGCGTGGTTCTTCGGACGGCAAGCTCCATCGTCCGTCGCAGCGAGCGAAGGGTAGAGCGGCCGGGCGAGAGTCGAACGGAAAAATGGAGAGAGAGAGAAGGTCCCACACTTCACTCAAATTAACTGTGAGAGAGAAGGATCTGCCGTGGGGCCCAACTAATATTTTCTTAGAGAGAGAAAGCCGAATTTTTTAAATTAACCGGGACGAAAAGGTTTCTAGTGGGACCAAGCAGGAGAGAGAATTGAATATTTTGCAAATGGAGTCCCGTTCCGTGGTGTCAGTGACACGTGTCGTCCGGTGAGTGGACTCGTATGATGCCATACTAGAATCAGAATCAGAGCCCCATCCATCCAATATTTTCTCGCCTGAGACATGTAGAGACCGATGGTGTGCAGGGACCTTTCGTGCTCTATGGTCGATCTCTCTCCTTAAGAGAGTAGCGAGGGAAGAGCAAAAGTGAGAGAGAGAGAGAGAGAGAGAGTGTGTGAAAAAGCAATGTAGTACATTGATTAGTACGAATTAATAACATCAATTTTCCATTCTTTGATCGGGTAAATACGGACATATTCATGCCTGATCAAAGGCTGCTTGTTTCTAACTGGTTTTTGTAACTATTCCCCTCTAAATATCCAATGGGTACGGCTTTAATTTCACTGCTGATGGGTAATTATGCCCCAATGTCTAGTAATACAAAGTGGTGATCAATCTCAAAATAAGTGGATATTAAAGACAAAACATAGGAACGTAAACCAACCCAGGATCCTATCATGACTAGGGTACCCATGAAAGATGTGTTTTTCTTTAATTTAATCATTAAGTAGGTTTTATTTAAGTTAGATATGAGGTAAAGAAATAGGATCGAGGTACCATAAAGAACCATCGGCATATACATAAATTTAGAACTATCCATTTTAACCAAAATAGAATGGCTTCTATGAACAAAAAGCTATATGCACTATGTATGGTTCAATGTAATACTATAATCACATCACTTAGAAAGATCAACGACCCTTGTCTAGTAAAAATATTTACATCTTATTAAAAAGATATATGTGAATAAATCTTCTTATTTAGAAATGTCAAATACACACAAATTCAAGCACAATTCCTTTTATGATAGACCTGCAAATTAAAGACACATCTATTAAATCATGTTAAAAGAAGGAAAAGAGGAAGAGGAGAAATTGCAACCACATTAATCAGAACACCCTTGATGTCAACGGCACATATCACTTTGATTAATCTCAATCATCAAGGATAAACCTCAATGAGAGATCTAAAACCCTCCAAAGGAGTGATTTTGTATTCAGTGAAACCAGCCTCCTGAAAGAGGTTAGCCCATTCTTTCTCGTTCCTCTCTTTGCCTTGGACAACCGTCATCATCATCATGTCAAAGCAAAGCTTAATCCCCATCGATGCTTCATCTTCCTCGGACCCATCACCGATCACTATCTCGATTATCATCACCTTTCCCTTCTTATCATTGCTCAAAACCGCTTCTTTACACCGCTTCAGTATCTTCACACTCTCTTCGTCGCTCCAGTCATGTAATATCCACTGATAGATAGATGTAGATATGCATCTCTTAGAATATATGTATCATTCGGCACTCCCGCTAATGAGAGAAAGAGGATTTGCCAATGAGCCTAGAGTATTATGTTGAAGATTGGAAGAGCGCATGCACATTTGATGGAATTTGATTTGAGATTCGTGAATCTTGATATGATAATGTTACATATATTTTAAGAAGAAGGTTTGCTTGTGGATTTTGCCACCAAACTTAAAATATTATTCTAACTTCCAAAAATCTTAGGAATAATTTGGCATGATGAAAAAAGAAATTAAAGGCTTATATGTGTAATTTTTCAATTAAAGATTGTATGAAACAAAATCATGTTTCAAACGTAAAAAAGAAAGAAAACCTCTCTAGCCGACTCTCCCAAGCCTGTACCTCACACGACAATCTCAAAGGTGGAAAGTAAAACAAAAAAAAAAAAAAAAACTAGAAAGCCAAGATAGCACTTAGTACCATTGCTTGACAACTAAAAACGAAGAAAGAAAGAGGCACGTGTTCATAAATTGAGACCCACAATAGCATATGAACCCTCTCAATTTAATGGAATCAATTAAGTTAATTAATGAAAAGGTTTGTTATATGATTAAGCAGCCTTCGTAGTTTATATTTGATTGTGATAAGTGCAATAGAAGTTCTAAACTTATCATGAAAATACAATTGAGTCCAAAAACTTTCAAAAAGTGCAATTAAGTTCTAAAACTTATCACAAAAATTCAATCAAGTCCTAAAACTTTTAAAAAGTGTAATCAATTGAAGGACTTAGATTGAACCACTTTGATAAGTTTTAGGACTTGATTGCACTTTTTGAAAGTTTTATTACTTAATTGCACTTTGTAACAATTTTTATAACTGAATTCCACTTTTTGAAAGTTTTAGGACTTAATTACATTTTCATAATAAATTTTAGGACTTCCAATGTATTTATTCCTATTTGATTTGATTTGTTGCCATTTTATCTGTCCTCATTAAGTATCACCATCCAGTAATCTATTCATGTAAAATTGGTTGTCAAAATGTACTTTCCCATTAGGTCAAAAGTAAATTAAAGTTTCTTTTGCATTTCTTTTGAAGGTTAATGACCCTATAAGTAACTAAGGTCTCATCAGTTTCTCAATGGAAGACTTACCAAAAAAGTCCTAAACATTTTGCAATTGTACCCATTCAGTCATAAACTTATTTTTTTGGCCAATTGAATCTTAAATCTTTTATAATTGTGCCAATTTAATCCTTCCGGCCAAAATTGGCCAGCTGGCGTTGACGTGGCCGTCAGCTGGCGCCGACAATAAATTTATTAATACTATTATATTTTTTTCAAATTATTTTATTAATTTTTAATCTTTTTACCTCTCTCTCTCTCTCTCTCTCTCTCTCTCTCTCTCTCTCTTCTTTGGCTCTGGCGACCAGCCAGCCTTCGCTGGTCATCGGACTAAGGTGGTCGGGCGGGCTCGCCTTGCTATCGTTGGGTGTGGGCGGGCTCACCTAGTCGAGCCCTCGTTGAATCTGGCGAGGGCTCACCTCACTAGCCCGAGTGAAGGTGAGGCCCACCTCACCGGATCTGGCGAGGACTTGCCACGCCGTCGCTTAGGCTGGCAAGGCGAGCTACCCCTCGCCCAACGACAACAAGTTGAGCCCTTGCTCGTGGGTGGGTGAGCTTGCCCTCACCTAGCGACTTTAATTCAGTGACTGGCGAGGGCGTGGTCAGGCCGGCTGACTGCCAGGGCCAAACGAAGAAGGAGGGAGGAGGAAGGAGGAGGGAGGGAGGAGGAGGGAGGGGAGAGAGGGAGGGAGGGAGGGAGAGAGAGAGAGAGAGGCCCAACTCACCGGATCTAGCGAGGACTCGCCATGCCGTCACTCAGGCTGGCAAGGCGAGCTACCCCTCGCCCAGCAACGACAAGGTGAGCCCTCGCTAATGGGTGGGCAAGCTCACCCTCGCCTAGCGACTTCAATTCAATGACTGGCGAGGGCTGGCTAACCGCTAGGGCCAAAGGAAGAAGGAGGGAGGAGGAAGGAGGAGAGAGAGAGAGAGAGAGAGAGAGAGAGAGTAAAAAAGATTAAAAATCAATAAAATAATTTGAAAAAATAATATATTATTAAAAATTTGACGGCCACGTTACTGCTGGCCGACCAATTTTGGCCGAAAGGACCGAACGGCACAATTATAAAATGTTTATGACTCAATTGGCCAAAAAAATAAGTTTATGACTGAATTGTCACAACTACAAAAATTTTATGACTTTTTTGATAATTTTCCTGTTTCTCAATCGAGTAGCTGAATTTTTTCTTTTTCAATATAGTGACCAACTTAAATATTTAATGCAGGCGTTTTCCTTCCGTGTATTTAGCGAAGACCTCGTATTGAGTCATGTTCAAGAGAGTTAGGTATTTGATTAAGCAAATAAAAAGTTTAGATACCGGAACAAAAAGAATGCGTGAAGCTTCATGCACTTGCAATGTGACTAAGGAAGAAAAAAATTAAAATCTTTTTCGTACGTACCTTGAGCAAAACAGCTTCCGCTGAAGGAACAGCGTTAAACATGTCACCACCCACAAACTTCAAGTTCCTCGTCCCCTCCAAGCCGGCCACCACGTGCGGCAGATCGAGCACCATCCACTCCACTTGTGGAAACGCCTCTGCCGCCTCCCTCGCCAACCCTCCACTCCCTCCTCCGACGTCGACCACCGTCCTCAACCCTTGGAACAGCTGCCGTCCACGCTTCTCCATCATCAGCCTTGCGATCATTGGCCCGTCGCTTGCCATGGCTTCGTTCAAGGACCGGTTCAGCCCCTCGTCGTGGGCCGTGTACTCCCACGGGCTCTTCCCGTGCTTCATGACGAAGGGCGTGCAAGGGCTTGGGCTCTCGCTCTTGAGCCACTTCCCCAGGCAGTGCAATGGATCTTGTATGATGGGGTCAAGGATGAACGACACCATAGGCGACAAGCCACCGGGCTCGCCCTTCAGGATCACACGTGAAATAGAAGTGAGAGAGTACGTCAACCCTAGTTGCTCATGGTCATTTTCAGCAGCAGACTTTCCTTGAGAGATGAAGCCTGTTTGGGCAAGGACCGCCATGAGCCGGCGCAGGAAGGTCACCTTGGAGGTGGGGACCGACAGGGCAGCGGCAAGCTCAGGAAGGGTCATGGGATGGCCGTGGTGGTGGAGGGCGTCGGGATGCCAAGTTCGATGGCGCATTTGAGGGACATGGAGGAGATGGAGTTGAAAGCATGGGTCCATACGTGAGCATAGGCTTGGACGATCGCGCTCTCGCTCATCACTTCATTATCAACCGATTCCATTGTTAAGGTGGAATGACCAACGAGTTTGGATTTGGTTTAGGGTTTTGGTGAGTTGAGTGGGGAAAGGGTTTTATGGGCATAAATTTTACTTACTCCTTGCTGACTGTGCATAAATTAAATGTAACACGACAGACATAACAAAAACGTGATGTCAAAATGTCCATAAGATGAATTGAAATTGCGACGTTGATGAGTCGGGAGAGGTTTTTTAAGCGAATGTCGTCCTCACGTAAGATAACGACCAAATTTCATGTCAATTTAAGAATTTTTAATAATTAATGTGGGCGTAACTTCCTTTACTATACAAGAGATATTGAGATCCAAGACCTATGCCGGTATAATACCAAGTGGCTATTATGTCCACTTTTCTTGATCTCACGACAGCTCGTTGATTTCTTCCATGAACGCAACATATGATAGGCCTAATGACATGCAATCTGAAATCTGGCGGGGTTGTTGTTTTCTCTCCTCGGTTTGTGTCTATCGTGCTTCTTCTTGATATGTGCTTAATTTAGTCTTACGAATATAATTTATAGACATTACACTTAGAATGATAAAGCAACCTAATATTACAATCGTTCTTCGGTTTACGTCGGCTTTTACTCCTACAAAACATATAACTGTTTCGCAGTTCGACTATTTGATCATACTTCCTATAGAGAAACGGGAAACACATCGATGCAGCTGACAATATCTTAACAACTTGATTATATATATCTGCACTTTATTTTTTGTTTGTCACCATGTGAGGATTGAGACACGATCCGGGCTCCTAGGGGGCATCGGTGGGGAAATCGAGCAACAATCTGATGTTTTGCAGTTTTTGAGAGAGAGAAAGAGGGGGGGGGGAATTTGATTAGGACTTGACCAATGCAGTTCATTCATATGATGCCATAAAGAGATAACCGCTTTATGCAGTCCAAAGTCATCTTTTCGTGTAAACACCAAATGGAGGACAACTCACCATAACACCAACTTTATTGCCATCTTTAGTCGTATAATGTGTCATGTCAGTTGTGCATTTGTTAAACGGACACAACGTGGCGCCTTCAACTTTCAACGCAACACGGCCAACCAAAAGCATTATTTTGAAAACCGTATCGGAGGTCCTACTAACAAGGCGAACGGTACACGGTTCACCAATTCAACTAGAAAAAAAGTTGGACGGCTTGAAGATATGCACCCATATCGAATTGGTAGAGTCATATCTAGTAATTTTAGAGGTTATAAGGGGCGACATTGGTGGGCAAATTTTCCAATTCTCAATTCTAGGTGGGGCTCATCTTGGTCAATTCAAGGGGACTATCGACCATGTGAGGATTGAGACGTGATCCGGGCTCCTAAGGGGCATCGGTGGGAAATCGAGAGACAATATGATGTTTTGTGGTTTATGAGAGAGAGAAAGATGGGGGGGGAATTTGATTAGGACTTGACCGATGCAGTTCATTCATATGATGCCATAAAAGAAATTGCAAATTAACTGCTTTATGCCATCCAAAGTCATCTTTTCGTGTAAACGCTAAATGGAGGACAACTCACCATAATACCAATTTTATTGCCATCTTTAGTCATATAATGTGTCATGTCGGTTGTGCATTTGTTAAACGGACAAAACGTGGTGCCTTCAAGTTTCAACGCAACACGGCCAACCAAAAGCATTATTTTGAAAACCGTATCGGAGGTCCCTGCGACAAGGCGAACGGTAGACGGTTCACCAATTCAACCAGAAAAAATTGGACGGCTTAAAGAACAATTATGCACCCGTATCAAATTGGTAGAGTCATATCTAGTTATTTTAGAGGTTATGGGGGGGCATCGGTGGGCAAATTTCTCAATTCTCAATTCTAGGAGGGGGCTCACCCTGGTCAATTCAAGGGGACTATTGACCATATGAGGATTGAGACACGATCTGGGCTCCTAAGGGGCATCGTGGGGAAATCGAGTGACAATCCGATGTTTTGTGGTTTTTGAGAGAGAGAAAGAGGGGGGGGGAATTTGATTGGGACTTGACCGATGCAGTTCATTCATATGGTGCCATAAAGAGAAATTGTGAATTAACCACTTTACGCCATCCAAAGTCATCTTTTCGTGTAAACGCCAAATGGAGGACAACTCACCATAATACCAACTTTATTGCCATCTTTAGTCGTATAATGTGTCATGTCAGTTGTGCATTTGTTAAACGGACAAAACGTGGCACCTTCAAGTTTCAACGCAACACGGCCGACCAAAAGCATTATTTTGAAAACTGTATCGGAGGTCCTCCTGACAAGGCGAACGGTAGACGGTTCACCAATTCAACCAGAAAAAATTGGACGGCTTAAAGAACAATTATGCACCCGTATCAAATTGGTAGAGTCATATCTAGTTATTTTAGAGGTTATGGGGGGCATCGGTGGGCAAATTTCTCAATTCTCAATTCTAGGAGGGGGCTCACCCCGGTCAATTCAAGGGGACTATCGACCATATGAGGATTGAGACACGATCCTGGGCTCCTAAGGGGCATCGGTGGGGAAATCAAGTGATAGTCCGATGTTTTGCGGTTTTTGAGAGAGAGAAAGAGGGGGGGGGGAATTTGATTGGGACTTGACCGATGCAGTTCATTCATATGATGCCATAAAGAGATAACCGCTTTATGCCGTCCAAAGTCATCTTTTCGTGTAAACACCAAATGGAGGACAACTCACCATAACACCAACTTTATTGCCATCTTTAGTCGTATAATGTGTCATGTCAGTTGTGCATTTGTTAAACGGACAAAACGTGGCGCCTTCAACTTTCAACGCAACACGGCCAACCAAAAGCATTATTTTGAAAACCGTATCGGAGGTCCTACTAACAAGGCGAACGGTACACGGTTCACCAATTCAACTAGAAAAAATTGGACGGCTTGAAGATATGCACCCATATCGAATTGGTAGAGTCATATCTAGTAATTTTAGAGGTTATAAGGGGGCGACATTGGTGGGCAAATTTTCCAATTCTCAATTCTAGGTGGGGGCTCATCTTGGTCAATTCAAGGGGACTATCGACCATGTGAGGATTGAGACGCGATCCGGGCTCCTAAGGGGCATCGGTGGGGAAATCGAGAGACAGTATGATGTTTTGTGGTTTATGAGAGAGAGAAAGAGGGGGGGGGGATTTGATTGGGACTTGACCGATGCAGTTCATTCATATGATGCCATAAAAAGAAATTGCAAATTAACTGCTTTATGCCATCCAAAGTCATCTTTTCGTGTAAACGCCAAATGGAGGACAACTCACCATAATACCAATTTTATTGCCATCTTTAGTCATATAATGTGTCATGTCAGTTGTGCATTTGTTAAACGGACAAAACGTGGCGCCTTCAAGTTTCAACGCAACACGGCCAACCAAAAGCATTATTTTGAAAACCGTATCGGAGGTCCTTTGACAAGGCAACGGTAGACGGTTCACCAATTCAACCAGAAAAAAATTGGACGGCTTAAAGAACAATTATGCACCCGTATCAAATTGGTAGAGTCATATCTAGTTATTTTAGAGGTTATGGGGGGCATCGGTGGGCAAATTTCTCAATTCTCAATTCTAGGAGGGGGCTCACCCTGGTCAATTCAAGGGGACTATTGACTATATGAGGATTGAGACACGATCTGGGCTCCTAAGGGGCATCAGTGGGGAAATCAAGTGATAGTCCGATGTTTTGCGGTTTTTGAGAGAGAGAAAGAGGGGGAATTTGATTGGGACTTGACCGATGCAGTTCATTCATATGATGCCATAAAGAGATAACCGCTTTATGCCGTCCAAAGTCATCTTTTCGTGTAAACACCAAATGGAGGACAACTCACCATAACACCAACTTTATTGCCATCTTTAGTCGTATAATGTGTCATGTCAGTTGTGCATTTGTTAAACGGACAAAACGTGGCGCCTTCAACTTTCAACGCAACACGGCCAACCAAAAGCATTATTTTGAAAACCGTATCGGAGGTCCTACTAACAAGGCGAACGGTACACGGTTCACCAATTCAACTAGAAAAAAATTGGACGGCTTGAAGATATGCACCCATATCGAATTGGTAGAGTCATATCTAGTAATTTTAGAGGTTATAAGGGGGCGACATTGGTGGGCAAATTTTCCAATTCTCAATTCTAGGTGGGGGCTCATCTTGGTCAATTCAAGGGGACTATCGACCATGTGAGGATTGAGACGCGATCCGGGCTCCTAAGGGGCATCGGTGGGGAAATCGAGAGACAGTATGATGTTTTGTGGTTTATGAGAGAGAGAAAGAGGGGGGATTTGATTGGGACTTGACCGATGCAGTTCATTCATATGATGCCATAAAAAGAAATTGCAAATTAACTGCTTTATGCCATCCAAAGTCATCTTTTCGTGTAAACGCCAAATGGAGGACAACTCACCATAATACCAATTTTATTGCCATCTTTAGTCATATAATGTGTCATGTCAGTTGTGCATTTGTTAAACGGACAAAACGTGGCGCCTTCAAGTTTCAACGCAACACGGCCAACCAAAAGCATTATTTTGAAAACCGTATCGGAGGTCCTACTGACAAGGCAACGGTAGACGGTTCACCAATTCAACCAGAAAAAATTGGACGGCTTAAAGAACAATTATGCACCCGTATCAAATTGGTAGAGTCATATCTAGTTATTTTAGAGGTTATGGGGGGCATCGGTGGGCAAATTTCTCAATTCTCAATTCTAGGAGGGGGCTCACCTTGGTCAATTCAAGGGGACTATTGACTATATGAGGATTGAGACACGATCTGGGCTCCTAAGGGGCATCGTGGGGAAATCGAGTGACAATCCGATGTTTTGCGGTTTTTGAGAGAGAGAAAGAGGGGGGGGAATTTGATTGGGA
This sequence comes from Eucalyptus caleyi, assembly GCA_014182885.2. Lineage (NCBI taxonomy): Eukaryota > Viridiplantae > Streptophyta > Magnoliopsida > Myrtales > Myrtaceae > Eucalyptus > Eucalyptus caleyi. The sequence continues at coordinate 30,948,561 of CM024466.2, forward strand.
CTTGACCGATGCAGTTCATTCATATGATGCCATAAAGAGAAATTGTGAATTAATCACTTTACGCCATCCAAAGTCATCTTTTCGTGTAAACGCCAAATGGAGGACAACTCACCATAATACCAACTTTATTGCCATCTTTAGTCGTATAATGTGTCATGTCAGTTGTGCATTTGTTAAACGGACAAAACGTGGCACCTTCAAGTTTCAACGCAACACGGCCGACCAAAAGCATTATTTTGAAAACTGTATCGGAGGTCCTACTGACAAGGCGAACGGTAGACGGTTCACCAATTCAACCAGAAAAAATTGGACGGCTTAAAGAACAATTATGCACCCGTATCAAATTGGTAGAGTCATATCTAGTTATTTTAGAGGTTATGGGGGGGCATCGGTGGGCAAATTTCTCAATTCTCAATTCTAGGAGGGGGCTCACCCTGGTCAATTCAAGGGGACTATCGACCATATGAGGATTGAGACACGATCTGGGCTCCTAAGGGGCATTAGTGGGGAAATCAAGTGACAGTCCGATGTTTTGCGGTTTTTGAGAGAGAGAAAGAGGGGGGGGGGAATTTGATTGGGACTTGACCGATGCAGTTCATTCATATGATGCCATAAAGAGAAATTGTGAATTAACCACTTTACACTGTCCAACGTCATCTTTTCGTGTAAATGCCAAATGGAGGACGACTCACCATAATACCAACTTTATTGCCATCTTTAGTCGTATAATGTGTCATGTCAGTTGTGCATTTGTTAAACAGACAAAACGTGGCGCCTTCAAGTTTCAACGTGACACGGCCAACCAAAAGCATTATTTTGAAAACCGTATTGGAGGTCCTACTGACAAGGTGAACGGTAGACGGTTCACCAATTCAACCAGAAAAAATTGGACGGCTTAAAGAACAATTATGCACCCGTATCAACTTGGTAGAGTCATATCCAGTTATTTTAGTGGTTATGGGGGCCATCGGTGGGCAAATTTCTTAATTCTCAATTCTAGGAGGGGGCTCACCCTGGTCAATTCAAGGGGACTATCGACCATATGAAGATTGAGACACGATCTAGGCTCCTAAGGGGCATCGGTGGGGAAATCGAGTGACAGTTCGATGTTTTGCGGTTTTTGAGAGAGAGAAAGAGGGCTCCTAAGGGGCATCGGTGGGGAAATCGAGTGACAGTCCGATGTTTTGCGGTTTTTGAGAGAGAGAAAGAGGGGGGGGGGGATTTGATTGGGACTTGACCGATGCAGTTCATTCATATGATGCCATAAAGAGATATTGTGAATTAACCACTTTACGCCATCCAAAGTCATCTTTTCGTGTAAACGCTAAATGGAGGACAACTCACCATAATACCAACTTTATTGCCATCTTTAGTCGTATAATGTGTCATGTCAGTTGTGCATTTGTTAAACGGACAAAACGTGGCGCCTTCAAGTTTCAATGCAACACGGCCAACCAAAAGCATTATTTTGAAAACCGTATCGGAGGTCCTTTTGACAAGGCGAACGGTACACGGTTCACCAATTCAACTAGAAAAAATTGGATGGCTTGAAGAACAATTATGCACTCATATCAAATTGGTAGAGTCATATCCAGTTATTTTAGAGGTTATGGAGTCGCATCTCGCCGGGTGTTTATCAGAACCTTTTATTTTTGGAAAAGGTGAAGAAATTGTGCACAAATTAATCGCTTGCCATTTATAGAGCAAAGTGAATGGATGGTATCGAAGAGGTTGGAGGTTCCAACCATGTCTCTAAAAGCAACTTACTTGTCACAGAACTCAACAATTATTGAATATGGATTAGTTTGATCTGGTTCTAACCGAAACTATTTACTCGACAAGTCTGGGTTTTTTTTTTTTTTGGGACTGGTCTTTACTATCCACGATATAAACTATAAAGGTGTGAATTGGACTGATAGCCTGGTTAGTACCCGGTTTAACTAGTTGAACTAGTCATCAGAGTTCAATTTTTCGAACTTGACCAAAAGAAGAGGTGCTCCAATAATGCTCACCAAGGAATATGCTGCCATGATCCTTTTCTTGAGCGGCTTGTTATGGAATACTATCAAGGTAGTTGTTAAGCATATCAAATGAAGAATGCTTCTGGTTTCAAAACATCAATTGTTTATAACACGAATAAAACACTTCATTCGAATGCTACAAACCTTTTTTTTTTTTTTCCATAAATGCCTAACAAGTGTCTATCGGGCATCCATTAACAAAATTATTTTCTCAGTAAGGATTTTATCCAGAAAGTAAGTTGGGTGAAATAGTTTCTTGTAAAATGACTTTGAAGAATAATTTACATCACGAGTGAAGTTCACATATATCTAGTAAACCGCGAGAGATATAAGCATCATTGAAAAATTTACATGGCAAAAAAATATTTTTTCAATTTCAAGAATATGTTTTTCATATACATACCCTAGAAATTGGGAGAATTACCAAAAAAAAAAAAAAAAAAAGACTTCAATCTTTTGCAATTGTGTCAACTCAATTCATCTAGCCAAATTTAGTTGCCGTTTGACGTAAATGTTGACCGGCGCCAATTGTCCGTCGAATACCGCGTGGCAATTTTTAATAGTATTTTATATTTTTTTCCAAAATTTTTTATTAATTTTTCTATTTTTTTCCTTCTTCTTTTTCTCTCTCTTCTTCCTCTTTGGCTTCCTTACCCATAGTGGTCGACTAGGGTCATGGCCTCGTTAGACCTCACCAGTGGCCTCGCCTAGATTTGGAGGAAGCCGTCTATGAGGGTGAGCAAGGTTTGGTGAGGGCTGCAACCTTCGCTAGCGTCTTGGTGGCCAATAGGTGCTTCGTGGCCCTCACCCAATAGCCCATGAGCCCTGCCAGAGTCTCATTGGCCACTACAGGGGAGAAGAAGCCAAAGAAGAAGAAAAAAAAAAGAAAAATAAAAAATTAATAAAAAAATTCGAAAAAAAAAAAAAATATTTTAAAAATTGTCATGTGAGTGTTTTACGGACGACCCAGCGGCCAAATTTGGTTTGATAGATTGAATTGATACAATTACAAAAGGTTTAGAACTGAATTGACAAAAAAAAATTTATGACTAAATTGTCGTAATTACAATAAGTTTAGGGTTTTTTTTTTTGTAATTTTCCCCCTCCAAAAATTAATTGTTAACGAAATTTGCAATAGCTAAGGTTATAGAAAATAAATTTATCAAAGCGATCACTGTATCTCCTTCTTCTATAGTTCACGATCTTTCTTTTGATATTGAAAAAAGAAATATCAAGTTTCCTGGTGAGTTTTCTTAACCTTGTCACTATTTCGCATTCTTTGTTTATGGTCAAACCTGACATTAACTGTACATCTATGGACAAAACCCTCTATGAGCAAAAAGACTCAACTGCCTTTTTACTAAGCTTGTTGCTTTAGGGTGCATTTGATTCAGCATTTTGCAAGCCCATTGATAAAATGTAAAGCAATTTAGCTTAAAGAACTTTAAACAAATGCAAAGACCGTTTGGTAAACTATGCTTTGAGAAGCAATTTCGAGAGAAATGCCGTTTGGTAGAAAATACATTTGAAAAGCTTTTTAGGTGATTAATATTAGTTTTTTTAATTTTATTTCTTTAAAATTGAAAAAAAAAACTGTATGCAACTTTTGAATATAAATTTTCACATTAATGCTAAAAAAAACAAATATATATATATATATATATATATATATATATATATATATATATTTAAAAAAGAAAGACCAAAACCCTTCATCAGAATTTTAATTTTTTAATTGTTTAGAATTGAATAAAATAATGTGTGCAACTTTTTGAATATAAATTTTGAAAATAATACTAAAAAATCAAATACATATATATTTTTAAAAAGACCAAATAATGTATGCGTCTTTTTAAATGTAAATTTGAAAATAATGCTAAGAAATCAAATACATAATATATATATATATATATATATATATATATATATATATATAATTTAAAAAAAAAACCAAACCCTTCATCGGAATTTTTTAACATTTATTTGTTTAAAATTGAAAAAATAATGTATGCAAATTTTTAAATATAAATTTTGACAATAATGCTAAAAAAATCAAATATATAAATAATTTTTAAAAAAGAACAAAATATATTTAATTTTTTTAGCATTTATATATATTTGATCTTTTTAGCATTATTTTGGCATTTAAAAAAATAATAACAAGGGTAAAATCGTAAATTTAAAGAATGAATGGCGATAGTTTTGGAAAAAAAAAAAGTTTCAGCATTTGACTAAATGCTGAAAGCTCGAAACTAATTTCCACTAGCATTGAGCTTTTAGCCTTTCCAATACTGATTTTCACTTAAAAGTTATTTAAAAATGGTTGTCAAGCAATCTAGCATTTTCCCAAGGATCTTTGGAGGCTGAAAGCTCCTTGAAAATGCTGAACCAAACGCACCCTTAGTCTTTCAAATGCTATTTCCTTGCGAAGTCTACCCCTCAACAAACCCTAGCTTTCTCTCTGTCAAGCGGTCACTACTCCTGTCGGCTTGGACCACCATCCGCAACAATGCCACCGCTACCATCACCTTTCATCTCCTCTATCCTCAGACAGAGACAGCGAAAGAGGGGCGGGCGGTTGTAGATGACTAGCAGCTAGAGTAGCTGTTGAAACAGGGGGCAGCAAGAGCAATGGCATATGCATTGGACGAAGTTAGTATATCAGGGTTCTTCCTTTCAAATTTATGACCGTGGGTAGGTGAATAATTGGGTACCCGTGAAAGGGATATTTCGAGAATAAAATAGCAGTTTTAAGAACAAAGACTATTGACACTGGGGGCAACTTAAGGTATAACACCAACTTAAGGTGTAAATTAGAGAGTTCAAAAATAGACAATTAAACTGGTATTGGCATGAAAAATGAAGTTTTTTTCTTCTCTTGGATCTAACTCTGGAACTTCTAATGTCAATCTCCAAAATCCCCCTTTCTGAATGACTGCTATGTTTTTGTGCACTTGGTTAGCGGTGAGCATTTATCTAGGGTCAATCATGGACCGGCCCAACCCAGCCACTCTTGGTCTATTTCCTAGGGGGGATTGGGCCAGTCCTTTGTCCTAGGAGCCTTGGACTTTGCAATATGTAGGTTGATCCTCGATCTTGAGACTTTGGGACTTTAAGGTTAGTCTAATTCAAACCAACCTTGTATATAATATATATATATAATATTTGGTATCTAACATATTATATATTTTTGTTTACTCTAAACTCTAACGCACTCACCTCTATTCTTTCTTATGCAATTTTGCCATGTAAATACAAAAGTAGAAATTCAGCCCTAATACGACCAAAAAAAAAAAAAAAAAAAAAAAGGAAACCCTCTTTGCTTGTCTTGCTTTGCTCGCTCGCCTCGACCTTGCTTGCCTAGCTTGCCACTTACCTCTATTTGCTTGCCTTGCCACTCGCCTCACTCACCTCTAGCCTGTCCTCTCTCGTCTCATAAGTGCAACTCAGCTGGTGAAATCTCTCGCCTCTCTTAGCCCGCCTCACAAATGCTGCTTACTCACCTCGCTGCCTTTGCCCCATGAATGCAATTGAGTTAGTGGTTCCATTTTGTGCTTCACGTTTTCGTTTTTACTGTTTGTTGCTTTTTGATAAATGGAAATGTCTATTGATACCTTGTATTAAATTTATGTTCGATGAGTGCTAGTGTTTATAATTTGATTATCCAATGTGACATTATTGATGGATAATGTAATTTGAAAGAGTATGTTTATCCTTTCAAAGAATACAAAAATTAAATAAAAATAATAATTGGTTAGTCTCAGGTTAACCCTGGAACTGGACCAAACCCATAGGATTGGTCTAATCCTCGGTTTTATAATCAATAGAGTCGGTCGCTAGATGATGTGTCGGCGTGTAGAACCTAGCGCATGAAAGGCGACTTCCTTTGGAGAGTAGCATGGATACATCCTCTTCTAGATTCTTGTTCTCCAACTTTTATACTAATACATGTATTTCATCCTCAATGCATCTTTAGTACGAATGCACAAATATTCTATTGCGAACAATGAGGAAGGTGTACCGTGAATAGCCCCCGGGCTATACTACTTTACAAAAACATTACGAGACATTTTATAGTGGGGACCCTCATGCGAGAACTCATTATAAAGAGGATTGAAGTTTTAATCTCAAATTATTAGGGCACAACCCATTGACCCTTTTTTGTCAAGCATTTCAACTCCATGTTATATATTGTGGAAAACTGAATATTGTATCTAAGTTTACTTTCTTTCACTATTTATTGGAATCGCACAAAAATGCGGATGTTCATTGCTAGGAAGATGAACATTATGTCCAGCGGATAGTGTTGGCTGGCAGTCAACAATGGCAAGGAAGAAGAAGAAGAAAAGAGAGAGTAAACTTAGATACAATAGAGATGGTCACCGGATGATGTGTCAACATGTAGAACCTAGCGCATGAAAGTCGACTTCCTTCAGAAAGTAGCATGGATACATCCTCTTCTAGTTTCTTGTTCTCCAACTTTTACACTTATACATGTATTTCATCCTCAATGCATCTTTTGTACGAAATGCACAAATATTCTATTGCGAACTGTGAGGAAGGTGTATCGTGAACAACCTCCGGGGTATAGTACTTTACAAAAACATTATGAGACGTTTTATAGTGGGGACCCTCATGCGAGAACTTGTTATAATGAGGATTGAAGTTTTAATCTCAAATTATCAGGACACAACCCACCGACCCTTTTTTTGTCAAGCATTTCAACTCTGTGTTATGTATTGTGGAAAACCAAATATTGCATCTAAGTTAGCTCTCTTTCACTATTTATCGGAATTGCAAAAATATGCAGATGTTCATTGCTAGGAAGATGAACATTATGTCCAGCGGATAGTGTTGGCTGGCGGTCGACAATGGCAAGGAAGCAGAAGAAGAAGAAGAAGAAGAAGAAGAAGAAGAAGAAGAAGAGAGTAAACTTAGATACAATAGAGACGGTCGCCATATGATGTGTTAGCATGTAGAACCTAGTGCATGAAAGTCAACTTCCTTCAGAGAGTAGCATGGATACATCCTCTTCTAGTTTCTTGTTCTCCAACTTTTACACTTATACATGTATTTCATCCTCAATGCATCTTTAGTTCGAATGCACAAATATTCTATTGTGAACTGTGAGGAAGGTGGACCGTGAATAGCCCCCAGGATATACTACTTTACAAAAACATTACAAGACATTTTATAGTGGGGACCCTCATGTGAGAACTTGTTATAAAGAGGATTGAAGTTTTAATCTCAAATTATCAGGATACAACCCACTAACCCTTTTTTTGTCAAGCATGTCAACTCCGTGTTATGTATCGTGGAAAACTAAATATTGTATCTAAGTTTACTCTCTTCCACTATTTATCGAAATCGCACAAAAATGTGGATGTTCATTGCTAGGAAGATGAACATTATGTCCAGCGGATAGTGTTGGCTGGCGGTCGACAGTGGTAAGGAAGAAGAAGAAAATAAATTAAATTAAATTAAATTAAAAGAAATGTTACATTACAAAATAAAAAAAAATTGCAGACCATACCAAATGCATTTCTATTCTTTTTCTATTTAGAGATTATCAATTCTGTATAGTTACCAAACTTGTTTTTTTAGTTAAAAACTATTATAGGGAATAGAAATTAGAAAAAAAAAGAAGAAGATATTTCTGAATAGAAATTATTTTCCGGAACAGAAAAGGTACCAAGCAAGTCCTAGGTAAGTGAACACAAATGGATATTAGACTTTGCCTATGATCTCTCTCTCAATTAATTCACCTATTTGTGATGTTCATCTCAAGGGTCCCCTTCTCATGCTCACTCCAGGACGATTCGAAGTGGGGTTCGATCCGCAAGGGCCAAAGCTAGAAAAAACTTAAATGGATTTGATTTGGTACACTCTGAAAATCGGAAGAAGAAAATTTTAAAACCATAAAGAAAAAGGGGAAATTTAGAATCAATGACCATTCAAAGGGAAAATTAGGGTGTGTTTGGCAAAATGTGTTTCTGTTCCTCGAAACACAAATTTTTGTTCTTTTATTCCGAGAAACAAAAAAAAAAAAAAAAAAAATAGAAACGCATTTGTTTACATTTTTGTTCCCGAGAACAAAAACAAGAAATAGAAAAAAAAATTGTTTCTTGTTTCCGAGAACAGTTTCGAGAAACACTTTTTTTTTCCTTCTTTCTTCCTTTTGGCCGGCGACCTTGCTAGAGCGTTGTCGGCCCCCAGCGAAGCTCAGTGAGCTCGAGCTCACCCAAATCTGGCAAGGCTGAGCTCACCCAGCCATCGGCAAGGCTTGGCCTCGTTGGGCCACCGCTAGGTTAGCCTTGCCCAGCAGTGGCCCAGCGAGGCCAAGCCTCGCTGGTGACCTCAGTGGCCAAGCGAGGTCATTGGTGAGGCTCAACCTCACTCAGGCAACGCAAGGTCGGCCTTACCCTAGCCTGGCAAGGCCCAGCCTCGCGCTGGCCAGCGAGGCCGAGCTTGCCTAGCCACCGGCGAGGCTCGGTCTCGCCGGGCCGCCGCTGGGCGACGCCTACCTAGCGTTGGCCTAGTGAGGCTGAGTCTTGTCAGTGGTTGGGCGAGCTCAGCCTCGTTGAGGGCTAGTGAGGTCACCGGCCATGGCCGAGGCCGGCGATTGGCCAAAAGGAAGAATGAAGAAAAAGAAAAAGAAAAATATAATATAAATATTTTAAAAATTAAAAAGAAACAAAAAAAAAAATTATACAAATTTATTAAACGTATTTATATTATTAGAGTAGAAATTTTACGCAGTTACCAAACGCGTTATTATACTTAGAAATTGTTCTCTGGAATAGAAATTAAAAAAAAAACTATTTCTATTTAAAAATTATTTCCTAAAATAAAAATGTTACCAAACACACCTTTAGTCTCTAAGGCCTTTGTAAAGGGATTTATTAGGAGTAAAAGGTGGAGGTAGAAAAGTTAAAAGGGAATGGCTGATTCACTAGCAAAAGAATTTCAAATTCAAAGGTGTCAATAATCAACAGGCAAAGAACAATGAAATGTTCAAATCCTCCTCTCCTCTCCTCTCACCTCTTCAAGAAAAAGGACACGAAAAAGGACCTCTGCCATTTACTCTGACGTCACGTTGTCTATCTTTTTCATGTTGTCACAATTGTTGTGTAAGAAATAGAAAACAATATAAAATGAGTCTCCCTGTCATCTTTTTATGTCTTCAACCCACTTTTTGTCAAGAAAAAGGGGTTCAGGAACCCATGAGAGAGAGGTAATGGTGAAAGAAAGGAGATCTGAAATAATGAGAGAGATGGAATGATGAAAGAAGACTGCGAGGGGGTTGGGACAGCGTCTACCATGTCCATCACTATCCCCAATTAAAGCGAAAAATGTGAAGTATAAAAGAAATAAAAATGAAACCCATAATCACCATCACACACCTCCTTCTTGACGCTCACTTCAAGGAATTCTTTAAGCTAAAAGAAAGAAACAATAAGACACGATGATTAGTGAATAAGCGATTAGCATGCATGCATGCAATCGGGTTTAAAAATTAGACAATGGACGTCAACAACATTTATTTATATTGGTAATCCTTATGATTCAAAGATATAACATGTTTAGGTTTGATTGCAAATTTTGTCCAAATATAGTGCGCATGTACGCACAAACTCTTTTATAAAATTAATAAGACCTGAGACTAATTATAACATACACCGTCAGTATTTAAAAATATTTCCGTAAGTGATTTTATCTATCATTAATTTGGGGATTTTAACTTTTTGTCATCTCCCTAACCCTCCTTATATTAGCTATAGTTGGATAGGACGTCTTGTGAAAAAAATTTACAGCAACATTATATGCTCTAATTTTTCCACTATTTAATCAACCTTGATAAATATGATTTGTTTAAAGGAGGCTTTCCGATTTTCTTTACTTATCTGATTTATGTAGGATTTATCATTAGCATAAAAGTAAGCAGAAATTTGGAGAGAAAAGGTGGGAGGAGATGAGATTTGAATTGTGAAGTGGGTGGAGCAAAAATCTCGCTTCGTCGCACGAAATAAGGGTGTGGCATCAATGCATCTTGATATGAATTAATAAATATGATGGTGACTTGGATAAGTTAGAAGAACATGCTTTCCAGGGAAAGAAAACATAGAAAACCAGAAATGGCGACGGCTGGGCGAGCGAAAATGTGTCTCCTGTTCGTCTTACTGCTACTTCGAGCTCCCGCTGAGATCAACTGTCAAGCGTATAGTGCAGACGAGAGAGAGAGAAAGCATTTGGCGTGAAGTGTAAGGAAGGAGCGGGCAGAGACGTTATGAAGAGAGAGAGAGAGAAGGGGGGAAGAGGGGGGAGGAGGAAAAACACATGGCGGAGACGGGACGTTAGTGGCTGAACGGGACGGAGAGGAGGATCCCAGGCCGTCATTCGTACCTCCGTTTCCCAATGCGGCGGCTGTTCCATTTTTGATACCATCTTTATGCTGCAATCAGGAAGCCAGCATTGAAAAGAGAACTTCTTCGGTTCCTATAAAGCCGTCTCTTCTTCGCTGTTGTACTCTCGCCCGAGCCTCGGATACTCTCGGCTGCATTCTCATCTCTCCAAATCTCCTGTCTTCTCGATCACCCTTCTTTTCTCGACACATCTCTACTTGAACAGTGGTGACCGCCTCCGCCAAAGTTCGATGCCTACTGAACAGCGTAGGAGGATTGGGCAAAGAACTAATTCAACGCAAAGTTGAATTGATTTTTGGCCCGATCCTTCTGCGCCCGTACAGTACGCATCGAAGTTTTGGCGGAGGCGGTTATACTATCCACAGATAGAGAAGTTTTGAGAAGAGAAGGGTGGTGGAGAAGACAGAAGAGATGTGTGCTATGGTATCCACCAAATGAACGGAGAGCTGAGAATAATGAAAGAGGCTCTAAGAGGAAGCGGAGAAGCCGGACGAAATGGCCCAGAGAGGCGTGGTGATGGTGAAAAGGGAGGGAAAGTGAAGGAGAAGGTGGTTTACGGCGCGAGTGAGACGACCCAGTACTTGGCAGAGAAGAGCAAGGAAGGCTGCGGAGCCGTGAAGCAAAACGGTCGCGAAGGCCAAGGAGTATACGATGGAGGCAGGGCATAAGGCGGCGGAGATCGCCGCAATGCCCCCTGAGCAGTAAGAAAACTCATCGTCGACATATGAAGCCGGTCACGATTAGAGTAGGAAGTGCGTGTACGTGTGTGCGCGGAGAAACGAGCATTTTCCTTTTAGCTTCTCTTTTAGATCCTTGCTTTCTTGTACTCTTGAAGCGTTCAAATGAAGTGGAAAGATGCTTGTGATTTCGGAATGGCTAAGTGATGTTCGAAGCATTCTCCTGCAGCAGCTAAAATGTCTCTCTGTCAACTTCTAAGGCAGAGAGATTTCTATTATAGCCGTAAAAAGGGGCGTGTTTAGTTTGTAAATAGGCCAAGCTCGTTCGTAACGTACAGAAACATCAATCACATCCCTCATTCCTAACGTCGGGATGATATTGGAAAATTGAAAAAGGGGCTTGAACCAAGATGACCAACTCAAAAGCTTATCGGAGATGTATCTCACTAATAATGAATTAAGGAAGCTTTATTAATGGCGACAGAGAATTAGGAGATATTTTGCAGAAAATGCTGCTTAACTTAGCTCACTAATAATGAATTAAGAAAGAGAATTTTTCGAGGAATTGACTTCCAAATTTTAGACGGTGAATTGACTTCATCTCTCTAGCGCAGAGAGAGAGAGAGAGAGAGAGAGAGATCAAGGAGCACGAAAGGGCCCCACTTTATGTTCATCACTGTCCCCAATTAAAGCAAAAAACATTAAATTTAAAAAGAAATAAAAATGAAACCCGTCATCGCCATCACACACCTCCTCCTGTCTTAAGCCAATTAGAAAAGTCTGTCCGAGCCCCATATGGAAGGCGAAGTACTAGCAATTCTCCATTCTTTAAATGGATAAATACGGACATATTTATGGGTGATCAAATGGTGCATGTTTCTCAATTTTTCCTTTTCTGATTGATTCTACTGAGACAAATGAGAATATACCGAGCTCTACGTGTCAGCTTCAAAAGGGTAATTGACTTTTAGAGTTTTGATGTCCGTTTACTATCCTCAAAGTTAACGTGCTTAGCTCTGCGTATTCTTCTAGGTGAGTACATCTCCAAGGAATTGCAACCATGTTTCGTTCTTAAGGACAGAGCCGCATTTGATAATTTAAGGACAGTAAGCTAATGTCAAGACTTCTCATTACCAAAGCGTCTATGATGTTTCACGATTCTTCCAGTCCCATGATTTTCATTTCTCTGTAAGTGGAAACAAGTAAAAAAAATGTGCGCCATTTGTTTCTGTGCCGAGAATGAAGAATGTCCTTTACAAAGCAAATCCTATATGGTCCAACTGCATCTTGCCTCATTATTAGGCTCTTGTATCTATTCTTTCAGGGTTAAGGAACATATGCCTTTGACTTTACCGTTCAGTGCGTGAAGTTGATCCAAAATTTCCCTTTTTGCATATGTATATGTATCATTACGTATCGGTTTATCTGCATGATTGAGCCCACAACATAGGAACAAGGACCATGTCTTCAAATGGGATCCTCAAATCCTTGGAGGCGTCAATTGAATGCAACGTAAAAATCGGAACAAGATCGATCGGTTCTCTTCCTTCATTCCGATATTGAAATTGGAACAAGGTTTGATTGGGTACATACCACAGCATACGGAATATTTTTCTAGATTAGAAATCCCCAACAAAACTATGATTGTAGAGAATTTGTACTATTTTAGCAGCTGCATACCATAGCGCCCATCAAAATAATTTTTTTAATAGTACCATCCAAATCTTTTAGATCGAGGTACAAAATTGTTGCAGTAGAATTGACCTCCATACATTCGATTAATTAGATGTAAGATAAATAACTGAACACATGCAATATCGTGATATAGTGTTTTTCGTCTTCAGCAAATTATTTTATCGTGTTTGAATGACAGAAAGGATTTAGCCTCAATGACCGAAACTAAGGGAATGTCAATTGGGAGAGACCGAAAGCAATTACATTCACATTGATTTTCCACGGTCTGATAGTTTTTATTTTGTTCTCAAAATTAATTGATAAAAAAAAATTAAAATGGATGCATAGCACCAAATATACTAATTCATTGTTGAGTTTTTTTGGTTGAAAGTACGATTGATGATATTGATTTACTTAACCAAGTTCGGTGCATAAACATCAAGAGCATCGGCACATAAGAGATCAAAGAGAACAGGCGGGGGTTTGCTACCCAATTACTAGGTAGGCTATTCGTTCTTTGGGCTTTTGTAAACCAATATGCTGTTTTGTTCGTGTCTTTGCTGCAACGGGCCAGAGTGAGGCCCGGAAACTCTTTCATTTTGGTCATGACTCGGTCCACAAGTGGCTGTACTTTCCAGTTAGACTCCTCTGACATGAGAAAGACTTGCACGAGATCATTGCAGTCAGAATGTACTTGCAAGTGTTGGTTAGATCTGGGCGAGAGAAACTCTAGGGTTTCAAGAAGATTGAGGGCCTCTGCTTGTTCTGCTGAGGTTGCTACAACCATCTTGGAGAATCCGTCGACTAACCGACCCCAGGAGTCTCGGCATAAGCAGGTGACCGCTCCCCTGTTTTCAGCATTGGCTGATTTCGCGTTGTTGTTGCCTAAAAAGGAGGCGTCAATGTTCACCTTCAATGTACCAGGGTACGGGAGTCACCACCTGTGAATTGGGTCTTCGCATCTCTTCTTTTCTTTGGACTTCCGGTTCCAAGTTGCAAAATCTTCGTGAAAGCTACGGCCCTAAATAGCGTTTGTTGTGGGTGCATGGGTTGTTGACTGAAGATGAATTCGTTTCTATCTTTCCAGATGCACCATAGGGTAGTAGCTATTTGGTCAAATGTCAGTGCTTCGTGGGTCTCCTTTTACCTTATGCAGCCACTCGTCGAGTCGAGTTAACTCGATTCTTGTAATTTTGATTTGCAGGGGAGTTTCGCTCCATATCCGAGATGTCCAAGGGCAAAGCAACAACATGTGCTCGATGGTTTCCACTTCCCGTTTGCATATGGGGTATTGCCTCGCAACTTGACAAATATATGTATCGCAAGTTACATCATGTTATCCTGTATTGTAGCTAGTTATAATGGAGTGTTCAGATAGGTAAATTGTATTCGACTCTCGGCTAAAGCCTCACTTCAACATTTGTTATTAGAAATATGTTAAAAATCCCCTCAAGACACTAAATATTAAATATCTATTATGTTACGAAGTTAGTGATAACATGTTAAAAGCGTAGTGTATATCTACCATATCGCAACATTAATGTACGTATAAATTATTCTTTGTATGTTTTTGTGGTTGTTGAGATCCATGTTGAATATTCCAAATTGTTCTCCTTACTATAGAGGTGTCAAAATGGGTCTTAGACCCACATTTGACTCATTTAAATCATAAATAGGTCATATATGAGTCATTTGCATTTTAAAATGAGTCAGTCATTTACATTTTAAAGAAACTAGTTAAATGGGTCTTAAATGAGTTGAACTTAAAAATCAATTTCCAACCGAATTTCCCTTTAACTTTATAAAAATGTTTTTTTTTTTTATAGAAATTGAAATTATAATTACTTTTAATAATTATTTTTTATTTCCTTTTTTTTTATCTTTCTTCTTTCTCCTTCCTTAGCCAATGGCTAGAACGGCGATGGTTGGTGACCGGCCCGGCAAGGCTCGAGCTCGCTGGCCTTAGGTGAGCTCGAGGTCGCCTATGACTGGCGAGGCTAGAGCTTGCTTGGATCTAGCGAGCAGCAAGCTCGTCAACCTCGATAGAGTTAGAGCTCACCAATCTTGGCGAAGCCAGAGCTCACTTGGATCTGGCGAGCCGTAAGCTTGGCGGCCTCGACAGAGTCGGAGCTCGCTTGGATGTGGTGAGCCACGAGCTTACCGGCCTCGATGGAGCTTAGTTTTGCCCTGATTTAGTGAGCCGTAAGCTTGCCAGCCTTGGCTAAGCTCGGGCTCGCTTGAATTTGGTGAGCCGCGAGCTTGCCGACCGCGATAGAGCTCGAGCCGACGAGCTTGGGCCGGTTACTCGTCGATGGAGGAACAAGGAGGAAGAAGAAGGAAAAATAAGAAGAGGAAAGAAAAGAGAAAAGAAGAAAAGAAAAGAAAATTAAAGAAAAGAAATAATAATAAAAAATTCCAAATTTTAAAAATAATTACAAATTCGATTTTTTAAAATATTTTTTATAAATAGATATCCGTATACATACCAGAGAAGTACTTTTAGAGGAAGCTCGATGTTGTCTAGATAGAAATTCAATCAATATCGAAATAGAAATTGTAAACATTATAATGTATTTTTTAATTTAGTAAATCACAATTAAGAAGTTATGCATTCTCACATCCTAGAAGATTTGTTATAAACAAATATTATTTTCATGTTAATTATTAACTAATCAAACTTTTTCTTATCAAGAATTTTTCAAAAGTATTTCAATTTAAAATTCACTTTTTATTTTATTTACTAATTTTTGTTGTTTATTTTACTATTTTAATTAGATGTGAAGTTTTTATTCAAGTATATATATATATATATGTATGTATGTATGTATGTATGTGTGCGTGCGTGAAGAGCTTAAAGTGGATTAATTGGGTGGGAGTGGGTTTTCCTAGATTGAGTTAAATATTAATGTGTCTCGATAATATGAGTAAAGTCAAGTATGAGTTGGGTCAAGTATGAGTCATTAAATTTGTATTATATGAAAATGGGTCAAAATAGGTTAAATGGATCAATATGGGTCGGACTATTTTCGACTTGACCCAAATTCGATTTGACCCACCCATTCGATGGCCCTACTCCTTAGGAACAAGTCATTACTTCACCAAAAACCAAAGTAAAACATGAAAGGAATTTAAAGAAGAAAAAACAGTTCCAACGAAATTAAAAAAATAAACAAAGAGAAGGAAATCAGAAAGTTAGATCTCAGTCTCAACTGCTCTTCTCCACCTCCACAGTCTCAGTATCTGCACTCCCACAGTCTCACCTCCTCCTTCTAATCATTTTCCTCCTCCTCTAGGCCGGCAGCTGAAGCCCGGTCAACCCAAGTCACACCACCCCGTCCTCAGTGGTGTAGAAAAGTGCGCGGAAATTAACGATTCATCTTGCTTCAGCATTCTGGCATTCGATTTGGCCGAAAACATAGAAGAAAACGCATGAGAGCCAAAAAAGAATTCAGGCTTAGGGGAATTGTAATTCTCACGTGGTAGTCTGCTTATATCGGATATTAGTATGCTCTGGTGATAGGTAGCATACTAGAGTCCAATATAAACAGACCGCCACGTGAAGAATTGGAGTGGTCGAAGAGAATGGTGCGAAGTTGAAGAGCCACAGATCTATATACATATATAACAAGCAACAAGCAACAAGCAACAAGCAACAAGCAACAAGTAAGAACAACCCAAAATAAACCTTCAAGCCCTTTTCCCCTCTCTTGTCCTCTCACCTTATCAAGAAAAAGGACACCAAAAAGACCTCAACAAATACTCAAACAGCTTGGTCGCCTACCCATCACAACACTCACGCAACTACCCATCAGCTCGTGCCGACCATGGTAGCGCAACCAACGTCCATGGCCATAGGGCACCAGGTGCGTGATGCGTTCATGTTGATCGGCAGTGCATGGAACACTCCCGATGCGAGCCACGACATTTTCTCTCTAGCTGAGTCTCTCCCCACGCTGCGAAGTCGAGAGTTGACGGAGTGAAGAGTCAAGGTTCTGGCAGTAGGAAAATGGTGGAGGAAAAGGTCACAGTACGTGCAAAGGAAAATGGTGCTTTTTTCCTTGTCGCAAAGAAATGCCCTTGAAGAAAAAACCGAGAGAAGGTAGAAGGGAATGAAGGTGATTTTCTAGAGAGAGATTTTAAATGAGAGAGATGAGGTGGTAACGTGGGAATGCTAATTTTGTTGAGGGAAGAGAGAAGAGGGCGTGAGAAATACTAAGCTTTTGTTTTATGTTAGACTAGAGAGAGAGAGAGAGAGAGAGAGAAGCCGACTTCAAGGTTGGTGATAAAACCTTTCGTCTTATGCATATCTTTTTGAGAGGATAGGTGAAGTTTGTGATTCGGAGCTTAGAAATATGCGATTAGCCTTGACACATGGATGAAAATGACAAGTGCGTACGTCCTTTGTATAGACAAACTTTTTTTAACATCCTGAAAAACGAGTGCGTACATCCTTTGTATAGAAGAAAATATCGGTGAGTTTGCCATTTGTTGATAAATATACTGCATTATTTATCGTTCTAAATAGAGTGCGAAGGTTTGTTAATGTTGGTACTTTATATTCCAAGTCCCATGAGGAGTAGCAGCAACTCTTTAGGCAAGAAAATGTTGGCTTTTTATAGATATTGCAAGCAGGTCGAAGGCGTGTTTACCGGTCAGATCTTTTGATATATATTAGAACGAGATTTATCTGAAGGAAAAAGAAATTTACTAATCAACTTTTAATAATCTCATTAGTATTAGCCACTCTTAAACAGTGAACTGCATACGTGAGCAATTTTTTTTTTTAAAACATAAAGAAAAGACAATAAAATAAAAGTAAGAAGACGATATTCTTCTCCATCTCCCCACTAGGCAGATTTTGCAAAGTGGAAAATCGAGTTGCTCACCATTAGCTTGCCTTTTCTGTTGCAGCCGGCGTTGGCGCCGACTTCAACCCTTTGCAGGCCCCATGATCATTACTGAAATGCTTCGGAATTAGTTGAGTGAAGGCCCTGGTTTCTTGCATAGTATCCAAAACCAGAACTTCTTGTTCCTTGATCAATTCAATAATTTGAAGAAGATTATTCCAACCTGTCGTCCGTCTTGGGCGGCATTAGCCCGATCCATTACCTGAACACATAAAATAATGTCAATGAGAACCCAAAAACTAGATTTGTAAATTAAAGAAATTAATACTTACATTGTAGTGCGCCTATGTTGGAGTTTGTGATCTCCGGATCAACAGCTGAAGAGTTTTGTACTCTTCAGCCCTAAAGCTAGATCCATTGGTTGAACCACTTGATTAGGCTGGTTCGACTAGTTCAACTACTAGTCCAATCGTTGGTTGGGCCGACCCATGTGGGGTTTTCCTATTGGTAGTAGAAGACTATATGTGGTATTGGTTGAAATAATCAGGATTCTAAGATGTTATGTGCTCCAACTGTATTTGATAAAGAATTGGGAGTTTCTATGGTAATGCATGACTACTTAAACAAGGAAGATTCACCGCAAATTCTAGCTTGGCTCAATATTGCCAAGATAATGGTCTAGGGTTCCCCATATTTATAGAACAGGATCACAACAAGCAACAAATCTCATGTCGGTCCTGCTTTCACCATCATGCAACGCTGGTCTGTGCAGTGAAGCCCCGATAACTACAAGAGGGATACACGCAGAGGGAATGATGGTGGGTTTCCACAGAGAGAGTGTACAAATGAGAGAGATTAGGTAGTAACGTGGGAACAATTTTTCTATTGAGGGGAGAGAGAAAAAGGCATGTAAAACAGCTAAGCTTTTGAGTCTAGAAAGAGAAGCCAAACTTCAAAAGTTGGTGATGATAAAGACGCGGAAAGGCATAATCCCATAATCTCTATAATTAGAACAATAACAAATATAATTGAGTAAAAATATTAGCGCACCTATTTTTGAATCCATCAATTTTGATACGAAGTGGAAAAGTGATGATCCACATGCAAGTCTTTCTCCTCTAATGCCCTCTATATCACTAGCTCGATGAGATGGTCTCTCATCCTTTAACGCTAGGTAAATGCCATTTTATGAGGATAATTGTGAGAATTATGATTAGAAAAGAGATTTGAACACTATTTATAAAATTTCTAACTATGCCTTCTCATTACAAGCTAAGCTCAATTCAGCCCACACTAGTCAGTTTCATATTAGACTAATTAAGAATGTTTTATTTCATTTTAAACCAATCCTATAAAACGATAATTACAATATTAATTAATATAACTCATATTAAGAAAACTGTTGCAACATTTTATTTTATCCCCATCTATTTTTGATAGGTGAAGAGTATGATTAGATTTGACATGTAGAGGGAAATGACAACACTTGGAGACTTAAATCCGATGCGCCAAACCAACGCATTATCACTTCAGCTACTTCTTCAGCCTATGGCCCATATGACATTTTAGGCTTTAGCCTTCTCGGGACCTTTGTGCCTCAAATGAGAAAATATTGGGTGGAGCTTTGAGTCCAGCGTGTCGTCATACGAGTCCCACTCAACCCGACGCCACACTGGAATCAAACTCCCTTGAGAAAATATTCAACTCTCTCTCCTGCTGGGTCCCACCAAAAACCTTTCCCTCTTGGTCAAACCTGCGCTTCGCCTATTCAGCAAAATGAACTGAAACCGCGGCTGAGTATTCCTATTTAAAATGTCAGGGATGGAGATCGTCATACACAACCGTCAAGAAACTTATTTTCTGAAGCAGAAGATTACGACTTTTAAACAACAGCTGCCTCTTAACAACAGACAAAGATCCTTCACGTCCTTGCGACTCTGCAATCGCCCCACACAACTTTCTCATTCTTAATGTAACAAGCAGCCAGAAAATGGAAAGAGAAACAACTGAGCGTTGTGAAAAACCTTCTCCGACTACATCACAATCCGAAGCAAACCACAAACAATCGACGACATTTTCTTATTCCAATTCAACGCGAATTCTATAAAAACTAGAAATCGCCTAATGTGAGCGCTATAAAGAACTGCCGAGAAATAACTAGAGTCAACCGGAAAATGACTAATTGTTAGAAAAAGAACCTCTCTAGGTAGGGCTCCGATTCATGCGCGCGACGGCGAGCACTGCAAGACTAACCCATTTTGTTGACTTGGTTTCGTTGTGTCAGTGAGGCGAGTCCAGAATCTTCACCTTTCCTTTTTTGGGTTCAATCTTTTGGTTGCACCTAGGTCAGCTCATCGACGCGAGAAACTACTGCCCATGAGTTTGCCACTTTCCACTCATAAACTCAAGGGGCCGCCCGACGAACCACATTACCGCCGGCAGATGGACCACTCCGCCTCCGCCTTCGCCTCCACCTCCGCCTTCGCCTTCCGAAGCGCAGCGGCGGGCTCCATCGTACGTCGGAGAAGAAGCAGCGCGACGAAGGGGCAGAGCGAACGAGAAAATATTAGCTGCAGCTCGGATGTAGCGGCGGCTGACGAGGTGCACACGAAAGCAGAGGCGGCGGCGGTGGCAGCGTGGTTCGTTGGACGGCGGGCTCCATCGTCCGTCGCAGCGAGCGAAGGGTAGAGCGGCCCGGCGAGGGTCGAACAGTAAAATGGAGAGAGAGAGAGTCCTACGCTTCATTCAAATTAACTGTGAGAGAGGAGAAAATATTGGGTACCCTCAAAGGACCAAGTCATCGGTGCTTTGAACGATTCACCGTTCGACACCTGTCCAGCGACAGGTCCACGTCGGCCTCTTCGCTTTTCTCGCGCTTCTCTCTCTCCTCTCTCGTCTCACTCTCTCCCAGTAACTCCGCGGCTGGTGGCTCGGCTCGGCGAGCAGAAGAAAGCACGAGCGAATAGATAATAAATGCGCAACATCCCGCTTAAAATTTCTCTCTCCTCACTTAAATATTTTTTGGACTCTCTCTCTCCTCGTGAACGAGCTGCAGTTGTTCTGTTTCCTTTTCAGCGCATTCCACCCCCTCCGCCTCCGCCTCCGCCTCCCCCTCTCCAAGAGGCTTCGCCGGTCATCTACCTCTGGCACGTCGCCTCCTTCAAGAGCCCCACCAGTCGTAGCTGGTTCCCGACCCCCTTCGCCTCCAACGGTTTCCAACGCCGAGATCATTTGTGCTCGCGTTGGTCTCTCGGCAACTTCTGGGCCTCCGTCCGATTGCCTCCCTCCGACGAACTCGTCATCAACTCCGACTCCGAGCCGCCGCCGCCGCCGCCGATGGCGTCCTCCGTCTCTGGCATCTGCTCGTCCACCCCCTCCCTCTGGCCGAAGATACTGCCGGCCTCCGCCGCGAAGCCGTCGGCCTCCGGCAGGAGGGAGGCGGTCTCGGTCTCGTTCCCGAGCGGCGCCAGGCTCCCCGCCGTTGACCGGGTGCTGTCCCTGTCGCTGGTCCGATCGGTCGCGAGGGAGATCTCGGTGCACCTAGGCAGGGCCGACGGCACGACGAAGAAGGAGAGGTGCGGGCTAGAGGGCTGGAGGTCGCTGTGGACGAGGTATGTGGACTGGCTGCACCAGCACCGGATTTAGGGCTTTTCCTTGGACACGAGCCAAATCGGGTTGACGGACGAGTTCGTGGAGAAGATGGAGCCTCGGTTCCAGGCCGTGTTCAAGGCGATGGAGGAGCTGGAGAAGGGCGCGATCGCGAACCCGGCCTGGGCGAGGGCCGCATGGTCGGGCACTACTGGTTGAGGAAGTCGGAACTCACGCCGGCCCGGTTCCTGAAGGCGCAGATTGAGAGCACGCTCGACGCCGTCTGCAATTTCGCTGCCGACGTGGTCAGCGGTGAGGTCAGTTCTGGAATTCCGGTCGTTGTTGCTCTGTGTGGTAAGAGAGTCTGTAGTTCCCTGCGTTTTTTTTTTTTTTTTTTCTTTTCTGGGAATCGGTGTGCCGTCGTAGATGCCTGTGTGAGTTTTCTGGTAACTATGCTGTTTCTAAAGTCGTGAGGCACCTTCTAGTTTTTCTTTATATTTACACTGAACCCTTGTTGAATCATAACAGTGACCATAGGCAAATTTTTGTCTACAGGATAAAATTTTGTCCTCTTTTTTGTCAATTAGATGTCTTGAGGATTCGTATCATTTCGATGTTGAGGACTTTTTGAGGACCATCTATTGTTCTCTCAGTGGTGGTTTTTGTAACATTTTGTCTTGCAGTATTACTATGAAGGCGTTATTTGTGATAGCTCCCCAAACCTTTCATATTGAGTGCCTTGATCCTCCTCTCAAGGTAGTTCATAGCTATTTGAGGGGTCTTGCCTTGAGTTCGATGTGTTAATTGCTGTCATTTGTCTTATCGTACTTGATTGAGATAATTTAGTTGTCTAAAAATGGGGAAGTTCTTAGTTGAAGATGCTCTCCTGTCTGTCCTCTTATCTAAGATTTACTTTTGATCCCAATATGCTGTTCCCTAATGTGGGTTACTTGTTACTTTCCGAGCAAACCCGAAGAGTGTTGCTTTAATTATACTGGGAGGAGGTGCTGGAACATGATTGTTTCCACTTACTAGCAGAAGGGCCAAGCCAGCAGTCAGTGATTATTTGTATATGCCCATTGCTTACCCACATAGCACTCTCTCAACTATATATTCAATTATGTGGTTTTTTTAAATTTGCAGGTTCCTATAGGAGGATGCTACCGGTTGATTGATATCCCAATGAGCAATTGCATTAACAGTGGTATCAAAAAAATATTCATCTTAACGCAGTTTAATTCATTTTCCCTCAATCGCCACCTTCCTGGACATACAACTTTGATAATGGCATTAGTTTTGGTGATGGATTTGTGGAGGTATAATTTTTTTCCAATTTATTATTTTGGATTCCTGATGACTTAACTCAAGAAACGACTGAAGTTAATATGAAAAAAATTTGGTAACGCATATAGGTCCTTGCGGCAACTCAAACTCCGGGTGAAGCTGGAAAGAGGTGGTTCCAGGGGATTGCTGATGCTGTTAGGCAATTCATATGGGTCTTTGAGGCGAGTGCTTAGGGTTTTGGCAATTACTTGTGCAAAGTTTTTTGGAGTTTCTCTTGAAGTTGAATGTTTGTTTCAAATTATTTCCGCAGGATGCCAAGAACAAGAATGTGGAGAATGTCTTGATTTTGTCTGGTGATTACCTGTACTGGATGAATTACATGAATTTTGTGCAGGTACTTTGAAGATTTCATTATAAACTCCTTCATCTAATATGTTTGTGAGTTTAAACTGACCAGTTGTGGCTTGATTGCAGAAGCATATTGATACAAATGCCAATATCACAGTTTCATGTGTCCCAATGGATGACAGGTTCTCATTGTGGTTAAATATATTGCCTTAAAAGATTTAAGAGCATTTAAAGCTCAGAAGATTTAAGAGCATATAAAGCTCAGTTCTCCTTGGGAAGAACAAATTTTTTGTGATTATATTGTTTCTTACGTCCGTTTTCAGTTGCACTAAATTTATAGCTACTGATGAGTTTTGCAACTAACCCTTTCTGGTTTTTGTTGCTCCAGTTGTGCTTTGGTTGTGGACTGATGAAGATTGACAGAACTGGACGGATTATCCAATTTGCTGGAAAACCGAAGGGCAATGAGCTGAAAGCAATGGTATCATTAATGCAATAAACACTTCCTATCATTTGACGTGACTGCTTTAGCTGTTTCCTTAGCAGACATCATCTCTGCACATCATGTAATGCATCAACTAGTTACTAATCTTATTTGGATTCTCGTCTCCTGCACAAACCTCTGCCCACAGCAAGTTGACAGTACTCTTCTTGGGCTATCAAAGCAAGATGCAGTGAACTTGCCATACATTGCCTCAATGGGCGTCTATGTATTTAAAACCAACGTGTTACTAAAGCTTCTGAGATGGAGCTACCCCTTATGCAATGATTTTGGCTCTGAAATAATTCTGTCAGTTGTTGCAGAGCATAATGTCCAGGTCAGGACATTTTCTTTAACATAGACTAAGCTGCAGGCTTTCTCTCTGTCTCTCTCCCCCTCATTAGAGATGTGTGTTTATAGGTAACTTGTACTTGCAAGCTACCTTAACAGAAATGCTGACTTATCAGGGTGCATTGATTTGTCAGGCGTATCTGTTTAATGACTACTGGGAGGACATTGGAACAATCAAGTCATTCTTTGACACTAATTTGGCCCTAACAGAGCAGGTGTGTGTGGTATTGCATCTTCTGCTCGATAACTCAAAATTGGAGATGTCAATGTCATCTGCTAATTCAGTCATCACCTTCTATAGTCGTTAATCACTTGATATGCTGGCTCCAAAGTTCGAATTTTATGATCCACAAACACCTTTCTACACATCTCTGAGATTCTTACCCCCAGTAAAGTTGATAAACGTAGGGTAAGCTTGTCAACACGATAGAAAAGCCTCATTCTCTTGCGTGAATATCTCTAGGTTTGAAGTTATCTGACATGGCTTCATCCAGGTGGTTACTAAAGCAGACATCGAAGAGTTTGAGGCAAACTATAGAGGTTCTGATTCTGAAAAGAATGATCTTATTGATCTATACGAGAAATTCAAGGGTAACATGAACAGGTGGGGTTTTTTTGATATGTCCTTTTTCCTCTCTTTTTCCTTTCTTATAGATGCCTATCTGACATAAAAGTATTTGAAATCTTTTGTACCTTTTCCTTCGCAGGCTTTTCTGTTCGATGCTCTGCTCAGATGCCAAGCTTGATTCCCACCGCTTTAAGGATATCATTGATGATGCAATAGCAGCAGGTTGGTTTTTTGACAATTTGATCTCTTCTTGACTGTTAGATTTACTCTTAAACCTCAGTCAGAGTTTGAGACTTCAAGCAGGGCTGGGCTTCATCATGTTTTATAGAGTTTAATAATAGCAAGGTCAATATTTAAAAAATAATTTTCTTTCACAATGATAAAATTTAGCACAGGTTGCTCTTTTACTTTTATGGAGGGCATCTTTTTTTGTCTTTTTATGTTTCTAAATAATGCTGGTCTGAGGATATTGGTATTTAGTAGCCTAGATCTTATGCGTGCTTGATAATGTAGCGTACACTATCCTGATATAGTGCTTAATGCATGCTCTGTTTCTCTGTGTCCTACAGGAACGTTGAAGACAACCAAGGCATACGAGAAGTGGGCAAAGCAAATTTCCAAAACTGAACCACCTACAGATCCTCTTAGAAAGAGGGGGAAGTGAGTGACACAGCTGCACTGGGCTTTCTATTCTACATAATTTTTGCTTCGATTTCTTGACTGTACTGTTAGTTGTATGTTCTTCTTTTGAATTGGAATGCTAACCTTTGTTTCCCATTTCTGATAGAGCGAAGAAGAAGTCAGACGATCTTCTTGCAATCATATCTCAGTGCCGTAGCGAGCGAAAGGAACATTTTGATTCCATGTTTTCATCTCTGGTGAATAAATATGGTGGTGGAATGCAGAGTTCAGAACCCAGTGAAGAAGAGTTTGAGGCTGCGAGAAAGAAACTTGAGAGCCAAAAGTCTGCCAAAAAGTCCAGGCAAAAATAACAGGAACATGTGATGTATTGGATTAACTGTGTATAGCTTTGGTTGCTTTGAGCACTCTCTTATGCTTCTAATTTCGGTAGCCAAAATTGGTGTGTTTGATTTCCCCTTTGTTTGAATGATATTTTGCGATGACAGATGCTCAATGCACTCTTGGTTTGTTTCCTTATCTTCTGGCAGCACAAGAACTACATTTGTTGTAATACTGGAAATTGCTGCCTATAGTTTTGTGCATGCTTAAGTTACAGGAACTTTACTTTCCCAAATGGGATTGGACTACTTTTCTACCAAATGGCTGATCATTCTCCAGGGGTTCATTTGAACATTAAAAAGACTGCCAATGAATGTTCAGCAGCTTCTAGATGAAGAAAACTAGAGAAGCTCAAGTTTTGGATTATGAGTATGGTTTAATTCATTCTGCTTTCTTGATTTCATCAACGCCACCTATTTAATTTTGGTCTATTGCATAAGGTGATGGCATGAACGAATTGTAGTAAATATTATTTTAACATGAACTCAAGACATCGTTCATTATCCTTGAGAGATTAGTTTGAGTTGATTCCATATTTATGCTATCCTTGAATAGAGGGGGATGTACATATGATCTTTTGAGTAGAAGACTTGCTCAGTATACTTCATCTCAATTGTCAAAACAGTGGAGCCAGATTTTAAGTATATAAGACTGACTTGTTCTCAAATCTCTTTGTTTGCTTGGCAAAACAAAACTTGTTAATGCTTCCCGCAAAACAAGTAGGCATCAAGCAATTTTAGGTTGCACTGAACTCTCAATTCTGAGATGAATAAGGTTAAAGCTTACACGATTCAGTCAAAATTCTCGATTGCAACTTCAGAGCAATGTCTTTGTCTAATTAGATTAGAACCGATCAAGATTTTAGTATAATGCCATGGCCGCATCTTGGGGTTAGGAGCAATGTGTCCTACTTGACTTAGCTGGAAATAGTTGAAAGGAGAACTAGCATTTAACTGGGTGTCCAGCGTAAGGACGATCAGCAAGTTGGGAATTGGATATCCATTTTGTGCAGATTTTGTTTGCAGAGCCTAGGCCAGTTCACATACTAAAATGCACGAGACGTTTTGCATGCTTACGATTTGCCAAATCTTAGCTAGTAATACTTCAAATCACAAATTTTTACAACTAGAATGACACCATCCATCCGAGATTCCAAGTGGCATGTCGTTAGAGACACAAATTCCGTACCCAGCAACAAATAAATTGTGCTATCATAAGCTGTGTTGCAAATGCTGTTTACATGAGAAAATGTCCTCAATGCTAAAGCTTCGAGACATGAGCTAGCTGGCATGCTGCGCTCACAGGAAGTCAAACTAGCATCAGACTAGTCTGAGACCCTTCAATGCAGCTCCCGCATTCTAAGATATTATCAAATTCTTATTGCCTTGATGACGGATGGGGATTCCTTTAGCAATAGCATCCTGGGCAGCAGTCCAGTGATCAGAGGGGCAGCCATGCATATCAGAATAGTGATGCTGATGCACCATCTCGAAGAGCAACCGGAGGTCATCCGTCTAATCTCATCTATTTAGTGCAAACTGCTTTGGATTAGGGCCACCTGCATAGGCCAAAGGTCTAGATTTAATCAGTTCATGAGATTTGTCTTTATTGCATGGTCTCTAGGTAGCTGGATCTTCTCACCCGTGCTGAATTATAGGAAGTTGCTGCACCTGCAGTTGAACCCGATCAAATCCACCTGCTTTCATCAGGCAGTGCACCCAGTAGGTCCAAAACTTTTGAATAACATTATAGCTGAATTACCACTTGCATTGGATTTTGGTGAACTCTGATTGAGGAGACTTTGATATCCAGCGCAACCCTTGCACAGCCCTTGCACCAGCAACTGTGTGCTTCCCACTCTTGCCAGAGCTTCCCGTGACAATGCTGCTACCAGGACAAGCTGCAAGCTTAGCTTGTTCTTGCCTCGGCAGCATATCCATGTGGCACTTGGAAGTTGGGAAATATATTGGCTGTGGTGGCACTTCCAAAAAAGCCTCAGTTATTGATGGAAAGGATGGGACCTTTTGTAGTCTGGCATCTTCACTTGCCATAAAGATTCCTATAGAGTGAGAGAGAGAGATAGTAAACAGGGGCTTCTGCATTCTTAAACCTGGATAATTCAATCTGAACACAAAAATCATTGATCACTTAATTCCCCTTAACTAGATTATATGACAGTTTCTTTTATATGTATGATTTCAAGTGCTTCATCTCAAATCATAGTGAATTCTTTCGTTGGTCTAATCATTAAAAAAGGCCCCACCCTCTCGCACAGATCATTGATTGGAAGAAGACAAGAAGTAAAATGAGTTTTTAACTGCTCCCAAGCACGAGAGCACAACATCTTTGAAATGACAACTAAAAATTCACAAGAAAGCATCAACATAGGTATTGCTAGTCCCTAACAGAATATACCTAGAGCATGCAAGCTGATAAACAGAAAGACTGTAGATCCAACATGATAAGTTGACAGCAAAGGCAAACAAATATTTCGCAATGCCTTACTTCTAAATCATTCTTGCAAATATGATTTGTAACAGCACAGAAAATACTCTCCCAACACTTGTATGAGACAGTTGCCTTCTCAGTTTGAATTTTATGAGCTCAGAAAACAAAAATCCTTGCTTATTGTCATTTCGTAGACTTTCTTTCATTCTAAAAACATCAATATAATTCTTAGGAGTATCTTTTTGTTGGGGGTGCAACTTCAGACAGTCTTGAGAATATTTTTCCTAATAGTTTGTTTAACCAGAAACAGCCTCTTTTTTTTTTTTTTTTTTTTTTTTTTTTCTCTTTCCATATTCCGTGATTGAAACTACCATTTTTTTTAGTCCCAAATTTTAACTCTACCAGAAAAGGAACAACAGATACGGCAACAACTCACTGTACATTATCAGCATGGCCTGCCCATGAATGGCCCTAAACTCTAGAAAGCACATCTATTGTTGAAAACACAAGGTAAGCAACTTCAATTCGTGTTTCCCCTAAACTTTATGTAGCAAGAACCACTGAGTCTCTTCCTCCCTACAGGCATCCTCGACACAATATCACACAATTTATTCCAAAGAGTCCAATGCCCTACATCTTGGGATGGCAATTGCAACCTGTGCACGTGGCGTTACCTTTCCTCCCACTTGAAAGCAGGCGTTCTATTGCCAACACCCCAAAAAGCAATTAATCATGCTACTCATCATCAAACAAGTCGGGCACACATCTTCATCTTGTACATTTGCAAATGAACCAAGCACTCAATCTAAATCTGACCAAAAGAACTACCCACATGAAAGCATTCGAGAAAGACCAACATAATGGAATTAGGCGAGGGAGACGGACCGAGTTCTCTGTAGACCTTGCTTCTGCCGTCGACGGAGCTACAAGCCCGGACCATACAGCGCGAGACCATGGACTTGTGCGGCTGCGGAGTCCACCATCTTGACCCAAACGAAGCAGATTCTCAAGACCTTGCTCTTGTTGAAGGCAAATTCTCAAGACCTCATGGTTTTCCATCAGTAATATTCACTTCCCTGCTCAATAATCTCCCTTGCAAGCATTTCGACTAGGGTTCAGGGGGCCTGAACCCTAGTCGAAATGCTTGCCTCATGGATGAAAGAATGCACAGAGAGACACACTCAGAGAGAGAGAGTCAGTATGGTGTTGCTGAGCAAGGAAGAAGACATGCAACACGAGAGCATCCCCGAGACCTCACCGAACCACGAGGAAAGAACCGCCAAAAGCGTGGAGGTCGTGGGAGAGGCGAGCGAAATCGGCCGTCGGGAGAGAGCGCGATTTAGGAAGAAGTGAGCTGAGAGAATGAGGCCCTAAGATGAGGCCGTCGAGGGGAGAGAGAAAGGCCGTCGTCGGGAGGGAGCGACGGTTGTCGGAGGAATCGCTAGACCGGAAGGAGCGTCGGAGGAGGAAGAGAGAGCAAAGAGGAGAGAGAAAACTGTCTGCTCTTCCACGAGGAGAGAGAGACAAAACCCAGAAAATTTAAGTGAGAGGAGAGAGAAATTTTAAGCGGGAGTGCTGCGCATTTATTGCCCATTCATCCGTCCTCTCTTCTATCAGTCGAGCCGAGCCACCAGCCGAGCCGAGCATTATTGGGAGGAAAGAAGCGACGAGAAGAGAAAGCAGACGTGGACCTGTCCTTGGACAGGTGTCGACCCGTGAATGGATCAGAGCACGGATTGCGTGGCACTGTTAGGGTACCCAATATTTTCTCGTGAGAGAGAAGATCTGTTGTGGGGTCCAGCTAATCTGGTGGGACCCAGCAGGAGAGAGAGTTGAATATTTTGTAAAGGGAGTCCGATTCCAGCGTGGTGTCGGGCAACGCGCGTGCAGAGACTTGTATGATGCTATACTAAAATTGGAGCTCTATCCAATATTTTCTAGCCTTAGACATGTAGAGACCGATGGTGTGCAGAGACCTTTGGTGCTCTATGGTCGATCTCTCTCCTTGAGATAGTAGCGACTGAACAGCAAAAGTGACGAGAGAGAGAGAGAGAGAGCAATGTAGTACATTGATTAGTACAAATTAACAACAGCAATTTTCCATTCTTTGATCGGGAAAATACGGACATAGTCATTCCTGATCAAAGGCTGCTTGTTTCTAATTGGTTTTTGTAACTATTCCCCTCTAAATATCCTTTGGGTATGACTTTAATTTCACTGCTACTGGGTAATTATGCCCCAATTTCTAGTAATACAAAGTGGTGATCAATCTCAAAATAAGTGGATTTTAAAGACAAAACATAGGAATCTAAACAACCCAAGATCCTATCATGACTCACGGTACCCATGAAAGATGTGTTTTTCTTTAATTTAATCATTAGGCAGGTTTTATTTAAGTTAGATATGAGGTAAAGAAACAGGATTAAGGTACCATAAAGAACCATCGGCATATACATAAATTTAGAACTATCCATTTCAACCAAAATAGAATGGCTTCTAAGAACAAAAAGTTATATGTGTTATGTATGATTCAATGTAATTCTATAATCACATCACTTAGAAAGATCAACGACCCTTGTCTAGTAAAAATATTTACATCTTATTAAAAAGATATAAGTGAATAAATCTTCTTATTTAGAAATGTACTAATACGCACAAATTCAAGCACAATTCCTTTTATGATAGACCTGCAAATTAAAGACACATCTATTAAATCACGCTAAAAGAGGAAAAGAAGAAGAGGAGAAATTGCAACCACATTAATCAGACCACCCTTCATGTCAAGGGCACATATTACTTTGATTAATCTCAATCATCAAGGATAAACCTCAATGAGAGATCTAATACCCTCCAAAGGAGTGATTCTGTATTCAGTGAAACCAGCCTCCTGAAAGAGGTTAGCCCATTCTTTCTCGTTCCTCTCTTTGCCGTGGACAACCGTCATCATCAACATGTCAAAGCAAAGCTTAATCCCCATCGATGCTTCATCTTCCTCGGACTCATCACCGATCACTATATCTATTATAATCACCTTTCCCTTCTTACCATTGCTCAAAACGGCTTCTTTACACCGCTTCAGTATCTTCACACTCTCTTCGTCGCTCCAATCATGTAATATCCACTGATAGATAGATGTAGATATGCATCTCTTAGAATATATGTATCATTCGGCACTCCCGCTTACGAGAGAAAGAGGATTTGCCTATGAGCCTAAAGTATTATGCTGAAGATTGGAAAAGCGCATGCACATTTGATGGAATTTGATTTGAGATTAGTGAATCTTGATATGATAATGTTACATAAATTTTAAGAAGAAGGTTTGCTTGTGGATTTTGCTATCAAACTTAAAATATTATTCTAACTTCCAAAAATTATAGGAATAATTTGGCATGAGGAAAAAAGAAATTAAAGGCTTATATGTGTAATTTTTTAATTAAAGATTGTATGAAAAAAAAAAAAAATCACGTTTCAACTGTAAAAAGAAAAAAAAAAAATCTCAAAGGTGGAAAGTAAAACAAAAAAACTAGAAAGCCAAGATAGCACTTAGTACCATTGCTTGACAACTAAAAACGAAGAAAGAAAGAGGTACGTGTTCATAAATTGAGACCCACAATAGCATACGAACCTCTCAATTTAGTGGAATTAATTAAGTTAATGGAATTAATTAAGTTAATTAATAAAAATTTTGTATATGATTAAGTAGCCTTCATAGTTTATAGTTGATTTGATATGTTGCCTTTTTATCTGTCCTCATTAAGAATCTTAGTCAATAGATTAAGTGGTATCACCATCCAGTAATCTATTCATGTAAGATTGGTGTCAAAATGTACTTTCCCATTAGGTCAAAAGTAAATTAAAGTTTCGTTTGCATTTCTTTTGAAGGCTAACGACCCCATAAGTAACTGAGGTCTTATCACTTTCTCGATCGAGTACCTGAATTTTTTCTTTTTCAATATAGTGACCAACTTAAATATTTAATGCAGGCATTTTCCTTCCATGTATTTAGCGAAGACCTTGTACTGAGTCATGTTAAAAGAGTTAGGTATTTGATTAAACAAATAAAAAGTTTAGATACCGGAACAAAAAGAATGCGTGAAGCTTCATGCACTTGCAATGTGACTAAGGAAGAAATAAAATAAAATCTCTTTCGTACGGACCTTGAGCAAAACAGCATCCGCCGAAGGAACAGCGTTAAACATGTCACCACCCACAAACTTCAAGTTCCTCGACCCCTCCAAGCCGGCCACCACGTGCGGCAGATCGAGCACCCTCCACTCCACTTGTGGAAACGCCTCTGCCGCCTCCCTCGCCAACCCTCCACTCCCTCCTCCGACGTCGACCACCGTCCTCAACCCTTGGAACAGCTGCCGTCCACGTTTCTCCATCATCAGCCTTGCGATCATTGGCCCGTCGCTTGCCATGGCTTCGTTCACGGACCGGTTCAGCCCCTCGTCCTGGGCCGCGTACTCCCACAGGCTCTTCCCGTGCTTCATGACGAAGGGTGTGCAAGGACTTGGGCTCTCGCTCTTGAGCCACTCCCCCAGGCTGTGCAATGGATCTTGTATGACGGGGCCAAGGATGAACGACACCATAGGCGACAAGCCACCGGGTTCGCCTTTCAGGATCGCACGTGAAATGGGAGTGAGTGAGTACGTCAACCCTAGTTGCTCATGGTCATTACTAGCAGCAGACTTTTCTTGAGAGACGAAGCCAGTTTGGGCAAGGACCGCCATGAGGCGGCGCAGGAAGGTCACCTTGGAGCTGGGGACCGACAGCTTGGCGGCGAGCTTGGTAAGTGTCATGGGATGGCCGTGGTGGTGGAGGGTGTCGGGGATGCCAAGTTCGATGGCGCATTTGAGGGACATGGAGGAGATGGAGTTTAAAGTATGGGTCCATACGTGAGCTTGGGCTTGGACGATCTCGCTCTCGCTCATCACTCCATTATCAACCGATTCCATTGTTAAGGGGGAATGACTAACGAGTTTTGATTTGGTTTAGGGTATCGATGAGTTGAGGTGGGGAAAGGGTTTTATAGGCATAAATTGCACTTACTTCTTGCTTGCCGTGCATAAATTAAATGTAACGCGACAAACATAAAAAAAACGTCTTGTAAAAATGCTCCTTGCTTGCTGTGCATAAATTAAATGTAACGTGACAAACATAACAAAACATCTTGTAAAAATGTATAGAAGACAAATTGAACTTGGCGATATCGATGAGTCGAGGGAGGTTTCTAAGTGAATGTCGCGCTTATGTTAGATTATGGCAAAATTTCACGTCAATTTATGGATTCCTAATAAATAATGTGGGGCAACTTCCTTTACGACACAAGTGATATTGAGCTCAAGGCCTATGACGGTTTAAAACTAAGTGGCTATTTTGTCCACTAGTTTTGATCTCACAACATCTCGTTGATTTCTTCCGTGAACGCAACATGTGATAGGCCTGATGAAATGTGATCCGAAATTGCGTGGGGCTCTTGTTTTCTCTCCTCGGTGTATGTCTATCTTGCTCTTCTCGATATGTGCTTTATTTAATCTTATGGAAATAATTTATAGACATTACATTTAGAATGACAAAGCACCCTAACATTACAATCGAGAGAGTCTTCGGGTTACGTCGGCTTCTACTCCTACAAAACATACATCCGTATTGCAATTTGACCAAGTCTGGTGACACTTCCTGTAGAGAAACGAGAATCACGTTGACATAGCTGGACAATATCTTAACAACTTGATTGTATATAAATCTGTACTTTATTTTTTGTTTGTCACCAGCTTCTGTAATCCCCACCATCAAGGATCGATCCACAACTCAACCAAACAATATATAAATAGAAAAATAAGAGGAAAAAGAAAAGAAAAACTCCAAAAGAACTTTTAAAGAAAGAAAGAGCACTTACTAACAATTGATACAAGATAGCCTATGAATGAGACGAATCTCTTATCACCATCGAATCCAAGAGTCGATTCTGTACTATGTGGGGCAAGTGCATCGCCTTAAAGATGAATAAAAGAATACTAGGCTGCCCAACTTATTATCGGCAGAGAAAATGGTGAAGGGACATATCAAGGAAGGTTGTTGGATCCTTTGCGATTAAAAATAACTGCAATTCAAAGATCTAAAAACCCTATCAAGGAAGGTTGTTGGATCCTCTGCGATTAAGAATAACTGCAATTCAAAGATCTAAAAACCCTAAATCCCAACCCCCCCATCCCTCCCTCCCTCCCTCCCTCCTTCCCTTCCCTTCCCTCTGCCTCCTCCTTAACCGTGCTCAAGGACGAATTTAGAGCTTTCCAAAATCATGTTTGAGCCCCAGTTGTGGAAAACAAATTTCCCAATACACCCATAAGACTTGCCCGTCCGAAGCTTAAGGAAATACATATCTTGAGGAAATCTTAGAAAAGACTTCCAATTATTCTAAGAGCAAAATCTTACTGTGGTGGTACTTATAATTGTGAATTTGAAGTGAACGTATGAGTAGTATTTCCGATTTGAGCGATATTTCGCAGCTATGGAAAGATTATATTTACTATTATACAATTGCTATTTTGGTAATGTTAAATATCTATAGAAGGAGGTTTCTATGGCTCTAAGGAAAGATGTAAGGAAAGAATCAAATCATTTGAACTGTGTCAAGAGTTATTGTCCAACTTAAAAAAATCGAGAAAGGACGTATATTCTAATAAACCACTAAGTTTCTTTTACTATTTATTGTAAAATAAACAAACGGTTTAATCATTATGAAGATGGCAAAAAAATTCAAAAAAAAAAAAAAATTTGCAAAATTTGTTTATGTCAACACCATCGGCCATGCTATATAGGTTGGCCGGTGTTCACGTCAGTGATTTCCGGCCAATTTTGGCTGGAAGGATTCAAATTGATAAATTATCAAAATATTTAAAATTAAATTGGTAAAATTAAAATGTTTAAAAAAGTAAAGAAAAGAAAAAAGAAAAACAAATAATAAAAATTTCAAAATTTTATTAAATATTATAAAAATGTTCATGTAGGCATTGGCTGCCCTACAACATTGGTCGTGCCATAAAGAATGGCTAATATCTATGTTAGTAATTTTTGTCAAGATTGGCCGAATGGACTTAATTGATAAAATATGAAAATATTTAAGACTTAATTGGCACAATTAAAATGTTTAAAATTGAATTGACACAAGTATTATAGTATAAGACTTTTTTGGTAACTATCCCCACCAGCAATAGGACACAAAGATGACTTGGCAAAAAAAAAAAAAAAGATAGAGAGAGAAACACATTGGCGTTAAATTTTCTGTTCCACTTAATGATTTTCTTTTGAAGGAAGAACCTTACTATCTTAATTAATATGATGAATAAACTAAATTTGCGATCAACTGAACTTCTTTAAGATTAAAATACACAAAAATGAGTTCTTTATAGAATGATTTATTCATAAATAATTCTCTGCATTTTAATTAGACCATTATTTTATTTAGTAGAATTGATTATTTCTATATATATCACACAAAAAATTCAAAACATATCTCAATTAAACTGCTATTGTGGATGTAACTTAGTGAAGGAAAGACTGAACAAGCTAGTAATAGTGGAAATTGTATTGGATTGCCCCTTACTGAAATTAAATGAAAAACATAAACAAGCACAATCTTATAGTTTTTATTTTATTTTATTTTATTTTAATTGGCTTACTATAAGTAATTGGCGATCCAATTCTAGATAAGGACATGTTTGTCTGCATTTAAACAAGAGCAAAACGTGCTCTTTTGCTTGACTCGGAGTGCGTGAGAAAGACAATCTAGATTAAATAAAAGGAAAAAGTAAAAATCAGTCCAAACTATTTCTGATATAGCTTTCTTTCATACGACTCGTGAAAGGAAAATAATTAAAAATAGTGTAAAATGGAAAAAAAAAAAGCTGATTAAAAAAGAAATATAACAAATCGAAAAATGAAGCGTGCTTGTAGAGGCCAGCTACTACGCTATCGTACATGTTCTATTCTCTAGTGTGTATATACATATATAATGGTCCATTCCAAATTATGCTCACAAATTGTGTCAAGAAGGAAGGCAATTTAGGTTGAAACATAATTACCATAAATGAATATACGTTAATGATTGATCAGGATCATGTCGTATAGACGTATTGTACCATTTAGTAATGGTCAGGATCAGATCGTATGGACATATCAAATCGATAATTAACTTCAAGTGCATGACGTTGCTATTGATTGTGGACTAATGAATGCATGAAAATGAATACGCTTCTAAATAATAGTTTATCATTCAATAGAACTCAAACAAATAATAGAGTCAACATAACTTATCCTGGAAAAGTTAAGATCAATGACAATTTCCGCAATAAAAGCTTCAACATAGTAAGTGCAGTCACTCTCAATTTGAATTGCGAATATATGTTAATACATGACTCACTACTATCAATGCATGTAAGTGGGACAATATCAACTTAAATTTCTAGCAGAATAAATTGGAGGCATCTGTCTACTGAAGATCCTCGTTGCAGGATGAAGGGAGACAAACTTTGATTGAGGAACCTGAAAAATTAAAGCTTTTGTTACAATGGCATACATTATAAGCCGATTGAATAATTAGAATGATAGCACGAGTGCTCTGATTCAAATTAAGAGAACCGTACCTGATGCTGGCGGCAGCGAAAGCTAGCTGATGGCAACAGTAAGCATGGACGAAGGAAGAGGGGCTGCCGGTTGAGGAAGGAGGGAGACGAATCCAGATGGGGAAAAAAGGGGGCAAAAAAAGAGAAAAAAAGGAAGAGAAATAAAAAATAAAGACACATCTCAGCTGTTGAAATCCAACATGTTGATGTATCATCATTTGACCGGTATGTTTGGACCGCCCGCCCAAACTTATCTCGCATTTTACTAGATTCGTGAAGTTAGTGAAAATTGAAATCAATTTGACTAAGCCTCTCGATGACAATTTTTCTTAAAAAGTAAAAATGTGAAACACGTTGATTGAACTGGACAATCTTTTCGAAACTTAACGGTCAAGATCATCACTCGTCATCGAGACTTAAAGAATAAACAAAGGAAGAGCGCTAATCAACATGGACAGCGTGGTCCATAATTGGAAAGAGACATGTATTTACTGCGAGGATGACACGATGATGTCTACACGTGCTATATTTATTTTTTATTTTTTATTTTTTTTATTATCTGAGCGCCATAAAAGCATGTAGTAAGATTCATTCTTGCCACGGAATTTGTAGCCCAATCTCCGTTGCATTTCAAATTCGTGACCTCGGATCAATGCAAGGAATAACGCCTGATATTAGCACTAGGGTAAACAGTGTTAATATATTCTCCGTAGATTTTCAAGAGTTTGGGGCAAACGATCCGGTTAGATTCTAGAGAGACTCACATGAGCTAACTGGTCTAAACTTAGTCAAAATTCTATAACAGAACTTCCGAATTTCAGGATATTAAATAAGGTATAAAAGCGAGGGAGAATCCAATGCACCTTAACTATTTTAAAGTTATGGGGCCTCCTATACCAACGTGAATCATGTGAACATGGCACAATTATTTGGCCGACATAAGGTACACCAATTATGATGCTCCATACCCACTTTCCATGCCATACTCACCATTCTTATATTCTCGGAGTTCATGAGTGACAAATTGCATTATAGAGGAGAATGATAATAACTCCATTGTGCCAATTCAGTCATTTCCGGCCAATTTTGGCCGGATTTGGCGATTTGGATGCTAGCCAATTCTACCGACATGGCATGATTGCTGCCGATGTTGATTTTGATAAATTTTAATAATATTTTAATATTTTAATATTTTTGAATCTTATTATTATTATTTATTTATTTATTTATTTATTTATTTTTTTTTCCTCCAGTCGGTCGCCAGACCTCGGCTACTGGCCAAAGGTGACGGTCGACGAGGGTGAGCCCCACCAGCTCGCCGCAAGGCCAGCTCAAGGTTGCCTCCTCGCACCGAGCTGGCGGGGCTCGCCCTCGCCAGCCATGGGCGAGGCTTGACCCTTGCCAAATTCAGCGAGGGCAAGCCTCGCCGCCTAGCGCGAGGCCTCCCTCGTGGCCACTGGTGAGGTGGCTAGTGAGGTCGACCTCGACCTCGCCGACCATTGCCTTTGGTCGGTCGTCAAGGTTCACTAGCTGGAGGAAAAACAGAAAAAGAAAAAGTAAAAAGGAAAAAGAAAAAGTAAAAAGAAAAAGAAAAAGAAAAAAAAGAAAAAGAAAAAGAAAAAGAAAAAAATCAAAATCAAAATAAAAAATATTATTAAAAGTTGTCAATGTCAGCGTCGATTAGGCCAGGTCAGCCAGCTGGCGTCCAGTTAGCAAACTCGTCCAAAATTGGCCGGAAATGATTGAATTGACACAATGTAAAAATGTTTAGGACTAAATCGGCACAAAGATAAAATGTTTAAGACTTTTTTGGCACTTTTCCCTATTAAATAAGGTATAAGAGCGAGGGAGAATCCAATGCACCTTAACTATTTTAAAGTTATGGGGCCTCCTATACCAACGTGAATCATGTGAACATGGCACAATTATTTGGCCGACATAAGGTATACCAATTATGATGCTCCATACCCACTTTCCATGCCATACTCACCATTCTTATATTCTCGGAGTTCATGAGCGACAAATTGCACTATAGAGGAGAAAGATAATGTGACGGCCCGAGCGGTGGTGCGCGGGGAGGAGGGATGGCGGTGCGTCCGCGCCTCGATCCCCGGACGTGCGCAAGGAAGGGATCCTCTCCCTCTTGTCCCACATCGCTTAGGGGGGAGTCCTGGGCCTTGTTTATAAGGCTTGGGTCCCTTTAATTGTGTGACGCTTTTTAAAGCCGTGAGAACTCAGTGTCCAAAGCGGACAATATCACACAGTGGGACCTAGCGAGGACGCTGTTCTGTTAAGGGGGGGAGAGTGTGACGGCCCGAGCGGCGGTGCGCGGGGAGGAGGGATGGCGGTGCGTTCGCGCCTCGATCCCCGGACGTGCGCAAGGAAGGGATCCTCTCCCTCTTGTCCCACATCGCTTAGGGGGGAGTCCTGGGCCTTGTTTATAAGGCTTGGGTCCCTTTAATTGTGTGACGCGTTTTAAAGCCGTGAGGACTCAGTGTCCAAAGCGGACAATATCACATAGTGGGACCTGGGATGTTACAGATAATAACTTCGTGCCCTGAATATGGTGAATGGAGAGACGGGAAGCGAGCAACTATAAGCTCAAGCTGACATATGGAACCACATATTCACCTTCATCAATTCCACGTGCTTAAAATGTGCCATTCAATTAGGCATTCCCGACACCATCCACCACCATGGTCAACCCATGACCCTCAACGCCTTAGTCTCTGCACTTCAAATTCACCCCTCAAGAGCTCACTGTATCGAACACCTCATGTGCATTCTTGTCCAGTCCGGATTTTTCGAACAAAATAAGCTCGCTCTGGATAGTCAAGACACGTACTCAACCGCGTGTCTGAGCTCTTCCTTAGGGACAATCCCTCAAACGTTGCCCCGTTTGCACTAACCATGCTTGACCCTATTTTGATGAACCCTTGGCACAGCTTGAGCACGTGGTTCCACAACCTTGTCGACCAGATGCCATTCGAAATGGCGCAAGGGATGTTTTGATCTTCCACATGTGGTAGTCAATTCGGAACGGAGTAACCACGTGCAATGTGTTGACGGGGACATGTTTGAGGCGATACCACCTGGGGATGCAATGCTATTGAAGGCAAGCGTGTGACTTTCATCGTAGTTATCTTTATAATGAGGAAGATACTACGTTGATTGCAATACTAGCATTCAACTTTCACAAAGAAAATCTATAGCATACAACAGATTAACTCATTGTATCTACATATTAAGAGACTAATATAATATTTATGATAGAGACTTGCAGTGGATACTCCATGACTGGAGCGATGAAGACACTGTGAAGATGCTAAAGCGATGCAAGGAGGCCATAAGCAAGGGCAAGGACCTAAATAAAGGGTGATTATAATTGAGATGGTGATGGACAACACGAAAGGTGACAAAAAGATGATCGAAACCCAACTCTTCTTCGACATGTTCAGGAAGAAAGAGGAATGAGACAGAATGGGAGAAGCTCTTTGCCGATGCTGGCTTCGGGGATTAGAAAATCACTCCTATATTAGGCTTGCGATCCCTCATCCAGGTTTACCCGTTATGATCGAATATCAATTGCCACTCCATGTGGGTAGTGGTAGATTAGGATGGATTGTAAATAAGGCTTCTTTAGCCATTTCCTAGGGTAATGCACGTATGAATCATTATGTAATTGATATGTACTATGGGTCCTTTTATAATGATGTTTCTGTCTATTCACTGATTGTAATTAATTACTCTTTTAAATAGATACCATGCAACCCTAATTACAATCATGTTCTCATAAACATTAAATCGCTATTATCTCTCTATCTCTAAAGTTCAACATGGTACTAGAGTAGAACGCATCAAATTCATTAACATCTCTACTTAAATCAACACTTTCTTTATTCCTATGTCTATTTCAAAAATGGTTGATGCATCTTTGGCCTTTTGTTCTTCTCCATGATCTCTTTACCCATC
Source organism: Eucalyptus caleyi (assembly GCA_014182885.2). Taxonomy (NCBI): domain Eukaryota; kingdom Viridiplantae; phylum Streptophyta; class Magnoliopsida; order Myrtales; family Myrtaceae; genus Eucalyptus; species Eucalyptus caleyi. The sequence continues at coordinate 30,988,890 of CM024466.2, forward strand.
GTCTTCTATTTTCTTGAATCCCAATTTCCTATCACCTCTCAATGTTGTGCCCACTTCCACCTCTTTTTCTTTATTCCCAGCTGCTTGGATTCCTTTAGCTAAAATTGCGGCTATGCACTCAACCTCGCCGTCTCTTGTTTTCCCAACATCACAAGTCTCATCTCCATCAAGCACGATGCGGACAACTAGATACCATGGAAACTTCAATTTGAGCCTACTTTAATATGCAACAATCTGCTAGGCTACGGTTTCTCCTTGTCCGCAGAAGGTCAAGACGGATTTGTACCTTTGTGGTTTGATCAATTCAACCATCATGGTCTAGAAATTCAGTCAAACCATTTATCATTTTTAATATAGTAATAGGAAATGAAGAAATGTCAAGATGTCACATGTAGGATCTTAAGAACAAAAAATACAACCTTCATTTACTTCATCTTGTTCTGGATCAGTCAGTATCTCTGGTAGGGATGTCAGGATTAAACCTAAATCAAAACCAAAACTGAACCGAAAATTCGTGCATTTTTAATTTAGTTCAGATAATGGAAAAATAACAATTCTTTTGGTTTAGTTAACCAAACCAAAATTATCAACAAAAAATGAATGCTCAACTTAAAAGCTCTCTTCTTTCTCACCCTTTTATTTAGTTCAGCTCCAGTGGGCAAAAGTAGGAAAACTAAAAAATCGAACTAAACCAAACTGGGTCGCGATTCAATTCGGTGCAGCTGCTTACCTTATCAATTCGGTTCAGTTTGGATCTCCTAAAAATCCGAACCCAATCGAACCATTGACACCCCTAATCATTGGTTGGTGAAAGGTTTGAATGGCAAAGATGCTTCTATGAGAAGCTTCATCTTCTAGAGAAAAGACTGATCCAAGTTCATCTTCTTGGAGGAACAAAGCCATCTTCTTGTCAAATTTCTGCAGCATGCGTGCCTTCGATTTTTGCCCAAGGTCAGTTTTTGACAATGTGTCCATTCTGTCCACATGTGACACTTCTCTTTTTTGGTCGTGCCTGGGGATCTTCTTTTACTAGGGAATTTCCATTTTCCTTTCCTCCGTTTAGAAATTAAATTGAATCTTCTTAAAATGTCGTTTCTTCTTGCTAGAGCAAGAACAAGAACAAGAAGAATCTCTATTTGACCATTTTATTTCTGGGCCGGGCTTCTTGCGAGCTTTATCAAATTTTCTATTATCATGCAAATAATCCTTAATTGCTTTCTTCGTACACACGTTTCATCTTTGGCAATATGGATTGCTTGTTAGATTTCTCGCATTGTCGCTGAAGTACTCTCTTGTTTGTATTCTGGATATACCTCCCGGCCGCTGTAGCTAGCTGATTTGCGATGGACAATAGGAAGACTGGCTTGAGACTCACATATGCGCCTATGGCATAAAATAGCTTCAACATTTTCTTAAAGCACTTATCAAGATCCTGTCTTCTGTAGGAACAACGCTTTCTTTCAAAGAACCCCGTCCTTTTGAGTTCCTTGATGTTTATCGGATTACCAATAAAATTTGGAGTAGAATTCGAATCACTTGGCTGAAGTCTTGCATGACCAAGAAGGACATCTGGTCCTGTTCAAAAAGAGACGTCCGCCAGTCTTGGAGGTTTTTTTTTATTTTTTTATTTTTTTTTTATTTTTTATTTTATTTTTTTTTTTTGTAAATCTGCTGGCAAATGACAGTATCGCAAGGGCAAAGTTTTGATGCTTGGGTTTAGTAGTTAACTAGGACTAGGCACGAAACTCTTGCAATCTTTCTGGTCACTTATGATATGGAAAATCATCAAATGCGAAAGACAGTCTTGACGATGTAGAATTATGGGTTTGCCTATGATTTTTCTCTGTCGCTCGAGGTTTAAGGGTTGTGGATCCATATCTTCTTCATCTGCATGTGATTGTCCCGTGAAAATTGCATGAAGTGGTTCCTCGTAAGGAATAGAAACTTTTAATTTTGAGGAGGCGTCAGAATTATCTTCTGATGGTTTTTTAGATGATCTGTTCTCTTTGCTCAAAACCTTTCTCAAACGTTGTTAGGTTTACAATAGCAATGACTGGTAAAGTTTGACAATAACGATCCCTCAAACATGATTCGCTGGGATTTAGGATCACCATTTATGAGCTTGGCCCTTCAAGTTTTTTTCCCTTCAGCGATCTCTTCTTATTTCTTCATATCTCGGATTCTATTGTGTACAGTCACGTATGGGAGCGCTGGGGCTCTGAGACTTGTGCTTCAAAGGCGGAGAAGATAGACAATGTCATTGGAGGAGAGCTGCTGATTCTTGGCTACTTCTGTGAAGGGAAGGGCGTTGCTTCAAAAGAGAAGGATGGGAACAAATTGCTTCTCCAAAAGAGACCAGATTTTTTCTTTTTGACTTTTCGACTTCAAGGAAATGGATCGTCGAGATAGTGTTTTGCATGTGCTGATACATAGGTTGATCTAATAAATTCCTGTAGAGCAGGAAAATTGGAAGGTAACCAAATGTGCTGATATCTAGTTGATCCATAGTTTGAAGACACTTTGTGAAGCTCGTACTCCGCCATCCATAGTCCTTTTCATTTTTTTTTTTTACTTTTCTTTCTTAATCCCTCACTAGCAACTCCTCCACCACTATCCCTGAACATTGCGGTGCCGGCCGCGCCCTGCCTGGCCCTCTATCCCTCTCTCTTTGCCGTATCTCCTCCGTGATTTGGGTGGCATCCCTAGCTCACGGGTCGTGGACCTCGAATCAAGTTTTAGTGGGTCATGGGCCTCAAGTCAAGTATGTGCTAGAGAAACTAGGTTAGTGTCTTCAAACTTATGGGTAGATTGCCTCCTAAATCTGGTTGCTGATTTGGTAAGCACCTTTTTAAGCAAAGGACGACTTCACAATTCTGCATTGATCGTCCCTGTGATAGGCCCAATCAACACTTTGAGAATTGAATGTTTCCTCGTCACGCATCTCTTGCGAGTGCTAGGAAAGGCTGGTTAACAAGTTCCAAATAATTGTTTAGCAGTAGAACCTAGCAAATGAAAGTCGACTTCTTTAGGGGAGTAGCATGGATACACCCTCTTCTAGTTTCTTGTTCTCCAACTTTTACGCTTTATATGTATTTCATCCTCAATGCATCTTTTAGTACGAATATACAAATAGTATTGCAAACTATGAGGAAGGCATACCGTGAGCACCTCCTTGGATATACCATTTTCCTAAAAACATTGCAAGGCATCTTATGGTAGGGATCCTCATGTGAGAGCTCGTTGTAATAAGGATTGAAAAGTTCTATCTCAAATTATCAGGATACAACCGACCCTTTTTTTTTTGTCAAGCATTTTAACTCTGCTTTAGGTATTTTGGAAAACTGGATAGAGTATCTAGCTTTACTCTCTTTCACTGTTTATTGGAATTGCAAATAACATGCGGATGTTCATCGCTAAGAAGACGAGCATAGGGCTGTTGGTTTTCCAGACTACCGCACATAATCACCAGGAACAGAACATTAAATAAGCAGAAAGAGTCCCGTAAATCGAACGGGGCCAAAGTTGAAACCAGATGACACCGGAAATTGTGACAGAAGGAGATTGATATACTATAAGAAGAAGAAGAGGAGGGCAAAAACGCCCAAAATCCTTCGGGTCTTGAAGTCCAATCTGATTGGCGAGGCGAAATTCCTCACACGAGAAGGAGAAGATGACCAGAGGTGCTTTTCAATTACAACAGGGAAATTAAATCTATCACAATCATGTCAATTTAATTCTAACTATTTCTTAAATTTTTTAACATTTTGTCGATTAAGTTCATCTAGTCAATTGACTGAAAATTGATGATGTGGACGTTGAAATCTTATGTGACACGACCAATGCTAATTTAGACATTTTAATAATATATAAATAATTTTTTTTGAATTTTTAAATATTTTTTTTTCAGCTTTTTTGATACTTTTTTCTAGTTTATGGATTGAAGGCTAGCAAGGTTAGGTGGCAACTTTTGCCGGCTTTGGGCAAGAGCCACGATACCCTCATCGTGGCTAAGTGAGGGCTTGTCGGTCCTAGTTGGCCTAGATTTGGTGAGGGTGTTGTGGGCCTTGCCAAATCTAGGCAAGGGCTCGTGCGCCCACATTGCAGCTGGCGAGGATGGTGGTTGGTGAGGGCCGCAATGCTCTTGTTCAATGTTGGTGAGGTTTGTTAGCCCTTAATCTAGGAAAAAGTAAAAAGAAAAAAAAAAGATTATTGAAAAGCATAATATACTTGATGGATTTCCTTGGTTAAGAATTATTGCCTCACAAGAGCGTAGGTGACATAGACTCACTCGAACATTCTCTACATTTGTAAATTTGTTCTACTCCATTGACATCCTGATTTGGCATCTTTGTTGGCTGGATTTGGTGTTGGAGAGACTCGATTAGAAGATTTGTGGAAGTAGAAGAACTTGATTAGACAAATTAAAAGTATACATACTCAATCAGAAAAAATAAAATAAAATCTTTACAGTAAAAACGTAGATGTCATTAAGTTCTGGAGTGGAGGGTAGTGAGGAAAATCATGAAGGGTGGAAGACTTACAGGATTGGGATCGAATGGAGGGATAAGTACACTAATGGTGCCATAAGTTGTGTATGGCTCTCACTTTGGTACCAAAATTTTCCGTCGAATCACTTAAGTGCCAAATCGGAGGAAAAACGCTCACTTTGGTGCCACCCGCGAAAGATTCTAGCCACCGGCGAAAGATTTCGACCAAAATGATTCAAAAAAAAAATTGATAGGCCTTTAAATGACGTCGTTTTCAATTCTCCTTAAGAAAACAACGTCGTTTTGCTGTCCTACATGGATGGTTTCATGGAAACGACACCGTTTAGCTCACATGGGGAAAAATTAGGGTTTCCGCCGCTTGGCCACCGTCGTTCCCCTGCCGTCGCTCGGCCACCATCGCTGTTCGGCCATCGTCACTCAGCCACCATTGTAGTTGCTCGACCAGGTGAGCGAGGAGAGACTGAAATTGTTGCAGGAAAAATCGAAGGCGAGGGCGGAGGAGGAGGAGGAAGAAGATGGGTCGAAGGGGCTGCTAGTGCGCTGCTGCTGCTGGTGCGTTGCTGGTGTCGTTGCTGGTGTGCTGCTGGTGCTGTTGCTAGTGCCGTGCTGGTGCTGTTGCTGGTGTGGGTCTTCGAGGAAGAAGAAGACACGAAGACGAGCCTTCCCTCTCTCTCAATTTGGGGATTAGGGTTTCAAAGTTGGGGGAAAGATGCCAAACGGCATCGTTTTGGTGTTTGGATGCTGACTCAACTCTCTGACAAGCCACGTCGGCGTCAAAAATTAATAAAAAAGGGCCACGTCGGATTTCCGGCCAATTTCGTCGGCGTTGGCACCAAAGTGAGCGTTTTTCAAATTTTTTGGCACTTAAGTGATCCGACAAAAAATTTTGGCACCAAAGTGAGCGCCGTACACAACTTATGGCACCATTAGTGTACTTATCCCAATGGAGGGAAAGTGTGGGGATAAGGCTTCTCAATGTACGCCTATTTTTGAAAAGTTGGTGCAAATTGGAGGTTTTCCAAAGTGAGAGTGCTTAGAGTTAAACCCCACGGTCCTATAGATACCCCTATCTCCTGGTGTTCATAACGAACCATTAGATTGAATCGTAGAGGCGAGGGAAGTTCGTTCTTGCAGTTCACGGACGAGAAATTGCACTGTAGAGGTGAGAGATAGTACCTCTGGCTCATGGACAGGTGGGCAGCGAGCAACTACAAGCTCAAGCTCACATATGGAACCACATCTTCAACTCCATCAATTCCATGTGCTTGAAATGTGCCATTCAATAGGCATTCCCGACACCATCCACCGGCATGGCCAACCCATGGCCCTTGATACCTTAGTCTCTACACTTCAAATTCATCCGTCAAGAGCTCGCTCTGTCGACCGCCTCATGCGCATTCTTGTCCCCTCGGGCTTTTTTTGGACAAAAGAAGCTCCCGCCGGACGGTCGAAATGCCTACGTACTCAACCACTTGTTAGAGCTCCTCGTTAAGGACAATCCCTCCAATGTCGCGCCATTTGCATTAGCTACACTCGACCCTATTTTTGTGAAGCTGTGGCACTGTGTGAGCACGTGGTTCCACAACAGTGTTGACGGGACGCCGTTCGAAATGGTGCAAGGGATGTCATTTTGGAGGTATGTTGGTCAAGAGCCGAGGCTTAATCGCTTATTCAATGATGGCATGGCTAGCGATGCTCGATTGGTGGCTAGCATGGTGGTTAACGAGCACAAAGGGGTGTTGGAGGGAATAACCTTGTTGGTCGATGTAGGAGGAGGAACCGGAACGATGGCCAAGGCCATCGCAAGGGCCTTTCCGCATATGGAGTGCACAATATATGATCTTCCGCATGCGGTGGCTAATTTAGAAGTTAGCGAGAACATGAGACGTGTTCTGGGGACATCTTTGAAGCCATACCACCTGCAGATGCAATTTTATTGATGGTTTGAACATTAACTTCCCTATTGAATGAAGTTGGTGAAGGAAAGTAAACAACGCAATGAGCACTCTTACCATCAACGGGATAAATAATTTATATTTTCGTTTTGATAGGACTCGGTCTATATTCAATGTACATGATACATCACTAGTTATTTAAAAGATTAAGATTCAACTATTTCACCTTCTTTAATATAATCTTATCTAGAATAGCCGCACGTTTTTTATGAACCTACACAAACACCAACCAATTACCAATACCTAAATCCTCTATCTAATCTTATCGAGAATAGCCGCACGTTTTTTTACACAAACACCAACCAATTACCAATACCTAAATCCTCTCTCGCACGTTTTTTATGAACCTACACAAACACCAACCAATTACCAATACCTATATCCTCTATCTAATCTTATCAAGAATAGCCGCACGTTTTTTACGAATTTACACAAACACCAACCAATTACCAATACCTAAATCCTCTCTCTCTCTCTCTGTTAGCGGCGAGTAGCCATGCAACGAGAGAAAATCATTAATCATAACACTTTTGTTAATTTAGTTTTTTTTTTTTAATTGTGCAAATTGAGTCTTATATCCTTTTACTTTTTTCCAATTAAATCCATTCGACTAATTTTAGCTGAAAATAACTAATGTGGACATTGGTCATCCTACATAGTGTGGCCGATGCAAACGCGGACAATTTTTTAATTTTTTAATTTTTTTCAAACTAATTATTATTTTTTATTTTTCCATTTTCTTCTCTATTCATTCTTTTTTTTTTTTTTCATAAGGCCGCGACCCTCATTAGCCACTGGACAAGGGCTGCAATACCCTCACCTAGACCATCGTGGTTGTAGGTGAGAGAGGCCTCACCTACAGTCACGCGATGGCCTCATTCGGATCATTGTGAGGGCTTGAACTCTCATGGCCACAACAAGAAAAAAGCAAAGAAGGAAAAGAGAAAGAAAAGAAAAACAAAGAAAAAAATTAAAAAATAAGTAAATAAATTGAAAAAAAGATATTAAAAATTATTAAAAATTATTCACGTCATTGCTAGTTGTGCCACACAAGATGGTTGATATCCACATCAATGGTTTCTAACCAAAATTCATCGGAGTTGGACTCCATTGATAAAGCATAAATATTTATGACTTAATTGTCGCAATTAAAAGATTTAAAACTTTTTTTTATTATAAAAGAGTAATAGATTTAAAAACATTTTGGACAATTTTCTCTAATGAGGAAGGAGCTACATGGGGAAGAAGGGAAAAAACACAAAAGGAAAAAAAAAAATTTTAGTTATTCAAAATTCAATATGCCGATGTGTCCTTTCAAGAAACGAGTTTAATATGTGAATTAATCTCCTTAAATTTGAAGGATCCCAATCTCTAGTCTTAGAGCTCCTGGTATTGAAAAATTCGCATGTGGATAACTCACCAAAAATATTAAAATTGAATCTTCATGTAAAGGATAGTTTACATTTTGCAAAAAAATCCCTCCTAGCGTTCAATTTGCATAGGAAATTTACAAAATCACAAGTGAACAACATATGGAAAAAAAATGACAGACTGATGGATCAATTAAGTTATATGCAGTGGATACTCCATGATTGGAGCGACGAAGACAGAGTGCAGATACTGAAGCGATGCAAGGGGACCATAGGCAAGGGCAAGGGCAAGAGTAAAAACGTGATTATAATTGAGATGGTGATAGAAAACTAGAAAAGTGACAGAGATGATCAAAACCCCGCTCTTCTTTGACGTGTTGATGATGACCCTCGCGTCGGGGAGGGAAAGGAATGAAACAGAATGGGCTAAGCTCTTCGTCACTGCTGGCTTCGGGGACTACCAAGATCACCCTGTACTTGGCTTGCGATCTATTGTTGAGGTCACCCCTGTATTTGACAATTCGTGCTATAGTTCTTATGGCTGGTGGTAAGTTAAAGATGAATTGTAAATAAGGCTTCTCTACCCACAAAAAAATAAAAAATAAAAAATAAAATCTCAGCAAGAATTTATCCATTATTGACGCCTGACTTTTAATCGACACATCGAAAAATGTGAAAAGAAAATTCGAGATTTGGGTTTTTGATTGTAGTAGAACCCATTTCTTGGCCAAAAATTGTCATTCTTTGTTTCTTTATTTTGTATTGTTGCTTTTAAGCGATTTCCAATTTATTTTCAAGAAAAACTCAGAGGTCAAATGGTTGATTGTCGGGTAGACATTTTAATCAACCATTTGACCAAAAATTAACTCCAAGTCAAAAATTAGTTTTTTCACCCAAAAATATGCAATTTATCTTCAATTTCACTTTTATCAAATCAATGAAAAATTAAAAATTTTGTGTCAATTTGATTTGTGTGTCAATTGGAAAAATTAGCCTTTGACCAAAAAAATTGAAAAAATAAAAATCCCCAAAAGTACTTTTTTTAGTGTCAATTTGATTGTGTGTCGAAAATTGCACAAAATTCAATTGAGAACCTTATTTTCCGAATTTTTCGGTTTTAGATTCTAAATTGACCGAAAATAAAATTATTTTTATTTTACTCACAATTACATATAGTTCCTTCTATGACTTTTGGTCTATGGACTTTTTTAATCCATTCATTTATTTGATTTTGTGAATTACCATATCAAAAGATGAATTGCCGTTTTAAGTCATTATTAGGGGTCAAAATCGATCCTTCATTACTTGCGAATAGATGATAGTTTTCCACTCATTTTCTTAAGATAAGTCTAAATTTGGGGTCAATTTTGAGAAATTTACATTAGAGCTTCCCAATTTAAGGATTTTTAATCTCTCGAATATAAGAAAATCAAGCAATTAAGTTTCAATTGAAGAAATTCAAGTTGATCGATTCAAGGCTATGGTTCAATTTCATAAATCTATGTCTAATTTTAATATTAGGCCTAGGTTCATTTTTTACCTAAGTTTGGACACTTCAATTCAAAGTCAAGTTGACAATAGGTGAATTTTCACATGGGTGATTAGTTGGATAAGTCAATTACATTAATTGGATTCAACTTCAATCAATTTGCAATTTTACCTAATAAATTGTAAAATTGTTCATTTTGACCCTTTAAGTTCAATTTTGAGTACCCATGATTTTGGTCCATTGTTTTTCATAACAATCATTCAATTAAGTCAACAGAAGACCCATAAAACACATTTATAAAAGTTAATTGGCTTAATTGAATTGAAATTAAGCAATTTCCTCTCAAATCGAGTAAAGTTTTCTTTTCAATTTCGTCCTTGAGGGACCAAATTGCATAAATTTTGAACCCATCAAGGCCACAAGTGTGTGAAACAGCCAAAACTGAATTGAACCAGTCAAGAACCAATCAAACCGGCATAAACCGATTTCACCGGTCTCACTGGCCATCGGTGAGGCAAGTCGGTTTGGCCCTTTTGTTGGCCGTTTCTAGACCTTTGATGGCTGGTTCCAAAATTGTGTTTTTGCCAATTTCACTTTTGTACCCTCAATTTCCTACAATTTTATATAGACCCCTAGATTTCGTAAAATTGTAATTTCACCCCTAATAAGGTTTTTTAGCGCAATTCTCAATTTTTGCTCAGGTTTTCGCAAATCAGGCTTACTTAATCATTTACCTGAGACCTCTAGATGATAATCAAGCTTTCGAAATTTGATTTTGCTCGTTGGATTAAAATTTTGATCGTTGAATCGAAGCAACGGCCGAGATCGTGTGATTTGAGGATGGTATAACTATCCTTTTCCCTCCAAAATCAAAAGGGAAACTCATTTGCTACAAAGTTTTAATTCTCTAACACAAACTCTCTCTCTAGCCTCTCTCTCCTTTCCCTCTCCTTGGTGCAATTGGCCCTCTTGGCTGCACCTTGTCGTGCAAACTACCGCTCGCCGGAGCCCTCGCTAGTGGCGCTCTAGTCATACCAGCCTCCCCAGCCTCTCTTGGTCCCTGTCGCACCATCTCTGATAGCCAGCGGCCACCAGAGCTCTCCGATCAGTAGCTCCTTCTCAATTCTAGCAAAACTGGAGTCCACATCGGTCCTAGCCTTAGCAAGTTCAACCGACTAAACTGGTCCTTGATCTGCTATCCTTGGCATCCTATCCATCGTCGGTCTTTTCGTGGAAGAGTCCCCGACCAGTTGGTGGTCAAGGCTTTGACGGATGGTTACCGGAACTCATCCGATGACCTTTTCTTCCACCGACGTGAAGGTTGGTCTAGTTTGTTCAACCAGTTTTTTTCCTTGACTAAACTAGTAGTTGTTGGTGATATTAACAAGCTTCGATTACCTCCAATCAGTCCCCAGGAGAGGCTCCAATCTCGCCATGGTCAGAAACTTGCTGATCGATCACCGAATCTCCTCCGGCAGCCCAATCTCTATCAGTGTTTGAAGGCTGGTTCACTCGGACCGGTTCTGCTTGTGATGTAAACCGGTGGTTTGACCGGCCTTGTGGTGTCCCTAGCTACTCCGATCTGCTCGAAAGACACAAAAGGTAATCCCCTTAGACTCAAATCCAATGAAGTGAGATCCAATTAGCCGATCGGGGCTAAGATTCACATTTAGGGTTTCGTGAAATGCTCAAATATGTTTCTGATTGGCTTAATCGTTGATTTGCTGGAGATTGAAGATGATTCGTGGATGATTTTGTGACTTTGAATGTTGATATGTAATTTCGGATGTTCTGTGATATATTCGTTGTTTTGGCATAAATGAGGTCTTAGATGACCTTGTTTTAGCTCAAGTCCTTCTAGACTTTGCAAATATATGTCACAAAAGTTGAATCAATAGGTCGCACAGCCCAATCAGATAACGTTTGACCCTAAAAAAATACCTCTAAAGTTATTCGAATATGCAGTATTCTAAGTTCATTTTAGGTTCTGTTTTGATTCCAACTTTTGATTTTGCTATTTTTTGTGCTACTTCCTGTGATGATTTTGGGATGAACTTATATAAAAATTATTCCTCATTGTCTTAAGAATGTTACATAATTTTTTCGTAATTTTTGGATGTGTTTAGCTAAGTCAAGAACATCTTGATCTAAGCATAGGATGATCTACCCTACACTAATCCGAATTGCAGTTTTGCAAAATTGAGCTTAAAAATGAGTGTAATTGGCTACATGATCTTCATTGGACATGAAACATATGTCATATATGTCTTAGCTGTGTATGATTTGCTGGATTTACTCATCATTTGATTTGTCATATGTATGTATAAACACATTAGGGCCCTACTGCATGTAAGACCTTAAATGTTGCATACCTATATTGTCATTTTCGATACGATTTGCGTGATCTCAATTAGGTTTCCAATCCTTAATGAGAAATATTCATCATCGTGTGCTCTATGCATGAGATTTTTGTTAGATTTTTGCATGTCCCTAGGTGACCAAAATCATGTTTGTTATGTGATGTTAATGTTAGATTATAGCTTTATCATGTATGCACTTTATCATGCTCGTTTGGGCCTATTATAGGTCAAATTATATATCAACATCTTCTTGACTTTTAAAATATACATAACAAGATTTGTGTGCACATGTGAATTGTCATGATTAAGCATCATTTGCTACATGAACAATATGCCTTAATTAGGCTAGTCACATTTTAAAATCATCAAATATGTCATTTAGGTCTTAAGTCATTTGGCATTGACATTGACTTGCATGATCCTTTTGCATATCGACTTAGCGTTAGATGTTTATCCAAATCTTTTGTCACATCAAATCCTTCATCATTTGTGAATTTCATACCGTTTGTGCATTACGAAGTGATTTTTAGACTTAAGGATTGATGCACACTCATTAACAAACCTCGATTTTTAGCACCGAGTCAACCTCAATTGGATTCAAGCCATTCTAAGAAGTTGTAAAGCACACCTAGAACTTTTGAATACCATCGATTCATGCGATTTGCTTATTGTTAGGTCAATTTTCAAATTTTCCTAAGCTATACTAGAATTTGGATTTATAATCAAATTCGGACTCCTGTTTTTACCCCTGTTTAAACAGACCTTTGCCATTTTTATGCTAATATATATGTAAGAATTCTTGACTTGGTCCCTTAATAAAGTTTGTTTCTCACCATGTTGGTTATGTTGTGACAGAGTTTTGTGATTTCTGGACTTCATTTGGTTAGGTAAACCTTGGTTGCAATGATGTGATGTCCTGTCGTGGTGATTTCCTGATGCATAGTTGCTTATTGTTTGACTTTTATAAAATCATACTTAATTCTTTTAAGAAAATTTTCTTCATGAAAATTGTTCCATATCATATTATGCATGTTAGGGATTTTCCTCATAGTTAAATCATCAATGGGTATTACCCAATATTGCTAACATATTGTATTTAATCTGAAATTTCCTCATATGAATTTCTTGTTGTGATTGCTTAACTAGGCCTTTTAGGTTAGTTCATGCATGGTGTTAGAACATGTCACCTTCATAAAAATTGTTTCAAATCCTTCAATCTTTGTTGTCAAATGATTTTCAATATATAGATTTCCCAAATTATATTTCAAAATAGCTTTGGTACATATGATGTTTCCAAAAGCAAATCTTTTAAACTTTTTTTCTCAATAATTGGTTTGACATCATGAAAGTCACATTTTTTACCATATTCAAAATGTCTACGATACTTATAAGTGCATTTATACTAGCCCTAGGCTAGCCTTGGCAATTGAATGTGTTTCATAGTCGAGACATAATTTTGTCTCCAAAAACCTTCTTGATGATTTCAAACCCTATTATTGAAACATCACATGTACTCCTTATGCATATTCATGTCATTCATTATTAATGCTTGTGTCCATAATTGGCACATGTCCTGGTAATAAGTGATTCACCGACGGTTCACTCACTTGGTTGATTGTTTGGAAAACAAGGTCTCAAAGGCCTGCTTGTATGTTTAATTCATGCTTATGCATGTGATTGTTAAATGTATGTTAGTTGCAACACATAATACCGAGGGAAAACAATGGGCAATCACCTAGAACATCTTTTTAGAGACTTACGAGCGTTATTTACCATGTTAGAACACAAGTGGTTAATAATGGCTATAAGTCATCAAATGACTTGAGTAGGTATCTAGAGGGACCCACGCATGAATTGCAAAGGTCACCCCGAGGCCTAAAGTTAGTTGGTTTTGAATTTCATTTTAATTGATCGATTGTTCTTGCCTCGTGCTGTGTTTTTGATTGTCTTGATATGTACAATTGTCTCTTTTCTTTATATGTACCTAGCTTAGATTTAGGTTAGAAATAGATTAAATTCCAAAAGTGGCGAATCATCAAGACTCAAAGATGGTGGAAGGTCGATGTCTGTTCCAGTCATACTATTGTACTATTCATCCCCGGCATATGTCTTGAGTTTATTATTTGTATAAACACCCAACGAGTTGCCATTTTTTTATTTTTTATTTTCTTCCCCTTTAATTCTCTTAAGTTTTAGGATTAGATAATAGATTTACTACTTGCATTGATTGTTTACTTATCATCTTGTACCTTCAATACAACTTAGTGTTTTCTTTTATCTTTCTTAGAAATAGAATAGCCTGAAAATGACCAACCATGTAGGATCGTTTAGTTTAGGTTAAATGATCCCGAAAAAGTAAAAAGACATGTATGATCACTTTAGGTAACACGAGATACTGTTAGGTACTGAAATGGTGCTAATAGAAATATTAGCGTAATCCAAGTCCTTGAACATAGATATGTGATTGTGTAGAAATCGAGGGACAACTTCCGACCCTTTATTAGGTTTTTTAGACGACCCCTAAAAATGAAGCTGGTGGTGACTCTGTCTTATTTGTAAGTCATTTTAAACAACTAGACTATATAAATGAACTCGTCACAAGGGGTATGGGTCTTGATAAGACTTATCATGATTTAGCATACTCGATGTGGCAGTACCCCAAAGGATAAAGTGATGCTATCCTTATGGATGAAGCGTACTATTGAGAGGGGTAAATGTACTCTTAAATTTGATATCTACACTTGATCTCATTTCTCAAGATGTGTCGCCCATGTGGGTATGGATCGCAACACTCCACTATCAAGCGGGGTATAAGTTTGGGAGAACTTGCGATTGTGTAAGAGGGAACTCAAAAGAAGTTTGATCCAAAAGGCGAGGCGATGATGTCTTTTGAAACGCAAACCATGAGGAAACTCTCATGGTTAAGTACCTTTAAACCCAACCTTCCCCCGAGGGTCAAATCGCGATGCGACATCCATGTATGAACATGTGCAAAAGGTGTGATTAAAACGTTCATTGAAATAATCATTCTTAGCAATTGAAGCACATAGGTGTCATTTAAAAATTGATTGCCAGTGATCCTTGTCTAGCTTCGAGCCTCTAACTTTTTCATCCTGTTGTTAATTGATTTTAGTATGGAGATACAAATGTGTAATTCTAGTGTGTTAGCCATAAGTCTCGAAGTGTGTGCACTTACAAAACAATTTATTAGGAATGTTCATAATGTTAGAGGCAAGACTAGTCTATTGAACAAGTATAAAAAATTCAGGGATTGCATTAAATAAATTAAAAATTAATGGACCATATCGCACATTGGACTAAAATTCAGGGTCCATATTGAACAAATTAAAAGTTCGTGAACTAAATTGTATATTGAGTTTAAGTTCAGGATTGTTTGTCTCATTTTCCCTTTATATTATTGACCTAGATGATAATTTGTAGTTGTAGACGGATACACACATTTTACATTTAGGCATCCAATCGAATTTGCCACATCAACTCCTCAATCAATTTCATGAGCTAATTTTAGTATCTAGAGCATTTTGCTTTACCCACGCAATCACTAGACAACATAGCTATGAAGTTTGAATTATCAAAATTAGAGCATTTCACATTTATATTGCAAATACATGCAATTTAATAACAACAACAACAACAACAACAACAACAACAACAATAGTAACTTCCCATTCCCAGCACGTTAGTAACATATTGCATTATCTTTGCAAAGGAGACACGTGCATGACTTTACCTTTCGTGCTTTTCCACACCTCTTCTTACTTTTGACAATTCAACTCAATTACGAATAGGTGGGGGAAGCATCCGTAAAAGGTAAGAGAGGAAAGATAAATGAGGAGGACAAGACATTTTTGTAATGGGGTTGAAACTTTTTAAGGCTTTTTAATTGTTTGGATATTAAGTTTTTTTTTTTTTTTGTGGATATTAAAGACTTGTTTGATAACTATGATATTTCCAGGAACAATTTCTACTTATAAATGATTCTTTTTTATTATGTTCTCTGGATGAGTCTTTGAGTATTTGAAAACTTATTTGCTAGGCTGATAGTTGCCTTCCCTCTACCAGAAATGCAAGCTCAAGCTAAAGACTCTCTCTCGACCTATTCTGGGTGATAGTAAGGCATAGCCTCATCCTTTGGGCCTTCTCAACCCAGTATGCCTAATCTTGAAGTGGAGCTAGGGTAAGACAGGTAGCCTAAAGAACTTATAGCTCACTCAATCAGTTCACTTACTCTTCTTTCTTTTGTAAGCCTTAAGAAAGGAGAGATTTGGTATTAGCAAGTGAATTAGAAGCTACTTGCTCTGCTATTTTGACCAAGCCTGGCTAAGGAAGAGTTATGAAGCAAAAAAAAAAAAAAAAATGCCGAGGTATACTCTATTTCATTTTTCAATCCTTAACGAGAAATAATAAATAAAAAGAAAAAAGGAATGCCATTTAATTTCGACCTATCGTGGAAAGCTCAAATTTTATTTTTCATCCCCAATCCTAAATAAAATTTCCGTAAAAAATTACATTGAGACACGTTGGATAAATAAGATTCATGGTATACTTTTTACTATTGATCAGGAAAAATTTGAAGAAAACATAGATGCATTTGATAAAAATTCATTATCAACGAAAAAAAAAACTTTATGTATTTCCATTTTCAGAAACCGAACAGGGAAGAATTCATTTAGAAGATCAAATAAAACTTTTGAAAATTTTCTTCAACGCAATTATAATTGAGCCCAAGCCCAAAAGAATAAAAAAAGAAATCTATTGGAATAAAAGAAATAAGTAAAAAAGTTCCTCCATGGTCATACAAATTAATCAACGATTTGGAACAACAAGAATGGGTCGGTGAGCTGTTTGTCGAGCCATGTGTACGAGCTCGGTGCCCATGAGTGTGACACCCCCTAGACGTCACTGCTAACACGGTTATTATATTCTTTTCACTTTTTAGGTATGAAGAAGCGCATATGGATAGAAAACAACCCAAGACATAAAAACTCAAGGGAACACATTGCAAACCATGCAATCTCATTTCATATCTTATTTATATACATTAGGTGACAGGGTTGGGTACACTGGGG
Organism: Eucalyptus caleyi; assembly: GCA_014182885.2. NCBI lineage: Eukaryota > Viridiplantae > Streptophyta > Magnoliopsida > Myrtales > Myrtaceae > Eucalyptus > Eucalyptus caleyi. The sequence goes on from CM024466.2 coordinate 31,005,662, forward strand.
TACTAGTCAAAAATATCATTATGTTGAACTATGCCAAAATCCACTTGCCGCACCATCCCAACCTCCCCCTTCTTTTTTCCTGAGGACGGCCCCCTCCTCCTCTGCATTTTCTTATTCTTCTCTGTCATTTCTCTTATCTCTCTCTTGCTTATCTCTCTCTCTCTCTCTCTCTCTCTCTCTCTCTCATCCTCTTCTCCGCCAACAACCACCCTCCAATTTCCCACACCAGCGATGTCTTGAATCCTCACCTGTTGTCCATCAACTACGCCTTTCGGGCTGATCTTAGGCCTTGACTCATCCTCTGTGGATGAACCTTGCGGAGGAACCCTTAGGTTTTTGAGGCATTGGATTCTCACCAATGTTTGTGTTACTCAAGGCGACATTCTCGCTTCCACTTCGTCCACCCCTGCTCTCGCGGGTGCTTCCCTCTAAGGCGGAACTCTCCCTTACTGATGTATGTTTACATCCCACAGCTTCAATAGATCGCTTAGCCCCGTTTATCTTCAGCGTAGAGTGCTCGATCAATGAGCTATTATGCACTCTTTCAAGGGTGGCTGCTTCTAGGCAAACCTCTTGGCTGTCTTTGCACCCCTACCTCCTTTATCACTAAGCGGTTATTTAGGGGCCTTAGCTGGTGATCCGGGCTATTTTCCTCTTGAAAATGAAGCTTTTCTCCCATCGTCTCACTGGCTGACTTTGACTCCTATTATTTGGAGGTCATATCTAGTATTTAGAGTTTGTCTTGATTTGGTACCGTTCTCGCGGCTCGCATCGAAATAGTGTTTTACCCCCAGATGTCTAGTCAACTGCTGCGCCTCAATGCATTGCAGTTGGCGACTCCGGTCCGCACTTTCCCTTCTTGGTCCTATCGAACGAAACACTTCATACCTCTTAAGTAGTTCTTTACTTGACATTAATTAAATTATGGCGTGCATCTTTATCCGATTCAATATTGTTGATTGAATTCCAATATTATCTCAAAAGCTCAGCGTTGTTGATTAAATTCCAACATTTTATTTCCTATTCAGGAGTATTACTATTGATTAAATTCCAACTTTATATCTAAGGCAAGCCGTGTCATAGATTAAATTCTAACATAATTTGAATTCGAAGTATAGGCTACCTAGCTACTTGTGTCCAGGTTATATCATTGATTATATTCTAATGCAATTTGTGCTAAAAAACTGTTAGTCTTTGAGTTATCTGAGTATCAATTGTTGGTTATATATATAAGTTGAGAATAAAATCTACCTTTGTATTTGACATTCTTTGTCTAGGCTCAATATAGAATATAAATCTCCTATAATAAAATCAAAACGCAGCGTTTGGTGAAAGATTTTTTGCTAGAATCAAAACTGGTGAAATAACTTCAAACGTGGGTTTTGACTCTCACTTCTTGTAAAGGGGCAAGGTAAAAATATGAGGGTGAGTTGAGAGTAAGAATAGGATTGACAAAAAAAAAAAAAAAACTTTTATTGCTAAACAAGTAAGCACCTCTTTAAGCAAAGGGCAACTTCACAATTCTGCATTGATCGTCCTTGTAATAGGTCCAATCGACACTTTGAGAATTGAATATCTTGTCTTGCATCTCTGACGCGTGCTTGGGAAGGCTGTTTAACAAGTTCCAAATAATCTCTCAGTAGTAGAACCTAGCTCATGAAAGTCGACTTCCGTTGGAGAGTAGCATATATCCATCCTCTTGTAGTTTCTTGTTCTCTAACTTTTACACTTTACATGTATTTCATCCTCAATGCATCTTTAGTATGAATATACAAATATTCTATTGCAAACTGTGAGGAAGGCGTATCGTGAACAGCCCCCGGGATATACTGCTTTCCAAAAACATTACGAAGCATTTTATAGTAGGGACCCTTATGCGACAACTCTTTATAAAGAGGATTGAAGTTTCAATCTCAATCTCAAGTTATCAGGATACAACCGACCCTTTTTTTGTCAAGCATTTCAACTCTGTTATGTATTGTGGAAAACTAGATATTGTATCTAAGTTTACTCTCTTTCACTGTTGAAACCGGATGATGCTTTTCACTTACAACGGTCCTCTTTCCTTCAATTTCTGACCGTTGGATCTCCTTCTGATCTAACCGTCGCGGATCGGTCTGTAGAATTATTGTCGTTGGAAGCAAAGAGGTTTCAACGCCACCTTTTTTGTGGAAAAAAGAAACATAGTAGAAGGTTAATTTATTTAAGGGAGGGTCCATGCAACCCCTTTCGGAAGTAACAGCCAGTTACACAGTGTCAGTTGAGAGGTGAACAAATTTTGGGTTTTGCATTCTCAATTCACCCAGAAAAAAAAAAGTGGGTTCGGGTCTAATTAAGTATTTACAAGGCTATTTGCGCATTTGTTATGTATACTAATCGAGAAATAATTTGCTTTTAAAAAATAGTGGATATGCATAACCCGAGACGATCATGATTAGTGAATTAAAAACTGTGAAAAATTTCATAATTAGTAAATAAGAGTCCTTGAGGGCCCTGTGGGTTATCAAGGTCCTTGCTAAGAGGCATAATATACTCAACGGATTTATTTGGCTAATAAAAGTGCAAATGATAACCGTCTTGTTTCAAAAATCAATTTCTAACTAGATATTGATTTTCGTATTTTTATTCTTTGGACGAGCTTTTGAGCCAAAATATGCGTTTAAGAACGACATAAAAATTATGTTCTCAGAATAAAAATTTATTTGATAACGATACAAAATATTTCACCCTTAAACAACGGCGAGAGGTGGTTGGCAAGCGGGCGGGCGGCTAGTAGGCGGGACAAATAATGAGAATTTTTTTTATTTCTCATATTTATTCCAAAAAAAGTAAATTTTTTACTTCTTATTTATGTTCCAAATCGATTTCTAAACTAAAAATTTGTTTAAAAAAAAATTGCATTACTAAATAATTTTTTATTCTAAATCTATTTTCTTGAATAAAAAAATAGAGAAGCATAATGATTTATGCGGGCCCCAATTATTGCCTCATAATCACGCGGTTCATGTTGGATTTCTGTCCTAGTCATTTGACAATAGACTGCATCATTGAAATCGGTGCGTGCGTTTGCTTAGGAAAGAGTTTGGTAAATGTGGCGCAACAACTGAAATAACTGGACAAAGGTAGTTCTTTGCGTCGCGTTGCTGACGGAGGGAGACGTGCGTCACATGGATATTGCGGCTTGACGAGGATATTGCGGGGGCTTAACGTTAGGCAAACCTCCAAGTCTTCTTTGCTTAGGCGACCCGACACCAAATGAAGTGTTGTACAAAACTTTTAACTCAATGCGAGAATTTTCCTCGTCATTGAAGGTGTGTTTTCTTAAGAAAAGCGAAAGAGCGCCGACAAAGATTAAGGAATCTCCCAGCACGCAGACTGTCGTGAACTCCTCCTCCTCCTGGAGCAGAGACGACCGTGTCTGCGGGTCAATCTCGCGCGGCGCGTCGATCTTCTTCTTGGATTAGGTGATGATCGCTCTTCTTCCTTCGTCTATGTTCTTGCTGTATGTTCTTGCTGTTTCTTGATCGCCTTTTTGATCCCTTGATCTGGGTATTCGATTGTTTCTTGGATCATGGAGGTCCGGATCGGTTCTGATGGGCTTGTCGTGGTTTTGGCTTATCGCGCGCACCCTTTTCGTGCTCAATGCTGTTTGTTCGGAATCTTAGCTTATCTCCGGGTTTGGTCTCTCCGCAATTGAACATGAAAGATGCTGTGAATTTCGATCTTTTGGTGTTCGATTCCACTGATTTCTTGTCGGGGAAGTCGTCGATTTGTACTAGGATTTCTGGGCATGGCTTTTCTTGCGCAAAGTTTTGTTTTTTCCCCCTCTTGCCCGAAGTAAACAAGAATGCACATGCTGAATTTGGATTTTCCCTTTTACCCCGTCTCATCAGATTAACTTCCACTATGATTTCCATGGTCGAGATTGGAAGTTCCATCTGTTGACTGCCGTGCAACTTTTTGCCTTTTTTGGGATACCCGTTTTGTGTTATGATTAACGCAATCAAACTTAACGAGACAGTGTTCTGGGTTTCTAGCCAAAGTCAACAAGCTGAACTGGCTTCGCTTGTTGGCAGTATGAGTTGTCACTCAGAAGCGCATTGATATTTTGAATGAAGTTGTTTTACATAAGCTTACCCAGCTCTGATTGTATATGTGCTTGTGTTGGAACTTTTGGGGTGTTTAAGTTTTCTGTTGTTCTGGTGTTTATGTACTTGTATTTCTTGAAAAGAAGTTTCATTATGGTGTGAAAGAAAATAAGACAAGGAATTTTCATCAATTCTATCACATCGCAGTCCATCCTTTTTATAGGCACTTCAGATTCAGGCGAACAGAAGCTTGTCTTTCCGTTTCTTTTCACTTCGAAATTCTTTCATGTTTCTCATTGGTCATATCAGTCTTTGTGATTGCTATGGCTAACTTTTGTGATTTCAGGAGATGGATAGTGAGACTAAGATTAAACGTGAGGCCGCAACTCAACCACAGTTGTCCAAAAAGGCAAAGAAATTGATTGATGACATTCAAGAAATTATGACAAATTGTCAAATGGCTTGGAAAGGGGGTTGAACCGGCGATTCTACTGTCTTAGTGGAGCAACTGCTCCAGTTGTTAAGTGATTTGAAGGCTGAGATTAATGCATTTTCCCCAGCATCTCCTATACCGGTTCGTATTTACTGTTATTTATATCTTTTGCGACTTATTGAATCAGTTGATTTGGTACTCTCGTGCTTTGTTTTTATTTTTATTATTCTCGTCATCTTTATGGATGCGGCCCCCTCTTCTCAAGCAATTTCCCATATAGTGGAGTGGGGCAATGGTAAAATCATTTATACTCTTGTTAAAATAAATTATTTGAGGTCTAGTTTTCCTGTGGTTGTAATATGCCTACATTAAAATGGCTGCTTATAAACTTCTTTTCCTCTGAATTTTCTGTGTAGGTCAGTAGCTTGGGATCATTCTCAGAGGAGATACAGCGTTTGACGCAGGGTTGTGATGAGCAAGATGATGGGACCAGCACATTGGTTGAATCGGCAGGTTTGAAGCCTGGACCTGACATTGAAGGCTTTCAAATAACCAATTTCACAACACCTCAGGAGGTCTCTCTCTTTCTCTAAATTTGTTATGTCGGGTAGTTAGGTTGGAAACGCTTCCTTTCCTTGTCTCTTAATAATTATACAAGACATGGCCTTTTCCTCTGGCAATGGATATGGGAAAGAAATAACTAAAAATTGTTGCCTTGGTATTCAAAAGATAAAATCCAAATGCCAATTAATCTGAATTGCAGGTGTATATAACTTGAGAATGCTGCTTCACAGTTCACACTACATGTTCTTTAGGATGTGAAAACTGGAATTCTTCAAAGTATATTTGTTGATCTGCTGCCAACATTGTAAAGATTATTGTTGTGCCGACAATGTTCGTCCTGGTTGCCAGTTTTGGTAAAAGTCTAATAGCTGCTCGTTATGATTAGCAACTTATGGGTTTCCCAACACGTATTCCTGAGAACTGGTCCAAATTTGGAGTTGCACAGTTTGCCCACATGGGCACATGCAAGCATATGCAAATGCACAAATTAAGTCTTGAGAAGTCTTAGTCATTGGAAGCTTGAAATATCTGAGTTATGCTTGCTAAGTTGAGTTCTGGCATTGATGAGATTTATGCAATTTTAAATCTTGAATGCTTTCATACCTTTGCTTCTAAGTGATTCTCTCATTGTGGCTTATGCGATTTTGAAGCTGCTACTGTGCAGTACGCACACGGTTTATCTTGAGTTTTGTTGTTACAACTGTGCTTTTCTTTGTCTATTTTCAGACTGATTTTCTGAACTTTGAGCAGCAAGGACTTGGTTCCCAAGAATTCTATCAATGTGGAATTGATTCAGGCATGCATAATACAGTTGTTAATCACTCAGATCTGTCTGGTCAGTTGGATTATCTCCATTTTGATTTCCATCAAGATGATGACCATGGCATTATAGGGAGACAAACAATGACAAACAAATAGGACCTGATTTTGGTGCTAACATTTTGCCTCTCGTCAATCCTCCACCATCTGCATTTTTGGGCCCGAAATGTGCTCTTTGGGATTGTCAGAGGCCTGCTCAAGGTTCTGAGTGGTGTCTAGATTACTGCAGTACAATGCATGCTGATCTGGCCCTTAGTGAAGGCAGCCCTGGTATGAATCCTGTACTGTGCCCTGGAGGAATTGGTTTGAAGGATGATAGACTACTTTCCTCTCTTATTGCAATGATGCAGGGAAAAAATGTGGGAATTCCTGAATGTCATGGGGCTGCCATTGAAAAATCGCCATGGAATGCCTCTGTAAGTCATACTCTCTCTCTCTCTCTCTCTCTCTCTCTCTTCTGGGTTGTTTGATCATGCAAATAACTGGTGAGCTGATTGTAATTCACTCCCGATCTGAACCACTTCCAACCTCGCAGAGCTATTTGACCTCTCTCTTCTGGAGGGAGAAAAGATCCGGGAATGGCTCTTCTTTGATAAGCCTAGGAGGGCATTTGAAAGTGGAAACAGAAAGCAGAGGTCATTGTCAGATTATTGTGGGCGTGGTTGGCACGAATCAAGGAAGCAGTTGATGAAAGAACTTGGGGGACACAAGAGGTCCTATTACATGGACCCCCAACCTCCAGGTTCTTTTGAATGGCACTTGTTTGAGTATGAGGTCACCTCGTCCACCTCTTGTGCATTATACAAGTTAGAGCTCAAGCTCGTCAGCATAAAGAAGAGTCCTAAGGGGAAGGGCATGAATGACTCAGTGGTTGATCTCCAGAAGCAGATGCCAAGGCTCACTGATCTCCAGAAGCAGGTGCGAAGGCTCGCTGATCTCCAGAAGCAGATGAGAAGGCTCAATGCGGATGTTTCCCCTGATACTAAACATCCAGTCAAGGGTCGATGAAGACTGATCAGAAGGCCAATTCTGAATGCTGAATATAATATGATGAGACTCAAAACATCCTTGATGCCATCATTCACTGTACATGTATATATCTTACATGGATATTGATACCCAGTTCCTTCTGTTGCTAAAGTATATGACTCTTAACAAAGGTCGTTCGCTGGTTTTGCCTTTTGAAAAATAGAATTAGGCTGACAGCGCCACCTCTGGTACATACAAAGACCTGTAAGATTTATGGGTATTGCTCTGAGAATTCATTTTTGCACTTGTCATTCTAGGATGTGTATTTCTATGGACGTTTATACGTTCTGGTGATTACTGAGTTCTTACTGGTGTCCTTGCATATATCATCTTATAAGAGTTCCACATCCGTGGTCAGAATGCTCAATTGGAGTCATTATTACTATTTATATTTGAAAAAAAAAAGGGGGAGGTCGCCAATGCTGATGGCTCACCTTCACTTCTTTCACTTATCAAAAAGACGATATCCTCAAAGTTGCATCCATGAACATGATCATACTCCCCCGCCTTTCCTTTCCATTCAAGTCCCATCCATGAATATGATCTCTCCTCAATGAGTGAAATAGCAAAAGTACGGTCAAATTAAACAAGTTTATCGAATTTTACATTACACGCTGCTGCTTCCAAAAGCTTTTTTCGATGCAACCGCATACATGCAGACTGTCGCGAACTCCTCCTCCTCCTCCTCCATGTAGCAGAGACGACCGTGTCTGCGGGTCAATCTTGCGTTGCGCGTCGATCTTCTTCTTGGATTAGGTAATGATCGCTCTTCTTCGTTCGTCTATGTTCTTGCTGTTTCTTGATCGCCTTTTTATTCCCTTAATCTAGGCATTCGATTGTTTCTTGGATCATGGAGCTCCGGATCGGTTCCGATGGGCTTGTCGTGGTTTTGGCTTATCGTGCGTACCCTTTTCATCCTCAATGCTGTTTGTTCGGAATCTTAGCTTATCTCCGGTTTTGGTCTCTCCGCAATTGAACATGAAAGATGCTGTGAATTTCGATCTTTTGGTGTTTGATTCCACTGATTTCTTGTCGGGGAAGTGTTGGAGAAATCTTTCCAGAATATTTTGAAGTTGACAAAACGTTTCTATCAGTCTAGTCTGAATATTTGCAGACCTTCTGTTTAGAGTCTGAAGACTTCCAGATCACCAGACTCAGCACTCAAGACTCAAGACCCAAGACTATTCTCATTGACAGTTTTTCTAATCCAGTGTCGAAGGCAATCCAGAGCCGAAGTATTTGGTTAAGGATTTAGTCCTATTCTCTGGAGAAGATCTCTTGGCTGGATAAAAATAACGGATTCTTTTATACGTAATCTAGATCGTTTGAAGATCCAATGGTCGACGAAATATTCTTGGAAGGTTCTATTCTTGGAAACCAAGATCCTGATTGTATGGGCGAACGAGATTGATGGGCTATCGTCAGGTTCCTTTAATAGCTCGAATGATCTTCTTAATTGATTCCGTCCAACAGGTAAATTGGAGGAATCCCTTTGGTAAGTGCCAACGGGTATGATGGCATAAAGGAGTATAAAAGGAAGACGTTCTAGTTGCTTTAGTGCATGATCGATAGAGAAATTCCAGAGTCTGAAGCACCTCGATTATTAGTCGATACATTCTAAGCAAAATTGTATACACAGAGAGTGTCTATACTTAGTGAGACCTTAAGCGAGTGTGTAGATCATCTACACCGTGAAATCAAGGAAGATCAACGCTGTAACATCTCTTTGTTCATAGTGGAATCCAGCCAATAGGCTATCAGTGCAAAAGAGTGGACGTAGGCTTGAAATAAGCCGAACCACTATAAACCGCGTGTTCAATTTTCTCTTCCCTTCTCTCAGTCTTACTTTGATTATTGTTTGTCTCAAATCTATCAACTGTCTAGTATTGTGCAATTATCGAGAAAAATCTTTTATATACCTATTCACCCCCCCTCTAGGTACTTATACTAGCTATATCAGGAAGTCGTCGATTTGTACTAGGATTTCTGGGCATGGCTTTTCTTGCGCAAAGTTTTGTTTTTTCCCCCTCTTGCCCGAAGTAAACAAGAATGCACATGCTGAATTTGGATTTTCCCTTTTACCCCGTCTCATCAGATTAACTTCCACTATGATTTCGATGGTCGAGATTGGAAGTTCCATCTGTTGACTGCCGTGCAACTTTTTGCCCTTTTTGGGATACCCGTTTGTGTAATCATTAACGCAATCAAACTTAACGAGACAGTGTTCTGGGTTTCTAGCCAAAGTCAACAAGCTGAACTGGCTTCGCCTGTTGGCAGTATGAGTTGTCACTCAGAAGCGCATCGATATTTTGAATGAAGTTGTTTTACGTAAGCTTACCCAGCTCTGATTGTATATGTGCTTTTGTTGGAACTTTTGGGGTGTTTGTTTTCTGTTGATCTGATGTTTATGTACTTGTATTTCTCGAAAAGAAGTTTCATTATGTTGTGAGAGAGAACAAGACAAGGAATTTTCATCAATTCTATCACATCGTAGTCCATCCTTTTTATAGGCACTTCATATACAGGGGAACAAAAGCTTGTCATTTCGTTTCTTTTTGTTAACACCTAAATTTTGATAACCCATTTAATCATTTACCATATTAAATTAATTTTTAGCCCCTAAAAAAATATAGAATTAAGTTACATAGCATATAGTTTTAGAAGTATATTTTTTTTATTATTTGCATTGGACCGGCGACGGATGGGTTCGACTTGATGGTTTGGAACTTTAATTTCATGAGTTAGAGTAAGCCCACGAAGAGAGGAAATTGGCCTAAGCCTCGATATTCTCTAATCATCGAAAATTTGCTCGAAAGAAATCACGATTTGGTATTTTCAAAAACATTTATATATTTGGTAAATCTTCCGAATCTCCATGCGATATATATATATATATATATATATCGCATGGATATATTTTGCGGGGGATCGAAAGATTTAGGGTGAAATATCAAGAGGAAGATAGCTTGTTGAATAGGGGATATGGATTGAGTGAATATATGAAAAATCTTGTCACCTGCCTATATAAAATGGGTCTTTCTTTTTCCTTCCCGCGAGGGAGGGGGGGTACACAATGGAGAATATACGGCCTTGAAATACAGGAATAAGTGAAGGAACTCTCTTCTTGGCGATAGGTGAGAGAATTAGGAGGTGCATAGCCGAGTCCATCACCACGATTCCTAGTCCGCGGGTTCCTCCAACTTCGCAATCCTAGCGCCATTGCTTCCACCTGATGACCAACTGCTGTCGAGGAGTCCTTATACAGCCAAGCGGTGAACCTTCAAACGACGATCCTCGCCACAAATGCCATTAGTAGTAGCCATCAAACTAGCATCATCGAGTTTCTGTTTTGTAGGTTGTCAAGTGAGATTCACTCGCTGATTCTTGAGCTGAGCCATATTGGCAAATAGCCCCTTTGCCGTTCACCCTTGAGTCCACCTGCAAGCTAAGTCAAGACACCGCTTGGGACTCCATCCATGGCAAGCTAGCAGCTTGTGAACTATCCTTGGCCATGAATCGTTGGGCACCCCTTGTCACCAAGTCACGACTAACTCCAAACTTGCCACGGCTTTGCCTTGCCGAGCCCCATCGACACAATCAACGTCAATGTCTTGCTTGACCCAGCAGTTCCTTCATGCTGTTGGTGACTGAGGTCCTCCGCGTTCACCCGATCAATTGCTGGGACAAGTTCCAATTGCGTGTAGTTGTGGCAGAAATTCTCACACATTGTGTCCACTGGAAGTTATTGTTAAAATAGAAGAAAGAAGAAAGAAATTTCTTTTGGTGTGTGGGTGTGATTCATGAATGAAGTGGTAAGAATTCCCTAGAGGAGTGCATGTGGACCATATACAAACAAGAAGACTACAATTGGTAAAAAGTCTAAGTGCAGGGGCTGTCCTTTGGAATAAAAGGTTTTCTGGTCACCGTGGTCCAAGACTATTAAGCACGATAAACTCCTCCAGCAACGCAGTCTTCTCGCATGCCTTGTAGCCGTGGACACACCCAATCGAACCACCGCATCGAGCTCACTACAAGCCATCACCAGTGCCATCTTTTGACAAGTCCAAATTCAGGGACGATATCTATGAAATAGGTAAAGATATTATCGAAATTTAATTTGATAATTTCCTTATTTAATTCGTTGATATTGCGTTTAAATTCAAATCTTCCAATTATGCATCTTATCCAAAGTTTTCCGAAAAGCTTTTTAAATTAGGGACTATTCCCTAATTTCTCAACGTGCAAATGATTGACAGTCCGATTTTCACACATGAAATCCGACTCATAATCGTATGAAAAATCGCCAATCTGATCTCACGCCCGAGATTCGATTCGTGGTTATATTTAAAATTGACCAATCCGATCTACTACATTTTTTTTTTATTTGCCGTCGTGTTATTTGAATTGATTTGATTTTCGTAAAAAACCCAAAAAAATCTGAGTTAAATTAGGTTCTTTGCTTGTTTTAGGGTTATTTTGCATGTTTAGAATATGAAATTTAGTTATTTCGAATTTTTGAAAAATAAAAATCCAAAAAAATGCATTCATTTAGGATGTTTTATTTTTTTTTTTAAATTTTGAATTGCACGTTTAATTATGTTTCAATTTTAATTTTGAATTTCATATAAAAGAAAAAAGAAACAAAACTAAAATTAGGGCATTCTTTGCACGTCATTGCATGTTAGGATAAGATTGCATGTTTAATTTTTTAATTAATTGTAGGTTTAGATAATTTCTCCTAGATATGTTGCATTTTAGGATTACTTGGTTAAGATAATGTTCTAGTTTAAATTAAGATGTGGCTTAACCTAATTCCTAATACAAATTGGATAATATCTTAACTTGCATAGATAATTTTCGCATTTTTCTAATTTCGAATTTCATGGAAACTGCAAAAAAATTGTCTTAGAATAAATTAATTTCATTCTCTATGATAGATTGCATGCTCATTTAGAAAACACAAAAAATTTCACTTACGTCATATAGTTTAGGTCATATTATCATGTCATATCATTTCATGTTAGATTAGTAGCCTGCATTGCATAAAGCATGATTCTCATTAAATAAGTGGAAAAAAAGTAATTGCGTGTTAATTAAAAATTATATTTAGGACTGTCGATGTGAATTATGAGCTAACATTATATATTTTTTCGATGCCGTGAGGTAAGTCCTACAATTTATTCACTACTTTATCTGGATGTTAAATTGGTGGTTTGTGCACCAACATGATAACCTCACATGTTAGGGAGATAAATTAAAATCAATTCAAGCTGCTTGCTAAACATTTTTTTCAAAATAAAGGAAAAAGGTATCGAAAGGGCTGTCGCGACCTACCCTCAGTGGAGGAAATATGTTTAAGGGTATTGCATAAAGGACGGGCCTATGGCCCATGATTAGGCACAAGCTCTCCTAAGCCCATACCTTACGTGACATTAGGATATATATATATATATATATATATATATATATATATATATATATATATTTGGAATTTCGCACAAAAAGAGTTGCCATTAGCCTATTGGGGTCGGCTAGAAACCAAATGAGGCATGGGAGTGTACCTCACTTCCTACGCAATCAGAGAATCTAGGGTCGGAGACTTCATTATACTAATTCACGAATTAGTGCCATTTCGATACCTAATCTTATTCATTTTAACAAAAAAAAATTTCAGGCAGTTTGAATAGATTTTATACCTATCATATGGATGCACTATCATTAAAATAATAATTATAGTTACCAAGATCCTAATTGCCATAAAATTAAACGCTTCCAATTAAACCTAACAAAACATGCAATATAATCAATATACGAGTAAATAAATGCCTAATTACACTAAAAAGGCAATACATGACAATTCCCAACCAAGTCCTACATTTTTTTTTAAATATATACATATATTTATTCTTTTTTAATTGTTAATTTTTAAAATATTATTATAATATTATAATATTATAATATATTTAAAATGAAATGGATTGGATCCCCGGGTTTGGTCCGACCTAGTTCAGTGAAAAGGGACCCTAGATGGGGCTAGATGCTTGAACCCAGATTGGGCTGGGCCCCACAGCCCAAGGCTGGCAGAAACCTAGTTGGGCTGGGCCTCATGTGTAGGCCTAGTCTGGTCTAATTTTCTTAAAAGAAAGAAGTCCATAAGCCCACAAGCTTAAATTCGCCCAAAACCCTACTCGATTAGAGGCTTTGGTCCGACCCGGCCGTGACTCGATTTTGTACCCTCCTCTCCAGGGCTTCCACGGCGTCGAAGGGGGACGCTTGGAATGCCAGCGACTCAGCAACTGCAGCGCGGTGGGTGGCAAACGACGGCAGCAGCAATAAGGATAGCAACGGCGTCGCAAGTAGAGGCGCTACTGGGGTTGTGTCGGGTCGCGGCTGACGAGTGGCGTCGGGCGAGCAAATCATAGGCAGGAGCAGAGGTAGCAACAACTTCATCGGGATCTCGCGGGTTGCAGGTGAGGCGAAGCACGACGGTGGCTGGTAGAACGACAACGCGACGTTCGATAATGAAGGTAGCAGAGCGTCGACGACGGAGGAAGTAGAGGCTAAAACGGCTTGAGCAGTAGGGGCGTCACACAACAATAGCTCGTCGGGCTGTGGGTAAAGTGGCTCAACTCAGCTTGAGTAGAGGGAAGATAGCAAGCGAGCCGACGTAGGTGCGGGTGTTGGGTGTGAACGAATGGTGCTCCAGCGGCAACGGGGCGAAGGCGAAGTAGAGGCAAATCATGGGGCACTGTTGCTAAAGCAATGGGTCACTCGGAGACGTGGCGTTAACAGAAGTGACGACAGATGCAACGATGGATCTTGCAGGTGAGGCGAAGCTTCAGTGTCACAGATCAGGCCAAGGTGGAGCGATAATGTCAAGGGTGTTGTGGGCTTCGAGTTGCAGTGTTCGGCGTGGCGGAGATAGGATCGAGCTTCGACTGCTGGGCAGCGATCAACATAGGGGACGAGCAGAAAAGGGCGCGGGACTTAACTGGCACAAGGATTCGGCGACTATGAAGGCAAGGCGGGTAGAAGGTGAAGCATGGCCAGCGGTAGATGAGTCGACCGGGGAAGAAGAACAGTGTTCTTCTTCCCCTTTTTTTAATTTTTCCTCTCTCTCCTCCTGCTTTCTCCTTCTCGAGCTCCCTTTCCCTCTCTATCTTCTTCAAGCTCCCAGCCTCTCCTTCCTTTGCTCTGTTGTTGTTGCCCTCTTTTCCTCTGCGCCCGATTTTGCTGCTTTTGCTTTTTGTAGGTTTTGCGTGCCCCAGGATGCCAAGGACGGAGCGGACCGATTCTGTTGATTGAGCTGAAGGTGGGAGAAGATAGGGCTGGGCCCAAGCCCACGCAAGGGGAAGAAGAAAAAAGAGAGAGGGGTGGGGGGCCAGGCCAATGCCAGATTCGGCCCAATCCCGACCTCTAGGCCTTTTTTTTTTTCTTTTTCTCCCCTTTTTTAGCGACTAATTCCTAATTTTGTATGCGATTAAATCCTAAATAAAAATGTAAAATTTAAGTGTCAATAAGGGCGTTAGAGAAATTTAACGTAATCAAGTCCCCGAACTCATAAATCTCTAGTTTGTAGGAGTAAAGTAAATCTCCCATTACTTGGGTTTCTAATCGACCCACCAAAAATAGATTAGTGGCGACTCCTAACTAAAAAATCATTTGTATGTTAAGAACTTCAACTTAAGTCGCGAATTGGTATGGGCTTAGGAGAGCCCGACCTAAGTTTAGGTTTAGTAATCCATTAGTCAAACCCTAACTGGTTCACCTAAAATTTTGATCACGACAATTTGGCGACTCTGCTGGGGACTTGAGTTTAAAGCTTTGAGTGGACTTAGACCAATTTTCTCTTCTATTTTGAAAAAATATTTTTGTTTGACAGTGAGGATTCCAGATACGTTCCTAACATTTAAGGTGTTAAATGTTCTTGCGGGATGAGAGATATAAGAGAAAGTGTTTGCTAACCTTTGTTTTATAGGAAGGTGTAGGAATGTATGGTTTACTTTTACATATGAAGTGTTGCTTGACATAAATTGTTTTACATGCTTTGTATTTAGTACTACACTGTTTTACATGCTTTGTATTTAAGGTGTTAAATGTTCTTGCGGGATGAGAGATATAAGAGAAAGTGTTTGCTAACCTTTGTTTTATAGGAAGGTGTAGGAATGTATGGTTTACTTTTACATATGAAGTGTTGCTTGACATAAATTGTTTTACATGCTTTGTATTTAGTACTACACTGTTGCATACACAACCTGTCGCCAGACTTGGGCCGCATAGGATCATTTAGGATGGTATTAAGATGGATACTACTTCGACCGCATGCCCGCGGTATGAGTCGCCTATCTCAATCCCGGATTTTCTATTTTTGGTGACAAGAGTACCCACCTTGGTCTGCATGCCCGCGACCTAGGTCGGCTCTTTAACCAAGTCGGAGTCATGAGGACCCGACTTAGTCCGCACACTCGCAGCTAGTCCGATCATCCTTGTGACTTCATTTAACTAAGCCTGTCTAGAGTAGAAATCGAGTCTCACATCTCATGTGCATGTCTGTGTGGTTGCCATCGATTTTCCTTGGTGAAGTAAGTCTTATATTCCTATACTGTGCAGTTTACTTACTTTGTCATACTTTTGCTCTATCCATGATGATCTAGGTCAATCATTGATTTAATTCCTTTGTTAATTAGCAATAAAATGAGGAAATTGTTATGCAATGAATCATTTGATAAAACTTTGGAGAATTTGTTTCTAATTCATGTCTTTATTGTTCTTATTAGAAAGTTTCAAATTTTGGCCTTTCCTAATTCATCTTTAGGAAATTTGGTCCTTGCTAGGGTATCTATTTTTATTCCATTCTTGTATGAAATTTTTCATTGAATAAATGAAAAATAAAATGAAAAAATCGATTAGATCATTGTCATGGATTGACTCTCTATTTACCCATCATGCTTACATATTCCCGTTCATTTGAATTAGGTGATTATGGAGCGGTCCTGCTCACCCATTCGTACACGGTCAAGAGCTAAAATGATGGATCAAAATAAGTGAGAAATTGCGACTCAAAGAAAAGTGCCAAGAGGAATTTTGAACCGTCTCATTTTCCTGAGATAGTCAAATTTGGTGCCACCATGAAGAGACTAGTGACATATCTAGAAGAAAGAATCTCTGACCTAGAGGATTTGCATCACAAGACCATGGAAGGTGAAGAACTCAAGCACACATGATTCATGAGCATTATTTTCTTGCCTGATGAGGAAGCATCTGGAAAGGGCGCATCGGGTTGCGATGATAAATCAATTGGCTCAATTGTTGCTCAACGAGATTGAGAACACAGTTCTAAAAAGTTAATGTGGGTCACATCTTGATATCACTTGAAATATCCATCTTAAAGAGCCAAGCAAAGTGTTTTGCATTTCCATGCTTGACGGAATTTTTATTCTTGCCAATTAATAAGAAAATGAAGGGCAAGTAAAAGAGGACCATCATTCTCTGGTAGAAGAGGTACGTCTCGTCCTTGAACATAATTAATTTTGGGAAATGACACTCTATTCTTTTCCTTGCAGATGACAAATTGGGGGCATGAAAGATTTTGTTAGTGACCCAATTGAGACAAAATCTCCACCCAAACCAAAATGGATGATCCATGTGCATTTACTCTGATGTTGCATTGTATCCTATTCATGCACGTTCTCTTGTGCAGAGGCAAAAATGGATTTTCAGTCTTGATTGATAGGGACAATCCAAGGACATTCATTGATGAGGCAATCCCCATGTGGGGGCAATTCCCTAAATGAATGCTTAAAATCATGCTTTGAGAGTGGTAAATTATCTATTTTGAAGTCACATGAAAAGAGAATTTCTATAGTGATTTTACTTATTTAACTCACCAATTTCATGTGGAGATTTGTCAAGATGGACAATTCAATGGAGTGATATCAAATGCTAAATGCGAAATGAGATGTGTCAGGATGATGAAAGGCAAGCATTATCCTGTACACAGTCCCCTACTTATACATTTGTGAAATGAGTGAAGAAAGTTCAATATCTACAAGATAAAGAGTTTTCTTGCGAAAGGTACGATGACCGAGATGATGAGGGGCAATTCATTTCTCTATCTCAAACACTACAGGTGATCCATTGCTTAATCCCTTTGAGCCTTATACACTTATGGAGATTTTTTTTTTTTTAAATTAGCCCAGTCGAATCACTCCACATCGGGGCAAATTGGAGGTAAGACAACATCATGAGGTGAGGAAAATGAAAAAAAAAATTGCTTGCTCTCACTTGCATTAATCTTCAAGTCGTGCTATTATATTGAATTAATGTGGTAATTTAAGTGCCTTAGGATGACGAAAAGCATTTCTTTCTCTACCCCACATACTTATATCATTTGCATAGCTCACTTGACCTTACAATTTCATTTCTTTAAACCTAGTTGGTGATCATCCCCCACACTGGGGCAAGGCAAAATCAATTGTTCAAATAGTATGGTCTGGCGTGCTGACAGAAGATGAAGACCTCCCAAAGGTCCAAATGTTAAAAGCACCATATGGTCATTCAAAATATAACCAATGGGCATAAAAAAAAAAAAAACAGTGTGCCTGGTAAAAACAATGCCAATGCCCATGCAAAAAGAAGTGAAGAAAAAATGAATGAGAACTAGAGGCATGAAAAAGTGATATGCCTAGTAAAAGTAAGGCCAATGCCCATAGATGAAAAAAGTGAATCAAGATAAGGACTATCGGTTGTAAAAAGGTTGTATCTCCAATGGAGCAATAGTCAAAGAACTCAAATGCTGAGTTTTTACAATCAATGAGGCGCATTATGAAGACAATCCTTGATGATGAAAAAGAAAAATGGTGGCAATGCCAAGATGATCATCAACTCTCACCCTTTACACATATTTTGAGCCTAATGATCCTTTTGTATATCAACCCATGAACCCAGTCTATGTTACGTTCCTTACAAAATCTCTTCAGATTTGGGCACTGGAATTAACATGGGAGTTTATATGTTTATAAGCATCGCTCAATGAAGTGCGAGCAAAATTATTTCTTTATCATTTTGTAGGGTTCTTAACTTGTAAACTCGGAGATGATTATAGAATTGTCCTTTCAATTGCGTTGACTCAAAGAGTCCCTTTGTTAAGCTGTTGACAAAACCCACATTACAGTCCTTATTAAAGACCTCTCGGATTGGTAAGGTTATATTGCTTGCGAGAATATTCAGACCCTTATTGGTATGATAATAGTGAGATGGAGTGATTCTCCTAAATAGTCATTCTAAATGAGAGTGAGTCAAAGTCTTTTCTAACTGAAAGTCTCTCATTTAGTATACTTAAGAAATCTATGTCATTTGTCTTGAACGACAATTCTCTCCTTTGAAAATTTGGGTGATGCAAATATGGTAAAGTCATTATGCATAAACTTTGATTGAATGATGAAAACCCCACTGAACTTTGAAATGTGCATTCTAGAGTAGCTTAAATTGTCTACGTCTTTAATGAATGCATATCAGTTTTTGCTCTAATCATATCTGACAAGTAATATTTCCTTGAAGACCAAGTAATACTTGATGTTCAAGTTGCTCTTTGAAGCCTTGAGACTTGGCGTGCTTTCATAGCCTGAAACCCTTTTTATCGACCCAGTGTGCTTCCGTAATTCGGTGTCCTTTTCATTGACTCGGCTTGCTTTTATAGCTCGATGTCCCTCTTTATCAACTCGGCATGCTTTTGTAGCCCGGAGTTCTTGACTTGGCGTGCTTTCATAGCCCAAAGTCCCTTTTATCGACACGTCATGCTTTCATAGCCCAATGTCCTTTTTAATCGACCCGGCGTGCTTCCGTAGCCTGGAGTTCCTTTATATTGACTTGGTGTGCTTCCATAGCCTAGAGTCCTTTTCATTGACTCGGCGTACTTCCGTAGCCCAATGTCATTTTTAATAGACCCGGCATGCTTCGGTAGCCTGGAGTTCTTGACCTGGTGTGCTTTCATAGTCTAGAATCCCTTTTATTGACATGGCATGCTTTCATAACCCAATGTCCCTCATGATCGACCCGGTGTGCTTCTGTAACCTGGAGTTCCTTCATATTGACCTGGCATGCTTTCGTAACCCAGAATCCTTTTCATCGACTCGATGTGTTTCCGTAACCCGATATCCCTTTTAATAGACCCGGTGTGCTTCCGTAGCTTGGAGTTCAATCGAGCTATCCCCAAAGATTTTTTTTTTCCAAGATTCAGTCTGATTAAGGTGATCGAAGAAAGGTTCGGGTCCTAGTCAGATGATCTATGCTGCAATTCTAGGCAACCAAAAAAAGTTTGGGTCCTAACTACACAAAACCTCATGCTAGGCGATCGTAGAAAGGTACGGGTCCTAGACAATATTTATTGCTTTAACAGGCTACCGTGGGAAGGTATAGGTCCTGGAAAAGCTGTTTCCTATTCAGGTGACCGTAGAAAGGTACAAGTCTTGAAATGTGATTTCTCGTTTAAGCAACTGTAGAAGGTATGGGTCCTAGAAAATATTTGTTGCTTTAACAGGCGACCATAGAAAGGTATGGGTCTTGGAAAAACTGTTTCTCATTCAAGTGACCGTAGAAATGTACGGGTCCTAGAAAGTGATTTCTTATTCAGGCGATTGTGGAAAGGTACAAGTCCTGGAAAATGAATCCCCGTTTAGGCAACCGTAAAATGGTACGAGTCCTAAACAACATATGTTTTCCATTCAGGCGACTGTAGAAAGGTACAGGTCTTGGAAAATCAATTTTTCCTCAATGCAACCGAAGAAAGGTTTGGATCCTAGACAAACAAATATTGCCATACTGGGCGACCGTAGAAAGGTACGGGTCCTAGAAAAGTAGTCTCCTTGAAAAGCCTCATTACTACTCTAGGTGACTGTAGAAAGGTATGGATCCTAGACATGTAACACCAACTATCTTGAATTACTCTACCCTCCTTGAAGGTAAGTTATTCTAGGTAGGTTTTCTTTATCATTTGCATTAGCATTTCCATCAGCATTTCCATGCATCATATAAATTGCATTCCAAAATGGAAATCATTTTCTAACAAAAAAAAAAAAAACCATTCAGTGCGTGTATGATCAAAATTTAAGTCTCAATTTGTCTTTGAAGACAACCTCTATGAG
Source organism: Eucalyptus caleyi (assembly GCA_014182885.2). Taxonomy (NCBI): domain Eukaryota; kingdom Viridiplantae; phylum Streptophyta; class Magnoliopsida; order Myrtales; family Myrtaceae; genus Eucalyptus; species Eucalyptus caleyi. The sequence continues at coordinate 31,025,737 of CM024466.2, forward strand.
CTCACCTTCAAAGAGGGGGATAGCTATTAACATCTAAATTTTGGCAACCTATTTAGCCATTTACCGCATTAAAAATTAGGGATTAATTTTTAACCCACATATATATATATAATTAAGTTGCATAGCATATAATTTTAGGAGCATTTTTTTTTAATTATTTGCATTGGACCGGCGACGGATGGATTCGACTCGATGGTTCAGAGCTTTAATTTCACGAGTTGGACTAAGCCCACTAAGAGAGGAAATTGGCCCAAGCTTGGTATTTTCTAATCACTGAAAACTTGCTCAAAAGAAATCACGATTTGATATTTTTGGAAAATATTCACATATTTGGTAAATGGTCTAAATCTTCATGCGATATATATCGAATGATATATTTCGTGGGGGATCGAAAGGTTTAGGGTATCAAGAGGAAGACAGCTCATTGAATAGGGGATATGGATCAAGTGAATATATGAAAAATCTTATTCAAGAAACAGAATATACAAACAATATCGAAGGAATATTGTTTACTTGATCCCATCACCTGCCTATATAAAAGGGGTCTTTCTTTTTCCTTCGAGGGGGGGGGGGCACACAATGGAGAATATATGGCCATGAAATACAGGAATAAGTGAAGGAACTCTCTTCTTGGCAACAGGTAAGAGAATTAGGAGGTGCATAGCCGAGTCCATCACCACGATTCCGGCCGATGACCAACTGCTGCCGAGGAGTCCCTATATAGCCAAGCGGTGAACCTTCAAATGATGATCCTCGTCACAAGTGCCACTAGCAGCAGCCATCAAACTAGCAACATCGAGTTTCTATTTTGTAGGTTGTCAAGTGAGATTCACTCGCGGATTCTTGAGCCGAGCCATATTGGCAAATAGCCCCTTTGTCGTTCACCCTTGAGTCCACCTACGAGCTAAGTCGAGACACCGCTTGGGACTCCATCCACAGCAAGCCAGCAGCCTGTGAACTATCCTTGGCCATGAACCGTTGGGCACCCCCTGGGCGGTGCCTATTGGAGAGCATCAGCAAGTCGCGACTAACTCCAAACTTGCCGCGGCTCTGCCTTGGCGAGCCCCATCGACACAATCGACGTCAATGTCTCGCTTGACCCAGCAGTTCCTTCATGCCGTTGGTGACTGAGGTCCTCCGTGTTCACCCAATTAATTGCTAGGACAAGTTCCAATTGCGGTTAGCTGTGGAAGAAATTCTCGCACGTTGTGTCCACTTAAGGTTATTGTTAAAATAGAAGAAAGAAGAAAGAAATTTCTTTTGGCGTGCGGGTGTGATTCATGAATGAAGTGGTAAGAATTCCCTAGAGCAGTGCATGTGGACCATATACAAACAAGAAGACTACAATTGGTAAAAAGTCTAAGTGCAAGTGTTGTCCTTTGGAATAAAAGGTTTTCTAGTGTTCACCGTGGTCCAAGACCATCAAGCACGATAAACTCCTCCAGCAACGCAGTCTTCTTGCGTGCCTTATAGCCGTGGACACACCAAATCAAACCACCGTGTCAAGCTCACTATAAGTCATCACCAATGCCATCTTTTGACGAGTCCGAATTCAGGGACGATATCTACGAAATAGGTAAAGAAATTATCCGAATTTAATTTGATAATTTCCTTATTTAATTCGTTGATATTGCGTTAAAATTCAAATCTTCCAAGGATGCATCTTATCCAAAGTTTTCCGAAAAGTTTTTTAAATTAGAGACTATTCCCTAATTTCATAATGTGCATATGATTGACAGTCTAATTTTCGCACCCGAAATCCGACTTGCAATCGTACGAGAAATTGTCAATCGATCTCACGCCTAAGATTCGATTCGCGGTTATATTTAAAATTGACCAATCCAATCCCCTGCATTTTTTTTTTATTTGTTGTCATGTTATTTGAATCAATTTTATTTTCGTAAAAAACCCCCCAAAAAAAAAAAAATCCGAGTTAGATTAGGTTCTTTGCTTGATATAGGGTTATTTTGCATGTTTAGAATAAGAAATTTACTTATTTCGAATTTTTGAAAAATAAAAATCCAAAAAATGCATTAATTTAGGATGTTGTTTTTTTTTTTTTAAATTTTGAATTGCACGTTTAATTAAGTGTCAATTTTAATTTTGAATCATAGAAAAGAAAAAGGAAAGAAAAGCTAAAATTAGGACATTCTTTGCATGTCGTTGCATGTTAGGATAAGATTGCATGTTTAATTTTTCAATTAATTGTAGGTTTAGATCATTTCTCCTAGATAGGTTACATTTTAGGATTACTTGATTAAGATAATGTTCTAGTTTAAATTAGGATTTGGCTTAACCTAATTCCTAATACAAATTGGATAATATCTTAACCCGCATAGATAATTTTTGCATTTTTCTAATTTCGAATTTCATGGAAAGTACAAAAGAATTGTCTTAGAATAAATTAATTTCATTCTCTAGGATAGATTGCATGCTCATTTAGAAAACACAAAATATTTCACTTAGGTCATATTACCATGTCATATGATTTCATGTTAGATTAGTAGCATGCATTACATAAAGCATGATTCTCATTAAATAAGTGGAAAAAAAAAGTAATTGCATGTTAATTAGAAATCATGTTTAAGACTGTTGACGTGAAACTTTCGATGCCATGAGGTAAGTTCTGCAATTTATTAACTGCTTTATATGGGTATTAAATTAGTGATTTGCACGCCCGCATGATAACTTCACATATTAGGGAGATAAATTAAAATCAATTCAAGCTGCTTGCCAAACATTTTTTTCATAATAAAAGAGAAAAGTACTGAAAATGGCGTTAGAGAAATTTAGCGTAATCAAGTCCCCAAACTCATAAATCTCTTGTTCGTAGGAGTAAAGTAAATCTCTCATTACTTTACTTGGGTTGCTAATCGACTCACCAAAAATAGATTAATGGCGACTCCTAACTGAAAAATCATTTGCATGTTAAGAACTTCAACCTAAGTCGCGAATTGGTATAGGCTTGGGAGAGCTTGAGCTAAGTTTAGGCTTAATAATCCATTAGCCAAACCCTAGATGGTTTCCCCAAAATTTTGATTGCAACACTTTTCATGTTGAAATTCTTTCATGTTTGTCATTGGTCATATCAGTCTTTGTGATTGTTATGGTTAACTTTTGTGATTTCAGGAGATGGACAGTGAGACTAAGATTAAACATGAGGCCACAACTCAGCCACAGTTGTCAGAAAAGGCAAGGAAGCTGATTGATGACATTCAAGAAATTATGACAAATTGTCAATTGGCTTGGAAAGGGGGTCGGACCGGCGATTCTACTGTCTTGGTGGAGCAACTGCTCCGGTTGTTAAGTGATTTGAAGGCTGAGATTAATGCATCTTCCCCGGCATCTCCTATACTGGTTCGTATATATTGTCATTTATATCTTTTGCGACTTATCGAATCAGTTGATTTGGTACTCTCGTGCTTTGTTTTTATTTTTATTATTCTCGTCATCTTTATGGACGTTGCCCCCTCTCTTCTCAGGCAATTCCCCATATAGTGGAGTGGGGCAATGGTAAAATCATTTTATACTCTTGTTAAAATAAATTATTTTGAGGTCTAGTTTTCCTGTGGTTGTAATACGCCTACGTTAAAATGGCTGCTTATAAACTTCTTTTCCTCTGAATTTTCTTGTGTAGGTCGATAGCTTGGGATCATTCTCAGAGGACATACAGCGTATGCTGCAGCTTTGTGACGAGCAAGATGATGCAACCAGCACATTGGTTGAATTGGCAGGTTAGAAGCCTGGACCTGACATTGAAGGCTTTCAAATAACCAATTTCACAACAGCTCAGGAGGTCTCTCTCTCTTTCTTTCAATTTGTTATGTCGGGTAATTAGGTTGGAAACGCTTCCTTTCCTTGTCTTTTAATAATTATACAAGACATGGCCTTTTCCTATGGCAATGGATATGGGAAAGAAATAACTGAAAATTGTTGCCTTGGTATTCAAAAGATGAAATCCAAATGCCGGTTAATCTGAATTGCAGGTGTATATAACTTGAGAATGCTGCTTCACACTACATGTTCTTTAGGTTGTGAAAAGGGGAATTCTTCAAAGTATATTTGTTGATCTGCTGCCAACATTGTAAAGATTATTGTCGTGCCGACAATGTTCATGCTGGTTGCCAGTTTCGGTAAAAGTCTAATAGCTGCTCGTTATGATTAGCAACTTATGGGTTTCCCAACACCTATTCCTGAGAACTGGTCCAAATTTGGAGTTGCACAGTTTGCCCACATGGGCACACACAAGCATACGCAAATGCACAAATTAAGTCTTGAAAAGTCTTAGTCATTTGAAGCTTGAAATATCTGAGTTATGCTTGCTAAGTTGAGTTCTGGCATTGATGAGATTTATGCAATATTAAATCTTGAATGCTTTCATACCTTTGCTTCTAAGTGAGAGTGCTAGTATGAACAAAATAAAGGAGTTAGGGAAGAGAATAAGAACACAAGATTTATAGTGGTTCGGCTTAATCCAAGCCTACATCCACTCTCCCATGATAACAGCCTTCTTGGCTGGATTCCACTATGCAATCAACAAGAGATTACAACTTCGAGTGCAAACACTTAGTAGTAGATCACACTATCTCACTAAGTTACTATTTTGGTATTTCTTTCATAATTACAAACGTTTAAGCTCTCAAAAGACAAGTATATGATCAAAAGTCGCTCAGACTTTGGAATTATAAATTTTACGCTCCGTCTCTTACTTGCTCATCGGTCCATGATCTCCTTAAATACTCCTCCACTTCCAAACTACCCGTTGGACAGTATTCCGGAGAATCGTCTTCCAATATACCCATTGGACAGCTCTGTATCTAGAAGATTTGGTAGCCGTTGAGTGACAAAGGTAGAATCCCAAATTAATTCCGATCGCCCATACAAACGAAATCTTGGTTTCCATAAGTAAAGCTTCTTCGTATAGAAAGTTCTTGTCTTCAAGATCCAATCGTCAATCAAATCAATCTTAATGTGGAATCCAAACCAGATCACTAGCCGTTGTATGATTGGGCTTGAGTTACGATTCATCGAATCTGGATGTAAAGTCTGATAGCCATAGACTTTACAATCTGAGTTTGTAGACTTTACAATATGGGTCTGAACATATCTGCTTCTGAACAGATTTAGCTTTAAGGTCTGTACCCAGTTCAGCTTCAGCACAGAGTCTATCTTCTGGTTCAGCTTCAGCATAGAATCTGTCTTCTGGTTCAGCATTCACGTTCAGTCTGGAATTATTCAGAGTTGACAGACTTCTGATGTAGAACAGACTTTGACACTAAAGTCTGGCAGTCTTCAGACTTTGAGTTTTGAGTCTGGCAGTCTTCAGACTTTGATAATATCCTCTACATGTTCTAACATCTGCATGGTCTATTACTCAACCATTAAACTTGTTAGTAGCCTTTGATTTATTTTGTCATCTTCAAAACATCATAAGGGATTTCCCTAACACTAAGTGATTCTCTCATTGTGGCTTATGCGATTTTGAAGCTGCTACTGTGCAGTATGCACACAGTTTATCTTGAGTTTTGTCGTTACAACTGTGCTTTTCTTTGTCTTTTTTCAGACTGATTTTCTGAACTTTGAGCAGCAAGGACTTGGTTCCCAAGAATTCTATCAATGTGGAATTGATTCAGGCATGCATAATACAGTTGTTAATGACTCAGATCTATCTACTCAGTTGGATTATCTCCATTTTGATTTCCATCAAGATGATGACCATGGGCATTATGGGGAGGCAAGTGTGTGACTTTCATCTTAGTTATCTTTATAATGAGGAAGATACTACATTGATTGCAATACTAGCATTCAACTTTCACCAAGAGAATCTATAGCATACAACATATTAACTCATTGTATCTACATATTGAGAGACTAATAGAACATATATGATAGAGACTTGCAGTGGATACTCCATGACTGGAGCGATGAAGACACTATGAAGATACTAAAGCGATGCAAGGAGGCCATAAGCAAGGGCAAGGGCCTGAATAAAAAGGTGATTATAATTGAGATGGTGATGGACAACACGAAAGGTGACAAAAAGATGATCGAAACCCAACTCTTCTTCGACATGTTGGTGATGACCCTTTTTTTTTCAGGAAGAGAGAGGATTGAGACAGAATGAGAGAAGCTCTTTGCTGGTGCTGGCTTCGGGGATCACAAAATCACTCCTATACTCGTATAAATAGATACCATGCAACCCTAATTACAATCAATGTTCTCATAAATATTATGTCGTTATTCTCTCTCTAGAGTAGAACGCATCAAATTCATTATCATCTCTACTCAAATCAACACTTTCTTTATTCCTATTTCTATTTCAAAAATGGTTGATGCATCTTTGGCCTTTTGTTCTTCTCCATGATCTCTTTACCCATCGTCTTCTATTTTCTTGAATCCCAATTTCCTATCACCTCTCAATGTTGTGCCCACTTCCACCTCTTTTTCTTTATTCCCAGCTGCTTGGATTCCTTTAGCTAAAATTGCGGCTATGCACTCAACCTCGCCGTCTCTTGTTTTCCCAACATCACAAGTCTCATCTCCATCAAGCATGATGCGGACAACTAGATACCATGGAAACTTCAATTTGACCCTATTTTAATATGCAACAATCTGCTAGGCTACGGTTTCTCCTTGTCCGCAGAAGGTCAAGACGGATTTGTACCTTTGTGGTTTGATCAATTCAACCATCATGGTCTAGAAATTCAGTCAAACCATTTATCATTTTTAATATAGTAATAGGAAATGAAGATATGTCAAGATGTCACGTGTAGGATCTTAAGAACAAAAAATACAACCTTCATTTATTTCATCTTGTTCTGGATCAGTTAGTATCTCTAGTAGGGACGTCAGGTTTAAACCAAAATCAAAACCAAAACCGAACCGAAAATTCATGCATTTTAGTTTAGTTCAGATAATGGAAAAATAACAATTCTTTTGGTTCGTTAACCAAACCAAATATTTCAACAAAAAATGAACACTCAACTTAAAATCTCTCTTCTTTCTCACCCCCTTATTTAGTTTGGCTCCAATGGGCAAAAATAGGAAAACTAAAAAATTGAACTAAACCAAATTGGGTCACGATTCGATTCGGTGCAGCTGCTTACCCTATCAATTCGGTTCGGTTTGGATTTCCTAAAATCCGAACCCAATCGAACTGTTAACACCCCTAATCATTGGTTGGTGAAAGGTTTGAATGGCAAAGATGCTTCTATGAGAAGCTTCACCTTCCAGATAAAAGACTGATCCAATATCATCTTCTTGGAGGAACAAACCCATCTTCTTGTCAACTTTCTGCAGCATGTGTGCCTTCGATTTTTGCCCAAGGTTAGTTTTTGACAATGTGTCCATTCTGTTCACATGTGAAACACCTCTCATTTTTGGTCGTGCCTGGGGATCTTCTTTTACAAGGCAATTTCCATTTTCCTTTCCTCCGTTTAGAAATCAAATTGAATCTTCTTAAAATGTCGTTTCTTCTTGCTAGAGCAAGAACAAGAACAAAAAGAATCTCTATTTAACCATTTTATTTCTGGGCCGGGCTTCTTTTGAGCTTTATCAATTTCTCTATTATCATGCAAATAATCCTTAATTGCTTTCTTCGTACACAGGTTTCGTCTTTGTCAATATGGATTGCTTGCTAGATTTCTCGCATTGTCGCTGAAGTACTCTCTTGTTTGTAATCTGGATATACCTCCCAGCTGCTGTAGCTAGCTGATTTGCGATGGACAATAGGAAGACTGGCTTGAGACTCACATATGTGCCTATGGCATAAAATAGCTTCAGCATTTTCTTAAAGCACTTATCAAGATCCTGTCTTCTGTAGGAACAACGCTTTCTTTCAAAGAACCCCTTCCTTTTGAGTTCCTTGATGTCTTTCGGATTACCAATAAAATCTGGAGTAGAATTCGAATCACTTGGCTGAAGTCTTGCATGACCAAGAAGGAGATCTGGTCCTGTTCAAAAAGAGACGTACGCCAGTCTTGGAGTTTTTTTTTTTTTTCCTTTTGTAAATCTGCTGGCAAATGACAGTATCGCAATGGCCAAGTTTTGATGCTTGGGTTTAGTAGTTAACTAGGCATGAAACTCTTGCAATCTTTCTGGTCACTTATGATATGGAAAATCATCAAATGCGAAAGACAGTCTTGATGATGTAGAATTATGGGTTTGCCTATGATTTTTCTCTGTTGCTCGAGGTTTAAGGGTAGTGGATCCCATATCTTCTTCATCTGCATGTGATTGTCCCGTGAAATTTGCAGGAAGCGGTTCCTCGTAAGGAATAGAAACTGTTAATTTTGAGGAGGTGTCAGAATTATCTTCTGATGGCTTTGAGAAGACTTCTTATCTTTGCTTAAAACCTTGCTCAAAAGTTGTTAGGTTTACAGTAGCAATGACCGGTAAAGTTTGACAATAACGATCCCTCACAGATGATTCGCTGGGATTTAGGATCACCAATGATGAGCTTGGTCCTTCAAGTATGTTGGAGGAAGAATCTGATTTAGTCAAAAGATTGATTCAGCAAATCATAGATAATTGTAGATATGATTTACTTTAGGAAAATTAATATTGTGTAAATATTTTCTGATTCATTTATCGTACTACAAATATAGTCATGTACATTGAAGAGCAGAGAAATACATAATACAAAATTCCTCTTCATTTTCATGACTCTTGTCATGGTATTAGAGCAATCAGTTCTAATATAGCTTCCGCAAAATCATTTGAATTGCCCTCGGTTGTTTTTCAACTTTGTTGTTGCAACACTTTACCTGCAAAACAAATTGACACACTGAGTGAGAATTCCCCCGTTTTTTGCCATCATCTCAAAAAGGGTCAGAGCCTTGCTCTTGATCCGCCTTCCGTAATTGCCTTCGATTGTTTTGTAGTTTATTGTTGCAAACTAGTACCTGCAAAATAAAATCAACACGTCAAAAGGAATTCAACACTACATCCAACATGCAAAACCCAGACGGCAAATAAATTCTACCTGCATCCGAAGATATATCCGACCAGGTCTCGGAACAAGTTGAGCAAACTCTTCAACACCCACCGACTCCAATCATGAGCCAGTTTCCAGCTTCAATCCAATGGCCGTATATGCCATGGGTTCCTATACAGAGGCCATGGGCCGTTGGAACTATTCAGTGGACTCCTGGATCCAATCAATAATGGGCTAACTACGGTCCACAACAATAGCCGAACCCAACTGGAGATCCAGATTTTGTCTCCCCGGGTCAAAGACCCGAATTCGTTCCGGGTGGAATGGCTACAAACCCTAACCCGAATTTTCCACCTGGGTTCATACCACTCCCTTTTTTGACCGTGCCGGTCATCTAGAACCCGGCGACTCGCTTTATACTTCACCAGTTGACAGGCTGGAATTGAAGTTAATCACGCTTCAACCTGCTGGACTGAACCATTACTCGACCTGGGTAAGGGACTTCTGTTGGGCCCTCATCACAAAAGACAAGGACGGATTCCTTGATAGATCCGTCCCTCTTTCGGCCGACAACCGCATGCAATGTCACTTGGCATGAACTTGGATTGGGAATTGTGTGACAGTAGAGGTCGCCGCTGGACTTCCTCCTACAGAAGATGCAAAAATGATGTGAGAAAACAATAGGGAAATGTATGGGAAACTTAATCAGGTTAAAGTTTTTTCCAATGACCCAAGCCCTCGCGGAATTGAAGCAAGGGAACCTCTTGGTTACCGCTTGCTTCAACCGCCTATCAACCCTTTGGAACAAGCTCGAAGCTACGAAGGAGTAGCTGGAGGGTCCAGAGTCAATAATCAGGTAGTACAGAGAGATTAAGGCAAGAGAAAAAGTAACTCGCTTCCTATTAGCGCTAAATGATAGTTGGATACCTTTTCGATCGCAGATCCTCGTTATGGAGCCAGTACCGCTGCTGGGCAGCATCTTTCAATTTGCTATCCAAGAAGAAAACCAGTGCCTCGCGACCATCGAACAAGAGAGGGGAGGAGAGAGCATCGTGCTTGCCGCGCTGGCGAAGAACTCGGGCCACTTGGGCTGCTCTCACGTTGGATTTCGTGTGTCGTAGCAAGCAAGTAGCTCTGGGTCACGTTTGGGAGGAAACACCTAAGTAGCAGAAGGAGAGGAAGAGGAAGACTTCTTTGGAAACCCTAGAACTTACTGATCCAACAGTCAAGATCAAAAGCAAGGATCAGACAGTACTCGTGCATTTCGAACTAGCGGTGGGATTACAGTTGTGGAAAAGGATCTGACGGCAGCACTGTCCACACAGATCCGGCGACTCCTATTTGCTGCCCTATGGTGCTTGAGATAGCTAGTATAAGCACCTAGAGGGGGGTGAATAGGTGTATTGACAATTTCTCGATATACCACAGCAATACTAGGCAGCTGATAGAAAGGAAGTTCTCTTTTGATTAACAAAATGAATTATGATCAAAGTAAAGTAAAGAGTGAGATAGCTAGTATAAGCACCTAGAGGGGGGGAATAGGTGCACAATCAATTTATCGAAATACGAAAGCAATTCTTGGCAAACGATAGAAAGGTAGTTCACTATTGATTGACAAAATGAAATACGATCAAAGTAAAGAGGGTAAGGAAGAGAAAATTAAACACAGGGTTTATAGTGGTTCTGCTTAATCCAAGCTTACGTCCACTCTTCCGCACTGACAGCCCACCGGCTGGATTTCACTATGAACAAAAGAGAAGTTACAGCACTCCTTTTCCTTGATTCCATAGTGTAGATATTCTATCACACCTCCTCAAGGTTTCTCACAAATATAGACTCTCTTTTGTATACAAGTATTCGCTCAAAAGAATTGTCTAAACAACAAGGAGCTTCTGACTTTGGAATTCTTCTATCGCCCTCACCTCAACAACTTAGAACATCTTCCTTATATACTCCTTTATACCATCATACCCGTTGGCACTTACAAAAGGAATTCCTCTAATCTACCCGTTGGACGGAATCAATTAGGAAGATCATTCGGGCTATTAAAGGAACGTGTCGATAACCCATCAATCCTGTTCGCCCATACAATCAGGATCTCAGTATCCATAAGTAGAACCTTCCAAGAATATTTAGGTAATCATCGATTCCTTAATCTTCAAGTCAATCTCGATCAATCAAAGAATTCCGTTGTGTCTTTTCCAGCCACGAGATATTCTCTAGTTGATAAGGTCAAGCCCTTAACGAAACATCCAGTTCTGGATAACCTTTCTTCAACGGATTAGAGACTGTCAATGAGGATAGACTTTGAGTCTTGAGTCTGGCTGTCCGGAGGTCTTCAGACTTTAAATAGCAGAGTCTGCAAACCTTCAGACTAGACTGATGGAAACGTTTTGTCAGCTTCAAAACACTTCAAGAAGATTTCTCCAACAATCTCCCCCTTTTTGATGGTGACAAAACTTTCCTGCAGATTTGGACAACTTGACCTGCAAAACATTTCTCAAACACATATGCATATCTTATAGAGATAAATGGCTAAATGAATAACACTAGAATCTGCAACCACAGAAAATAGGTTAGTCTAATAAGTGATAAAGCCATCCATAAGATACCAATGATAGTTAATAAAAGTAGTCAAGTCCAAGTCTAGTTCAGTTCTCATCCAGACGCAAAAACAAAGTCAAACAAACAGAGTTTGATGATTCAAACATAAAAACAATCCACAAAATCCAATAAACCACACGATTAAAAATCAAGTTGTTCAAATCTTGCATCTCTCCCCCTTTTTGTCAGCATTTAAAAAAGGTTGAGATGAAAATGGAATGAAGTCAAGATTGCTTGGGAACGCGGACAAGCTGGAAGTCTCCCATAGACTGAACGATGCCTTCTAGCCTTTTCAAGTCTTCCTTCAATTGTGCAATCTCCTCACCTTTGGCATTGGCCTGAATCTGAACAGAAAGGGCTTGGATTTGATCATTCAATGAACATGAAGAAACTTGACTCGCAGTTTGCAAGTTTTGAACCTCACATCCTAAGGCATAAATTTGACCTCGCATTTCCATTAGAATATCCATGATTCTGCGAAAATCGGTTGGGTTGTCGGTCTGCGTACTAGCTTCAGCACGTTCTGTAGATGATGGCATATCAGAATAATCTCGCAGGTTTGGCGATGAAACTTCATGACCTTCTTCTGGAAATTGAGAGGCATAAACATCCTCTGGGTCTGCAGGTGAGCAACTGACTCCTTCACTTGCATCAGGATATGAGGACTTCCCTCCTTTCTCTTGATCTCCCCCTGTTACCATGCCTACAGGTGGAGAAGAGTGTTCCTCAGGTTCTCCTTCTTCTCGTCTTTCTTCCTCAGGTCTTTCCTCCTCTGCTTCTTTTTCACCAACTGCTCTTTCTTCTTCTTTCTCTTCTTCTTCTCGACCTTCTCTTTCCTCTTGGCCTTCTTTCTCACGTTGTTCCATTGACTCTGGAACAGTGCGACTTAACTTCTTCAAAGCTATGGCCGAAATGGTAAGGTCATCATCTTCTTCATCTTCCACAATAAGAGCTCTCCTTTTTGGTTTTGAAGTAACCAAGGGCACCTTTCCTTTCCGTTTTGAAGAAGAGATTTTATGAGCTTTGACTGGAGTCTTCTCCTTGAATTTCTCCAACTTCTTGTTCAGTTCCTTCAGACGCATTTTGGTCATCATCTTCAGTCCTACCACCATATGATCGCACGATCGAACACAAAAGATTTGCGGAGGCTGAATATTCAGAAGTCTGAATAACTTCGTCACAAGGCTTGGGTAAGGAAGTTGACCTCTGTCCTTCATCATCGCTCTATACATGTGAAACATGATAGTGTGAGGGAGAGAAAACATTTTTCCAGTGAGGATGGCATACATCATCTTTGCCTCTGAGCTTGAAACATCAGTCTTGGAGGTTGATTTCGGTCGGAGGCAATTGATCACAATCTTGTGAAGCAAGATGTTGAATGCACTCATCCTCAAGTAGGTGATCTTCTCCTCTGTTCTCTTGTCCTTCACCAGTTCCAGTGTGGCCCGAGCAATGGAGACTTTGATCGGTTGATATCTTCCTCTTTCAACTCCTAACACATTTGCCAGCATCTCCATATCCACAACATAGTCTTGATCTTTAACACTGAAAGAAAATCTATTTGCATCCAAAAAGCTAAGATTTGAATAGAAATAAGAAGTTAATTCAGCATAGGCCTCTGTAGTGTCGGAGCAGAACCTTTCAAGTTGAAGATAACTGAACTTTTCCCTTAAGTTCATATTCACAGCATCCAGAATGTCAAAATCCACACTTCTAGGGTTTATTACCCCACGCTTCAGCAATTTCGAGTACAAATCCTTTTGTTCCTTGATCTGAACAAATCTCCCCTTTTTCCTCGACTTTCAACCGCAACACCCATTCTCGGTTGAAATTGATTTTGTACAATTTGTCATCATCATTCCCATCTACGGGATTCGGTCCCCAATCACGAGGATCACTCGGGATATTCGCAAGAGTTTCCTCGGCCAACCCCTTCGAGCAATTCCCAAACTTTGCATTTTTCGCGAAAGATATATTCGTTCCTATATCCTTTGTCTTTAAGAAAATCATTGACATATTTCAAGGGAGTACGAGTTCCTTTTAAGGCACGATACAACTTATAAATAAAAGCGGGCTTTTGAACTCTTACTGGATCTACATCCTCAATGATTTGTTCCTCTTGTTGATGATCAACGCCTTGAGGACTAGATGGAGGAGAATGACGCTGCTGAGAATGTTGTGGGCTCGGTTGCTGTTCTGGAGACACTTCTTCTTCGGTGAGATCGAAGTGCGTAGGCCCCTCACTCATTCGCCGTGGTCCCCTGCTTGCGATTCTCGAAGACTTTCTTGAAGATGACATCTTCCTCAGTTTTTGGAAGATTCCTTGCTTGACTTTTCCAAGAAAGATGACAACTTTTTGAAGATTAAACAAGGGAAGAAAACAGGAATGGAGGATCGATGCTTTCTAGGGTTTCTGAGAGTAAAGTGAAGAGGAATCGACAGTGCACGATCGGTTAAAAAGAGAGATAAACGAACCGTCACAAAAGAAATAAAGAGATGCCTTTTTAAAATAGTTGTCTTTTTTCGCGAAAATAGTCATTTAAAAAATAACTTCCTTTTTGAAAATGAAACGATGCAATAATTAAGTCGATTAAATATAACAACAATTTAAACACAGTCTGACAATCGTACCTCTTCAAGATAAGATTCGAGAGAGAGAGAGAGAGAGAGAGAGAGAGAAAAGACTTACAGTCTAACGATCGTACCAAGACTAACTTAAAGTTAAAGTCTTGTATGTTTGAGTCTGAAAGTCTTTAGATTTTGATCTCCTCATACTTTAAAATGTTGAGTCTGGAACGAATGGTTTCAAATTAATTTTTCTCCAAAGGCTTTGTGAATATATCCGCCAGTTGGTTCTTTGAATCAACATATTTGATTGAAACATCTCCATTTTGAACATGGTCTCTAATAAAGTGATGTCAAATCTCTATATGCTTTGCTCTTGAGTGGAGAATTGGATTTTTGGTGAGGTTGATAGCGCTGGTGTTGTCGCAATTAATCTCCGTGCATGAGTCTTCAATTTCAAAATCTCTTAGCTGCTGTTTTATTCACAGAATTTGCGAACAATAACTTCCGAGAGCTATATACTCTGCTTCTGCTGTAGAGAGAGCTACTGTACTTTGCTTTCTGGAAAACCAAGACACTGTCCTACCTCCAAGTAGTTGACAAGTACCCGAGGTGCTCTTTCTATCGACTCTGCATCCAGCAAGGTCTGCGTCTGAATATCCAAGAAGAGTAAAGTCTCCCATTTTTAGATACCAGAGACCAAAGCTTGAAGTTGATGAAACATATTTAATAATACGCTTCGCAGCATTCAAATGAGATTCTTTTGGGTCGATTGAAATCGGCACAAATGCAAACACTAAACGAGAATGTCGAGTCTAGAAGCAATAATATAAAGAAGTGATCCGATGATACTCTGTACAGCTTTTGATCGACTTTCTTTCCTTCTTCATCTTTGTCTATCTTCAAGGAACTTGACATTGGTATGTCAGCCTTTTTACAATTGTCCAGTCAAACTTTTTGACAAGATCATTTGCATACTTTTCTTGATGAATGAAAGTTCCTTCCTCCAATTGTTTTATTTGAAGTCCAAGAAAGAAGGTTAACTCACCCATCATGCTCATTTCAAATTCATTCTGCATAGTCTTAGAGAATTTCTTGCCTGAGACTTTCATTAGAAGATCCAAAAATAATATCATCGACATATATTTGAACAAGTAGAAAACTTTTGCTTTCTCTTTTAATAAAAAGAGTAGTGTCTACTTTACCTTTAACAAATCCATTTCGAATTAAAAACTTACTTAATCTGTCGTACCAAGTTCGAGGTGCTTGCTTTAAACCATACAAGGCCTTTTTGAGTCGAATCTTGAGAGCTGGTTTCTTTGGGTCTTCAAACCACGGTGGTTGTTCCACATAGACTTCCTCATGGATGAATCCATTTAGGAAAGAACTTTTGACGTCCATTTGAAATAACCTGAAATTTTTATAACAAGCAAATGCAAGTAATAAACGAATTGCTTCTAACCTTGCTACCGGTGCATAAGTCTCGTAATAGTCGATCCCTTCTTCTTGTGTGTATCCCTTGGCCACGAGTCTAGCCTTGTTTCTTATGAATTTTCCTTTCTCATCCATTTTGTTCTTGAAAACCCATTTAGCTCCAACAATTGATTTACCTTTTGGTTTAGGAGTCAGCTCCCAGACATCATTAACTCTGAATTGTCTGAGTTCTTCTTGCATAACTTCAATCCAACTCTCATCGGATAAAGCTTCTTCTATGCTCATGGGTTCTATTTCATAAATAAGAGCCACAACACTAGACTCTTCTCGCCTTTTGGATCTTGTGCGGATTCCTTCATTGATGTCGCCAATAATAAGATCTTTGGGATGACTGGACTTATGTTTCCAGTTGCTGGTTACTTCCTTCACTAGAATCTTGAACAGTCAGTTGTTGCTGGTCTTTCAAAGTTTGAGCTACTTCTTGAGATTTAGACTTTGTAGAGTCTGGAGCGGGTTCAATTTCTTCGAGATGAGTATGAATGGATTCATTTTGTGTAGAATCTTGGAATTTGACATTTATTGATTCTTCCACTGTTTGAGTCTTCTTATTTTAGACTCTGTATGCCTTGCTTGTGGTTGAATATCCAAGGAAGATGCCTTCATCGACTTTTCTTCAAACTTACCAACTCGATCATTTGCATTTTCAGTATGAAACATTTGCATCCAAATACATGAATATATGAAACAATAGGCTTCTTTTCTTTAAATAGTTCATAGGGGTTTTTTCTAGAATAGGTCTTAGAAAAACTCTATTGATAATATAACATGATGTTGAAACTGCTTTAGCCTAAAACCGTAAAGAAATATTACTTTCAATTAAGAGAGTTCTAGCCATTTCTTGAAGAGATCTATTTTTCCTTTCCACAACTCCGTTTTGCTTTGGAGTATATGGAGAAGAGAACAAATGCTGAAAACCAGATTCTTCACAAAATTTGGCAAAATCGTGATTTTCAAATTCACCTCCATGGTCTGTTTTTATGTTTGAAATAACATACCCCTTTTCATTTTGAACATTCTTAGCAAATTTTTCAAAGTAAGAGAAAGTTTCAGACTTACTTGCCAATAAATATATCCAAGTAAATCGTGAGTAGTCATCCACAATTACTAGGCAATATTTCTTACCTCCAATGCTCTGCATTCTTGTTGGTCCGAAGAGATCCATATGCAAGAGCTGCAGTACACGGTTAGTGGAAACTTGATTTATTGGCTTAAAGGAATTTCTTACCTATTTTCCCAATATACATGGTGTACATAGATCAAACTTTTGGTATGATAAATTGGGTAGACCACGAACAAGCTTCTTTGCTTTGAGATCTTGGCTATCTCGCTTCATGTTGACATGCCCAAGCTTTTGTGCCATAAGTTTGCTTCATCTTAGATTGAGATTAGACATTGCGATTCATCTGGTTTCACGTTCAAGAGGTAGATATTTCCATGTCTTCGACCCATGAATGGCGAGTAGAGTTTTTTTGGTTCCTGAACAAATACCCTCTTGAAAGTTGATTCTAAAACCGGCATCACACGGTTGGTGATACTAAGCGATTGTAATTGAGCCCTTCAACTAAAGAAACATTGCTTATTGTGAGGTTCCCAATCTTTACAGTTCCAAATCCCACTATTTTTCCTTTGCTGTTTCCTCCAAATGATACTTTTCCACCATTCACTTGAACAATCTTTATGAAGCAATTTGAGTCTCTGTCATGTGTCTAGAGCATCCACTATCCAGATACCATTTCACCTTTTTCTTGATAGTGACCTGCATTTAAAAAAGAAACTCAAGCTTTCTTTGGTACCCATATTTTCTTGGGTCCTTTTGAGTTAGTACGATATACGGCTTTTGCCCAAACTTTATTGATGTGTCTCCAAACCATAGGACAATCTTTCTCAAAATGATGCACTATTGCATTTTGAACATCTAAGAGCATTGCGACCTACTGGTTTTACAAAGTTTCTTTCAAAATGATTTTTGTAAGCATTTCTTGTGGGTCTTTGCTTAATTCTTTCTTTTACTTTAGGAAAATCGATTAAAGGAATAGTTTCTGCGGTCATTCCCAAACCAGATTTATTGAAATAAAGTCTTTGAACAGAAAGTATTTTCTCAGTTTTCAGATCCTAGAGAAAATCTTTTGGAAATATTTGAAATATCATTTTTCAAAAATGCATTTTCTTTTAAAAGATTATCTTTACTTTCTACGAGAGAGGAAACATTCTGGTCTAAGCATTTCACTTTTTCTTCCAAAACATTCTCTTGTTGTTTTAAAGCAGAATTTTCCTTTTGAGTTCGGAAATTCTTTTAAGAGAAGTCTTAAGACTAAAACATAATTCATCAATGTATTTTGAAACTTTAATAGGGATTTTGAAATTACTTACCTCGAATTCACTTTCTAAATCTGAATCAGTCTTGGAATTTGATTCTGAGTCTGATTGTGCCATTAGATATATGTTGGCATAATCATCATCACTATCTTCACACTCCGTATCACTCCAGGTTTCAGCTTTGAGAGCTTTTCGATACCTTTTAGTTTTTCCTTTCTTCTTCCTCAGAAGAGGATAGTTGGGTTTGATGTGTCCCTTTTTCTCGCATTCAAAGCAGACTACATCTTTGTTTGATTCATCATCTTCGGCAGACTTGGTGCATTGCTTTTGAAAACTTTGTTTCCTTGAATTGAATCTTCTTCCTTTTCTATTCAGCTTTCTGAATCTTCTTATCATGAGAGCAAGTTCTTCATCATCCATGTCGTCTTGAGAATCTGTTACATCGAGTCATCATTAGATTTTAATGCAATAGATTTCTTACCTTTAGGATCTTCGTCTTCATTGATTCGTTCCACTTCATAAGACTGAAGAGTCCCAACCAACTCATTGACAGACAGTGGCATGATTCTTTGAGTCTCTCGGATTGAGGTCTTTATATGATTCTAATCCTTGGAGAGTCCACACAGTAGCTTGTTCACTTTCATGGGATCAGAAATTGGTTGACCTTGATTTTCAAGACCATTCACGATTTCTGTAAAATGACTAAACATGTCAGTTATAGATTTTCCTGGTTTCATTCTGAAGGCTTCGTATTGTCCGAGAAGAATGTTGATTCTAGTTTCTTTCACTCGATCGGTTCCTTCATAAGTAATGTGTAATCTATCCTAGACTTCTTTGGCTGTATCACAAGAAAATATTCCGTTATATTCAGTAGGTGATAAAGCACAATATAAAGAGTAAATTGCTTTTGCATCAAGAGCTTGTCTCTTGATTATCTCTTTACGACTCATTTTATTTGGACTCAACAGTGTCCTTTCTTCTTTTTGAGATAGATGCAGCTTTAGGAATGATTCCTTTTTCTACAACGTCCCATTCCAGAGGATCCTTTGATCTTAAGAACGCCTTCATCTTGTTCTTCCATATGTTGTAGTCCTTTCCATCAAAGTAAGGCGGTCTGGTGTTGCTTTGCCCTTCTACCAGCCCTGGAGCCAACATACTAGCTATAGATCTTTTACTATGAAGTAAAACACTTCAAACAAAGTGAGTACACGAGCTCTAATACCAATTGAGATAGCTAGTATAAGCACCTAGAGGAGGGTGAATAGGTGCACAATCAATTTATCGAAATACGGAAGCAATTCTTGGCAAACGATAGAAAGGTAGTTCACTATTGATTGACAAAATGAAATACGATCAAAGTAAAGAGGGTAAGGAAGAGAAAATTGAACACAGGGTTTATAGTGGTTCGGCTTAATCCAAGCCTACGTCCACTCTTCCGCACTGACAGCCCACCGGCTGGATTTCACTATGAACAAAAGAGAAGTTACAGCACTCCTTTTCCTTGATTCCACAGTGTAGATGTTCTATCACACCTCCTCAAGGTTTCTCACAAATATAGACTCTCTTTTGTATACAAGTATTCACTCAAAAGAATTGTCTAAACAACAAGGAGCTTCAGACTTTGGAATTCTTCTATCGCGCACACCTCAATAACTTAGAACGTCTTCCTTATATACTTCTTTATGCCATCATACCCGTTGGCACTTACAAAAGGAATTCCTCCAATCTACCCGTTGGATGGAATCAATTAGGAAGATCATTCGGGCTATTAAAGGAATGTGTCGATAGCCTATCAATCCTGTTCGCCCATACAATCAGGATCTCGGTTTCCATAAGTATAACCTTCCAAGAATATTTAGGCAATCATCGATTCCTTAATCTTCGAGCCAATCTCGATCAATCAAAGAATTCCGTTGTGTCTTTTCCAACCACGAGATCTTCTCTAGTTGATAAGGTCAAGCCCTTAACGAAACATCCAGTTCTGGATAACCATTCTTCAATGGATTAGAGACTGTCAATGATGATAGACTTTGAGTCTTGAGTCTGGCTGTCCGGAGGTCTTCAGACTTTAAATAGCAGAGTCTGCAAACCTTTAGACAAGACTGATGGAAACGTTTTGTCAGCTTCAAAACACTTCAAGAAGATTTCTCCAACAAAGAGTAGGGAAGAGAAAATTAAACACAAGTTTTATAGTGGTTCGGCTTATCCCAAGCCTATGTCCACTCTTCCGCACCGACTTGACCTACCGGCTAGATTTCACTATGAACAAAAGAGATGTTACACCACAGTTCTTCCTTGATTCCACAGTGTAGATATTCTACCACACTTCCTCAAGATTTCTCACGAATATAAACACTCTTGTGCGTACAAGATTTCGCTCAAATAAATTGATAAAAAGAACAAGGAGCTTCAGACTTTGGAATTCTTCTATCGTGCACTCTCGAACAACTAGAACGTCTTCCTATATGCTCCTTTATGCCATCATACCCGTTGGCACTTACCAAAGGAATTCTTCCAATCTTCCCGTTGGACAGAATCAATTAGGAAGATCATTCGAGCTATTAAAGGAACATGTCGATAGCCCATCAATCCTGTTCGCCCATACAATCAGAATCTCGGTTTCCATAAGTAGAACCTTCCACGAATATTTTGCCAATCATCGGATCCTTAATCTCCGAATCAATCTCGATCAATCAAAGGATTCCATTATATCATACCCAGCCAAGAGATCTTCTTCAGTCGATAAGGTCATATCCTTAGTAAAACATCCAATTCTGGATAGCCTTTCTTCAACGGATTAGAAGCTGTCAATGAGGATAGACTTTGAATCTTGAGTCTGGCTGTCTGGAGGTCTTCAGACTTTAAACAACAGAGTCTGCAAACCGAGACTAGGCGATGGAAACGTTTTGTCGGCTTCAAAACATTTCAAGAAGATTTCTCCAACAATCTCCCACTTTTTGATTGTGACAAAACTTTCCCCTTGATTTGGATAACTTTGACCTGCAAAAAATTTCTCAAACAAATATGCATATCTTATAAAGATAAATGACTAAATGAATAAATGAATAACACTAGAATCTGCAACCACATAAAATAGGTTAGTCTTGTATATGATAAAGCCATCCATAAGATATCAATAGCAGTCAAATCCAAATTCAAATTCAGTTCTCATCCAGACACAAAAATAAAGTCAAACATCAAAATAATCCAAATCAAGCAATCCAAAAGGTTAAAAATTCAAAGTTTGATTCAAATCTTGCATCTCTCCCCCCTTTTTGTCAGCATTAAAAAGGTTGAGATGAAAATAGAATAGAGTCAAGATTGCTTGGGAACGCGAACAAGTTGGAAATCTCCCATGGACTGAACGATCCCTTCCAGCCTTTTCAAGTCTTCCTTCAGTTGTGCAATCTCCTCACCCTTGGCATTAGCCTAAATCTGAACAGAGAGGGCTTGGATCTGATCATTTAAGGAACCTGAAGAAGCTTGACCTGCATTCTGCAAGTTTTGAACCTCGCATCCCAGAGCATAAATTTGACCTCGCATCTCCAAGAGAATATCCATAATTCTGTGAAAATCAGCTGAATTATCGGTCTGGGTACTGGCTTCGGCACCATCTGCAGATGATGGCAGATCAGCATAATCACGCAGATTTGGCGATGAAGCATCATGTTCTTCCTCAGGAAAATGAGAGGCATGAATGTCTTCTGGATCGGCTGGAGAGCGGCTGACTCCCTCACTGGTAGCAGCTGACATCCCTCTTTTCTCATGATCTCCCCCTGTTTCTATGCCTTTAGGTGGAGAAGAGTTTTTTCAGGCTCTCTTTACTCTTGATTCACTCTCTCTTCTTCTTCTTCAAGCCTTTCCTCCTCTGCTTCTTTTTTGGCAGCTTCTCTTTCTTCTTCTTCTTTTTCTTCTTCTTCTTTTTCTTGTCCTTCTCTCTCCTCTGCTTCTGTCTCCTGTTGTTCCATTGATTCTAGAACAGGACGACTTAGCTTCTTCAATGCTATAGCAAAAATGGTAAGGTCTTCATCATCATCTTCATCCTCAACGATGAGAGCTCTTCTTTTCTTGGATGGAGCAACCATGGGCTCCTTCCCTTTTCTTTTTGCTGCAGAAGAGATTTGATGAGTTTTGACAAGAGTTTTCTCCTTGAATTTCTCCAACGCCTTGCTTAGTTCCTTCAGATGCATTTTAGTCACCATTTTCAGTCCTACCACCATATGATCACACGATCTAACACAGAGAATTTGTGGAGGCTGAATATTCAGATGTTTGAATAACTTCGTCACAAGACCTGGATAAGGAAGTTGACCTCTGTCCTTCGCCACTGCTCTATACATGTGGAACATAACAGTATGAGGAAGAGAAAACTTTTTCCCATTAATGATGGCATACATCAGCTTTGCCTTTGAACTTGAAACATCAGTCTTGGAAGTTGATTTCGGTCTGAGACAATTGATCACAATCTTGTGAAGCAGAATGTTAAATGCACTCATCCTCAAGTATGAGATCTTTTTCTCTGTTCTTCTATTCTTAACAAGCTCCAATGTGGCACGAGCAGTAGAAACATTGATCGGTTGATATCTTCCTCTCTCAACTCCAATCACATCCACCAGCATATCCACATCAACCACAAAGTCCTGATCTCGGACACTAAAAGATATTCTATTTGCATCCAAGAAACTAAGATTTGAATAGAAATATGCAGTCAATTGAGCATAGGCCTCTGTGGTGTCAGAATAGAACTTTTCTAGTTGAAGAAAACTGAACTTTTCTTTCAAGTTCACATTCACAGCATCCAGAAAATCAAAATCCACACTCCTAGGGTTTATCACCCCACGCTTCAGCAATTTTCAGTATAAAGCCTTATGTTCCTTTGATCTAAACAACTCTCCCCTTTTTCCTTGAATTTCCGCTGTAACACCCATTCTCGGTTGAAATTGATTGTACAATTTGTCATCATCATTTCCATCTATCGGATTAAGTCCCCCAACACGTGGATCACTTGGAATGTTTGCAAGGGTTTCTTCTGCCATCCCTTTAGGAGCAATTTCCAAACGTTCCATTTTTCACAAAAAAATGCACTCGTTCCCATATCATTTGTCTTTGAGAAACTCATCGACGTAGTTCAATGGAGTACCAGTCCTCTTTAAAACGCGGTAAAGCTTATAAATAAAAGAGGGCCTTTGAATTCTTACAGGATCTGCGTCTTCAACGATTTCTTCCTCTTGTTGATAACCAGTACCCTGAGGACTAGATGGTGGAGAATGACGCTGCTGAGAATGTTGTGGGCTCTGTTGCTTATTTGGAGACTCTTCTTCCTCGGTGAGATCGAAGTGCGTAGGCCCTCACTCATCCGCCGTGGTCCCCCGCTTTGCGATTCTCGAAGACTTTCTTGAAGACGACATCTTCCTTAGTCTTTGAAAGATTCCTTGCTTGACTTTCCCAAGAAAGATGACAACTTTTTCGAAGATTAAACAAGGGAAGAAAACAGGAATGGAAGATCGGTGCTTTCTTAGGGTTTTTGGAGAGTAAAGCGAAGAAGAAACAACTGTGCATAAGCAATTAAATAAAAAGGTATACGGAACGTCATAAAAGTAAATAAAAAGATGCCTTAAAAAAAAACTGCCTTTTTTGAGAAAATAGTCATTTAAAAAATCACTTCTTTTTCCGAAAAGGAAACGTTGCAATAATCATGTCAATTAAAGATAGCAATAATCAAACACGGTTGATAATCGTACCTTTTCAAGATTAGATTCAAGAGGAGAGAGAATAACTTACAGTCAAAGTCTTGTTTGTCTGAGTTTGAGTCTCTAAACTTTAACTTCTTCAAACCTCAAAATGTTGAGTCTGGAACGGATAATTTCAAATTGATTTTTCTCCAAAGGTTTTGTGAATATATCCGCCAGTTGGTTCTTTGAGTTAATAAATTGAATCGAAACTTCTCCATTTTGAACATGATCTCTAATGAAGTGATGTTGAATCTCTATATGCTTTACTCTTGAGTGAAGAATTGGATTTTTAGTAAGATTAATTGCACTGGTATTGTCGCAGTTAATCTCCGTGCATGAATCTTCAATTCCAAAGTCTCTTAGCTGTTGTTTTATCCACAAAATTTGTGAACAACAGCTTTCGAGAGCTACATACTCTGCTTCTACTGTAGAAAGAGCTACTGTAGTTTGCTTCTTGAAAACCAAGACACTGTTCTGCCTCCAAGTAGTTGATAGGTACCCGAGGTGCTCTTTCTATCAACTCTACATCCGGCTAGATCTGCATCTGAGTATCCAAGAAAAGTAAAGTATCCACTTTTAGGATACCAAAGGCCGATGCTTGAAGTTGAAGTAATGTATTTGATAATTCGCTTCGGAGCACTTAAATGAGATTTTTTAGGGTCTGCTTGAAATCTAGCACAAATGCAAACACTAAACAAAATGTCAGGTCTAGAAGTAGTAAGATAAAGAAGTGAGCCAATGATACTCCTGTATAGCTTTTGGTCGACTTTCTTTCCTCCTTCATCTCTGTCTATCTTCAAGGAACTTAACATTGGTATTTCAGCCTTTTTGCAATTGTTTAGTCCAAATTTTTTGATGAGATCATTAGCATACTTTTCTTGATGAATAAAAATTCCTTCCTTCAGCTGTTTCACTTGAAGCCCGAGAAAGAAGGTTAACTCACCCATCATGCTCATTTCAAATTCATTATGCATAGTCTTAGAGAATTTCTTGCACAGACTTTCATTAGGAGATCCGAATATAATATTATTGACATATATTTGAACTAAAACAAAACTTTTGCTTTCTCTTTTGATAAAAATGAGTAGTGTCTACTTTACCTTTAACAAAACCATTTTGAATTAAAAACTTACTCAGCCTGTCGTACCAAGCTCGAGGTGCTTGTTTTAAACCATATAAGGCCTTTTTGAGTCTGAATACTGAGTCTGGTTTTCTTGGGTCTTCAAACCCAGGTGGTTGTTCCACATAGACTTTCTCATGAATGAATCCATTTAGGAAAGCACTTTTGACGTCCATTTGGAATAACCTGAAATTTTTATGACAAGCAAATGTAAATAATAAACGAATTGCTTCTAACCTCGCTACTGGTGCGTAAGTCTCGTCATAGTCTATCCTTTCTTCTTGCGTATATCCTTTGGCCACGAGTCTTGTTTTGTTTCTTATGACTTTTCCTTTCTCGTCCATCTTGTTCCTGAAAACCCATTTAGCACCAATAATAGATTTACCTTTTGGTTTAGGAGTTAACTCCCAAACATCATTAATTCTGAATTGCCTAAGTTCCTCTTGCATAGCTTCAATCCAGCTTTTATCAGTTAACGCTTCTTCTATGCTTTTGGGTTCTATTTCAGAAATAAAAGCCACAGTACTAGACTCTTCGTGCCTTTTGGATCTTGTGCGAATTCCTTCATTGATGTCGCCAATAATAAGATCTTTGGGATGACTGGACTTATGCTTCTAGTTGTTGGTCAATTTGTCAGATTGATGGTTAGATCCTTCACTTAAATCTTCAATAGTCACTTGTTACTGGTCCTTCAAAGTCTGAGCTTCTTCCTGAAATTTAGACTTTGTAGAGTCTGGAGCAGGTTCAGGCTCTTCAAGATGAGTCTGAATAGATTCATTTTGTATAGAGTCTTGGAATTTGACATTCATTGATTCCTCCACTGATTGACTCTTCTTGTTATAGACTCTGTAGGCTTTGCTTGAGGTTGAATATCCAAGGAAGATGCCTTCATTTGATTTTTCTTCAAACTTGCCAACTCAATCATTTGCATTTTTCAATATAAAACATTTGCATCCGAACACATGAAAATATGAAACAATAGGCTTCTTTTCTTTGAATAATTCATAGGGGGTTTTTTCTAGAATAGGCCTTAGAAAAACTCTATTGATAATATAACAAGTTGTAGAAACTGCTTCAACCCAAAATCGTGAAGAGATGTTGCTTTCAATTAAAAGAGTTCTAGCCATTTCTTGAAGCGATCTATTCTTTCTTTCTACAACTTCATTTTGCTCTGGAGTATATGGAGAAGAGAACATATGTTGAAAACCAGATTCATCACAAAATTTTGGAAAATCTTGATTTTCAAATTCACCTTCATGGTCTGTTCTTATACTTGAAATAACATACCATTTTTCATTTTGAACCTTTTTAGTAAATTTTTCAAAATAAGAGAAGGCTTCAGACTTACTTGCCAAGAAATATACCTAAGTAAATCGTGAGTAGTCATCCACGATTACTAAGCAATATTTCTTACCTCCAATGCTCTGTGTTCTGGTTGGTCCAAAAAGATCCAAATGCAGAAGTTGCAGTACACGATTAGTGGAAACTTGATTGATTGGTTTAAAGGAATTTCTTACTTGTTTTCCCAATATGCATGGTGTACATAGATCAGACTTTTGGTATGATAAATTGAGTAGACCACGAACAAGCTTCTTTGCTGAGATTTTGGCTATCTGTTTCATATTAATGTGCCCAAGCTTTCTGTGCCATAAGCTTGCTTTATCTTGGAGTGAGATTAGACATTGCGATTCATCTGGTTTCACATCCAAGAGGTAGATATTTCCATGTCTTTGACCTATGAATGACTGAGTAGAGTCTTTACTGGTTCCTATTCACATTCCCTCTTGAAAGTAGATTTTGAAACCGGTATCACACAGCTGACTGACACTGAGCAGATTGTAGTTGAGTCCTTTAACTAAAGAAACATTACTTATTGTGAGATTTCCAATCTTTACTGTT
This sequence comes from Eucalyptus caleyi, assembly GCA_014182885.2. Classification (NCBI taxonomy): domain Eukaryota; kingdom Viridiplantae; phylum Streptophyta; class Magnoliopsida; order Myrtales; family Myrtaceae; genus Eucalyptus; species Eucalyptus caleyi. The sequence continues at coordinate 31,052,402 of CM024466.2, forward strand.
CCAAATCCCACTATTCTTCCTTTGCTATTTCCACCAAATGAGACTTTTCCATCATTCACTTGAATGAGCTTTATGAAGCAATTTGAATCTCCTGTCATATGTCTTGAGCATCCACTATCCAAATACCATTTTACCTTTTTCTTGATAGTGACCTGCATTTAAAAAGAGACTCAAACTTTCTTTGGTACCCATATTTTCTTGGGTTCATTTGAGTTAGTATGAAATGCAGTTTTTGCCCATACTTTCTTAACAGGTTTCCAAACCATATGACATTCTTTTTCAAAATGATCTGCACTATTGCACTTTGAACATCCGAGAGCATTGCAACCTACTAGTTTTACAAAGATCTTTTAAAATTATTTTTGTAAGTATCTCTTGTCGGTCTTTGCTTAATTCTTTCTTTCACTTTTGGAAAATCAATTAAATGAATGGTTTCAACAGTCATTCCTAAACCAGATTTTTTGAAATAAAGTCTTTGAACAGAAAGAATTTTTTCCAGTTTTTTAGATCCTATAGAAAATTTTTTAGAAATATTTGAGATATCATTTTTCAATAGTGCATTTTCTTTCGAAAGATTATCTTCACTTTCTCTAAGAGAAGAAACATTCATTTCTAAACTTTTCACATTTTCTTTCAAAATATTTTCCTGTTGTTTTAGAGCAGAATTTTCTCTTTTGAGTTCGAAATCTTTTAAAAGAAGTTTTAAGATTAAAACACAGCTCATCAATATATTTAGAAACTTTAATAAGGATTTTGAAGTTACTTACCTCAAATTCACTGTCTGAATCTGATTCTATCTCGGAGTTTGAATCTGAATCTGATTGTGCCATTAGACATATATTGACATAATCATCATCACTTTCTTCACACTTTGTATCACTCCAGGTTTCTGCTTTAAGAGCATTTCGATACTTTTCAGCTTTTCCTTTCTTCTTCCTTAGAAGAGGACAGTTGGGTCTGATATGTCCCTTTTTATTACATTCAAAGCATACTACATCTTTATTTGATTCATTATCCTCGACAGATCTAATCTGTTGCTTTTGAAAACTTTATTTCTTTGGATTGAATTTTCTTCCTTTTCTGTTCAGCTTTCTGAATCTTCTTATCATGAGAGCAAGCTCCTCATCATCCATATCGCCTTCAAAATCTGTAACATCAGAATCATCATTGGATTTTAATGCAATGGATTTCTTACTTTTAGGGTCTTTGTCTTCATTGATTCGTTCCACTTCATAAGATTGAAGAGTCCCAACCAACTAATCAACAGATAGTGGCATGATTCTTTGGGTCTCTCTGATTGAGGTCTTTATATGATTCCAATCCTTGGAGAGTCCACGTAGTAGCTTGTTTACCTTCATAGGATCAGAAATTGGTTGACCTTGATTTTCAAGACCATTCACAATTTCTGTAAAACGACTAAACATGTCAGTTATAGATTCTCCCGATTTCATTCTGAAGGCTTCGTATTGACCGAAGAGAATGTTGATTCTAGTCTCTTTCACTCGATCGGTTCCTTCATAGGTAATATGTAATCTATCCCAAACTTCTTTAGCTGTAACACAAGAAGATATTCTGTTATATTCAGTAGGAGATAAAGCACAGTATAAAGAATAAATTGCTTTTGCATTGAGAGCTTGTCTCTTGATTATCTCTTCCTGAGTCATTTGACTAGACTCCACAATATCTTTCCCTCTCTCTAAGACAGGTGCAGCTTTAGGAGTGATTCCTTTTTCTACAACGTCCCATTCTATAGGATCATTTGATCTTAGGAAAGCCTTCATCTTGTTTTTCCATATGTTGTAATCCTTTCCATCAAAGTAAGGTGGTCTGGTATTGCTTTGCCCTTCTACCAGCCCTGGAGCCAACATACTAGCCATGGATCTTTAACTCTGAAGTAAAACACTTCGAACAAAGTGAGTACACAGGCTCTGATACCAATTGAGATAACTAGTATAAGTACCTAGAGGGGGGTGAATAGGTGTATTGACAATTTCTCGATATACCACAGCAATACTAGGCAGATGATAAAAAGGAAGTTCTCTTCTGATTAACAAAATGAATTACGATCAAAGTAAAGTAAAGAGTATGGAAGAGAAAATTAAACATAAGGTTTATAGTGGTTCGGCTTATCCCAAGCCTACGTCCACTCTTCCGCACTGACAGCCTACCGGCTGGATTTCACTATGAGCAAAAGAGATGTTACACCACAGTTCTTCCTTGATTCCACAATGTAGATATTCTACCACACTTCCTCAAGATTTCTCATGAATATAAACACTCTTTTGCGTACAAGATTTCGCTCAAATAAATTGACAAAAAGAACAAGGAGCTTCAGACTTTGGAATTCTTCTATTGTGCACTCTCGAACAACTAGAACGTCTTCCTTATATCCTCCTTTATGCCATCATACCCGTTGGCACTTACTAAAAGAATTTTTCCAATCTTCCCGTTGGACAGAATCAATTAGGAAGATCATTCGAGCTATTAAATGAACATGTCGATAGTCCATCAATCCTGTTCGCCCATACAATCAGGATCTCGGTTTCCATAAGTAGAACCTTCCACGAATATTTCGCCAATCATCGGATCCTTAATCTCCAAATCAATCTCGATCAATCAATGGATTCCATTATGTCATATCCAGCCAAGAGATCTTCTTCAGTCGATAAGGTCATATCCTTAGTAAAACATCCAATTTTGGATAGCCTTTCTTCAACGGATTAGAAACTGTCAATGAGGATAGACTTTGAGTCTTGAGTCTGGCTGTCCGGAGGTCTTCAGACTTTAAATAGCAGAGTTTGCAAACCTTCAGACTAGACTGATGGAAATGTTTTGTCAGCTTAAAAACATTTCAAGAAGTTTTCTCCAACAGCGCTAAATGAAATGGTCCTTATGGTGCCACGTCATCATATAAAGGGGGAGGACAAAATTTTAAATTCAATGGTAAGTATTGTGAATATTGCCGTTGCCCGCGTCACACTATTGAAACATGTTGGAAATTACATAGTAAGCCTTCTGACAAAGAAAATAAAGGGAAAGAATTTTCTGCTCATCAAGTATCTTCGCATGGACATGATCCAGCTCATCAGCCACTTACCCAAGATCAATATGAGCAAATTATGAAGGCACTAAATCAGTTGAGGATAGTTGACAAGAGTGCCAACCTTTCAGGTACTTCATTATGTGAAACTAAGGATATTTCAGTTGAAGCATAGATTATTGATACAAGCACTAATGACCACATAGTTTGCAATGAATGTTTATTTTATGATATCCATACAAAGCCTAAATCCTTTATATTTGTTCCGCTTCCAAACGGAACTATCACTAATGTTAGAAAAATTGGGACTGCATACCTTAGCAAAAATATTGTCCAACAAAATGTGCTCCACATTCCTGAGTTTGGATTTAATCTCATATCCGTTTCCAAAGTTTGTGAGGACAATCATTGTCAAGCCAATTTCAATTCTGAAAATTGTTCCTTTCAAGACTTTTCGACTGGGAAACTAATGGACTTGGGTAGAATGGAACAAGGGCTCTACTTTTGGGTCTGAAAGTGCTAATATGAACACCTAGACGCGGTGAATAGGTGTGAAGAAAAATTTTCGTATAAGAACAATAGAAATATCTTTCTTTTGAAAATGAGTTTGAAGAACAACAGACTTTGAGCGAGTTCAAACTTTAGCAGTTAAATAGAATTACGAACAAAATAAAGGAGTTCAGGGAAGAGAATAAGAACAAAGAGTTTATAGTGGTTTGGCTTAGATCAAGCCTACGTCTACTCTCTCACACTAACAGCCTTTTAACTGGATTTCACTATGCAATCAACAAAAAATTACAACTTTGAGTGCAAACATTTAGTAGTAGATCACGCTATCTCATTAAGTCACTCTTTTGGTATTTATATCACTATCACAAACATTTAAACTCACAAGAGACAAGTGTATGATCGAAGTTCACTCAGACTTTGAAATTATAAATTCTACGCTTTGTCTCTTACTTGCTCATCGGTCCTTGATCTCCTTAAATACTCCTCTACTTCTAAACTAGCCGTTGGATAATATCTCAAAGATCGTCTTCCAATCTACCCATTAGACAAATCCGTATCTAGAAGATTTGGTAGCCGTTGAGTGACAAAAGTAGAATCCCAAATTGATTCTAATTGCCCATACAAACAAAATCTTGGTTTCCATAAGTAGAGTTTCTCTGTATAGAAAGTTCTTGGCTTCAAAATCGAATTGTTAATCAATTAGATTGAGTCAATCAAATCTATCTTGATATAAAATTCAAACTAGATCACTAGCCGTTATATATTTTGGGCTTGTGTTATGTTCTGTCAAGTTATTTCGCTCTGAATCTGCTATGTTATGAACTTGTGTCTCGTTCTGGATGTAAAGTCTAAGGGTGTTCAGACTAAAGTAGAGTTTGAGTGCAATAGACTTTACAATCTGAACGTAAGTTTGAACGTAATCTGCTTCTGAACAAAAGGTAATAAAAGATGCACTAATCAGATTTTTTAGAACTTAACAAATTATGACACATTTACCTTTTTCCTTCTATCCATAATAAACAAGATCACGATTAATTCAAAAAGATTTTTCTATAAATGATCAATGATCCCCCTCAATTTGTTGCCTTTTTGAAGTGATCTCGATTCTTTTCCTTCTCTTTTGGATTCGCTTTCTCCTCCTTTCGTATGACACATGAGGGATTTCCTAAATAATTTGCAAAAACTTTGCACAAGGAAGAGAGTTTTTTAGCTTCATTCCTTTGATTTTACGAATCAAACTTGTCATCTTCGCATGAGATACTTTTCTGATTGCACCATGATTTGCGTAGATTCGCAATCATTCTTCCTTTATTGAATTTCCTGCAATCAACTCATTTCCTTTTTGGTATCCATTAATTTGAATCCTTCCATTTCATTAGAGTAAAATAGAAAATCTTCATAGATAAGCAAATATTCTTTCTAAACTCATCATAACAAAGTATCTAAGGAAAGAATATTATGCACAATAATATCTTGAAAAGAAATTCTCACTTAGTCAAAGCACGATAAAATTAAAGGGAATAAAATCCTTGAGTATCTAAGAATATCTTGCATAATAAATTAATATAACGTAAAACAGATTTTCACTTTACAAAATATTAATAGGGCTAGTAAGAACACCTAGAGGGGAGTGAATAGGTGTTCTAGAAAATTTATGATAGACTTTTAACAAGTTAACTTGTCTTTCAAGAATAACATATTGAATATGTAAAAAAAACTATAAGTAGTTAGATAAAGCTACGCATTAAAACAAGACGTATAGGGAAAGAGAATTGAAACACAATGTTTATAGTGGTTTGGCTTAGACCAAGCATACGTCTACTCTCCCGCACTGACAACCCACTGACTGGATTTCACTATGAACCAAAAGAGATTTTTACAGTCTCACGTCATTGATTTCACAATGTAGAAACTCTACTACACTTCCTTAAAGTCTCACAAGTATTTAATCTCTCTTTTGAGTACAACTTAAGCTTAGCAATTGAAATAGAAAAAAACTAGGAGCTTCAGACTTTGGAATTTTTCTTTCACGCACTCACTCAAACAACTTGAGCATCTTCCTTATATACTCCTTCATGTCTCTATAACCGTTGGCACTTTCCAAAGGAGTTCTTCCAATCTACCAGTTGGATAAAATCAATCAAGGAAATCTCGAGTCGTTTAAGGAATGTGATGATAGCCCACCAATCCTACTCGCCAATACAATCAAGATCTAGGTTTATTTAAATAGAACTTTCCAAGTATACTTCACCTTTCAAAAGATCTTGATTATCCGAATTGAATCCAATAAGAATAATTGATCACAAGGTGCTATCTCTAGCCATAAGATCTTTTTTAAACCGTACGAACCGAATCCTTCAAGATAAGTACGCATCTGGATAAGTCTTCTCTTCATCGGTCTAGAAACTATCAGTGAGGGTAGACTTTAAATCTTGAGTCTGGAGGTCTTTATATTTTGACGAAAGAGTTTGCAAGTTTTCAAACTAGGCGATGTAAACGTTTTGTTAACTTCAAAACAATGATGAAGTTTTCTCCAACAATCTCCCCCTTTTTATGGTGACAAAACTTTCCGCAGATTTGAACACTTTTGTCCTGCAAAACAACACTTAAGCAAAACAAGATAATTCATAAAAGATAAGTAGATTAGGATATGGATAATAATGATTCTGCCACCACAGAAAACATGTTAGTCCTGCAAAATAACTATCATTTTCATAATCATTATCATAGCCTAAGTTATTGCAAGCATCGAAAGATCAAATCAAACAGTCAAAAAGTCCAATCCACAACCAAACAAAAGATAAGTCCAAAAGTCCAAACCAAAGTCAAATCTGCACAAACTTTCTCCCCCTTTTTGTCAATAGCAAAAAGTGGAGAACATAAAAAGAATTGGATAAAATCAAGGTTGCTTGGGGATGCGAACGAGCTTGAAATCCCCCATAGACTTGACAGTCTCTTCAAGCTTCCTCAGATCCTCCTTGAAGATTAAGGGCTTGTACTTGGTCGTGCAAAGAAACTAAAGTTGCTTTATGAGCATTCTACATGGTCTGAAATTCACATCCCAACCTATAAACCTGAGCTTTAATCTCCAGAAGAAGTTCAAGCAGTCTTTTAAAGTCTACTAAATTGTCAGTTTGAGTACTTGCTTCAGCACGATCAGATTGTGGAGTGTTAACTGATGATGGAACTTTAGCATGAACATTCAAACTTGGAGATGAAGCCTCATTACCATCTTCAGGAAATTGAGAGGCATATACATCCTTTGGATCAGCAAGAGAATGACTAACATCATCACTAGTAAAAGCAAGTGAAAAAGTACCTATTTTATCAGCAGTTCTCCCTGTTTCAGTGCCTTTAGGTGGAGAAAAGTACTCTTCTTGCTCTCGCTCTTCTCCAGTATCACGAAGATCTTGTCCTTCTTCCTATGCATGAGAATCACCATGATCCTCTTCTTCTACTTGTTCTTTTCCTCTCTCTTCTTCTTTTGTTCTTCCTTCTTCTTCTTCTTTCCTCATTGCTTCTTTCTCTTCATCTCTCTGCTCTGTCTCTTCTCTGTCTTAGTTCTCTCAATCCTCTGTCTCTATAACAAAACTCTGTAAGTTCTTCAAGACAAGAGTGGAGATAGTGACGTCATCCCCATCTTCTTCATCTCGCAAGATGAGTGCTTTCCTCTTCTTAGATGGTGCTGTCATGGGCTCTTTGCCTTTCCGTTTTCCAGCCGTAGAGTCTTGTCATGCCTTAACAGGGGTCTTCACCTTAAAGCGCTCCAAAGCCTTGTTTAACTCCTTCAGACACATCTTGGAAACCATCTTCAATCCCACTACCATTGGATCAATGGTTCGAACACACAAAATTTTGAGAGGCTAAATGTTAAGGTGTTTGAACAAACGAGTGAAAAGAGCAAAATAAGGGAGTTGTCCTTTGTCCTTTACCACTGTCCTATACATATGTATAAGAATAGTGTGAGGCAGAGAGAACTTAAAACCAATGTTAATGGTATACATCAGCTTTGCTTCAGAGTTTGACGCATCGGTCTTTGATGTGGATTTGGGTCTGAGACAGTTAATGACAATCTTGTGAAGTAAGATATTGAAGGCATTTATCATGGAGTAAGAAATCCGGCCTTCAGCAATCCTATCTCGAACAATAGACACACTAATTGGTTGGAAACGCCCTCTTTCCACCCCGATCACATCAACCAAAGTGTCTACATCAACCACAAAATCTTGGTCTCTATCATTAAAAGAAAATCTATTCGCATCTAAAAAGGATAGATTGAAATAGAAATAAGATGTAAGTTCTGGATGAGCAACAGTTGTTTCAAAGCAAAAGCGTTCGAGTTGAAGCAATGTAAACTTCTCCTGTAACTTCATGTTCAACAAATCGAGAAAATCAAAATCCACACTTCTAGGGTTCATCACCCCTTGCTTCAGCAATTTAGAATAAGCTTGCTTGTGCTCCTTAGAATGAAAAACATCCGTTCATGTACCACGAATGTTCATAGCGACACCCATCCTAGACTTAAAATGTGTGAACATCCTCTCATCATCATTTTTTCCTTCAGGTTGATTAAATCATCCAAACCGTTGATCACTTGCAAAATTTGCAAAAGCCCTTTCTGCCAAACCAGCAGTAGTAATGCCCAAACTCTCCATCATCTTTAAAAACTGAGTTTCATTTTTGTACCATTTTTTGCTCAAAAACTCATCAATAAAGGTCATTAGAGAGCTACCTTCCTTCAAAGCGGTGTAGAGTTTGAAAAGAAATGTCAGCTTAAGAGTCCTTACAGGTTCTAAATTCTTGATGATTTCTTCATTTGCTTGTTGTTGCTTAGGCACTTGAGTTCTAGCCTGAGAAAATTTGCATAGTTGAGAATGTTGTTATTGACTTTGCTGCTGCCTTGGAGAGTCTTCTTCCTCGTTTAGATCAAAGTGCGTAGGACCCTCACGCATATGCTATGGTCCCCTGCTTGCAATTCTAAAGGACTTTCTTTGGGAAGACATTGCCATAGTCTTTGAGAGATTTCTGGAACTCAATTTGCGAAAAAAGATGAGAATTTTATGAATTAAACTAGTGAGAAAAAGTAAGAAAGTGAGGTTCTGTGATCTAGGGTTTGTGAATGAAAACGAAGAAGAAAAACAACAGTATATAAAGCAAACAAAACGAGGTATATGAATCGCCATAAAAGGATAAAAAAAAACTGTCTTTTTGAAAATGAATAACTGCCTTTTTGAAAAAGAAAAACTGCCATAAATTCAAAGACTCGGAAAAGATAATTTCTAAAAATATAACAATCAATTAGCGATTAAAAAGTAACCGTACTTTTTAAAAAAATTAAGACGATGAAATTGAAATAACTTACAATCGTAACTTTTATTTATTCTGAGTTTGAACAACTTCAGACTTTACCTTTGAGACTGAGCAACTTCAAACTTTACTGGATAAAAGTTGTGATGTTTAGTTTAGTGCGAATAGACTCAAATAGGCTTTTCTCTAAAAGTTTTGTAAATATGTCTGCCAGTTGATTCTTTGAATCAATGGACTGTATCATAACTTCTACATTCTGAACATGATCTCTAATGAAATGATGTCGAATCTCTATGTGTTTTGCTCTTGAATGAAGAATTGGATTCTTTGTAAGATTGATTGCGCTGGTGTTATCGCATTTGATCTTAGTGCATGAGTCTTCGATTCCAAAGTCTCTTAGTCATTGCTTTATCCATAAGATTTGAGAACAGCAACTTTCAAGAGCCACATACTATGCTTCTGCTGTTGAAAGAGTTACAGTGATTTGTTTTCTTGAGAACCATGATACTGTCCTGTTTCCCAACAATTGACAAGTATCGGAAGTACTCTTTCTATCAACTCTGTAACCTACTAAATCTGCGTCTAAATATCCGAGAAGAGTAAAGTCTCTTTCTTTAGGATACTACAGACCTAAATTTGAAGTAGTTGCAACGTATTTGATGATGTGTTTTGCAGCACTTAGATGAGATTCTTTGGGATCAAATTGAAATCTAGCACAAATGCAAACATTATAAAAAATGTCAAGTCTAGAAGCAGTAAGATAAAGAAGTAAGCCAATAATACTCATGTAGAGCTTCTGGTCAACTTTCTTTCCACCTTTGTCTTTGTCTAGCTTCGTAGAACTTGACATTAGTATTTCAGTCTTTTTGCAATTCTCTAATACGAACTTCTTGATGAGGTCTTTTGCATATTTTTTTTGATAAATGAAAATTCCTTCTTTCAATTGCTTCACTTGTAATCCGAGAAAGAATGATAGTTCATCCATCATGCTCATCTCAAATTCATCTTGCATAGACTTAGAAAACTTCTTACACAAGTTTTCATTAGGTGATCCAAATATGATATCATCAATATAGATTTGAATGAGTAGAAAATCTTTACCTTCTCTTTTAATAAATAAAGTAGTATCCACTTTACCTTTAACAAAACCATTATGAATTAAAAACTTACTTAACTTTGTCGTACTAAGCTCGAGGTGCTTGCTTTAATCCATATAGAGCCTTCTTGGTCGAATACTAAGTCTGGTCTCTTTGGATCTTCAAATCCATGAGGTTGTTTCACATAGACTTCTTCTTAGATAAATCTATTTAGAAATGCGCTTTTAATATCCATTTAAAATAACCTGAAATTTTTATAGCAAGCAAAAGCGAGTAATAATCTAATTGTTTCTAACCTTGCTACTGGTGCGTAGATCTTATCATAGTCTATCCCTTATTCTTGCGTATATCCTTTGGCCACGAGTCTTGCTTTGTTTTTTACCACTTTTCCTTCTTCGTCCATCTTGTTCCTAAAAACCCATTTAGCTCCAATAATTGATTTACCTTTTGGTTTAAAAGTTAATTCACATACATCGTTAATGCTAAACTATCTGAGTTCTTCTTGCATAACTTCAATCTAGCTTTTGTCAGCTAAGGCCTCTTCTATACTTTTGGGTTCTATTTTAAAAATAAGTGCCAGAGCACTAGACTTTTCTCGCATTTTGAATATGGTGCAAATCCCTTCATCAATGTTGCCGATGATGAGTTTCTTGGGATGACTAGACTTATACTTCCAGTTACTGGTCGGTTTGACAGATTGCTGATTTTCTACTTCAGTTGATTTTTCAACTTCCGTTTGTTATTGATCTTCAAAAGTCTGAGTTACTTCAGGGGATCTACACTTTGTAAAGTCTAGAACAGGTTCAGATTCTTCAGGTTGAGTCTGAATCAGTTGATTCTACAAAGAGTCTTGGAATTTGACATTCATAGATTCTTCCACAGACTGAGTCTTCTTGTTGAATATCCTGTAGGCTTTGCTTGTGGTTGAGTAGCCAAGGAAAATTCCTTCGTCTGCTTTCTCTTCAAACTTACCAGTTTGATCATTTACATTTTTCAAAATAAAACATTTGCAACCAAATACATGAAAATAAGAAACAATTGGCTTATTTCATTTGAATAATTCATAGGAGTTTTCTTCAGAATATGCCTTAAGAATACTTTATTAATAATATAACAAGCTATAGAAACTGCTTCAGCCCAAAAACAATAAGAAATATTACTTTCAATTAAGATAGTTCTTGCCATTTCTTGCAAAGATCTATTTTTTCTTTCCATAACTCCATTTTTTCTAGAGTGTATGAAGAAGAGAAAATATGTTGAAAACCAGATTCATCATAGAATTTGGCAAAGTCTTGATTTTCAAACTCACCTCCATGATCCGTCCGTATGCTTGAAATATCATATCATTTCTCATTATAAACTTTTTTGGCATACTTTGAAAAGTGAGAAAATGTTTCAGACTTACTTACTAGAAAGTAAACTCAAGTAAATCGAGAATAATCATCCACAATTACTAGGCAATATCTCTTTCCACCAATGCTTTGATTCTGATTGGTCCAAAGAGATCCATATGCAGAAGCTGCAAAACACGATTAGTAAAAAGCTGATTTATTGGTTTAAAAAAACTTCTAACATGTTTTCCCAACACACATGGTGTGCAAAAGTCAGTTTTTTTATACTTCAGGTTAGGCAGTCCACGAACAAGATTCTTGGATGAGATCTTGGTAATTTGCTTCATATTACATGGCCAAGCTTTCGATGCCAAAAATTTGCTTCATCTTGAATTGATATTAGACATTGAGATCTTTATGGTTTTATATCTAGAAGATAAATGTTCCCTTGTTTTCATCTAGTAAAAGATTGAGAAAGATCTTTACTAGTTCCCAAACATATTCCTTCTTGGAAGTTGATTTTGAATTCAGTGTTGCACAATTGGCTAATGCTGAGTAGATTGTAATTTAGTCATTCCACCAATGAGACATTGTTGATTGTGAGGCTTCCAATCTTTACAGTTCCATACCCAACAATTCTTCCTTTGTTGTTTCCACCAAAATAGACTTTTCCACCATTTATTTGCACATGTTTTATAAAACAACTTGAATCTCCAATCATGTGTCTTGAACAGCCACTATCCAAATACCATTTAATCTTCTTCTTTTTTTTTTTTTTTATAATGACTTACAATTACAAAAAGAACTCAAGCTTTCTTTGGTACCCAGATCTTTTTGGGTCTAGAGGAGTTAGTTTTAAACACGGTCTCTCCCTAATCCTTCTTAATGTGTCTCCAAACTATATGACATTCTTTCTCAAAAATTTTTAAGCCATTGCACTTTGAACATTTGAGAGCACTTTGGCCGACAGGTTTTACAAAGACTTTTTGAAAATGATTTATATAAAAAAAATTTGTAGGTCTTTGTTTGATTCTTTTATTTACTTTTGGAAAATCAATTAAATGAATAGTTTCTGGGGTCATTCTCAATCGACTTGTTGAAATAAGGTCTTTGTACTAAAAGAATCTTTTCAACTTCTCGATCCTATTGAAAATCTTTTTGAAATATTTGAAATGTCTTGTTTCAAAAATGTAGTTTTTTATTTTTAAAAGAGAGTATGCATTTTCTTTTAAAACCGCAAAACTTTTGTCTAGATTTTCAAACTTTTATTTCCAAGAAATTTTATGTTGCTTAAGTGTAGAATTCTCCCTTTTTAGCTCGAAAATTCTCTTAAGAGAGGTTTTGAGACTGGGACAAAGTTCATCAATGTATTTTGAGACTTTAGTAGGAATTTTTAAATTACTTACCTCGATTTCACTGTCTGAGTCTGAGTCTGTTCTTGATTTTGCCATTACACATATATTAGTATAATCTTCGTCACTTTCTTCACATTCAGTATCACTCCATGTCTCTACTTTGAGAGCCTTTTTGTATTTCTCAATTTTTCATTTCTTTTTCTTCAATAGAGGATAGTTGGGTTTGATGTGTCCCTTTTTTCTTGCATTCAAAATAGATTACATCTTTGTTGGCTTCATCATTCTCAGTTGATTTTTTTTAAAACTTTTGAGTGTTTTGTTTCTTCTAATTGATTTTTCTTCCCTTTTTGTTCAGTTTCCTGAACCTCTTTATCATAAGTGCTAGCTCTTCATCGTCCATATCATCTTTAAAGTCTGTAACATCAGAATCATCGTTAGATTTTAAAGCAATTGACTTCTTACCTTTGGGATCTTCTTCCTCGTTAATTTGCTCCACTTCATAAGGCTGAAGTGTGCCAACCAGTTCGTCTACTGAAAGCAGCATAATCATTTGAGTTTCCCTTATTGAAGTCTTTACGTGATCCTAGTCTTTGGAGAGTCCACGTAGCAATTTGTTGACCTTCATTGATCTTGAGATTGGCTGTCCCTGATACTCTAGATCGTTTGCAATTTCTGTAAAATGACTAAACATATTAGTGATAGATTTTCCTGACTTCATTTTGAAGGCTTCATACTATTTGAGTAGAATATTGATCATTATTTCTTTCACTCGATCAATGCCTTCATAGGTAATGTGCAGCCTATCCCAGACTTTTTTGGCTGTTTCACAAGAAGAAATTTTGTTATACTCAGCAGGAGATAAAGCATAATATAAAGAGTAAATTGCTTTAACATCAAGAGCTTGTCTCTTGGTTATTTCTTTTTGTGTTATCTTGCTAGCATCTGCAACTTCTTTTCCTCTTTTTGAAACTGATGCAGCTTTATGAATGATTCCTTTTTCTATCACATCTCATTCCAGAGGATATTTCGATCTTAGGAATGCCTTCATCTTATTTTTCCATACGTTGTATTCCTTTCCATCAAAGTAAGGAGGTCTAGTGTTGCTTTGGCCTTTAACCAAACCTAGAGCCAACATACTAGCCATAGATCTTTAACTCATAAGTAATAACACTTCAATTAAATGAGCATACAGGCTCTGATACCAATTAATAGGGCTAGTAAGGACACCTAAGGGGTGAATAGGTGTTCTAGAAAATTTACGCTAGACTTTTAACAAGTTAACTCGTCTTTCAAGAATAATAGATTGAATATGTAAAAAAACTATAAGCAGTTAGATAAAGCTACGAATTAAAGCAATAAGTATAGGGCAAGAGAATTGAAACACAAGGTTTATAGTGATTCAGCTTAGACTAAGCCTACTTCCACTCTCCCGCACTGATAGCCCACTAGCTAGATTTCACTATGAACCAAAAGAGATTTTTACAGTCTCACATCATTGATTTCACAGTGTAGAAACTCTACTATACTTCCTTAAGGTCTCACAAGTATTTAATCTCTCTTTTGAGTACAACTTAAGCCAACGTTTGAAATAGCAAAGAACTAGGAGCTTCAGACTTTGAAATTTTTCTTTCAAGCACTCACTTAAACAACTTGAGTGTCTTCCTTATATACTCCTTCATGCCTCTATAACCATTGGCACTTTCCAAATGAGTTCTTTCAATCTACCCGTTGGACAGAATCAATCAAGGAGATCTTGAGTTGTTTACGGAATGTGAGGATAGCCCACCAATCTTGCTTGCCCATACAATCAGGATCTAGGCTTCCATAAGTAAAACATTCCAAGTATAGTTCACCTTTCAAAAGATCTTGATCATCTGAATTGATTCCAATAAGAATAATTGATCACGATGTACTATCTCCAGTCATAAAATCTTCTTTAAACCGTATGATCCGAATTCTTCAAGATAAGTTCGCATTTTGGATAAGTCTTCTCTTCGTTGATCTAGAAACTATCATTGAGGGTAGATTTAAAATCTTGAGTCTAGAGGTCTTCAGACTTTGACGAAAGAGTCTGCAAGTCTTCAGACTAGACTGATGAAAATGTTTTGTCAACTTCAAAACAATGAGGAAGTTTTCCCCAACAAATATGACAAAATCTGAAAGCATAAAATTAAACCAAATATACTCAATTATCTCTTAACAAGATTTCAAAAATAAGTCATACGATTTTTCTTCAATAAAACAAAGTATGATCATTATAAAATCCGAATCAACCGAGGATATATCAAATATCAAGTATAATGAGAAATTTTAAATTGTGTACTCAAACAAAAAAAAAAAAAAATGCATTCCTTACCAAATTATAAAACAACTCATATTTTCTTTAGACCCAGATTTTCTTGGGTCCATTGGGTCCATGAGAGTTAGTAGAGTATGTTGCTTTTACCCAATATTTCTTAACATGTCTCCAGACTTTACGACATTCTTTCTTAAAGTGTTTCGAGTCTCCACAATTTAAACACTTGAGGGCATTTCGACCAATAGGTTTTGTAAAAATCCTTTCAAAATACTTCTTGTATGCAAGTCTAGGAGGTTTTTGTCTAAGTCTCTCCTTGACTTTAGGAAAATCTATTAGAGAATCACTTTCCTTTTTGAAACTAAGTCCTGACTTGTTATAGTAAGGTACTTGTATGGAAAGGATATGCTCTAATGTTTTTGAACCATTTGAAAATTTTGTCGAAACATTTGAAAATTCATTTTTTAAAGAATCATTTTCTTTGACAAGTAAATCTCGACTTTCTTTTGTTTGTAGAAAATCTTTTTGCAAAATTTTAAACTTTTCTTTTCGAGAAAGATCATGTTGCCTAAGCTATGAATTCTCCTTTTTTAGTTTGAAGATCATTTTAAAAAGAAGATTTGAGATTTAAGCAAAGCTCATTTATATACTTTGAAACTTTGAGATGAATTTTTGAATGGCTTAACTCGATTTCCTCATCGAATTCTGAGTCTCGTGTCTCGAATCGGACTTTGATTTTGAGTCGTGTCTAAGTCGGACTTTGATTCCCGAGTTTGATTCTGATTCTGAATTTGAGTTTGAGTCTGAATATGCTATCAAACATATATTTCCTTACTTGCCATCTTTTTTCATGGTTCTTTTTTACCCATTCTACTTGTATTGTTTTCTTCCACTGAATTTCCTTTCTTTTCTACTCAGCTTTTTGAATTTCTTGATCATAAAAGCAAGTTCATCGCCATCCATATCATTTTCTAAGTCCGTATCATCAAAATCAGCATTAGATATTAAAGCGATGGACTTCTTACCTTCGAGATCTTCATCAACGATTTGTTCCACTTCGTAGGATTGAAGAGTGCCAATCAATTCATCAACAAAAAGAGGCATGATCCTTTGAATCTCTCGGATTGAGGTCTTAACATGGTTCCAATCTTTTGAGAGACCTCGCAAAAGTTTGTTGACCTTCATTGGGGAAGAAATTGGCTGACTTTGATATGCTAAACCATTTACAATTTATGTAAAACGGCTAAACATATCTCCAATCGAATTTCCTTGTTTCACTTTGAAGGATTCATATTTGTCAAGCAAGAAGTTTACTTTTGTCTCTTTTACACGATCAGTCCCTTCATAAGTGACATAAAGTCTATCCCAAACTTTTTTTGCTGTTTCACATAAAAAGATTATGTTATATTCAGTAGGAAACAAAGCATAATATAAAGAATAAATGATTTTTGCATCAAGAGCTTTTCTTTTGGACATTTTTGTCCGAGACATAGGAGCAGAGGGTTTGGTTTATTTGTCTTTGCCATTTTTGTTTGATGTAGACGTAGCAATGGGATTGATTCATTTTTCCACAACATCCCATTGTAAGAGATCTCTGGATCTTAGGGATGCTTTTATTTTATTTTGTTCTTCCACACGTTGTATTCCTTTCCATCAAAATATGGTGGCCTAGTGTTGCTTTGCCCTTCCATAAGTCTTGGTGCCAAGATACTAGCCATAGAAGATCTTTAGCTCAAAAGTAAAAAACACTTTTATAAACCAAGCATTTGGCTCTGATACCAATTGAAAGTGCTAGTATGAATAGCTGGAGGGGGTGAATAGGTGTGAAGAAAAATTTTCACAAAAGAACAGTAGAAATATCATTCTTTTGAAACTGAGTCTGAAGAACAACAAACTTTAAGCAAGTTCAAACTTTAGCAGTTAAATAGAACTACAAACAAAATAAATGAGTTCAGGGAAGAGAATAAGAACACAGAGTTTATAGTGGTTTGACTTAGAACAAACCTACGTCTGCTCTCCCACACTAATAATCTTTTGGCCGGATTCCACTATGCAATCAACAAGAGATTACAACTTTGAGTGCAAACACTTAATAGTATATCACACTATCTCACTAAATCACTCTTTTGGTATTTCTCTCACGATCACAAACGTTTAAACTTACAAAAGACAAGTGTATGATCGAAGTTTGATCAGATTTTGGAATTATAAATTATACACTCCGTCTCTTACTTGCAAATTAGCCGTTGGATAGTATCTTGAAGATCGTCTTCCAATCTACCCATTAAACATATTTGTATTTAGAAGATTTGGTAGCCGTTAAGTAACAAAAGTAAAATCCCAAATTGATTCTGATTGCCCATACAAACAGAATCTTGGTTTCCATAAGTAGAGCTTCTTCATATAGAAAGTTCTTGTCTTCAAGATCCATTTGTCAATCAATTAGATTGAGTCAATCAAATTAATCTTGATGTAGAATTCAAACTAGATCACTAGCCGTTATATATTTTGGGCTTGTGTTACGTTCTGTCAAGTTGTTTCATTCTGAATCTACTATGTTTTGAACTTGTGTCTCGTTTTGAATGTAAAGTCTGAGGGTGTTCAGACTGAAGTAAAGTCTGAGTGCAATAGACTTTACAATCTGGACATAAGTCTGAACATAATCTGCTTCTGAACGGATTTAGCTTTAAGGTCTGGATACAGTTTGAATAAATTCAGCTTCAGCATATAGTCTGTCTTATGGTTCTTCATTTATGTTCAGTGTGGAATTTGTCAAAATAGACAGACTTTGACACTAAAGTCTAGCAGTAGTCGGACTTTAACACAAAAATCTAGAAATCTTCATAATAGACTTTACACATGTGTTATGTTCAGTCTTCTAACAATCTTCAGACTTTGACAATATCATTTACATATTCTATCATCTGCATAGTCTATTACTTAATCATTAAACACATTAGTAGCCTTTAATTTATTTTTTCATCTTCAAAACATCATAAGGGATTTCCCTAACAGGGTCAACTTTCCTAGAAATTATGATTTACCCATATCTTGTAATGCTATCGCTAGAAATAAAATTTCCCTTTCTCATTAGCATCTGAGTCATAGTGCTCGTTTTCCTTGTCTTGATTGTAAGATATGTCCTTCGGCAAAACAAACACAAGCACCATTTCCAAATAGCATATCTCGTGCCACCATTGCTTTCTTGTTAATTCATATGGACATTTTGGGTCCTTACCATACACCACACCATGATGGATCCCAGTTTTTTCTCACCATAGTTGATGATTATTCTCGTGCTACTTGGATATTTTTCATGCAATCCAAGAGTCGGACTTTTCACATTTGTCAAAATTCTTGTCCATGATCAAAAATCAATTCAATAAAAATGTTCAAAGGATTCGAATAGATAATGACACTGAATTTTTCTCTCATGAATGTCAATCTTTTCTATCCTCTCGAGGAATACTCCATGAGAGTTCTTGTGCTTACACTCCCCAACAAAATGGTGTTGTCGAACGTAAACATCGACATCTTTTAGAAGTTGCCCAAGCACTAAAATATCAAGCTTCCATTCCTGAATGTTTTTGGGGAGATTGTGTGGTCACGGCAGCCTATTTAATTAATCACATGCCAACTAGAATTTTAGAAGGACGCACCCCTTTTGAAATGCTTTTTGGCAAGGAACCGACGATTGATCATCTTCGAGTATTTGGCTGTCTTTGCTACGTGACAAATATGAGACGTCAATATAAAATGGATCAACGTGCTCTTCAATGCATCTTTATGGGATATCCAACTTTTTCAGAAGGGTTATCGAGTTATAGAGATGTCTACAGGTCGCTTCTTTGTTAGTCGAGATGTTGTTTTCCATAAAGATGTATTCCTTTTCTAGGAGATGGCATCTACACATGAGCTGCCAATATCAATATCGAATCATTGACAATTCTTATCGATGGAGGATATATCTATGACGCCATAGTATTTTTGGGTTGCACCGAATCAGTCGTGCTCTAGATCATGCCCTATAGCGGCCCCCGTCGAATCTCCTAATTTCTCTGCTAGATCTCCGGATTATTCCCCTGTGACGAATAGATCAACCATTTCATCATCTCGACAAAATGATAATGGGTCCTTCTGTGGCATCTGAGAATTTCGACGACCCTCAATTATGCGATGGTCCGTAACTAATCGACAGGAGTATCGTCGAACTATGTTATTGACATCATGTACGAACACCGTTTTATTTCATCGTCAGACTGATATGTCACGTTTAGTAATGGTTCGGTCATCAAATGAGTTATAGCCTCATCCCTATGTACTATCACTAGGAAGACCAAGGTTTGTACCATAAGATGTGTCGACAAGATATTTTCTATGCTGATTTAAGCCATCCAATTGTGTACCCTACGAACCGAACCTCCCCATGTACGTTATTGCAACCCCGTGCAGCCACATAAGTAATTATATTTCAACCCACGCACGTGCTAAAATTAAGAGTCTAATTTTGGAGAAGTTGGACCGTGCATGAGGACCATGCACGTCCTTTCATTGTGCGAATCAGCAAGTGAAGAAATGAATTTTAATTAGCATGTAGCCCCTTCTTTCCGCACGTGAAGAATCGTGCAACCGGTCAACCATTGAAGGAATTGTTGACCAAAAGGCCACGTAGCTTCCCCACTTTACTGCCAGCGAAGAAGAAGCCCATGGAGAAGTTGTGCTGGCTCGGCAAGAGGGGAGATCCACATGCAGGAGGCCACGTCTTCAGCAGCTGTCCCTTGCGCGTGCGGCCACCGAACTCCATGTTTATTGACTCTTAAAGTCAGCTAATTTAGTGAACAAAATGCTCGTAGATAAGGGCAGGAGAGAGAAAGGGTCGTACAAAACCAGCGAGTGAGAGAAAGTGAGCAACGAGCGAGCGAAAGAGAGAACGAGCGAGAGGGTGAACGGCATGAGGAAGGAGGAGGTTGCCCTCTGCCGTGCGTGTGCGCTGCCACCATCGACACCGCTCGTGTTCACCGTCGCCAAGCCGTATCCATGACCCAATCTTCCTCTTTTTTACTTGCCGTCAGCACTTAGGACTTGAGGCAAGTAAAAGTCTACTAACCTATGTAATGCAAGGCTGTTATTGTCTGAGGTAGTGCAAATAGACTTGAGGATGTCTGAATTTGGATGCTGAATCCTGGATTATTGAGTGATTGCAGTAGATTGGGACTAAAGAATTGAGGAAATGCTTTGGATATCTTTATACATTCTGATTTTGTTGAACTATGATTGAAAGAACATCTATGATGAAATTTTGGAAGTGAAATAGCCGTGGTATAGGCACAGGGTCCTACTGAATCCACACTGTCCAAATAAGTCGTGTATAACTCGGCAATTTTGTAGATTTTCTAGGGACAACTCTGGTGCAATTTGGTTCCAATTCCTTCATGAAAGTTGTGGGGAATGGTTTAAACTAGAACATGCGTTTTTGGTCAAATTTTTCGGAATCAATATAGTGGCATAAACTTATTTTAATGTGCAATGCTTTATGCCGAAATGTAAATTCAGTTGATAAAAGAAATCTGAAACCGAGTTGTGTGATTTATTACTCTTTATACATGAATAATTTGGCTTAGTGTTCTTCATGAAACTCTTTCTTTTAGATCTTTGTTATAGCATAATAAAATTTTAGAATTTTCTGAGTTCGTTTAGTGATTATTCCAAAATCATTACCAAAACCATGCATTTTGATTTTGGGTTGTTTATATTCCAAATTTGCTCAATTTATCTCAAAAGTGAATGCATCTTGGTTTATTATTTGATATGATGGTTTTAGCATCCAGCATATTATTTAACACTGAGATTTGATGAAAACTCATGGGACATCCGATGTCATTGCATTGCAAATGTTTTTATTGAATTAATATGAGATGATATTGTTGGAGAAACTTCCTTGAGTGTTTTGAAGTTGACAAAACGTTTCCATCAGTCTAGTATGAAGACTTGCAAACTCTTCTATCAAAGTCTGAAGACCTCCGAACTGCCAGACTCAAGACTCAAAGTCTATCCTCATTGACAGTTTCTAAGGCCGTCGAAGAAGGCTTATCCGAAACAAAGATTTTCGTTAATGATTTGATTTTGTCGACTAAAAAAGATCTCATGGCTGGATATAGCATGTCGGAATCCATTATTCAAATCAAGATAGGTTCAAGGATTTTGGATCCGTTGATTGGCGAAATATACTTGGAAGGTTCTACTTGTGGAAACCTAGATCCTGATTGTATGGGCGAGCAGGATTGATGGGCTATCGTCATGTTTATTAAATAGCTCGAAGATCTTCCTAATTGATTCTGTCCAACGGGTAGATTGGAAGAATTCCTTTGGTAAGTGCCAACAGATGTGATGGCATAAAGGAGTATATAAGGAAGACGTTCCAGTTGTTCAAGTGTGTGTGCGATAGAAAAATTCCAAAGTCTGAAGCTCCTTGTTCTTTGTTAATTAAACTGTTGAGCGAAATTTTGTACGCAAAAGAGAGTTTATATCTTTGAGAGACCTTGAGAAAGTGTAGTAGAGTCTTTACATTGTGGAATCAAGGAAGAACTTTTCTGTAATAACTCTTTTGTTCATAGTGGAATCTAGCTGGTGGGCTGTCAGTGTGGAAAAGTAGACGTAGGCTTGAATTAAGCCAAACCACTATAATCTCTGTGTTCATATTATCTTCTCTGCGCTCTTTTACTTTGATCATAACATGTTTTGTTTAGAAGAAACGAATTTCCTTTCTATTATTGATTAGTGTTGCACATTTATTTCGAGAAATTATTTTTACACCTATTCACCCTCCTTTAGGTGCTCATACTAGGTTTCACAATTGATATCAAAACCTATGTACTCACTTAAGTTGAAGTGTTTTACTTCAGAGTTAAAAATCCATGGCTAGTATGTTGGCTCCAGAACTGGTTGAAGGGTAAATCAATACCAGACCGCATTACTTTGATGGAAAGGAATACAACATATGTAAAAACAAGATGAAGACATTTCTAAGATCAAAGAATCCTCTGGAATGAGATATGGTAGACAAGGGAATTATTCCTAAAGCTACATCTATCTCAGAAAGAGGAAAAGAAGCCGTTGAGTCTAGCGAAATGACTCAAGAAGAGATAACCAAGAGACAATCTCTTGATGTAAAAGCAATTTATTCTTTATATTGTGCATTATCACCTACTAAATATAATAGAATATCTTCTTATGTTACTGCTAAAAAAGTTTGGGATATATTACACATCACATATGACGGAATTGATCAAGTGAAAGAAACCAGAATCAACATTCTGCTCAGTCAATACGAAGCATTCAAAATGAAATAAGGAGAATCTATCATTGATATGTTTAGTCGTTTTACAGAAATCATGAATGATCTTGAAAATCAAGGTCAATCAATTTCTGATCCCATGAAAGTAAACAAGCTACTACGTGGACTCTCCAAGGATTGGAATCACATAAAGACCTTAATAAAGGATACACAAAGAATTATGCCACTTTCTGTTGATGAATTAGTTGGGACTCTTCAGTCTTATGAAGTGGAGCGAATCAATGAAGATGAAGATCCTAGATGTAAGAAATCCATTGCATTAAAATCTAATGATGATTCTGATGTCATAGATTCTGAAGACAATCTGGATTATGAGAAGCTTGCTCTCATGATAAGAAGACTCAGAAAGCTAAACAGAAAAGGGAGACGATTCAATTCAAAGAAACAAAGTTTTCAAAAGCAACATACTAAGTCTTTTGAGGATGATTAATCCAATAGAGATGTAGTCTGTTTTAAATGTAAGAAAAATGGACACATCAGACTCAACTATCCCCTTATAAGGAAAAAGAAAGGAAAAGCTGAGAAATATCGAAAGGCACTCAAAGCAAAAACTTGGAGTGATACAAAATATGAAGAAAGTGATGATGATTATGTAAATATTTGTCTCATGGTACAATTAGACTAAGATTAAAACTCCGAGACAGACTCAAATTCAAACAGTGAATTTGAGGTAAGTAATTTGAATATTCCTTCTAAAGTCTCTAGATATATTGATGAATTGTGTCTTAGTCTCAAAACCTCTCTTAAAAAGGATTTTCGAACTCAAAAGAGAAAACTCTGCACTAAAGCAACAGAAAAGTGTTTGGAAAGAAAATGTCAAAAGTCTAGACAAAGTGTTACTATTTTGAAAAAAATGCAGACAATCTTTCAAAAGAAAATACATTCTTGAAAAATGACATCTCAAATATTTCTAAAAGATTTTCTATAGGATTTAAGAAACTTTAAAAAATTATTTCAGTATAAAGACCCTACTTCAACAAATCAGGTTTAGGAATTACTGCTAAAACCATTCATCTAATTGATTTTCCAAAAGTAAAGGAAAGAATTAAGCAAAGACCTACAAGAGATGCTTACAAAAATCATTTCTAAAAAGTTTTTGTAAAACCTATAGGTCGCAGTGCTCTTAATTGTTCTAAGTGCAATAACTCAGATCATTTTGAGAAGGAATGTCATATGGTTTGGAAACCTGTTAAGAAGGTATGGGCAAAGACCGTTTATAACACTAACACCAATGGACCCAAGAAAATATAAATACCAAAGAAAGCTTGAGTTTCTTTTCTAAATGTAGGTCACTATCAAGAAAAAGATTAAATGGTACCTGGATAGTGGATGCTCAAGGCATATGACAGGAGATTCAAATTGTTTTATAAAGCTTGTTCAAATTAATTGTGGAAATGTTTCATTTGGAGGAAACAGCAAATGAAGAATTGTGGGATATAGAACTGTAAAAATTGGAAGCCTCACGATCAGTAATGTTTCATTAGTAAAAGGACTCAACTACAATTTGTTAAGTATCAGTTAGCTGTGCGACACCGGTTTCAAAATCAAATTTCAAGAAGGAATTTGTTCAAGAACCAGTAAAGATTCCTCTCAGTCTTTCATGGGTCGAAGACATGGAAATATCTATCTCTTGGATCTCAAACCAGATAAAACCCAATGTCTAATCTCAATTCAAGAAGAAGCAAACTTATGGCACTGAAAACTTGGGCATATCAATATGAAGCAAATAGCCAAAATTTCAGCAAAGAAGCTTGTTCGTGGACTACCCAATCTGTCATATCAAAAGTCTGATCTATGCACACCATGTGTATTGGGAAAATAGGTAAGAAACTTATTCAAACCAGCAAATCAAGTTTCCATTAATCGTGTACTGCAACTCTTGCATATAGATCTCTTTGGACCAATCAGAACACAAAGCATTGGAGGTAAGAAATACTGTTTAGTGATTGTGGATGATTATTCACGATTCACTTGGGTATATTTCCTAACAAGTAAGTCTGAAACCTTTCCTTATTTTATAAAGTTTGCTAAAAAGGTCCAAAATGAGAAATAGTATGTTATTTCAAGTATACGGATAGATCATGGAGGTGAATTTGAAAATCAAGACTTTACAAAATTCTGTGATAAATCTGGTTTTCAACATGTGTTCTCTTCTCTATAAACTCCAAAGCAAAATGGAGTCGTGGAAAGAAAGAATAGGTCGCTTCAAGAAATGGCTAGAACTCTTTTAATTGAAAGTAACATCTCTTCACGTTTTTGGCTTGAAGCAATTTCTACAGCATGCTATATTATTAATAGAGTCTTTCTAAGGCGTATTCTGGAGAAAACTCCCTATGAGTTATTCAAAGGAAAGAAGCCTATCATTTCTTATTTTAATGTGTTTGGATGTAAATGTTTTATATTGAAAAATGCAAATGATCGAGTTGGTAAATTTGAAGAAAAATTATATGAAAGTATTTTCCTTGGATATTCTATCCCAAGCAAAGCATACGAGTTTACAACAAGAAGACTCATTCTATGGAGTAATCAATGAATATCAAATTCCAAGATTATATGCAAAATCAATCAATACATACTCATCTTAAAGAATCCGAACCTGCTCCAGACTCTACAAAATCAAAATCTCTAGAAGCAGTTCAAACCTTCAGAAGATGAGTAACAAATGATCAACGAAGATTCAAATGAGGAAAAAGATCAACAGTCTGTCAAATCAACCAGCAACTGGAACTATAAGTCCAGTCATCCCAAAGATCTTATTATTGGTGATATTAATGAAGGAATTCACACAAGATCCAAAAGGCACGAAGAGTCTAGTGCTGTGACTCTTATTTTTGAAATAGAACCCAAGAGTATAGAAGAAGCTTTATCTGGTGAAAGCTGGATTAAAGTTATGCAAGAAGAACTCAGGCAATTCAACATCAATGATGTCTGGGAGTTGACTACTAAACTGAAAGATAAATCCATCATTGGAGCTAAATGGGTTTTCAGGAACAAGATGAACGAGAAAGGAAAGGTCGTAAGAAACAAAGCAAGACTCGTGGCTAAGGGATATACACAAGAAGAATGGATAGACTATGATGAGACTTACGCACCAGTAGCAAAGTTAGAAGTAATTAGATTATTACTTGCTTTTGTTTGTCATAAGAATTTCAGGTTATTCCAAATGGATGTCAAAAGTGCTTTCCAAAATGGATTTATCCAAGAGGAAGTCTATGTGGAACAACCACCCGATTTTGAAGACCCAAGGAAATCAGATTCTGTATTCAGACTGAAAAAGGCTTTATATGGTCTAAAACAAGCACCTCGAGCTTGGTACGACAGACTAAGTAAGTGTTTAATTCAAAATGGTTTTGTTACTACATTGTTTATCAAAAGAGAAGGCAAAAGTTTTCTATTTGTTCAAATTTATGTTGATGATATTATTTTTGGATCTTCTAATGAAAATCTGTGCAAGAAATTTTCTAAATCTATGCAGGATGAGTTTGAAATGAGCATGATGGGTGAGCTAACCTTCTTTCTCAAGCTTCAAGTGAAACAACTAAAGGAACGAATCTTTATTCATCAAGAAAAATATGCTAAAGAACTTGTCAAAAAGTTTGGATTAGAAAATTGCAAAAGAACGGACATACCAATGTCAAGTTCTTTGAAGCTGGATAAGGATGAAGAAGGAAAGAAAGTAGACCAGAAGTTATATAGGAATATCATTGGTTCACTTCTTTATTTAACTGCTTCTAGACCTGACATTTTGTTTAGTGTTTGTATTTGTGCCAGATTTTAATCAGATCCTAAAGAATCTCATTTAAGTGCTGCAAATCGTATTATCAAATACATTGCCTTAACTTCAAACTTGGGTCTCTGGTATCCTAAAGAATGAGACTTCATTCTTCTCGGATACTCAGATGCAGACCTAACCGGTTGCAGAGTTGATAGAAAGAGCACCTCGAGTACCTGTCAACTACTTGAAAGCAAGATAGTATTTTGGTTTTCAAGAAAGCAAAGTAGAGTAGCTCTTTTTACAGCAGAAGTAGAGTATGTAGCTCTTGGAAGTTGTTGTTCATAAATTCTGTGGATAAAATAACAGCTGAGAGACTTTGGAATT